>OX422214.1:566377868-567577868 GCA_949130495.1 Sambucus nigra | reverse complement strand
TCTATTTTGTTGCTTCTTAGTTACTACTGAAATTTAAATTGCAATAAACCAGGGTATCCCAAAACATTGTCTAGACCCATTTATTAATCCTAATTCAAACTGTGGTAATTGAGTATCCCCAACTAGCACCCCGAGAGAGACAGAGTTAGATCAATGGGTATCCATTTCCGGTTTCAACCCATCAACTGAATCGCTAGTAGACATGTTTTTCGTTACCTGTCCGCTATCCGACCGCTCTTCATCCCTCCCGAACATGCTGAGCACCCTGGTTTTTCGTTTTAGCATCGAGTCCCAGCGATTCTTGACTGCGATATCGCTTCGACCGGGAAGAAGCTTGGCAATCTTGGTCCACTTGTTCCCAAAGTCGGCCTGGGCATGCATGATGATCCCATCTTCCTCGGGACTAAAGCGTTGGTGGTTCACCTCGAGGGAGAGGTGATTACACCACCTCGACCTACATGAATTCGCACTTCTCCCCGTGATTGATTTCCTGATCAGCGCCCACTTCCCAGCTCCGTGAAGTTGCACGAGGTTCCTCAATAGTTTGTCTTCGTCGGGCGTCCAGGGCGGTCTGATCCAACCGACATCATTCTGTAGTGTGGATCCCATTTGATATTGGTTTTGTTTTAGGTAAGCGGTGGAGTGTGAGACAGGTTTAGGTTTGGGAGGAATAGTGGTGGTTTATATAGGGGGATTGGGTAACTGATCGGTTGGTTGTCTACCTGAGGAGTAATGCAGTGGTCTAATGGAAATTCAGCTGTCTAATGGAATTTCTTGTTGCATAAGAAATACAAACCGTTTCTTCATTAATACGTACTCATGTATTTAGCCTTTTCATTTCTTTAGCACACATGACTATTTATGTTTTAGGTACATTATTACAATAAACGTGATGCCCGGACTAAAGAAATAATACTTAGAATTTATTTAAAATAAACCTAATATTATAAATTGATAATAGTGGATAGAAATTATAAATATTTTATGCATTATACTTTATTTTATGAGTAAAAATAATTATTCAAAATTAGGGTTGACAGTTTTGACACGAAAGGGTGATACGATTCGAAATTGATTGAAAATTTACACAGTATATAATTTTTAATCATGTTTGGGCGGAGGTTTTAGGCATGAAATTATCAAAATAATGACTTATAAATTGTTAAATAAGTTCTAACATCGACAATCTCAAACCAATCCATTTTTTTGCTCTTTATTAACATATAAAAACAATCAAACTAAACAGAATATATTCAGAAGAACGAATACAATAAATAAATGAATTGATAAACACATACATTCTATATTTTTATTACATTTATGAAAGAACTGTCAATTTTGTTAATGACAAACCCAGGTAGAACCTGCTGAGGACCGACCTCTTGAGGACTCGTACGCATTTTTGGGAAAGAGTGACGTGCCGCATTATTGAGCTCTATTATCCATTCATAAATTCGATGCATTTGCTATGATATAGTGACGTGTCACATTCTTGAACTCTGTTTTGATTCAATCGTAAAGAAACTAAGACACGTATATGAACGCAATATGTTATTATGTGACACCAAAATATATCACAATTCTGGCTTAAATTAAATATTAATATTCATACATGCAACCATTATTGTACAAACGGAGAAAAAAATTGAAACCTCGATGCTCGTGCTATCTCAATCTCGGTTTGCCCTTCACCTATGTATCATCCTCACCCTTTTAAAATTCCTAATATAATGTGTTCTAAGAATTCCATTCAACAAAGAAAGACAACGTTTTTGAAAACAATTTTAAACTGCTTTTTTTTTTCAAATTTGAAGAATTATTCTCTTTTTTTATTAAAAGTTAAAACCGCTTAAATGCACCCCAAATAATAAATAAAAAAACGGTTTTTTTTTAGAAAAAAATCTGAGTTTTTTTTAAAGGGTGTAAAAAAACTGCTTTAATATTCAAATTTTATAGCACCTATTTTATTGTGGTTTTAACATAGAAAAAGAAAGAAAAAAGTGTAATTTCATTATAAATGTTTATCGCTTTTCTATTAACAATATTTAAAAACAGTTTTATAATAGAAAACAGGAAATAAGAGAAAAAACTGTTTTGGGATTGTCACTATTTTCCTATTAAAAAAATAAAAAACAATTGGGATAAAATAAAATGAAATTACTCTTTTGCTTCCGTTTTCTTTATTAAAAACAATCAATTGGGTGTTATAAAAAAAACTTATCCCCTTTTTTAAAAAAAAATCATTTTTTTAGTTATTTGGGGTACATTTAAGGGGTTTTAACTTTTATTAAAAAAGAGAGTAATTCTTCTTTAAAACTGTATTAATTTTTTTTAAAAAAAAGATTTAATTATTTTCGAAAAAGACGGTTAGAAACCTTTTCTTTTTCATGAATGTTTATTAATTATGTTTTACTTTTGACATGTTGATTGGAGTGTGCAAGTGTTAAAGGGCTGTTTTGTCATTCTATTAAATTTTGGAGTGCCTTAGTAAATGGTTGGAATGGGAATAGTTGTACCCTTATGATAATTATATACATATATTTATCATACATCAAACCAATGGCAATGATTTCAGGTGCAGCCCAAAGAAAACAGATCACATTTGTCACCCTACAAAACCCTGACAAATATGGTCCTTTTTTTGGTCCATTTTTTCCTATCTTCATAAGCCTCATTTTTATTATGATATAGATATAGATATATACATGCTTTCAATCATAGTTGCGCAAGGTCAAGTTTCCATGGTCGCGTCGGGCATAATTCGTTTATTTCAGTTTTTTAATTAGAAAAACATTTCAAAAAATATAAATGAATAAATAAGTTAATTAAATCACTCCGAACCAAGTACTACATCATTTCAAATAAAGTCATAAGAACTATAATGTAAAATAAATAACACTGTAAACTGAAATTTATATTTTTTAAATTTTAACTGAAATCAGTTAAAAAGGGAACACTCAAACTGAAATTTGTAAAGAAAAGTAGCATTTTTTAAATTTGTAGTATAAATAACATTTTAAACTGAAATTTGTAGTATTAATAACATTTTGAACTGAAATGTGTAAGGAAAGTAACATTTTAAACTGAAATTTGTAAAAAAAAAAAAATATTTGTAAAAAATAAGATTTTTTGAATTTGTAATATAAATGACATTTTAAACTGAAATTTGTAAGAAATATAACATTTTCAACGGAAATATTTAGACATTTTAAACTGTAATTTGTAAAAAAGAAATAACATTTCAAACTGATATTTGTAAAACAAGTAACATTTTAAACTGTAATTTTGTAGTATAAATCATAAATAATTAACTTTTTTAAACTGAAAAATCACAAATAGAGAAACTTGAGTAAATTAAAGCAAAAATAGGTAACATTTTAGATTAAAAATTAACGAAACGTTTATTATTTGGACTGTCATAAATAAACTAATATATCTTGGTAGAACAGATTGGACTATAAAGGGAATTTGGCTGAGCTCGTGGCAGATGATTTGTAGTACCATCCGGATGCTTAAAACAACCGGGGGCAATACCTAAAAATTATCACATAATTACACCCCAAGACCAAACAGCCCAACAAAAACTTCTACGCTGAAAATTCACCTCTAATGTCGAAACCCAAATGAGTTAGACGGGTTAGGTAACAGAATTCTAGGGTCTTCCTCCTCAAATTCCCTGCATGGATAGTCCCCAAGGTCGAACTGCTACCGGGAATCTAATCGGTCAATTAGGGCCATCTCTTTCTCTCCTCCTCTCTCTATACAACATCCTTGCCAACCATGTGCTTTACATTCTTTATCTATAATATTCCAATTTCAAGAAATGGGTGGTCTTTTCTGTAAGGAGTCATTGGACTAATTGTTGGATTGTGGTAGAAAACTGTCTACGGCTACGAATTTTTGGGGGTACAAAGAAGTGGGGAAAGGACATTTTGGTCCCTAAAATATGAGCCAAGGGTTTAATTACGGGTGCTCAAATATGGCATATATCTCAGAGGGTGAGTTAAAAATAATTAAATAAATAAATTTAATCAAGAAATTTCTTCGACAATTTTTTAGCAGGCCTTCTTTTAGCTTCTCCTAAAGTCTAATACGATTAAGTTAACCAGCATTGTCAACAAAGGGGGGAAATAGACTAAAATTGTATTAAGGAGCCCTGCGATGAGATTAGTTGACAAAGCAGAATCAAATGGGAAGAGATAAAAATCTATAAAACAACAGGGAATACATAAAAGAGAAGAAAAATAATATATCAAAAGACACTTTGGCAAGTGGGTGTGGTGCTTCCTTTTGGAAAAAAAAACTCTTTGATGTTCTGTCATTAAGAGCAACTATGGGCTGCATTAGAGTTGATGGGAGTTTAATATAGCTACTACAAGGAGGACTTTTAGAATTTTTTTGAACTTCATTTCTGGGGACCTCTCATCTTTCCTCCATTGGGACAGAAAGATTGGGCTGATCTTTTATTAAATTTTAGGAGGATGAGTGGAGAGGTGGAGACTAGGAGTTTGTCAATCATTTTTCTCAAATTATATCAGATATCCTCTAATAAGGGTCAACATATTGCCTCCTTATATTCCCAATTCAAATGGCACACTTGTGTAGAATTTAAGTTTTAGAGGGAAAATTAAAGATGCTGAATTGAACAAATTATTACCTTGCTCAATCTGATTGAGGGAGTCCATATTTGTGAGGGGGTGAGGGATGTTAGGTAATGGAAGTTGGGAGGAGAGGTCATCTCTTGTATATCTTTTTACAAATATCTCCAGTCTCCTTCCCATAATGATACTCTTGCCAAAAGCCAACATTCCTTCAAAAATACAAATGTTCTCGTGTCTTGTGGAGGGTGATTACGCGTGATTTAGGAAGTTCTAATTGGTTGCTCTCTTTAAATCCGTGTGTTATGAATTGCAACTAAAATGAGAGCAAGGATCACTTGTTAATTCATTACAAAATCACTTCGTTCGTTGCAATATCGTGTTCTGTGGAAACATATCTGAGTGGTTTGTTTTTGGAATATTTGGATCGAGAAGAATTCTATAATTTTCGAATACAAGAATGTTGATGCAAACACCACCATTTGGATCCAAAGAAAAAAGAAAAGCATAGTTGTTAAAATCGCCATATTCGAATTGTACGATTCGACTCGATTCAGGGGTAAAAATATTCGAAGGTGGAATCGCAAAGGTCTAAAAAATTGGTGTGAATTGGGCGATTCGGTTTGTCAATATCATGGATCGTAGCGATTTCTGATTGGGTACTATTTTTAAGTCAGCTTTATATCTATAGATTTTTAGGCTTTAATCCCATTTCAAAAGTTTTAGTGGCCAGTCATCCCATGTATCTTTTAAATTGTAATGCCCTATAACTACCCATAACAGCCTCCACCGCCGTTCTTCATAAACTTAGAAAATGACATACGTCCCATGAAATTCTTAACCACCACTCAACAAGACCAATAACTAAAAAAACTATGTGAGATTGGATGCAACCAAATCATCTCATATGGGACTAAATACTTAAGATCCCTTAAATCTATTTTTTTTTACCCATCTGTTAAGCAAAACGGTTTTAGGGGGATTTTTTTTTCTATTTTTTTCTTTTATACTCAACATTTCCAGCACGTTTCTAATACTAAAAGAAAAAATACAAGTAAAAAATAAAGTTTTCAAAAAACCGCGAAGGGAGACACGAATAGGTTTTTGTTTGTTTGGTTTGTGGGGGGGGTGGGGGGGGGGGGGGTCAAGAGGGAGACGAAGAGTTCAGAACCTGAATAGTCGTGAGTTCGAAATCCTTTTCTCCACTTTTGTCTTTTCCTCTTTTATTATCTATGTCGAAACCCTTGAGTTCGAAACCTACCTTCATCCCCTTGCACATTGTTAAAGACAATGACGCTTTTAGAGTTTCATATTTGGGCAACTAGGGTTTGCAAACCTCTTGACATTTCTTTTCAAGGAATAAAGAGTAAGATACTCCCTTTAATCTTTACATATAATGTGTTACATTTTTTATATTATATTTTTATAACTTTTTTCATTATTATAATATTCCTAGAATAAAAAAAAATTACATTTTTATTTTGAACTAACATTATTATGCCACAAAGGCAAATGGTACCTCTAAACTATGTAATAATGACTCAAAATTGGTTCAAATTGGTTCTAGGTCAAAATATGCTTTGTTACATATTCTAATATGCTCTCTGTACATATATTTATTATTTACTACATTTTTTACTTTTTTTACCGAATCATACGATTCGATTCACGTTTCGCGATTCATAGGGTTTTGAGTGACGATACGATTTGCGATTTGACAACTATGGAGAAAAGTTTACCAAACAAAAAATCAAATTTAATTAGCAAACCAAAGAATGAGTAATCTCTTTCAATGTTCTAAAAGGCGCGCCTAGGGGTGAGGCATGGGATAAATGCCCCCCCCCCCATGCCTTAAGCGTGGTAGAAAACGGTCAACGCACATTTAAGGTATAATCAACGACGTCAAGGCGTGTGGAGGCACATTTTTAAAATATATATATATATATATATATATATATATATATATATATATATATATATATATATATATATATATATATTTCAATGCTTTAGCAAAACGATGTCATTTTATAAAGACCTTGTTTTTTTTTACAAACAATACCAATATATCCTCCAAAATAATCAAAAGACAAACGTAAACCCAAACTTCTTTGTCTCTTTCCACCTCTTGTACAAAAAAAACTTACATTGTTAACAAACTTCCAACCAAACCTCCTTACCTCCGACACATTTTCGACTCTAACTCACTCATTTTTTACTCCAACCTTCAAATTTTTTGGTATATATCTCTCTTCTCACTTTTCTGGCTAATCACTTTAGTTTTTTCTTTGTTTCCCTATTTTTAGCTCTAAGTCTGACTCCGAACTGAAAAATATAAATCATTTTAGTGTTTTTTTATTTCATATTAAGTTTTAACAATATAAATTAATTCACTATTTTTTCCTATTTGTTGCATTTGGAGCTGAAAAATTCATTTCTTATATTGAACCATTTTGTATTCATTATTCATATTGATAATTGAATGATGACTACCAATCATACAGATATATTTTCAACTATCAAGGTATGTATTATTTTTTTATTTTACTACCCTTAAAATAATTTAAAAAATACTAAAAAAGGAAAAACGCCTTTTTATGCTCAGGCGCGCCTAGGCTACTAAGGCTCGAGGCTTGATCTCTACATCTCGATCACGCCTCACACCTTTTAGAACCTTAATCTCTTTACATCGTCTCCTATTTGTATTAAAGTAATCTTACTCCAACTAAGAAATACTATAAGACTAAAAGACCCGTCACTTACTTCAATATTTGATAAAGTGGACTAGTCCTCTTTTATTACATTAAATACTAACAATTAACAAAACAAAGTTATACATTCGTATCTGCATCGAACGTAGATAAGGAATGTATGTGAGTGAGTATTGTAAGGACACATATTTCCAATTGAGTCCTTTGTAGTTTTGGCTCAATTCCGGACAAAAACATTTGAGTCATAGGATAGAGTTCAAGTTTATCCATTCAAGCCTATGACGTGTTTGTTGAAGACGTTGCGGCCTAGATATTAAAGCTTCATTTAATGCCGTGTGTGTTGTGCCTCGTTTCTACATCATCAACATGGTTCCATTGCTCCTAAGGTATGAATGCGTTTTAATATATATATATATATATATAGGAGCTTGGAACATTATTTATTGGGTGTATGTTAGAAATTTATTTTGGGTGTTAGAATTTTTTGTAAACTTTTTTGAATTCATAATTCTAAATATTTTGTTCTCGGACACCTTTCAGTAAAAAAATCATATCAAATCCAAAAAAAATCAGAACGATACGAAACTGGCGGCCACGCGTTCGTATCGAAATTATCTAGAACCATGGCCTGAGATCTCGTTAGATAGGTCGTTCGAACGACCTCTCGTTTGAACGAGTTTTCAAACGAGATTTTTTTTTCTTTCTGTCTCTTCGTTAGAAGTCTCGTTCGAACGAGATTTCTAACGAAAAACAGCGGGAACAGTTTTAAGCCAGTTTTTTCCACTACTTTGCCCCACTTCCTTTTTGACTTACTTCTTAAGTGCGGGAACTAACTTTTTGAAGACAACTTTTTCACATTTTCAAGAGTCATTAGAGCAAAATACTTTGAAGAAAAAGTTCCTTTTTATGTGTTAAGTTTTATGGAGTAAATTACTTTCAAAACACATATACACCCATATGTTTGTCTATATCCAAGTTTCAACATATATATATTGCTTGGAGTGTTTGGCACCGATTTTCTCTACACCATTGAAGAAGAGAGTTTGAGTTTTCTTTTCAACTCATAAATGAGAAGAGCTTTGTTTGATGTGACATTCCCACTCGAAGTTAATGTGAAAATGAAGAAGAGGTTAATGTGAGTGAACTTCAAAATGATTTTCAAGAACTTTATAAAGAATCTATTAAATTGAAAAGAGCTAATTTGAAGTTAGAAGCTAGTTTGAAAGAACGTGTTAAGGTCGTTGATAATAGTATGTTGGTTGAAGACCTTAGGACACGAGAGAAAGCTCTTCTAGAGAAGCTTGAATATATAGAAGGCGAGAGAGATAACCTTAGGGATTTAATGTAATCCTTGAAAAAGGAGCTTCTTGCTTTTGAAGAGCGAAATGTTTTATTAAAGTCTAACATTTTAGAATTGCAAAATAAATTATAAGACTCTAGTAATGTCAAATTTGATTTGGAGTGTCGTTCGAAAAAATTAGATAAAATATTAGGAACGGTCCAAATTAAAAATGACACTTGTGGTTTAAGCTTCAATACTTGTAATGAATTTACTCATAACGCCAAAACCAATATTTTAGGAGAATCTACTAGGAAAGTCTTTAGAGATCACTCCTTAGGTAAATCTTTTCTACATGTTTTTACTTGTACACATTGTGGTCGAAAAGGTCATCTTAGGAAATTTTGTTTTGATCTTAAACGTATTCCTAGAAAATCCCAACTGACGTGACTGAAAATGTGTCTCAGAAGTGCGTTCACTCTAGGCTCAAGTGTAAGCCTGTCGCTCAAGTAATAATCCCGGTAAGTCGGGTATCAAATCCACAGGGAAAAGGACAACAAAGTTGTGACGACGGGAAGAGACAGAGAGATCCTAACTTTGACTCTAAAAAGAAAAAGGGAAAAAGTGATTTGGTTTTGATAATGATTACAGCCAAATGCGATAATGAAAATGAGAAAGAATGCACTAAATTACTCTACATAAATGGAGAATGACTTATGATTTCAAAAACTTTTTATTTTAACTGATGAGAGAAATAGGACGGGAATACAATCCCCCAACCCTAGTGTAGTGCGGTGATAATGATAATCATAAATTTATCCGATTGATCAGACCCGAAATTTAGTACTCTCAAGCATTATGTATACGAGGTTCAAGCCCGCGTCATACCTAATCTGAGGATGAGTAAATCGGTATCGCGGTAATGACACTCAAATTGTACTCTAAATCATCACGAGTACCCAGAGGTAAACGAGATATAAAGATCCACAATAATTATGTAATTACGCAATACGATCATAATCAATCATTAAATTCATCGGATTAACTTTACACACATGCACTAACACATTAGGTTGGGTTCATGCATCCCAACCTTTTAAACCTAGCCGGACATATCAAGCTGAATGATGCATGAAATAATAACGTTGCATGCGAGCAAACTCATGACAACACTAGATCGATATATGTAGTTAAGTAATATAAACGCAGAAATTCATTCAAACCATGCAGAAAAATTACCATGCAAGAACACTTAAGATCATAAAAATAAAGCTTGGATTACAACTTGAAAACAAACCCGGAAGTGTATGGATCTTGCAGCAATTAATCAAAGTTATGTTCCTAGATGTTCTCCTCTCTTTTTCTCTATCAAAAACTACTCAAAAATATTCAGAACAGCTATTCCTAAGTTACTACTCACGTTCCCATATTTCTTGGAGAGTTTTAACCTAAAAGGAGACTTTAGAGCCAATCAGAATGAAGGAGCAAATTCGTGCATCAGGCCCCCCGAACCGGTTCGCCATTACCCCAAACCGGTTCGCCCCCCAAACTGGTTCGCGGGTGGGTTCGCGAATGTATGCTGGTCTGGGGTGTTTCTTCTTCCATTTAACACTTAGAATTTTTCTTGTTTTCTTTTCTTTCTTCTTTGGATTTTTCTTCAACTTCAACTGGTCATAACTCATCAACCGTAGCTCGGATTTGGGTGCCGTTTCTTCCAGTGTTCTCGTTGTTCCGAGATCTGCAACTTCCCAGTTGACTCCTCCTTCGGGATCTGGCTAAAAAATTACCAAATTGCCCTTGAACTTGCCTTCTTAGCTTTTCTTTCATTGTCTCGCTTTCTCTTTTGCACTGCTTGCATGATTAACCTGTAAAACCAATAAGAGAAGCACGAAACATGAAATACTTGCCAAAGAAGGTTAGTAGAATAAATGTGCGTAAAATCTATATAGGTTACATCACTCGGGTTCACAAATACACTGAAATTAGCGGAATAAATATACAATATTTATGCCCAATCAAACCCCCCTAACTTAGAACTTTGCGCGTCCCGAGCAATGTAAAAGAATCCTAACTAGGCTTAACTCTTGAAAATAACATTTTATTAGGATAGAATACCTTTTTCGCGGGAAAGCGATTGCATTTAGCGCTTGCAACAAGCCTTTAAACCCCTAGGTCACCCTAGTAGGACGAGTTGTGCCTCGTGAGGGTTTGCAGAGAATATACCCACAAAATTCGACTCAAAGAAATTTCAAAATATGCAAAAATCTTTGTAATTCAAACTTTCCAGAAAATAGTCATCATCAAGTCATATTTACGAGTCTCAAACCGTAGTGTGTGTGTGCAAAGCCGGAAATACAACCGCCAATTTCCACCGATTGATCATTACGTTACTTATTCGAAAATTCATTTTGATTTCAATTTCTCATGGAACGCTCTCACAAAAGAATCTCTCGGATTATGGCTATTCTCTCGGCATGTGTGATGTAAAGAGTAAATGTAATGGAAGCAAATTCACGCATGCAATTAGAAAGACGGAAACTTTATGGTGAAAGGATCTGATCAACGGATTACGATTTTAAAAACGGGAACATTGCCTCTATTTCGCGCACTTAACCTCTTATATTATCTTTTGGTGTCTTAACTCTCCACGCGGAAATCAATTTTCGCAATTTGGACTCGGTTAGGATTTTTTCGGGTTGTAGGTTGCATTGGGTAAAATGAAGGATGTATGGAAGGTTGGAATTGGAAAGTCATTAATGATGTCCATTTGTGCTTTTTCCGGGCTATTGCTCTTTTTTTCTTCTTTTTCTATTTTTTTTACACTTTTCTTTTCTTGCTAACTTTTGTTGAGCATTCTTCAATTTTTTTTTATTGCCCCTTTTTGTTGCACTTTTCGGACTTAAATTCTGAATTTTCTCGTTTTTCGCAATTCTGACTATTTTGGGTTTTTCGGGTTGTCAAACGAAAGGGAAAATTATTCGGCTCAATTTGGGTTGCAAAGGGTGATTTTTCGCTACTTTTTTGGCCCAAAATTTTGGGTAACAAACGAGGGCCTACTTCATTGTCCAAAATGCCAATTGCGTTACCATATGCGTTTCGAGGTGAATTTAAGTTTAGAGACTAATTTGGCACATTTTTCAAGGCAATATTGCACACATTTTTCGAAACCGATCAAAATGAAACGATTGAGATCCTTGACAACTTATTAAGTGCTAAAAAGAACTTTGAGTTAACAATTAACTCGGATTGATTTAAAAACTCGTAAAACGTGATAGGCTCGAATCTCACCGAGTTTGTTAATCTCCACATTCGTTCGTTAAGTCGTCAATTTCGGCTCAATTTCCATCTTTGGTCAATTTCGGCTTTGTGTATGTTGGATGTTTACAATTTGAGACTCCAATTCGACTTTTAATGATATTTTTGAAAAATTTGAATTCCAATTTTTATTTATTTTGAACAAAAATATTTTTGGATTTTTCAAAATTTTATGATTTTTTTGGAAATTTTTGGGCATTTTGAAAATTTGTGAAGTTTTAGAAATGCGCACTTGTGACCCCCCCCCTAACTTAGACTTTTGCATTGTCCTCAAGCAAAAAGGACGAAAATCTAACTCAAAGCGAATAATAAGTGCGGAAAAATAAAACAAACAAATATGAAAAATGCAAGATTGAATAATAACAATGGGGAAACATGTGTTACATAAGAAATTGGATAGCAACTGTGAGCAAAGTTAAATCACTACAACAACTAACATCCACACCAAAATATAAAAACAGTCATGGGTTCATGGTGGAGGTGGGTGTGAGGTCCCGGGTGCATTGGGATCATACGGGTCATAAAAGAAGGGGGTGGAGGTCCGCCGAAGTTGAGTTGGTGAAGGTGGAGTTGGAGTTGGTACATCATCCGGGTGTCCCTTCGATAAGCCGCTTGATCTTGATTATATTGATTGATGAACCCTTCGAGGCGGGAATCAAAGGCCGAAAGACGGCGCTCAAAGTTGTCCCCCGGGGGCTCGAAAACTGAATCCTCCTCGTCATCCTCAAACTCGTCCTCGTCGATGTCCATCATCGGGGCATCATGATCCTTATCGTACGCATCCTCATCGATAATGGGATGGTCGGGATGAGCTACTCACATTTGGCGTTCGCTCCGAGTGGTGGACGTGCCTCCAATGGGGCGGGGAAGTCGAATTTGCTGCCCCGGGTCATCGATTTCGACTTCCATTAAGAGCTCCGTAATGAAACGGGCGTAAGGGAGTGCAGTTTTGCCCCATTCATCGTAAGCGGCATTGAGGATGTCCGCGTAGAAAAGTTGGGCAAGATTGATGGTGCTCTCGGGGTCCAAAAAGTGGTAGAGGAAATTGGCGTGACGTAACCGGACCACCGAGTCATTGGTGGTTTGGTGGATGGCGCCACAAGCAATGAGGTGCATGAAGAGCACCGTGGCCGCCAAACCTCCGATTGACAAAGATTCGCATACCCATTCCTCCCCGGGTGCCATGCGAGCAATGAATTCTTCTTTGGTGTGGGGGGTACCATTGTTGGGATATTAGAAGGGCACGGGGAGGATCACTCCTTTAGCACGCATTTTGTGTGCTATGATGGCCGCCGAAAATGGAATTGTGATACGGTCAAGGTATGCCTCATGAAGCGTAGAAGATTTACGAACCAAGATCGCATAAAACTGGCGAATGGCGGTGTCAAACATGTGAGTGCTCGTTGGTGCGAGGAAAGAGCACCATCAGCGGCGATCAAATAGGGCGGTGACATCGCCCGGAAGTTGGTCCCAATTAACGAAGCGTTCTATGTGGATGGGGCGCGTAGCCGAGAAGTATTTCTCGGCCCAATGATGTTCTTGGACGCTTTGAAAGACCCCCTTACCCTCGTCATCAAGGATGGTGGTATCATCATATTTCTTGGGGCGGAGATTGGTGCGGCGAGGACGCGACATGTTGAAGGAAAGAGAGAGGGAGAGGGGAAAGGATATGGGGGAGAAGAGAGTGAGGGAAATTTTTGGTGTGAGAAATGGAGGAGGGGAGAGTGGGAATTTATAGGTGTGGAGGGGTGGGTTTTTGGTGGGAAATATGAATGGGTGGGAAGGAAATAATGGAGGGAGTGAATTAGGATGAAAATTGGAAGGAGGGAAGAATTTGGAGGGAGGAAAAACGAAGGGGAAAGAATGGGGGGAAGAATGGAGGGAAGGGGATGAATTTGGAATTAAGGGGGGGGGGGGGGAATCTGCCAGGTACCCCAAACCGATTCGGAGGTACCGCGAACCGGTTCTCCCCCCGAACCGGTTCTGGATGGGGTTCGGGAGAGTAGGCTGGACCGGATGCTATGATTCTCTCTTCTCTCCAATTCAAGGCGTTCTCTCATCCTCTAACTTGTGCGTAAGGCCCCTAAAAACGTTCTAGACCCTAGGGTTCCCTAAAAATTCCTCAAACTCAACCTCGTATTGCGTGCTAGCTCCCTCGAAGTGCGTGCTAACCGATCTCTCTCGTGACTCATGCTCCTGACTCCTAAATCCTAACTAACCTATTCACACACGACTACTATACACACAAACTCACCCCATACGCGTCGGGGGTGCGACGACCTCATTGTCTCAGCTCAATTGACCCCGTAAACGGAGTCCGACAACCAAATTGTGTCGACCTCTTCTGCACACGCCTCTAGATATGGATTTAGGCATTGTCCATTTACTTTGAACGTGTTTTCCCCTTTTAAATCGTCTAGTTCAACAGCTCCATGGGGGGAAACTTTATTCACGACGAACGGGCCAGACCATCGTGTCCGCGACTTTCCCGGAAAGAGGTGAAGCCGAGAGTTGTAGAGAAGAACTTTTTGCCCGGGGAGAAACTCTTTTCGTCGAATGATGCTATCATGAGCGAGTTTCATCCTCTCTTTTGAAAATTTTGCATTCTCATACGCATCATTGCGTAGTTCTTCTAACTCATTCAATTGAAGCTTGCGGGCTTCACCGGCCTTATCCAAGGCATAGTTCAATTGCTTAATCGCCCAATACGCTTTGTGTTCAAGCTCAACGGGAAGATGGCAAGGTTTTCCATACACAAAATGGAAAGGGGACATGCCAAGTTGGTTCTTAAATGCGGTACGATAGGCCCATAGTGCATCGGTCAATCTAAGGGACCAATCTTTTCGGGTAGGATTGACGGTCTTTTCAAGAATGGTCTTGATCTCCCGATTTTCTAGCTCGGCCTGCCCATTCGTTTGTGGATGATATGTTGTTCCAACCTTGTGGATGACACCGTACTTTCTCATGAGCTTCTCGAATGGCCTATTGCAAAAGTGCGTGCCATTATCGCTAATTATCGCTTTCGGTGCACCGAAGCGAGAAAGTATGTGTTCCTGCAGGAAGTTTATCACCACTTTGTTGTCATTGGTCTTGGTAGCTATAGCTTCCACCCATTTAGAAACATGGTCTACCGCGACTAGGATGTATAGGAAACCAAAGGACAGGGGGAAAGGACCCATGAAGTCAATACCCCAATAATCGAATATCTCAATGATGAGTATGGGGGTAAGGGGCATCATGTCTCGTCGAGAAATGGCTCCCATTCGTTGGCACCTGTTGCATGACTTGCAAGCGTTATTCGTATCCCGGAAGATTGTGGGCCAATAGAGGCCGCATTGCAGAATCTTAGCGGCCGTCTTTTTCGTCGAGAAATGGCCTCCACATGCTTCCGAATGACAAAACTGGATGACTTTCGGGATCTCTTCATCCGGTACACATTGTCGGATGATTTGGTCGGCGCAATATTTAAAGAGGAAGGGATCATCATAAAAGAACATGCGCGACCAATTAAGAAACCTCTTCTTATCTTGCGGTGTCCAAACGGGAGGGACGACTCCCGTGATAAGATAGTTCACTATGTACGCAAACCAGGGATACGAAGAAGTAGGAAAAAGTTGCTCATCTGGAAAGTATTCGTCTATGGGTATGGGATCACTAGGTACGTCGGACGAAAGCTGAGATAAATGGTCGGCAACGATGTTTTCTACTCCTTTCTTATCCTTGATGGAGAAATTGAACTCTTATAGGAGTAGGATCCACCTTATGAGGCGCGACTTGGCGTCTTTCTTCGCAAGTAGATATTTCAAAGCCACGTGGTCGGTGAAGACAGTAATAGGAGAACCAATGAGATATGACCTGAATTTGTCAAGGGCAAAGACTACCGCTAGCAACTCCTTCTCCGTGGTAGAGTAGTTGAGTTGAGGTCCGGTAAGGGTCCGGCTAGCGTAGTAGATGACATGAGCTTGCTTATCTTTACGTTGGCCCAAAATAGCCCCAATCGCGTAATCGCTTGCATCACACATAAGTTCGAATGGTAAGGACCAATCCGGAACTTGCATGATGGGAGCGGACACGAGCATATTCTTCAACTTGTCAAAGGAGCTTTGGCATGACTCCGTCCACTCAAACGGGTTGTCCTTCATGAGTAGGTTGCTTAAGGGCCTAGCGATGGCGCTAAAGTCCTTAATGAACCTTCGATAAAACCCCGCGTGGCCCAAGAATGAGCGCACGTCCTTCAGCAATTTCGGTGGGGGAAGATCAGCTATGACATCTATCTTAGCCCTATCAACCTCTATGCCTTTGGATGATACTATGTGGCCAAGAAGTATTCCCTCGGTGGCCATGAAATGGCACTTCTCCTAATTCAGCACTAAGTTTTTGTCCACACATCGGGTAAGTAATTTTTCCAGCTTGTCTAAACAATGATCGAAAGAGGTACCAAAAACGCTGAAATCGTCCATGAACACTTTGAGTCCTCTCTCGACCATGTCGCTAAATAAGCTCAACATGCACCTTTGAAAAGTCGCGGGTGCATTACACAAGCCAAATGGCATACATTTGTAGGCAAACGTACCAAAAGGGTAAGTGAAGGTCGTCTTCTCTTGATCAAGTACATCTACCTCAATTTGGTTATATCCGGAATAACCATCAAGGAAGCAATAATAAGGGTGGCCCGCAACTCTCTCAAGCATTTGTCAATGAATGGCAAGGGGAAATGGTCTTTCCTAGTTCCCGCATTGAGTTTCCGGTAGTCAATGCAAACGCGCCATCCGGTGGTGGTGCGTTGGGGAACAAGCTCTCCCTTAGCATTCTCAATCACAGTCATACCCGACTTCTTCGGGATGACTTGAATAGGGCTCACCCATTTGCTATCCGAGATTGGGTAGTGTAATACCCCGTATTTTTGTGATATTTATTTATGGGATTAATTGAATTAAATGTGTACTAATTGAGAATTAATCTGGAAAAAATACTAACGAGATGTGAGTTGGTATTTGATTATAATGTGTACATATGACGTTATATGAATATTGAAAATAGTGAATTTGTCGTGAGACTGAAAAAATGGCAATATGGGAAATTTTGTTGGGACGCGCGTGACAGTCGCGCCAGGAAAATATTTAATTTAATTAAAAAGTGATTTTTATTTTTATTAACCGTATGGTCATTTTGAGTGCGCCAACGTGTCCCCGGAAGGGTCGAAATAGTCAGAAAACACTAGCCGGGGGTTTAGTTTGGGTCCCGGGGCATTTTTAGGCCACACCGACAACTTAAAAGGGTAGTTTGGTAATTTTGGAATTTTGGGATTTATGACTAACGAATTTTAGGAGTTTAAAATAGAAAATTTAATGACCCACTAACCCATTACCAGCAATTAACTGATTAGAGGGCTACGGGGGTTTCATGAGAAGTTAGGAGAAGTTCCCAAAGAGAGAACCCTAACCCTATCTTCAACCTTTAACCTTGGGAGAAAAGGAGAGAGCAACCTACATCCAGGATTCAACACCAAATTCAGAGAAAGATCAGAGGCAAGTGGTTTAATTACGTTATTTGCAACGAATGTTTATTCCATGCTTAGAAATTTATGAAAATTGCCTTGTTTTGGGAGATTGATAAAAACCCATTAAATTGGAATTAGAAATTCACATTTTGATAAGGGGATTGCCTGTAGAATTGTGTTTGGGTGATTATTCTGATAGAAATACATCTTTTATATCTCAAAAACGGATTTAATTATGAATATTGATGACTTTAATTTTCTAGGGTTCATGTTCATTAGATTTGGGGAAAATTGGGGAAATTTGATGATTAGATTTGGTTTAGTATGATTTGACCCCATATATATGTTAAAATACGATTTAAGTATGTTTAGGAATGATTAGAAACCTTGAAATATTGTTGGAATGATGTTTAGATGAGATTAGAGGTGAAGAAAATTGGGAAAAACGTATTAGGAGAATTTTGGGCTCGAACTGTCACCTCGTTAGAAGGCCTGCCCAGGTCGTTCGAACGAGCTTCTAACGAGCTGACAGTTTGACTTCTAACGAGTGGGATGTTCGTTCGATGCCTTTCGTTCGAACGAGATCCCGTTAGATGCCCACCTCGTTCGAACGAACTCTCGTTTGAACGACCTCGTTCGAACGAGACTTCTAACGAGTTGACAGATTGGCCTTTTTGGCCTGATTTGATTTCTAGTGTCCCGTAACCATATTTAATTGTAGAGATAACCTTCCCATGTTAACTATTTGGTATAATTGGGAGATTTGGGATATATTGAGGAGTGAACCAAATGATATTTGTGGATTAGAACGCTAGTGACTATATACGATGTGAGCATTATTGATGACTCAAATATTTGTAATAATCGGGGATATGTGAATTGTGTAACATTATAAGTTAGTATAAGAATGAGATGTATACCACTAATAAATTATGGTAATTCCTAAGATGTGTGCATGCTTAGTATATGTATATGATTTTATGTGTATGACATACCTACCATACTTGCTATCACGGAAGGTTTGCGTTCGCTTAGGGCCATCTAATCTTTGTGTGCCTACGGGGGGGATTTAGATTGGTACCTCGAGGACATAGGTCAGAGGACTTATTGGGAAGTTAATAAGTCTGCTGATCGTGGGAGCGTTGGTATGTGCGTGACCCATGTGATGTGACTGTGTTCGCCTCCATTGATTGTGATTGTTGTTATCTGAGAACGATTCCTGAGAGATTCGGAATGCGTGATCCTTATGTACGTGATGTACCGGGATGGATAGCAGAGTATGTGTGCACCGTAGCTTAGTCTCGGGGTGCCTGTATTGTATATTTATGACGTGAATAATATACGCTTAAATAAAGAGAACTTTCATGTTGGTATTGTGAGTATAATTATGGTAACGCTTTTTGAAAATAAAAAGGGATAACCTGTAGTGAATTGTATTGCTAATAATTGAGAATCCGAGTTTAAGTAAAGCCCTCTATTTAATTGATAACGTTAGAATGTATAATGGGAATCGAGTAGAAAGGGGTAGAACTTATGACGGTTTAGTTGGATATGAATGTCACTTAGATGGGTACGGTACGTTAGGAGTGCACAATTAGTCGAGAGGTGAGTATTTCATGTGAGTGCACGCCCTAACATGTATTTTGCATTCATTGTTTTAATATATTAAAGCACTTGCTGTTCTTAAAATACTCTCCACTTTCGGGCTCTGACCCGTTTGCTTTCAAATCTATTTTTGTAAAAACCTTTTAGGTGCCCAGCCACAAGGACACCATGCATAGTATTTCCATTCAGGTGACGAGCTGTAGCTGTTGTGGAAGTTACAGGGCCTTGCTAGTAGACGCTTCCTTTGGTTTTGACTCCATATTCAGTTCCATCACTTGTAGGGCATGTCGCCCATTCCTTTTAGAGACATTTCATTTTTCAGTTATTCAGACTTTTGGCATGTAATTAATTCAGGATACACTGTTTTATTATTTCAGTCGTGGGATTGTTGTGAGGAGTTTTTCCTCTGGACTTACTATTAATTGTTGGTTAATTTAATGAGACTTTATGGTGTATGGTTATGTTATTCTTTCATTATTCTTTCAATGCATGTTAATCAGACTTATTTTAAAATTCGAGATCTTACTTTTCAAATACTAGGTGGTTAGTAATTATTAAAAATGTTTTCGACAGTGATGCTATTAACTGAACCAACTTGACATTTTGTATTAATTTAATAAAGGAGTAGCTACCCAGTATTTAATTAGTCGGGGTGTCACAGGTGGTATCAGAGCATCAGGTTCTAGTGTCCTTTAGGATCTGTACGACTTATTATGTTTCCGCTAAGCTTTCTTTGATGTAGAGCCCTATATTTTAGGACTGTTGTATTCCTTTATGTATGCTTCGCTCTTCCGCTATTTTAAGTTTATAACTGCGAACTTATAGACTTTACTCTTATTTCAGATGCCTCCACGACGTGCACCATGGGTTCCTAGGAATGCACAGCCGGAGCCCCAGCCAACTCCAGTACAGGGCACCATGAATGCCGCTGAGGTTGCAGCCATTGTAGCCCAAGCGGTAAATGCCGCTCTCATCGTTGTACAGCAGGCACCACCCCAGGCGCCAGTAGCCACGCCAGTTCAGGCACATGCATTCCCGTCTTCTTGGGAACTCGTACGTGATGCTTTTAAGAAAGCACACCCACCGGAGTTCACAGGTAGCTCCGATGTTGTGGTTTCAAGTTAGTGGAGGAAAGACATTCAAAGGCACTTGAGGATGTATGAGTGCACCGACGTTCAGAAGCAGGTACTAGCTACTTTCAAGCTAGTGGGATCTGCACTGCAGTGGTGGGAGTCTATTACCACCGTGGAGGATAGAGATACTCTCACTATACAGGAGTTCTGGGTGCGGTTCGACAGCAAGTATTTTTCGTCAGCTGTTCACATGGAAATGAGGAGGAAGCTAATGAATCTCAGGCAGGAAGGAAAGACTGTGGCCGAGTATGAGGCCGAATTCACAAATCTACTGAATATTGTCCCGGATGAGATACCGACAAATGAGAAGAAGATCCAGAAGTTTACAGATGGGTTGACATGGAGGATCCGTCAACATTTATTGGGGAATCTGTCGTTGGCCACTTATTCTGATGTGGTTAACGCTGCACTGTTAAACTGCCAGGATCACCGCTTTCACATGGCTGAGAGCAAAAGATCAGGAGAGTCCAGCCATCAAGGCAGGATGGGGGGAAACGGTGCCAGTGGGGCACAATCTGTTCAGGGGCAGAGGCAGGGTGACCAGGGTTCCCAGCAGGGGGATCATAAGAGGTTAAGATCGGGGAATTTTAGGCACGGACAGGGAGGTTTTAGGCAGGGCCATTAGGGTCCGAACGACCATCAGGGCCAGCAGGGGCAGAATGGTCAACAGCAGTTTCAGCAGGGCCAGCAGGGCCAGGGGAGGAATGGTAACGACCACCAGGGCCGAGGGAAGCAGGGACAGAGAGGGGGAAACTTCACGGGGAAGTGTTACGTTTGTGGCAAGACTGGCCATAAATGCCAGGATTGTCCTGATAGGGGCAGGGCCCCGCAGCAGCAGCAGCAGGGTGCCCGACAGGAGCCGCAGAGGCCTATTTTTCCCGCCGCCCTCCCATCACCACCACAGATGGAAGCATTATCACCCATTCCAGCGGTCCCAGTTCAGTAGGGACAACTGCAGTATGGGAGAGTATATCAGCTCCAGTAGGCCGCAGACCCCAGGATCCACCAGCCATTGAGGGCATGTTCTCTATTCAGGGGACTATGGGGCGTATTTTGTTTGACATGGGGGCCACACACTGTTTTATTTCTATGAGATTTGCACGCACCATTGGGTTGTTAGACATCGCCGAGAGTACGGTTACTTGTGTAGATTCGCCGTTGAGTAGGGGTTCCGTGATTTCCCTTGTATGTAGGGGCATGGGTATAGAGATCGGGAGGTTTACTCTACCCGCGGATATGTTAGTGTTAGAGATGATCGAGTATGATGCCATTATTGGTATGGATTGGCTAGTTGCGTACCGAGCCATGATTGACTGTTTTAGTAGGAGTATTATCTTTGCCATTCCCGGGAAAGAGATGTTTTTAGTGGCGATGCCTCATCCTGAGGGAGGATCGTCCACCCACTTGTACTATATAGAGGAGGAGACCTCTAAGGAAGTGGTGATACCACTTGATTCGATTCCAGTTGTTCGAGAGTTTGCCGATGTATTTCAGGATATACCTGGATTACCTCTGAGTAGAGAGATAGATTTTGTGATCGACTTGATGCCGGGCACTCGGCCTATTGCCCGCGCACCTTATCGTATGGCTCCAACTGAGATGAGAGAGTTACGGGATCAGATTGAGCAGTTATTGGGTCAGGGGTTTATCCGGAGGAGTACTTCGCCATGGGGTGTCCCTGTGTTGTTCGTAAAGAAGAGAGATGGATCGTTGAGGTTGTGTGTGGATTACCGGGAGTTGAATAAGGTCACAATACGGAATAAGTATCCGTTGCCCAGAATCGATGACTTATTCGACCAGCTGAGAGGAGCTTATTTCTTCTCAAAGATTGATTTGCGATCAGGATACCATCAGTTGTGTATAAGGGAGGAGGACGTCTCGAAGACCGCTTTCTTAACGAGATATGGTTCTTACGAGTTTCGGGTTATGCCTTTTGGTTTAACCAATGCTCCAGCCGTGTTTATGGACTTGATGAATAGGGTGTTCAGAGAGTTCCTAGATCAGTTCGTCATTGTCTTCATTGATGACATTCTCGTTTACTCCCAGACAGAGGAGGAGCACGCCGAGCATTTGAGGCAGGTTTTGCAGACGCTACATCAGAACGAGTTGTATGAAAAATATGAGAAGTGCGGATTCTGGCTGAAGGAGGTTCAGTTTTTGGGGCATATTATTTTCGACCGGGGGATATCTGTTGATCCTGGGAAGGTATCCGCGGTAAGGGAGTGGGGACAGCCCACGACACCGACTGAGATCCGTAGTTTCTTGGGCCTAGCAGGATACTATAGGAGGTTCATTCGGGGTTTCTCAAATATAGCGGGTCCTTTGACACATCTGACTCGTAAGGGTGTGCCGTTCATTTGGAGTGATGGCTGTCAGTTGGCATTCGATGAGTTGAAGGACAAGTTGACCTCAGCACCTGTGTTAGCATTGCCGAGACCGGGAGTTGAGTATCTAGTTTACACCGATGCGTCCTTACAAGGACTTGGAGGTGTATTATAGCAGGAGAGTCAGGCCATAGCTTATGCTTCCCGTAAGCTTAAGCCTCACGAGAAGAATTACCCCACTCATGACTTGGAGTTAGCGGAAGTTGTATTTGCCCTACGGATTTGGAGACATTATCTTTTGGGGGAGAAGTTTCGATTGTTCACGGACCACAAGTCCTTGCAGTACCTATTCACGCAGAAGGAGTTGAATATGCGGCAGCGAAGGTGGCTTGAATTTGTTAAGGATTATCAGTTTGATATCCAATATCACCCGGGGAAGGCTAACGTGGTAGCAGACGCGTTGAGCCGTAGGCCAGTAGATGAGGTGGCAGGGGTGTGGAAGGCAAAGTGGAAGGAATTGGGACACCAGGATGCAGTGGCCCGATCATTCATGTCTGTGATGACTGTTACACCGCAGATTGTCACGAGAGTGGTGAAGGCACAAGCAAATGACTCGTTCTGTCAGGAGCAGATAGTTCGGTTACTAGCAAAGGGAGCCGAGTCCTATACCGTTAGTTCAGATGGGGGATTACGCTTCAATGGGAGACTAGTAGTTTCGGAAGGGGAGGAATTACGACACGAGGTGATGGCAGAGTCGCACGGCTCACGGTTCTCGGTACATCCCGGTGGGGACAAAATGTACCAAGACATGAGACGACAGTATTGGTGGAGCGGGATGAAGAGAGATATTGTCGTGTTTGTTTCTAAATGCGCCACTTGTCAGCTGGTAAAAGTGGATCATCAAAGACCGGCAGAACTTCTACAGCCATTAGAGGTCCCGATGTGGATGTGGGAGAGCATATCCATGGACTTTATCACGGGGTTACCTATATCACAGAGGGGTCACGACTCCATTTGGGTAATTGTGGACAGGTTGACCAAAGTCTCTCATTTTCTACCCGTAAGGACCGACTACACTACGGGACAGTATGCCCAGATCTTTATTGCATAAATAGTGAGACTTCACGGTGTTCCCCTAAATATCGTGTCTGACAGAGAGAAGATATTTGTTTCAAAGTTTTGGGAGAGTTTTCAGGAGGCCATGGGCACGGAATTGCGGTTGAGTACGGCGTATCACCCGCAGACCGATGGGCAAACCGAGCGTACAAACCAGATGTTGGAGGACATGTTGTGTATGTGCATCATTGATTTCAGGGGTGGATGGGAGCAGTATCTTCCACTGGTAGAGTTTGCTTACAACAACTCCTACCAGTTCACCATTGGCATGGCTCCATTTGAGGTATTGTACGGTAGACCTTGTCGTTCCCCAGCATGTTGGTTGGAGGTGGGGGACAACAAACTACTTGGGCCGGAAGTGATTCAGGATACTTCGGCAAGGATATAATTGATATGGAGTCGCATTCGAGTAGCTCAGGATCGACAAAAGAGCTATGCTGATGCGAAGAGGTTCTTCAGAGAGTTCCAAGTGGGGGACCAGGTTTTACTCAGAGTATCTCCTATGAAGGGGATTATGAGATTTGGGAAGAAGGGTAAGTTGGCACCGAGATATGTGGGACCATTCCCTATCATCGAGCGGATTGGGTCGGTTGCCTATAGACTTGGGTTACCGAAGCATTTGCATCGAATTCATGATGTGTTTCATATTTCCTCGCTAAGGAAATATCTTAGAGACGATTTGGCTCATTCTCACATTGCTTTGGAGGACATCGATCTCCAGCCTGATAGCTCCTACGAGGAGGGGCCAATTGCTATTTTGGACCGAAGTGAGCGAAAACTGCGGTCAAAGATAGTTCCGTTAGTGCGTGTTCAGTGGCGACATCATAATGTCGAGGAGTCCATATGGGAGCGCGAGGATGAGATGCGCGAACGTTATCCAGAGTAATTTTTACCAGGTACTTTTTAGTTCCGAATTTCGGGACGAAATTCTGTTATTAGGGGGAAGTATGTAATACCCCGTATTTTTGTGATATTTATTTATGGGATTAATTGAATTAAATGTGTATTAATTGAGAATTAATCCGGACAAAATACTAACGAGATGTGAGTTGGTATTTGATTATAATGTGTACATATGACGTTATATGAATATTGAAAATAGTGAATTTATCGTGAGACTGAAAAAATGGCAATATGGGAAATTTTGTTGGGACGCGCGGGACAGTCGCGTCAGGAAAATATTTAATTTAATTAAAAAGTGATTTTTATTTTTATTAACCGTATGGTCATTTTGAGTGCGCCAACGTGTCCCCGGAAGGGTCGAAATAGTCAGAAAACACTAGTCGGGGGTTTAGTTTGGGTCCCGGGGCATTTTTAGGCCACACCGACAACTTAAAAGGGTAGTTTGGTAATTTTGGAATTTTGGGATTTATGACTAACGAATTTTAGGAGTTTAAAATAGAAAATTTAATGACCCACTAACCCATTACCAGCAATTAACTGATTAGAGGGCTACGGGGGTTTCATGAGAAGTTAGGAGAAGTTCCCAAAGAGAGAACCCTAACCCCATCTTCAACCTTTAACCTTGGGAGAAAAGGAGAGAGCAACCTACATCCAGGATTCAACAGCAAATTCAGAGAAAGATCAGAGGCAAGTGGTTTAATTACGTTATTTGCAACGAATGTTTATTCCATGCTTAGAAATTTATGAAAATTGCCTTGTTTTGGGAGATTGATAAAAACCCATTGAATTGGAATTAGAAATTCACATTTTGATAAGGGGATTGGCTGTAGAATTGTGTTTGGGTGATTATTCTGATAGAAATACATCTTTTATATCTCAAAAACGGATTTAATTATGAATATTGATGATTTTAATTTTCTAGGGTTCATGTTCATGAGATTTGGGGAAAATTGGGGAAATTTGATGATTAGATGTGGTTTAGTATAATTTGACCCCATATATATGTTGAAATACGATTTAAGTATGTTTAGGAATGATTAGAAACCTTGAAATATTGTTGGAATTATGTTTAGATGAGATTAGAGGTGAAGAAAATTGGGAAAAACGTATTAGGAGAATTCTGGGCTCGAACTGTCACCTCGTTAGAAGGCCTGCCCAGGTCGTTCGAATGAGCTTCTAACGAGCTGACAGTTTGACTTCTAAAGAGTGGGATGTTCGTTCGATGCCTTTCGTTCGAACGAGATCTCGTTAGATGCCCACCTCGTTCGAACGAACTCTCGTTCGAACGAGACTTCTAACGAGTTGACAGATTGGCCTTTTTGGCCTGATTTGATTTCTAGTGTCCCGTAACCATATTTAATTGTAGAGATAACCTTCCCTTGTTAACTATTTGGTATAATTGGGAGATTTGGGATATATTGAGGAGTGAACCAAATGATATTTGTGGATTAGAACGCTAGTGACGATATACGATGTGAGGATTATTGATGACTTAAATATTTGTAATAACCGGGGATATGTGAATTGTGTAACATTATAAGTTGGTATAAGAATGAGATGTATACCACTAATAAATTATGGTAATTCCTAAGATGTGTGCATGCTTAGTATATGTATGTGATTTTATGTGTATGACATACCTACCATACTTGCTATCAGGGAAGGTTTGCGTTCGCTTAGGGCCATCTAATCTTTGTGTGCCTACGAGGGGGATTTAGATTGGTACTTCTAGGACATAGGTCAGAGAATTACTTATTGGGAAGTTAATAAGTCTGCTGATCGTGGGAGCGTAGTTATGTGCTTGACCCATGTGATGTGACTGTGTTCGCCTCCATTGATTGTGATTGTTGTTATCTGAGAACGATTCCTGAGAGATTCGGAATGCGTGATCCTTATGTACGTGATGTACCGGGATGGATAGCAGAGTATGTGTGCACCGTAGCTTAGTCTCGGGGTGCCTGTATTGTATATTTATGACGTGAATAATATACGCTTAAATAAAGAGAACTTTCATGTTGGTATTGTGAGTATAATTATGGTAACGCTTTGAGAAAATAAAAAGGGATAACCTGTAGTGAATTGTATTGCTAATAATTGAGAATCCGAGTTTAAGTAAAGCCCTCTATTTAATTGATAACGTTAGAATGTATAATGGGAATCGAGTAGAAAGGGGTAGAACTTATGACGGTTTAGTTGGATATGAATGTCACTTAGATGGGTACGGTACGTTAGGAGTGCACAATTAGTCGAGAGGTGAGTATTTCATGTGAGTGCACGCCCTAACATGTATTTTGCATTCATTGTTTTAATATATTAAAGCACTTGCTGTTCTTAAAATACTCTCCACTTTCGGGCTCTGACCCGTTTGCTTTCAAATCTATTTTTGTAAAAACCTTTTAGGTGCCCAGCCACAAGGACACCATGCATAGTATTTCCATTCAGGTGACGAGCTGTAGCTGTTGTGGAAGTTACAGGGCCTTGCTAGTAGACGCTTCCTTTGGTTTTGACTCCATATTCAGTTCCATCACTTGTAGGGCATGTCGCCCATTCCTTTTAGAGACATTTCATTTTTCAGTTATTCAGACTTTTGGCATGTAATTAATTCAGGATACACTGTTTTATTATTTCAGTCGTGGGATTGTTGTGAGGAGTTTTTCCTCTGGACTTACTATTAATTGTTGGTTAATTTAATGAGACTTTATGGTGTATGGTTATGTTATTCTTTCATTATTCTTTCAATGCATGTTAATCAGACTTATTTTAAAATTCGAGATCTTACTTTTCAAATACTAGGTGGTTAGTAATTATTAAAAATGTTTTCGACAGTGATGCTATTAACTGAACCAACTTGACATTTTGTATTAATTTAATAAAGGAGTAGCTACCCGGTATTTAATTAGTCGGGGTGTCACAGGTAGATAATCTCGGCATCCAACAATTTGATGATCTCGGTTCTCACAACTTCTTTCATGTTGGGGTTCAGTCTTCTTTGCATTTCTCTAGAGGGCTTGACATCCTCTTCGAGATGGATCTTGTGAGTGCAAATCAAAGGACTTATCCCCTTTAAATCAGCGATGCACCAACCAAAAGCACCTTGGTGCTTCCTCAAAATTTTCAATAATTTTCCCTCCTGCCCTTCATCTAGGCTAGAGGAGATAACAACAGGAAATGTCTCATCCTCTCCTAGATATGCATATTTAATATGGGAGGGGAGTTTCTTTAATTCAAGGGTTGGGAATTTTTCAATGGAGTGAGCCATGTGTGTATCCCTCGGAGGTAATTCCTCGAATCTAGAAACCCAATTAACCTCTCTCACGTCCTCGTCCGACGTACTCTCATCGAGTAATTCTCTCAACTTTCCAACCTCCCTCTCGAAGTCGGTATACGTCCCCTCACTCTCATATCTCGTTGCTAAACAGGACTCTAAAGCGTCACCACATAAATTTTCCTCAAAGTACTCTTCTACTACCTCGTCTATGAGGCTCACCGCGTGAAGATCATCTTCCTCCCCTGCATTTTGGGCTATGTGGAGATGTTAGTTTCCAAGGTCATGTTCCCAAAAGTGAGTTGCATTCGCCCATTCCTTGTATTGATGATTGCATTAGCCGTAGCCAAGAAAGGGCGCCCAAGGATGATGGGAACATAATTGCTCGAGTTGAAGGAGGGCTCCGTGTCCCAAATGACAAAATCTACTGGGAAGTAGAAGGTATCAACTTGGACGATCACGTCCTCGACTATGCCTCGTGGGATCTTCACTGATCGATCCGCTAATTGGAGAGTGACCTTTGTGGGCTTGAGGTCGCCCAGATCAAGTTGCCTATAAATGGAGTAAGGGAGTATGTCTACACTTGCCCCCAAGTCAAGTAAGGCTTTTTCAATTTTATTTTCTCTAATGATGCAGGATATGGTAGGTGAATCGGGATCTTTGAATTTAGGCGGGAGATCATTTAGTAGAATGGAGCTCACATTTTGGGCTAGAAAGACATTCTTTTTTACCTTCATCTTCCTTTTTACCGTCAACAAATCTTTGATAACTTTTCCATAAGCTGGAATTTGTTTAATGGCATCAAGAAAGGGTAAATTTAGCTTTACTTGCTTAAGCACTTCTAGCACGTCATCACGTGGATTCCATTTTTGAGAGGGAATCAACCTTCGAGGAAATGGTGCTGCGGAGGGTGATTTCACTACCACCTCTGGCTCACTAGCGTCTTCCTTGTCACTCTCGTTCAAGGGGACATCTTCGGCCTCTTTTGTGCCAGGCGAAATCTCCTTGTCTTTTGTTATGTCGTGTGGAGGAGGTGATAAATCAACGACTCTCCCACTAAGAAGAGTGGTTACGGCTTGACATTGCTCCTGATGTTCAGTGGAGGTGGAGATAACACTAGTTTGACCTTGGGGAGGTCGTTGGCCTTGGGCAGGAAATTTGCCTTTCTCTTGAACACTCAACGAGGATTGTATTTTTGACAGATTCGCATTTATGTCGCCAATCAAACGATCATATTTGCCATTGGTTGCAGTCTAGCTTGCGATGAATTGATTCATTGTATCCTCGAGAGTTCTCCGCTGTGGCGGGATATAATTTCCGTGAGGTGGTGGTGCTTGCACATGTCCCTGAATGTGTGGATCTTGTTGAAATTGTTGTGGTGGAGGAGGGGCAACATGCGAAGGAGGGTTCATTGCGGCATGTAGTTGCCCGTAGCTAAAACCGGGATGATTTTTCCACGAAGGGTTGTATGAATTCCCGTGCGGGGCACCGAAATTACCCTTGAAGCCTCCTATACCACTAACTTGCTCTTGCAACATTACTTTGTAGGCGGGTATCGTCGGACATTCCTCAGTTGAATGTCCCGCCTCACAAATCGTACACACCTTCACGACAGGGTTCGGAATGGGTCCAGCTGGTCCTTTTCCATATATCTCGCATAGGTCTCGTAATCCTTTCTCAAGGGTGTCCAATCGACTGTCCGTCATAGAATTCTTATTTACGTGGAATAGGCCGAACGCCGATGGAGCAGTGGTGGATTGTCGATTTCAATTTTGAGCGTTCTGGTCACAGGTATCCCAGGATTGGGTAGTCTCTGCGATATACCTCATGTGAAGATCAGCATCGTGGGCATCTAGATTGACAAACGGACCGCTTCCCATAGTTTCAACAAGTTGTTTGGAGTTAAGATTCAACCCATTATAGATAAAGGAGATGATTTGCGATGGATCAAATCTATGATGGGGGCATGAAGTAACTAACTCGTTGAAACGTTCATAACATCGATGGAATGGCTCATTTTCATGTTGCCTGAACGCTTGAATTTGAGCCTTTATAGAGATTGTTCGATGTGGTGGGAATAATTTATTGAGAAATTTCGACTGTAGCTCATTCCAGGATGGAATCGAGCTTGGAGGTGGAGACCATAACCAGGCTTTAGCTTTTTCTTTGAGCGAGAAGGGGAAGAGTTTGAGGCGAATTACCTCTTGTGTGAAGGTTTGATCATTGAGAGTATCGCACACGTGCTCAAATTCCCTAATATGGAGGTATGGCTTTTCAGAATCCATACCGTGGTAATGAGGTAGCATCTGGATCATTCCATTTTTGAAATAGAACTGCCCGACATTATATGGGAGTATAATGCATCCCGGAGTGACAGTGCACTCGGGATATAAGAATTCTCTCAACGGGCAGTACGGGGGCTCTTCCTCACCGGTGGGTGCATTACTATGTTGCAACATCTCTCTCTCACTTAACGGCTCGGCGCTCTCACTAGGTGTGCTCGACGTGTGTCCTACGAAGGAGAATGGAGTGTTACTGGAGATTGAGTGTGACGGTGTGGGAGGCAGGATCCAGAATTGTGGGGCGTTTGGAGTGTGGGGACTATCTGGATTATACTCCACTATAGGATTTTCGTGAATATTGGTTGGAGTATTATGAGGTGTGGAAGGGGTTTCATAATTTTGCATTAAGCTTGTGAGAGATGGTGGTGAATCTTTTTGTGTTTTTTTTTTATGTTTTTGGATTTTTTTGAGATTTTTTTTTCAAAGCTTTGGATTGACTCGATCTAATCCTAAGTATACCTAATTCCCCGACAACGGCGCCAAAAACTTGACGCGACTGAAAATGTGTCTCAGAAGTGCGTTCACTCTAGGCTCAAGTGTAAGACTGTCGCTCAAGTAATAATCTCGGTAAGTCAGGTATCGAATCCACAGGGAAAAAGGACAACATAGTTGTGACGACGGGAAGAGACAGAGAGATCCTAACTTTGACTCTAAAAAGAAAAAGGGAAAAAGTGATTTGGTTTTGATAATGATTACATCTAAATGCGATAATGAAAATGAGAAAGGATGCACTAAATTACTCTACAGAAATGGAGAATGACTTATGATTTCAAAAACTTTTTATTTTAACTGATGAGAGAAATAGGACGGGAATACAATCCCCCAACCCTAGTGTAGTGCGGTGATAATGATAATCATAAATTTATCCGATTGATCAGACCCAAAATTTAGTACTCCCAACCATTATGTATACGAGGTTCAAGTCCTCGTCATACCTAATCTGAGGATGAGTAAATCGGTATCGCGGTAATGACACTCAAATTGTACTCTAAATCATCACGAGTACCCAGAGGTAAACGAGATATAAAGATCCACAATAATTATGTAATTACGCAATACGATCATAATCAATCATTAAATTCATCGGATTAACTTTACACACATGCACTAACACATTAGATTGGGTTCATGCATCCTAACCTTTTAAACCTAACCGGACATATTAAGCTGAATGATGCATGAAATAATAACGTTGCATGCGAGCAAGCTTATGATAGCACTAGATCGATATACGTAGTTAAGTATTATAAACGCAGAAATTCATTCAAACCATGCAGAAAAATTACCATGCAAGAACACTTAAGATCATAAAAATAAAGCTTGGATTACAACTTGAAAACATACCCGGAAGTGTATGGATCTTGCAGCAATTAATCAAAGTTATGTTCCTAGATGTTCTCCTCTCTTTTTCTCTATCAAAAACTACTCAAAAATATTCAGAACGCCTATTCCTAAGTTACTACTCATGTTCGCAAGTTTTAACCTAAAAGGAGACTTTAGAGCCAATAAGAATGAAGGAGCAAATTCGTGCATCAGGCCCCTAGAACCGGTTCACCAGTACCCCGAACCGGTTCGCCCCCCAAACCGGTTCGCGTGTGTATGCTGGTCTAGGGTGTTTCTTCTTCCATTTAACACTTAGAATTTTTCTTGTTTTCGTTTCTTTCTTCTTTGGATTTTTCTTTAACTTCAACTGGTCATAACTCATCAACCGTAGCTCGGATTTGGGTGACGTTTCTTCCAGTGTTCTCGTTATTCCGAGATCTTCAACTTTCCAGTTGACTCCTCCTTCGGGATCTAGCTGAAAAATTACTAAATGGCCCTTGAACTTTCCTTCTTAGCTTTTCTTTCATTGTCTCGCTTTCTCTTTTGCACTGCTTGCATGAATAACCTGTAAAACCAATAAGAGAAGCACGAAACACGAAATACTTGCCAACGAAGGTTAGTAGCATAAATGTGCGTCAAATATATATAGGTTACATCACTCGTGTTCACAAATACACTAAAATTAGGGGAATAAATATACAATATTTATGCCCAATCACCAACGTAAAGCAACCAAGGTACTTAAAATTCCTAGACCCCAAGATAATCATTCTTCATTAATTTGGGTTAGGAAATCCGACTTGGTTGCCTTGCAAAATGGGGTTTTTGATTATCATTTACTTTCACATGCTTCCTCCCTTGCTAAATCTAAAATATGAATGTGTTAGTGTTTGCATACTTTAGCTTTTGTACTTCATGCTATATTCACATGCTAAATGTATGCTTGTTTAATCATTTTCTAGTCTATGCTCCATGCTTATCACATGCTAGAATTATGATTTTTGTTTATCTTTTGTATTATATTTCCTTCATTTTGTTTGCATTAATAGAAAAATACAAAATTATTTTTGTTTATCATTTGGATTTTATCTCTTGGTAATTTAAGCTTAATGAAAGATTCAAATGATTTTTGTTTGTCTTTTGAGTATATATTTTTTATTTTTGGTTAAAAATTTCAAAAACTCGAAAAGTTTTTATTTTGTGTGTATTTTAGTTTGACCACTTTATGTGGCATACACTTGTGTTTGAATCCCATCTTTTACGCTCTCATGTGGCTAGAACTTTTGATTTAGATTGTCAGTCCTTATTATGTTCTTTACCATGCTTACATGGAGTAGTTGGATTTTGCGTTGATTAAATGGATTCTATTTTTATATGCCTCTATTCACACATGCACGAGCTCTTTTGAAATTTTAACTTCATATGTATATTTGAGCTTTGCGAAGTGTTCTCCTACCAATCTTGTCATCTACATATTTGTGACTAAGGAGGACTAGTGCATGTCAAAATCCGTTGCTCGTGAGATTTGTGTGAAACATAAAAACATGATAAATACAAATGTGCACGGGGAAGGGATCCGAAAGGACGTAGTTATCCTTTGCGATTGTAAGCCACCATTTTTTTAATGGACCTAAAAGAAATACGTGGTTCAAAGGCCTAAAAACAGATAATATGGCATTAAAAAGAAAAATAATTTGCCAAGGCCTATGTTTGATTGATATATTCATTCAAATTTAATAATAATGCATATTAAGGGAGATTGGATGGTATATCAACGGTTTGCACAATGTCCGTTTATCCTAGTTGCGTATTTCATGTCATGACTCTATTGGTTTGTAGAATCACCAATATGCTAGGCTTGTATGCATTGTGTATGTTTGTTCATTGAGTTCAATTTATATTGTCACATGAGGTTATATTCAAATGTGATGAAGTTTACAATCAATTGAGAACTCCGTGAACATGTTTTATTTGATTGGGTCTAAATTTAATCGTTACTAGTTCGAACGACTTCTCGTTTGAACGAGTTTTTAAACGAGATTTTTTTTTCTTTCTGTTTCTTCGTTAGAAGTCTCGTTCGAACGAGATTTCTAACGAAAAAATAGCGGGAACAGTTTTAAGCCAGTTTTTTCCACTACTTTGCCCCACTTCCTTTTTGACTTACTTCTTAAGTGCAGGAACTAACTTTTTGAAGACAACTTTTTCACATTTTCAAGAGTCATTAGAGCAAAATACTTTGAAGAAAAAGTTCCTTTTTATGTGTTAAGTTTTATGGAGTAAATTCCTTTCAAAACACATATACACCCATATGTTTGTCTATATCCAAGTTTCAACATATATATATATATATATATATATATATATATATATATATATATATATATATATATATTGCTTGGAGTGTTTGGCACCGATTTTCTCTACACCATTAAAGAAGAGAGTTTGAGTTTTCTTTTCAACTCATAAATGAGAAGAGTTTTGTTTGATGTGATATTCCCACTCGAAGAAAGGCTTCATTAAGGGTTGACGGTTGTCCAAAAGTCTCATTGGTGGATTCCAAGATTTCGGTGGAGTTTTGGGGTTATCGACTAGGCGGAGGTGTTTACAAGAAGACGCGTCAAGGCTTGAAGGGAGTCGAGTAGAGGAAGTAAGTCATCTTTCTTATAATTGTAAAACCGTACTTAGTGGACTTAAAGCTAGGGTTGTCCGAGGTTTTTCCCATTTGGGTTTTCCTCGTACATCCGGCGTAGTGCGATTGATATTTATTTTATCTTTCTATATCACCTAGATGCATGCTTAGGACTAAAAGATAAAATTAGTTCAAAATCACAATCTATTTAATTTGGTGCAAATTTAATGGTTGGGTATGTGTAGTTAATCAATTCAAGTCATTTAATTTAACTTGATAAAATTGGTTTGGCCTAACTTGATAAAATTGCATAATATGACTTAGGCAAAATCTCTAGGACTTGGATTGAATTAATTTTGTTTAAGTGAAATTTAAATTCGTGTGTGTGTTTTAATTTAATTTCACTTGGTTAAATTTTAATTTTTAAGTAAATTAAAATTTGGTGTTTTTGTTGAACCATCGCTTTACGCTTCCGCATCTCTCAACAAGGAAATTGATTTTAAAGGATAAGATTTTTTAAAATTGGGGTCCACTTCACTTTCAAGTATCAAGTTTGTGGCTTTCTCATGGGCATCATCAACATCTCCATTCTTTGAAAGGGTTCAGCTCTTCTTCATCCTTGTCATGGAGTGATTGCTTATAAGCGTGTTTTTTATTGTCTTTGATTTTAGTTATTGTTCAGCCATGATGTGTTTGTTTTTTAAGGTTACCTTCATGTATTTCATATATTTGTGTTGGGACTATTACAGGTTTGGGGTTTAGTTGGTTGGTTGCATCCATAGCCTCAGTGTGTGGTTTCATGGTCGGTTTCTTTATTTCCAGCTAGTAAACTACCTGTCCCACTTTTTTTTTTAATTCAGTGAAATTTCTTTCTGATGAAACAACTTCAGAGTAGTTGCACACTGGTACCGGATATCCCAAAGATGCATCGTTCAATATTATTAAGGCTAAACATGACTGTCAAATACTTGAGCAGGATTTTTGTTTATACAAAAACTTGGTTTCATATAAATGAAGACACATATGTCTATTAAGGATGGGGCAGTTGATGGCCAAAAGTAATTTTCACCAGGAGACTTTTTACTCCTATATTCTTTTGTTTAAATAACATTTAATAGTTTTTTATATTTGTTCCCAATATTTCTAGATCATAATTAAATATTTTTTCATATCCATACCCCCCCCCCTTTTTCTTTCAAGTAATAACAATCATACATCAGTAAATAAATCAACATCACAAGTGTAAAAGATGAAACACAATAATAGGATAATGTCAAACGAGCAAACATAAACCATATGATACATTAAAACTATAATTTTGCAGCACCCATAACATGCCATTATATAGAAACTATTTACTTTATGTCATATAAATACCATTCTATAGTCTATTTTGCTTGTTCCCTGTGATTCTATTATCCAATTGAACATTGTCTTTTGATTCATACATATCTCCCCCTTTCAACTAATACCCATCACTGAGCTAGAAAGAAAAAGTAAAGACAATTGTATACTTACAAATCAAAATCAAGTGAACAAATTAAAGAAACCCAACAAATAAACAATCATAAACCATATGTTAAATTAAAGTGATATCATTGTGCATCAACAGCAAAAACTAAAGTCATTACAAGCAATCTTTTTTTTTAGTAGCATAATCATTACAAGCAATCAGTTCAATGTTGTTGCTTCTTAGTTACTACTGAAATTCAAATTGCAATAAACCAGGGTATCCGAAAACATTATCTAGACCCATTTATTAATCCTAATTCAAACTGTGGCAATTGAGTATCCCCTACTAGCACCCTCGGAGAGACAAAGTTAGATCAATGGGTATCCATTACCGGTTTCAACCCATTTACATCAACTGAATCGCTACTAGACATGTTTTTCGTCACCAGTCCGCTATCTAATCGCTCTTCATCCCTCCCGAACATGCTGAGCACCCTGGTTTTTCGTTTTAGCATCGAGTCCCAGCGATTCTTGACTGCGATATCGGTTCGACCGTGAAGAATCTTGGCAATATGGGTCCACTTGTTCCCATAGAGGGCCTGCATGATGATCCCATCTTCCTCGGGACTAAAGCGTTGGTGGTTCACCTCGGGGGAGAGCTGATTACACCACCTCGACCTACATGAATTCGCACTTCTCCCCAGGATTGATTGCCTGATCAGCGCCCACTTTCGAGCTCCGTGAAGTTGCACGAGGTTCCTCAATAGTTCGTCTTCTTCAGGTGTCCAGGGTTGTCTGATCCAACCGACATCATTCTGTGTTGTGGATCCCATTTGATATTGGTTTTGTTTTAGGTAAGCGGTGGAGTGTGAGACAGGTTTTGGTTTGGGAGGAATAGTGGTTGTTTATATAGGGGGATTGGGTAACTGATTGGTTGGTTGTCTACTTGAGGAGTAATGCAGCGGTCTAATGGAAATTCAACTGTCTAATGGAATTTCTTGTTGCATAAGCAATACAAACGTTTCTTCATTAATACGTACTCATGTCTTTGGCCTTTTCATTTCTTTAGCACACATGACTATTTATGTTTTAGGTACATTATTACAGTAAACGTGATGCCCGGACTAAAGAAATAATACTTAGAATTTATTTAAAATAAACCTAATAATATAAATTGATAATAGTGGATAGAAATTATAAATATTTTATGCTTTATACTTTATTGTATGAGTAAAAATAATTATTCAAAATTAGGGTTGACAGTTTTGACACGAAAGGGTGATACGATTCGAAATTGGTTCAAAATTAACACAATATATCATTTTTAATCATGTTCGGGCGGAGGTTTTAGGCATGGAATTATCAAAATAATGACTTATGAATTGTTAAATAAGTTCTAACATCGACAATCTCAAACCAATCCATTTTTTTGCTCTTTATTAACATATAAAAACAATCAAACTAAAAGGAGAAAGAATAGAATAAATAAATGAAAATATAAACACATACATTCTATATTTTTATTACATTTATGAAAGAACTGTCAATTTTGTTAATGACAAACCCAGGTAGAACCTGCTGAGGACCGACCTCTTGAGGAGTCGTACACATTTTTGGGAAAGAGTGACGTGCCGCATTATTGAGCTCTATTATCCATTCATAAATTCGATGCATTTGCTATGATATAGTGATGTGTCACATTTTTGAACTCTGTTTTGATTCAATCGTAATGAAACTAAGACACGTATATGAACGCAATATGTTATTATGTGACACCAAAATAAATTACAATTCTGGCTTAAATTAAATATTAATATTCATACAGGCAACCATTATTGTACAAACGGAGAAAAAAATTGAAACCTCGATGCTCGTGCTATCTCAATCTCTGTTTTCCCTGCACCTATGTATCATCGTCACCCTTTTAAAATTCCTAATATAATGTGTTCTAAGAATTCCATTCAACAAAGAAAGACAACGTTTTTGAAAACAATTTTAAACTGCTTTTTTTTTTTAAATTTGAAGAATTATTCTCTTTTTTATTAAAAGTTAGAACCTCTTAAATGCACCCCAAATAATAAATAAAAAAACTATTTTTTTAGAAAAAAATCTGAGTTTTTTTCAAAGGGTGTAAAAAAACTACTTTAATATTCAAATTTTATAGCACCCATTTTATTGTGGTTTTAACATAGAAAACGAAAGAAAAAAGAGTAATTTCATTATAAATGTTTATCGCTTTTCTATTAACAATATTTAAAAACATTTTTATAATAGAAAACTTGAAATAAGAGAAAAAACTGTTTTGGATTGTCACCATTTTCTTGTTAAAAAAATAAAAAACAATTGGGATAAAATAAAATGAAATTACTCTTTTGCTTCCGTTTTCTTTATTAAAAACAATCAATTGGGTGTTATAAAAAAAACTTTTCCCCTTTTTAAAAAAAAATCATTTTTAAGTTATTTGGGGTACATTTAAGAGGTTTTAACTTTTATTAAAAAATAGAGTAATTCTTCTTTAAAACTGTAAAAAAAAATTTTTAAAAAACGATTTAATTATTTTCGAAAAAGACTGTTAGAAACCTTTTCATTTTCATGAATGTTTATTAATTATGTTTTACTTTTGACAGGTTGATTGGAGTGTGCAAGTGTTAAAGGGCTGTTTTATCATTCTATTAAATTTTGGAGTGCCTTAGTAAATGGTTGGAATGGGAATAGTTGTACCCTTATGATAATTATATACATATATTTATCATACAACAAACCAATGGCAATGATTTTAGGTGCAGCCCAAAGAAAATAGATCACATTTGTCACCCTACAAAACCCTGACAAATATGGTGCTTTTTTTGGTCCATTTTTTCCTATCTTCATGAGCCTCATTTTTATTATGATATATATATATATATATATATATATATATATATACATGCTTTCAATCATAGTTGCGTAGGGTCAAGTTTCCATGGTCGCGTCGCGCATAATTCGTTTATTTCAGTTTTTTAATTCGAAAAACATATTAAAAAATATAAATGAATAAATAAGTTAATAAAATCACTCCGAACCAAGTACTACATCATTTCAAATAAAGTCATAAGAACTATAATATAAAATAAATAACACTATAAACTGAAATTTATATTTTTTAAATTTTAACTGAAATTTGTTAAAAAGGGAACACTCAAACAGAAATTTGTAAAGAAAAGTAGCATTTTTTAAATTTGTAGTATAAATAACATTTTAAACTGAAATTTGTAGTATTAATAACATTTTGAACTGAAATGTGTAAGGAAAGTAACATTTTAAACTGAAATTTGTAAAAAAAAAATTATTTCTAAAAAATAAGATTTTTTGAATTTGCAATATAAATGACATTTTAAACTGAAATTTGTAAGAAATATAACATTTTCAACGGAATTATTTAGACATTTTAAACTGTAATTTGTAAAAAAGAAATAACATTTCAAACTGATATTTGTAAAATAAGTAACATTTTAAACTATAATTTTGTAGTATAAATCATAAATAATTAACTTTTTTAAACTGAAAAATCACAAATAGAGAAACTTGAGTGAATTAAAGCATAAATAGGTAACATTTTAGATTAAAAATTAACAAAATATTTATTATTTGGACTATCATAAATAAACTAATATATCTTGGTAGAACAGATTGGACTATAAAGGGAATTTGGCTGAGCTCGTGGCAAATGATTTTGTAGTACCATCCGGATGCTTAAAACAACCAGAGGCAATACCTAAAAATTATCACATAATTACACCCCAGGACCAAACAGCCCAACAAAAACTTCTACGCTGAAAATTCACCTCTAATGTCGAAACCCAAATGAGTTAGACGGGTTAGGTAACAGAATTCTAGGGTCCTCCTCCTCAAATTCCCTGCTTGGATAGTCCCCAAGGTCGAACTGCTACCGGGAATCTGATCGGTAAATTAGGGCCATCTCTTTCTGTCCTCCTCTCTCTATACAACATCCTTGCCAACCTTGTGCTTTACGTTCTTTATCTATAATGTGCCAATTCCAAGAAATGGGTGGCCTTTTCTTTAACGAGTCATTGGACTAATTGTTGGATTGTGGTAGAAAACTGTCTATGGCTACGAATTTTTGGGGGTACAAAGAAGTGGGGAAAGGAAATTTTGGTCCCTAAAATATGAGCCAAGGGTTTAATTACGGGTGCTCAAATGTGACATATATCTCAGCGGGTGAGTTAAAAATAATTAAATAAATTTAATCAAGCAATTTCTTCGACAATTTTTTAGCAGGCCTTCTTTTAGCTTCTCCTATAGTCTAATACGATTAAGTTAACCAGCATTTTCAACAAAGGGGGAAAATAGATTAAAATTGTATTGAGGAGCCCTGAGATGAGATTAGTTGACAAAGCAGAATCAAATGGGAAGAGATAAAAATCTATAAAACAACAGGGAATACATAAAAGAGAAGAAAAATAATATGTCAAAATACACTTTGGCAAGTGGGTGTGGTGCTTCCTTATGGAAAAAGAAACTCTTTGATGTTCTGTCATCAAGAGCAACTATGGGCTGCATTAGAGTTGATGCGAGTTTAATATAGCTACTACAAGGAGGACTTTTAGAATTTTTTTGAACTTCATTTCTGGGGACCTCTCTTCTTTCCTCCATTGGGACAGAAAGATGGGGCTGATCTTTTATTAAATTTTAGGAGGATGAGTGGAGAGGTGGAGACTAGGAGTTTGTTAATAATTTTTCTCAAATTATATCAGATATCCTCTAATAAGGGTCAACATATTGCCTCCTTATATTCCCAATTAAAATGGCACACTTGTGTAGAATTTAAGTTTTAGAGGGAAAATTAAAGATGCTAAATCGAACAAATTATTACCTTGCTCAATCTGATTGAGGGAGTCCACATTTGTGAGGGGGTGAGGGATGTTAGGTAATGGAAGTTGGGAGGTGAGGTCATCTCTTGTATATCTTTTTACAAATATCTCTAGTCTCCTTCCCATAATGATACTCTTGCCAGAAGCCAACATTCCTTCAAAAATACAAATGTTCTCGTGTCTTGTGGAGGGTGATTACGCGTGATTTAGGAAGTTCTAATTGGTTGCTCTCTTTAAATCCGTGTGTTATGAATTTCAACTAAAATGAGAGCAAGGATCACTTGTTAATTCATTACAAAATCACTTCGTTCGTTGCAATATCGTGTTCTGTGGAAACATATCTGAGTGGTTTGTTTTTGGAATATTTGGATCAAAATGAATTCTATAATTTTCGAATACAAGAATGTTGATGCAAACACCACCATTTGGATCCAAAGAAAAAAGAAAAGCATAGTTTTTAAAATCGCCATATTCGAATTGTACGATTCGACTCGATTCAGGGGTAAAAATATTCGAAGGTGGAATCGCAAAGGTCTAAAAAATTGCTGTGAATTGGGCGATTCAGTTTGTCAATATCATGGATCGCAGCGATTTCCGATTCGGTACTATTTTTAAGTCGGCTTTGTATCTATGGATTTTTAGGCTTTAATCCCATTTAAAAAGTTTTAGTGGTCAGTCATCCCATGTATCTTTTAAATTGTAATGTCCTATAACTACCCATAACCGCCTCCACCGCCGTTCTTCATAAACTTAGAAAATGACATACGTCCCATGAAATTCTTAACCACCACTCAACAAGACCAATAACTAAAAAAAACTATGTGAGATTGGATGCAACCAAATCATCTCATATGGGACTAAATACTTAAGATTCCTTAAATCTATTTTTTTTACCCATCTGTTAAGCAAAACGGTTTTCGAGGTATTTTTTTTTCTATTTTTTTCTTTTATACTCAACATTTCCAGCATGTTTCCAATACTAAAAGAAAAAAATACAAGTAAAAAATAAAAATTTTAAAAAACAGCGAAGGGAGACACGAATAGATTTTTGTTTGTTTGGTTTGTGGGGGGGTGTGGGGGGGGGGGGGGGGGGGGGCAAGAGGGACATGAAGAGTTAAGAACCTGAATAGTCGTGAGTTCGAAATCCTTTTCTCCACTTTTGTCTTTTCCTCTTTTATTATCTATGCCGAAACCCTTGAGTTCGAAACCTACCTTCATCCCCTTGCACATTGTTAAAGACAATGACGCTTTTAGAGTTTCATATTTGGGCAACTAGGGTTTGCAAACCTCTTGACATTTCTTTTCAAGGAATAAAGAGTAAGATACTCCCTTTAATCTTTACATATAATGTGTTACATTTTTTATATTATATTTTTATAACTTTTTTCATTATTATAATATTCCTGTAATAAAAAAAAATTACATTTTTATTTTGAACTAACATTATTATGCCACAAAGGCAAATGTTGCCTCTAAACTATGTAATAATGCCTCAAAATTGGTTCAAATTGGTTCTAGGTCAAAATATGCTTTATTACATATTCTAATATGCTCTCTGTACATATATTTATTATTTACTACATTTTTTACTTTTTTACCGAATCATACGATTCGATTCACGTTTCGCGATTCATAGGGTTTTGAGTGACGATACGATTTGCGATTTAACAACTATGGAGAAAAGTCTACCAAACACAAAATCAAATTTTATTAGCAAAACAAAGAATGAGTAATCTCTTTCAAATTTCTAAAAGGCGCGCCTAGGAGTGAGGCGTGGGAGGAATGCCTCTCCATGCCTTAAGCGTGGTAGAAAACAATCAACGCACATTTAAGGTATAATCAACGACGTCAAGGCGTGTGGAGGCACATTTTTATATATATATATATATATATATATATATATATATATATATATATATATATATATATATATATATATATATATATATATATATATATATATATGTATATTTCAATGCTTTAGCAAAACGACGTCATTTTGTAAAGACCTTGTTTTTTTTCAAACAATACCAATATACCCTCCAAAATAATCAAATGACAAACGTAAACCCAAACTTCTTTGTCTCTTTCCACCTCTTGTACATAAAAAACTTACATTGTTAACAAACTTCCAACCAAACCTCCTTACCTCCAACACATTTTCGACTCCGACTCACTCATTTTCGACTCCAACCTTCAAATTTTTTGGTATATATCTCTCTTCTCACTTTTCTGGCTAATCACTTTAGTTTTTTCTTTGTTTCCCTATTTTTAGCTCTAAGTCTGACTCCGGACTGAAAAATATAAATCATTTCAGGGTTTTTTTTATTTCATATTAAGTTTTAACAATATAAATTAATTCACTATTTTTTCCTATTTGTTTCATTTGGAGCTGAAAAATACATTTCTTATATTGAACTATTTTGTATTAATTATTCTTATTGATAATTGAATGATGACTACCAATCATACATATATATTTTCAACTATCAAGGTATGTATTATTTTATTATTTTACTGGCCTTAAAATAATTTAAAAAATACTAAAAAAGGAAAAACGCCTTTTTTTGCTTAGGCGCGCCTAGGCTACTAAGGCTCGAGGCTTGATCTCTACATCTCGATCACGCCTCACACCTTTTAGAACCTTAATCTCTTTACATTGTCTCCTATTTGTATTTAAGTAATCTTACTCCAACTAAGAAATACTATAATACCAAAAGACCCGTCACTTACTTCAATATTTGATAAAGTGGACTAGTCCTCTTTTATTACATTAAATACTAACAATTAACACAACAAAGTTTTACATTCGTATCTGCATCGAACGTAGATAAGGAATGTATGTGAGTGAGTATTGTAAGGACACATATTTCCAATTGAGTCCTTTGTTGTTTTGGCTCAATTCCGGACAAAAACATTTGAGCCATAGGATAAAGTTCAAGTTTATCCATTCAAGACTATGACGTGTCTGTTGAAGACGTAGCGGCCAAGATATTAAAGCTTCATTTAATGCCGTGTGTGTTGTGCCTCGTTTCTACGTCATCAACATGGTTCCATTCCTCCTAAGGTATGAATGCATTTTAATATATATATATATATAGGAGCTTGGAACATTATTTATTGGGTGTATGTTAGAAATTTATTTTGGGTGTTAGAATTTTTTGTAAACTTTCTTGAATTCATAATTTTAAATATTTTGTTCTCAGACACCTTTCAGTAAAAAATCATATCAAATCCAAAAAAAATCACAACGATAAGAAACTGGCGGCCACGCGTTCGTATCGAAATTATCTAGAACCATGGCCTGAGATCTCGTTAGATATGTCGTTCGAACGACCTCTCGTTCGAACGAGTTTTCAAAAGAGATTTTTTTTTCTTTCTGTCACTTCGTTAGAAGTCTCGTTCGAACGAGATTTCTAACGAAAAAATAGCGGGAACAGTTTTAAGCCAGTTTTTTCCACTACTTTGCCCCACTTCCTTTTTGGCTTACTTCTTAAGTGCGGGAACTAACTTTTTGAAGACAACTTTTTCACATTTTCAAGAGTCATTAGAGCAAAATACTTTGAAGAAAAAGTTCCTTTTTATGTGTTAAGTTTTATGGAGTAAATTCCTTTCAAAACACATATACACCTATATGTTTGTCTATATCCAAGTTTCAACATATAAATATTGCTTGGAGTGTTTGGCACCTGTTTTCTCTACACCATTGAAGAAGAGAGTTTGAGTTTTCTTTTCAACTCATAAATGAGAAGAGCTTTGTTTGATGTGACATTCCCACTCGAAGTTAATGTGAAAATGAAGAAGAGGTTAATGTGAGTGAACTTCAAAATGCTTTTCAAGAACTTTATAAAGAATCTATTAAATTGAAAAGAGCTAATTTGAAGTTAGAAGCTAGTGTGAAAGAACGTGTTAAGGTCGTTGATAATAGTATGTTGGCTGAAGACCTTAGGACACGAGAGAAAGCTCTTCTAGATAAGCTTGAATATATAGAAGGCGAGAGAGATAACCTTAGGGGTTTAATGGAATCCTTGAAAAAGGAGATTCTTGCTTTTGAAGAGCGAAATGTTTTATTATAGTCTAACATTTTAGAATTGCAAAATAAATTGAAAGAATCTAGTAATGTCAAATTTGATTTGGAGTGTCGTTCGAAAAAATTAGATAAAATATTAGGAACGGTCCAAATTAAAATTGACACTTGTGGTTTAGGCTTCAATACTTGTAATGAATTTACTCATAACGCCAAAACCAATGTTTTAGGAGAATCTACTAGGAAAGTCTTTAGAGATCACTCCTTAGGTAAATCTTTTCGACATGTTTTTACTTGTACACATTGTGGTCGAAAAGGTCATCTTAGGAAATTTTGTTTTGATCTTAAACGTATTCCTAGAAAATCCCAACGTAAAGCAACCAAGGTACTTAAAATTCCTAGACCCCAAGATAGTCATTCTTCATTAATTTGGGTTAGGAAATCCGACTTGGTTGCCTTGCAAAATGGGGTTTTTGATTATCATTTACTTTCACATGCTTCCTCCCTTGCTAAATCTAAAATATGAATGTGTTAGTGTTTGGATACTTTAGCTTTTGTACTTCATGATATATTCACATGCTAAATGTATGCTTGTTTAATCATTTTCTAGTCTATGCTCCATGTTTATCACATGCTAGAATTATGATTTTTGTTTATCTTTTGTATTATATTTCCTTCATTTTGTTTGCATTAATAGAAAAATACAAAATTATTTTTGTTTATCATTTGGATTTTATCTCTTGGTAATTTAAGCTTAATGAAAAATTCAAATGATTTTTGTTTGTCTTTTGAGTATATATTTTTTTATTTTTGGTTAAAAATTTCAAAAACTCAAAAAGTTTTTATTTTGTGTGTATTTTAGTTTGACACACTTTATGTGGCATACATTTGTGTTTGAATCCCATCTTTTACACTCTCATGTGGCTATAACTTTTGATTTAGATTGTCAATCCTTATTTTGTTCTTTACCATGCTTACATGGAGTAGTTGGATTTTGCGTTGATTAAATGGATTCTATTTTTATATGCCTCTATTCACACATGCATGAGCTCTTTTGAAATTTTAACTTCATATGTATATTTGAGCTTTGTGAAGTGTTCTCCTACCAATCTTGTCATCTACATATTTGTGACTTAGGAGGACTAGTGCATGTCAAAATCCGTTACTCGTGAGATTTGTGTGAAACATAAAAACATGATAAATACAAATGTGTATGGGGAAGGGCTCTGAAAGGACTTAGTTATCCTTTGAGATTGTAAGCCACCATTTTTTTAATGGACCTAAAAGAAATACGTGGTTCAAAGGCCTAAAAATAGAAAATATGGAATTAAAAAGAAAAATAATTTGCCAAGGCCTATGTTTGATTGATATATTCATTCAAATTTAATAATAATGCATATTGAGGGAGATTGGATGGTATATCAACGGTTTGCACAATGTCCGTTTATCCTAGTTGCGTATTTCATGTCATGACTCTATTGGTTTGTAGAATCATCAATATGCTAGGCTTGTATGCATTGTGTATGTTTGTTCATTGAGTTCAATTTATATTGTCACATGAGGTTATATTCAAATGTGATGAAGTTTGCAATCAATTGAGAACTCCGTGAACATGTTTTATTTCATTGGGTCTAAATTTAATCGTTCCTAGTTCACACCCCTACACCTCCATTTCCATATGACACATTTTTGCCATACGAGTGGGAAAGACTCCTATTATATTTTGTGTGTGTCATTTGTGTGTTTATATCTATATATGTGTACTTGTATTTTTACTTTGGGTGGGACATTATTTTTGAGTCTAGTGAGCTTGACGGCCCTTTAGGATTTTTGTTTAGTTTTTGTCCCGGAATAGCCAAAGGGGGAGATTTGTAAGGACACAAATTTCCAATTGAGTCCTTTGTAGTTTTGGCTCAATTCCGGACAAAAACATTTGAGTCATAGGATAGAGTTCAAGTTTATCTATTCAAGCCTATGACGTGTTTGTTGAAGACGTAGCGGCCAAGATATTAAAGCTTCATTTAATGCCGTGTGTGTTGTGCCTCGTTTCTACGTCATCAACATGGTTCCATTGCTCCTAAGGTATGAATCCATTTTAATATATATATATATATATATATATATATATATATATATATATATATATATATATATATATATATATATATAGGAGCTTGGAACATTATTTATTGGGTGTATGTTAGAAATTTATTTTGGGTGTTAGAATTTTTTGTAAACTTTTTTGAATTCATAATTCTAAATATTTTGTTCTCGGACACCTTTCAGTAAAAAAATCATATCAAATCCAAAAAAAATCAGAACGATACGAAACTAGCGGCCACGCGTTCGTATCGAAATTATCTAGAACCATGGCCTGAGATCTCGTTAGATAGGTCGTTCGAATGACCTTGTTCGAATGACTTCTCGTTTGAACGAGTTTTTAAACGAGATTTTTTTTCTTTCTGTTTCTTCGTTAGAAGTTTCGTTCGAACGAGATTTCTAACGAAAAAATAGCAGGAACAGTTTTAAGCCAGTTTTTTCCACTACTTTGCCCCACTTCCTTTTTGACTTACTTCTTAAGTGAGGGAACTAACTTTTTGAAGACAACTTTTTCACATTTTCAAGAGTCATTAGAGCAAAATACTTTGAAGAAAAAGTTCCTTTTTATGTGTTAAGTTTTATGGAGTAAATTCCTTTCAAAACACATATACACCCATATGTTTGTCTATATCCAAGTTTCAACATATATATATTGCTTGGAGTGTTTGGCACCGATTTTCTCTACACCATTGAAGAAGAGAGTTTGAGTTTTATTTTCAACTCATAAATGAGAAGAGCTTTGTTTGATGTGACATTCCCACTCGAAGAAAGGCTTCATTGAGGGTTGACGGTTGTCCAAAAGTCTCATTGGTGGATTCCAAGATTTCGGTGGAGTTTCGGGGTTGTCGACTAGGCGGAGGTGTTTATAAGAAGACGCGTCAAGGCTTGAAGGGAGTCGAGTAGAGGAAGTAAGTCATCTTTCTTGTAATTGTAAAACCGTACTTAGTGGACTTAAGGCTAGGGCCGTCCGAGGTTTTTCCCATTTGGGTTTTCCTCGTACATCCGGCGTATTGAGATTGATATTTATTTTATCTTGCTATATCACCGACTAAAAGATAAAATTAGTTCAAAATCACAATCTATTTAATTTGGTGCAAATTTAATTGTTGGGTATGTGTAGTTAATAAATTCAAGTCATTTAATTTAACTTGATAAAATTGGTTTGGCCTAACTTGATAAAATTGCATAATATGACTTAGGCAAATTCTCTAGGACTTGGATTGAATTAATTTTGTTTAAGTGAAATTTAAATTCGTGTGTGTGTTTTAATTTAATTTCACTTGGTTAAATTTTAATTTTGAAGTAAATTAAAATTTGGTGTTTTTGTTGAATCATCGCTTTACGCTTTCGCATCTCTCAACAACGAAATTGATTTTAAAGGATAAGGTTTTCTAAAATTGGGGTCCACTTCACATTCAAGTATCAAGTTTGTGGCATTCTCATGGGCATCATCAACATCTCCATTCTTTTAAAGGGTTACACTCTTCTTCATCCTTGTCTTGGAGTGATTTCTTATAAGTGTGTTTTTTATTGTCTTTGATTCTAGTTATTGTTCAGCCATGATGTGTTTGTTTTTTAAGGTTACCTTCACGTATTTCATATATTTGTGTTGGGACTATTACAGGTTTGGGGTTTAGTTGGTTGGTTGCATCCATAGCCTCAATGTGTGGTTGCATGGTCGGTTTCTTTATTTCCAGCTAGTAAACTACCTGTCCCACTTTTTTTTAATTCAGTGAAATTTGTTTCTGATGAAACAACTTCAGAGTAGTTGCACACTGGTACCGGATATCCCAAAGATGCATTGTTCAATATTATTAAGGCTAAACATGACTATCAAATACTTGAGCAGGATTTTTGTTTATACAAAAAACTTGGTTTCACATAAATGAAGACACATATGTCTATTAAGGATGGGGCAGTTGATGGCCAAAAGTAATTTTCACCAGGAGACTTTTTACTCCTATATTCTTTTGTTTAAATATAATTTAATAGATTTTTGTATTTGTTCCCAATATTTCCAGATCATAACTAAATATTTTTTCATATCCATACCCCCCCCTTTTCTTTCAAGTAATAACAATCATACATCAGTAAATAAATCAACATCACAAGTGTAAAAGATGAAACACAATAATAGGATAATGTCAAACGAGCAAACATAAACCATATGATACATTTAAACTATAATTTTGCAGCATCCATAACAAGCCATTATATAGAAATTGTTTACTTTCTGTCATATAAATACCATTCTATAGTCTATTTTGCTTGTTCCCTGTGATTCTATGATCCAATTGAACATTGTCTCCTGATTCTTACATATCTCCCCCTTTCAACTAATACCCATCACTGAGCTAAAAAGAAAAAGTAAAAACAATTGTATACTTACGAATCAAAATCAAGTGAACAAATTAAAGAAACCCAATAAATAAACAATCGTAAACCCTATGTTTAATTAAAGTAATATCAGTGTGCATCAACAGAAAAAACTAAAGTCATTACAAGCAATCTTTTTTTTTTGGTAGCATAGTCATTACAAGCAATCAGTTCAATTTTGTTGCTTCTTAGTTACTACTGAAATTCAAATTGCAATAAACCAGGGTATCCCAAAACATTGTCTAGACCCATTTATTAATCCTAATTCAAACTATGGTAATTGAGTATCCCCTACTAGCACCCTCGGAGAGACAGAGTTAGATCAATGGGTATCCATTACCGGTTTCAACCCATTTACATCAACTGAATCGCTACTAGACATGTTTTTCGTCACCAGTCCACTATCCGACCGCTCTTCATCCCTCCCGAACATGTTGAGCACCCTGGTTTTTCGTTTTAGAATCGAGTCCCAGCGATTCTTGACTGCGATATCGGTTCGACCGTGAAGAAGCTTGGCAATCTGGGTCCACTTGTTCCCATAGAGGGCTTGGGCCTACATGATGATCCCATCTTCCTCGGGACTAAAGAGTTGGTGGTTCGCCTTGGGGGAGTGCACCACCTCGACCTACATTAATTCGCACTTTTCCCCGGGATTAATTGCCTGATCAGCGCCCACTTCCGAGCTCCGTGAAGTTGCATGAGGTTCCTCAATAGTTCGTCTTCTTCGGGCGTCCAGGGTTGTCTGATCTAACTGACATCATTCTGTGTTGTGGATCCCATTTGATATTGGTTTTGTTTTAGGTAAGCGGTGGAGTGTGAGACAGGTTTAGGTTTGGGAGGAATAGTGGTTGTTTATATAGGGGGATTGGGTAACTGATCGGTTGGTTGTCTACTTGAGGAGTAATGCAGCGGTCTAATGGAAATTCAGTTGTCTAATGGAATTTCTTGTTGCATAAGAAATACAAATTTTTCTTCATTAATACGTACTCATGTCTTTATCCTTTTCATTTCTTTAGCCTTTTCATTTCTTTAGCACACATGACTATTTATGTTTTAGGTACATTATTACAATAAACGTGATGCCCGGACTAAAGAAATAATACTTAGAATTTATTTAAAATAAACCTAATAATATAAATTGATAATAGTGGATAGAAATTATAAATATTTTCTGCTTTATACTTTATTGTATGAGTAAAAATAATTATTCAAAATTAGGGTTGACAGTTTTGACACGAAAGGGTGATACGATTCGAAATTGGTTCAAAATTAACACAGTATATCATTTTTAATCATGTTCGGGCGAAGGTTTTAGGCATGGAATTATCAAAATAATGACTTGTAAATTGTTAAATAAGTTCTATCATCGACAATCTCAAACCAATCCATTTTTTTGCTCTTTATTAACATATAAAAACAATCAAACTAAAAGGAGAAAGAATAGAATAAATAAATGAAAATATAAACACATACATTCTATATTTTTATTACATTTATGAAAGAACTGTCAATTTTGTTAATGACAAACCCAGGTAGAACCTGCTGAGGACCGACCTCTTGAGGAGTCGTACGCATTTTTGGGAAAGAGTGACGTGCCGCATTATTGAGCTCTATTATCCATTCATAAATTCGATGCATTTGCTATGATATAGTGACGTGTCACATTCTTGAACTCTGTTTTGATTCAATCGTAATGAAACTAAGACACGTATATGAACGCAATATGTTATTATGTGACACCAAAATATATTACAATTCTGGCTTAAATTAAATATTAATATTCATACATGCAACCATTTATTGTACAAACGGAGAAAAAATTTGAAACCTCGATGCTCGTGCTATCTTAATCTCTGTTTGCCCTGCACCTATGTATCATCCTCACCCTTTTAAAATTCCTAATATAACGTGTTCTAAGAATTCCATTCAACAAAGAAAGACAACGTTTTTGAAAACAATTTTAAAATGTTTTTTTTTTCAAATTTGAAAAATTATTCTCTTTTTTTTATTAAAAGTTAAAACCTCTTAAATGCACCCTAAATAATAAATAAAAAAACAGTTTTTTTTAGAAAAAAAATTTGAGTTTTTTTTAAAGGGGGTAAAAAAACTGCTTTAATATTCAAATTTTATAACACCCATTTTATTGTGGTTTTAACATAGAAAACGAAAGCAAAAAGAGTAATTTCATTATTAATGTTTGTCGCTTTTCTATTAACAATATTTAAAAACAGTTTTATAATAGAAAACTGGAAATAAGAGAAAAAACGGTTTTGAGATTGTCACCATTTTCCTATTAAAAAAATAAAAACAACTGGGATAAAATAAAATGAAATTACTCTTTTGCTTCCGTTTTCTTTATTAAAAACAATCAATTGGGTGTTATAAAAAAACTTATCCCCTTTTTGAAAAATAAATAAATCATTTTTAAGTTATTTGCGGTACATTTAAGAGGTTTTAACTTTCATTAAAAAAGGGAGTAATTCTTCTTTAAACCTGTATAAATTAAAAAAAAAAGATTTAATTATTTTCGAAAAAGACTGTTAGAAACCTTTTCTTTTTCATGAATGTTTATTAATTATGTTTTACTTTTGACATGTTGATTGGAGTGTGCAAGTGTTAAAGGGTTGTTTTGTCATTCTATTAAATTTTGGAGTGCCTTAGTAAATGGTTGGAGTGGGAATAGTTGTACCCTTATGATACTTATATACATATATTTATCATACATCAAACCAATGGCAATGATTTCAGGTGCAGCCCAAAGAAAACAGATCACATTTGTCACCCTACAAAACCCAGACAAATATGGTCCTTTTTTTGGTCCATTTTTTCCTATTTTCATGAGCCTCATTTGTATTATGATATGTATAGATATAGATATATACATGCTTTCAATCATAGTTGCGCAAGGTCAAGTTTCCATGGTCGCGTCGCGTATAATTCGTTTATTTCAGTTTTTTTAATTAGAAAAACATATAAAAAATATAAATGAATAAATAAGTTAAAAAAATCACTCCGAACTAAGTACTACATCATTTCAAATAAAGTCATAAGAATCATAATGTAAAATAAATAACACTATAAACTGAAACTTATATTTTTTCAATTTTAACTGAAATCTGTTAAAAGGGAACACTCAAACTGAAATTTGTAAAGAAAAGTAGCATTTTTTAAATTTGTAGTATAAATAACATTTTGAACTGAAATTTGTAAGAAAAAAACATTTTAAACTGAAATTTGTACTATTAATAACATTTTGAACTAAAATGTGTAAGAAAAGTAACATTTTAAACTGAAATTTGTAAAAAAAAATATTTATGAAAAATAAGATTTTTTGAATTTGTAATATAAATGACATTTTAAACTAAAATTTGTAAGAAATATAGCATTTTCAATGGAATTATTTAGACATTTTAAACTTTAATTTGTAAAAAAGAAATAACATTTCAAACTGATATTTGTAAAACAAGTAACATTTTAAACTGTAATTTGTAGTATAAATGAAAATAATTAACTTTTTTAAACTGAAAAATCATAAATAGATAAACTTGAGTGAATTAAAGCATAAATAGGTAACATTTTAGATTAAAAGTTAACCAAATATTTATTATTTGGACTGTCATAAATAAACTAATATATCTTGGTAGAACATAATGGACTATAAAGGGAATTTGGTCGATGATTTTGCCGTACGATCCGGATGCTTAAAACAACCAGGACCAATACCTAAAAATTATCACATAATTACACCCCAAGACCAAACAGCCCAACAAAAACTTCTATGCTGGAAATTCACCTCTAATGTCGAAACCCAAATGAGTTAGACGGATTAGGTAACAGAACTCTAGGGTCCTCCTCCTCAAATCCCCTGCATGGATAGTCCCCAAGGTCGAACTGCTACCAGGAATCTGATCGTTAAATTAGGGCCATCTCTTTCTCTCATCCTCTCTCTATACAACATCCTTGCCAACCTTGTGCTTTACGTTCTTTATCTATATTGTGCTAATTCCAAGAAATGGGTGGACTTTTCTTTAACGAGTCATTGGACTAATTGTTGGATTGTGGTAGAAAACTGTCTATGGCTACGAATTTTTGGGGGTACAAAGAAGTGGGGAAAGGACATTTTGGTCCCAAAAATATGAGCCAAGGGTTTAATTACGGGTGCTCAAATATGGCATATATTTCAGAGGGTGAGTTAAAAATAATTAAATAAATAAATTTAATCAAGCAATTTCTTCGACAATTTTTTAGCAGGCCTTCTTTCAGCTTCTCCTAAAGTCTAATACGATTAAGTTAACCAGCCTTGTCGACAAAGGGGGAAAATACATTAAAATTGTATTAAGGAGCCCTGAGATGAGATTAGTTGACAATGGAGAATCAAAATGGGAAGAGATAAAAATCTATAAAACAACAGGGAATACATAAAAGAGAAGAAAAATAATATATCAAAAGACACTTTGGCAAGTGGGTGTGGTGATTCCTTTTGGAAAAAGAAACTCTTTGATGTTCAGTCATCAACAGCAACTATGGGTTGCATGAGAGTTGATGAAAGTTTAATATAGCTACTACAAGGAGGACTTTTAGAATATTTTGGAACTTCATTTCTGGGGACCTCTCATCTTTCCTCCATTGGGACAGAAAGATGGGGCTGATCTTTTATTAAATTTTAGGAGGATGAGTGGAGAGGTGGAGACTAGGAGTTTGTTAATAATTTTTCTCAAATTATATCAGATATCCTCTAATAAGGGTCAACATATTGCCTCCTTATATTCCCAATTAAAATGGCACACTTGTGTAGAATTTAAGTTTTAGAGGGAAAATTAAAGATGCTAAATCGAACAAATTATTACCTTGCTCAATCTGATTGAGGGAGTCCACATTTGTGAGGGGGTGAGGGATGTTAGGTAATGGAAGTTGGGAGGTGAGGTCATCTCTTGTATATCTTTTTACAAATATCTCTAGTCTCCTTCCCATAATGATACTCTTGCCAGAAGCCAACATTCCTTCAAAAATACAAATGTTCTCGTGTCTTGTGGAGGGTGATTACGCGTGATTTAGGAAGTTCTAATTGGTTGATCTCTTTAAATCCGTGTGTTATGAATTGCAACAATAATGAGAGCAAGGATCACTTCTTAATTCATTATAAAATCACTTCGTTCGTTGCAATATCGTGTTCTGTGGAAACATATTTGAGTGACTTATTTTTGGAATATTTGGGTCGAGATGAATTCTATAATTTTCGAATACAGGAATGTTGATGCAAACACCACCATTTGGATCCAAAGAATAAAGAAAAGCATAGTTGTCAAAATCGCCATATTCGAATCGTACGATTCGACTCGATTCAGGGGTAAAAATATTCGAAGGTGGAATCGCAAAGGTCTAAAAAATTGGTGTGAATTGGGCGATTCGATTTTTCAATATCATGGATCGCTGCGATATCCGATTCGTTACTATTTTTAAGTCGACTTTGTATCTATAGATTTTTAGGCTTTAATCCCATTTCAAAAGTTTTAGCGGCCAGTCATCCCATGCATCTTTTAAATTGTAACGTCCTATAACTACCCATAACCGCCTCCACCGCCGTTCTTCATAAACTTAGAAAATGACATACGTCCCATGAAATTCTTAACCACCATTCAACAAGACCAATAACTACAAAAAATATGTGAGATTGGATGCAACCAAATCATCTCATATGGGACTACTTACTTAAGATCCCTTAAATCTAGTTTTTTTACCCATCTGTTAAGCAAAACGATTTTAGGGAGATTTTTTTTCTATTTTTTTCTTTTATACTCAACATTTTCAGCACGTTTGTAATACTTAAAGAAAAATACAAGTAAAAAACGAAGTTTTCAAAAAATCGCGAAGGGAGACACGAGAAGGTTTTTTTTTTTTTTGGGGTGGGGGGGGGGGGTGGGCAAGAGGGACATGGGGAGTTCAGAACCTGAATAGTCGTGAGTTCGAAATCCTTTTCTCCACTTTTGTCTTTTCCTCTTTTATTATCTATGTTGAAATCCTTGATTTCGAAACCTACCTTCATCCCCTGCACATTGTTAAAGACAAAGACGCTTTTAGAGTTTCATATTTGGGCAACTAGGGTTTGCAAACCTCTTGACATTTCTTTTCAAGGAATCAAGAGTAAGATACTCCCTTTAATCTTTACATATAATGTGTTACATTTTCTATATTATATTTTTATAACTTTTTTTATTATTATAATATTCTTGTAATAAAAAAAATTTACATTTTTATTTTGAACTAACATTATTATGCCACAAAGGCAAATGTTGCCTCTAAACTATGTAATAATGCCTCACAATTTGTTAAAATTGGTTCTAGGTCATAATATGCTTTGTTACATATTCATATATGCTCTCTATACATATATTTATTATTTACTACATTTTTTACTTTTTAACCGAATCATACGATTCGATTCACGATTCGCGATTCATAGGGTTTTGAGTGACAATACGATTTGCGATTTGACAACTATGGAGAAAAGTTTACCAAACACAAAATCAAATTTTATTAGCAAACCAAAGAATGAGTAATCTCTTTCAATGTTCTAAAAGGCGCGCCTTGGAGTGAGGCTTGGAAGAAATGCCTCGCCTATGCCTTAAGCGTGGTAAAAGACGGTCAACGCACATTTCAGGTATAATCAACGACGTCAAGGCGTGTGGAGGCACAATTTTGAAATATATATATATATATATTAATGCTTTAGCAAAATGACGTCATTTTATAAAGACCTTGTTTTTTTACAAACAATACCAATATATCCTCCAAAATAATCAAAAGACAAACGTAAACCCAAACTTCTTTGCCTCTTTCCACCTCTCGTACAAAAAAAACTTACATTGTTAACAAACTTACGACCAAACCTCCTTACCTTCGACACATTTTCGACTCTGACTCACTCATTTCCGACTCCAACCTTCAGATTTTTGGGTATATATCTCTCTTCTCACTTTTCTGGCTAATCACTTTAGTTTTTTCTTTGTTTCCCTATTTTTAGCTCTAAGTCGGACTCCGAACTGAAAAATATAAATCATTTCAGTGTTTTTTTTATTTCCTACTAAGTTTTAACAATATAAATTCATTCACTTTTTTTTCCTATTTATTTCATTTGGAGCTGAAAAATTCATTTCTTATATTGAACCATTTTGTATTAATTATTCATATTGATAATTGAATGATCACTACCAATCATACAGATATATTTTCAACTATCAAGGTATGTATTATTTTATTATTTTACTAGCCTTAAAATAATTTAAAAAATACTAAAAAGGAAAAATGCCTTTTTATGCTTAGGCGCGCCTAGGCTACTAAGGCTCGAGGCTTGATCTCTACATCTCGATCATGCCTCACACCTTTTAGAACCTTACTCTATTTACATCGTCTCCTATTTGTATTAAAGTAATCTTACTCCAAAGAAATACTATAAGACCAAAAGACCCGTCACTTACTTCAATATTTGATAAAGTGGACTAGTCCTCTTTTATTACATTAAATACTAACAATTAACAAAACAAAGTTTTACATTCGTATCTGCATCGAACGTAGATAAGGAATGTATGTGAGTGAGTATCAAGTTTGTGGCTTTCTCATGGGCATCATCAACATCTCCATTCTTTGAAAGGGTTCCACTCTTCTTCATCCTTGTCTTGGAGTGATTACTTATAAGTGTGTTTTTTGTTGTCTTTGATTCTAGTTATTGTTCAGCCATGATGTGTTTGTTTTTTAAGGTTACCTTCATGTATTTCATATATTTGTGTCGGGACTATTACAGGTTTGGGGTTTAGTTGGTTGCATCCATAGCCTCAGTGTGTGGTTGCGTGGTCTGTTTCTTTGTTTCCAGCTAGTAAACTATCTGTCCTACTTTTTTTAATTCAGTGAAATTTGTTTCTGCTGAAACAACTTCAGAGTAGTTGAACACTGGTACCGAATATCCCAAATATGCATTGTTCAATATTATTAAGGCTAAACATGATTGTCAAATACTTGAGTGGGATTTTTGTTTATACAAAAAACTTGGTTTCACATGAATGAAGACACATATGTCTATTAAGGATGGGGCAGTTGATGGCCAAAAGTAATTTTCACCAGGAGACTTTTTACTCCTATATTCTTTTGTTTAAATAACATTTACTAGTTTTTTGTATTTGTTCCCAATATTTCTAGATCATAATTAAATATTTTTTTCATATCCATACCCCACATTTTTCTTTCAAGTAATAACAATCATACATCAGTAAATAAATCAACATCACAAGTGTAAAAGATGAAACACAATTATAGGATAATGTCAAACGAGCAAACATAAACCATATGATACATTAAAACTATAATTTTGCAGAATCCATAACAAGCCATTATATATAAACTGTTTACTTTTTGTCATATAAATATCATTCTATAGTTTGTTTTTCTTGTTCCCTGTGATTCTATGATCCAATTGAACATTGTCTTTTTATTCTTACATATCTCCTCCTTTCAACTAATACCCATCACTGAGCTAGAAAGAAAAAGAAAAAAACAATTGTATACCTACAAATCAAAATCAAGTGAACAAATTAAAGAAACCCAACAAATAAACAATCATAAACCACATGTTAAATTAAAGTAATATCATTGTGCATCAAGAACAAAAACTAAAGTCATTGCAAGAAATCTTTTTTTTTGGTAGCATAATCATTACAAGAAATCAGTTCAATGTTGTTCAATGTTGTTGCTTCTTAGTTACTACTGAAATTCAAATTGCAATAAACCAGGGGATCCAATCGTTAATAATTTGGCCATAGTAGTAGCGAGCGAATGTAATTCAATCCACGACATGAAGGGTACCCCATGTTTTACACGAGTGAATCTAGTAAAGTGGGAAGCAGGGTTGATGGTTTGTACTTTACATATTTGAACATTTACAAACTATGGGAGGAAATTGAGATCCCTTGTCAGGAGTAGGACTACTGGGCTAGAGAGGTAGAAGGGTGGGTTGAGGATCCTGAGGGATGAATGGAATATATATTAGAATGTATTAGTACGGATGTGGGGGTAGAATTCGAGGAAAGCGAGAGTGAGGCACTGGAGTTATTTGAGAAGTTAGGCAATTTGGGGGGAGAGAACAAGGAGGTAGGGGTTTGCCAGTGATTAAGTCCCTTAATGAGATTAATGATACTTTCATGGAATTTGAGGGGGTTGAACGATCTCGACAAATGAGGCATTTCTAGTGGGACAATCTCAAGGGAGGATCCAAACATATTATGCCTGCAGGAGTCAAAGTTGAGTCTGATAGATGACATGATTGCTAGTTCTATCTGGGGAGTGCGTAGGGTTAAATGGCCTAGTTTTGACGCAATGGGTGCTTTTGTCACACCCTGGTTTTTTGTACGAATGTAGAAACGTGTATACATAAAGCAACTAATGAAAGTTAAGGCAAAAAACATAAATTTATTCATTATTAAAATGGTACACATAGTGTATTACCACCGCAGGGGTGAATTACATCTTATTATCAACTCAAACTATAAAGTAGAAAATAGAAAAGTGCCACTTGTTTCTCTCATCTAACCTAGTCTCTGCCCAAATAGTCACATACGAAAACAGGTGACTTGTGTGTGTCTCAAAAGGGGAAGAGATACTATCCTCTTTTTCCTGGGCCATTTGGAGGAAAAATAAATCATCACAAATATGTTAAGCTGGATTTACCAATTTTATAACAAAAATATGTATAGATGAGAGGTGGAGTTTATATAGTATTCAAATATATGTATAATTTACATAAGAAAGTCAAAGAGTTTAAAGCTGATAATCCCATACTTATTAGATAGCATAGGGGGTATAGAATTAAATAATCCATCAGTAAAACCAAGTAATAAGCAATCCAAAGCCTATGGAAAATAACTGGCTTGGCACATAATTAAAGTGGCGCTCATACGTATGTAGCTAAACTTCGACTCTCAATCATCGGAGACCATAGGCCAAGTACATAATTCTTTGGGGAAACACATCAGTCTACTTCTTAGTTAATACTAATGCTTTTAAACTAAATAGCAATTCACAAAAGTGCAAGGTGAACTGAATCGTTACATCGAATTATTATGATATCAGTTATTAGATGATAAGGGATCAACTTGATCCGATGATCATAATTAAACTAATCATTAACATAATAACATATGTGTATGGTAATTTCTACACATACTGGGAATTTATTACGGCTACTATGAAATGATATCAATAGCAATTAAACAAGTACGCATAATTTACTATCAAAGAGGTAAAAAGAACCTACTTGATCAATATTTTGCAGTGCTTAAGGATTAAAAGAGGATATCAGTAGGAGATGGTACTTGATTATATGTATACAAATGTTTGGGTGAATAAGTATTGTCGGAAATAAGGTTGGTTTTGGTCAGTTTATACTAAGACTGTGTTTTTCAGAACTTTTGACCTAACATTCGAAGTTTTCTAAGTATGGCAGGGATTCTTATGAACATGGTTGTGTTGCTGCTATGTTAAGTAAGAGTTTGTTTTAATTTCAAGGCTTAAGATGGTTTTTGTTAGGAGATTTCAAAGTTTTGAGCTTTCTGAATTAGAAAACACCATCGAACAATTGAAGTTTGTTGTTTAAATTCGTGGGATTTGATAATTGCACTAGAGTTCCTAAGGTCCTAATGAATTGTTTCCTCGCTTAAAACCTAAGTTGTAATCCATATATTGAAGTTCACCATTATAGCTCAAGATTTAATGGTGGATTTTTCATGTTTCTTCACCAAGTGACTGTTTTACATGTAAAATTCCTACTATTTTGATGGATATAAGCATAATATCAACACATAAATCATCTGGTAATGAAAGAATGAATTATAATGTATGAAATGATAGGTTACCTGATTTGAGAGAAAATTTCGAGTTTTTGATAGACTGAAGTGGTGAATTTTGAATGCTTAGTTTATGGGCTTTTTGTAGTGTAGGAGCAAGAGCTCTGATTGGTGTAATTGGGAGGTGGAATTATCCAGGTTTTGAAAGGATTAATGTGTGGTTACTTGCACCTCACATGTTTGAATGCATTAAACATGTGTTTTTTGGTATTATTAGCTTAGGTGGAGGCTGATGTGGGCAAGGGGGTTGTGCAAATGCCAAATAATTAGGTTTTAGTCCTTGGTTGATAAAGTATATACTTATATAACTTTAAAAGTGTAATTTTGAAAATGTTTAGGGGCATATTTATAAGTTTAAGAAATTATAGGGGCTAAAATTATAATTTCTAGTTAGTTAAAGTCTAGAGGGTCAATTTGATATAAAGTTTAGGCCTGGGGGTTAAGTATAGGTTATGTTATGGTAGTTTGAAATATTTAAGGTCCAATTTGAAATTATCAAAACTTTAAGGATACTTGGTTAATTTAGCCAATTAGTAGGTTTTGTAAAGTAGTTTAATCCTTCTTTTGGATACATTTGAGTTTATAAATTATAGAAGAGATTAAATGAGAATTAGGGTTTCTTAATTTGAGTACGAATATTACAATCTACCTACTTAAAAAAAGAAATTTGTCCTAGAATTTACCTTAGAAGAGGTCAGGATATTGGTCTTTCACAGCCCATTCTAGTTCCCATGTGGCTTCTTGCTGATTTTGATTTTTTGAAAGTCCTTTGACTGAGTGGATTTCCTTATTTCTGAGACGATTCACTTGTCGATCAAAAATTTGAATATTGCGTACTTCAAACTCATGGTTTGATTGGATAGGAATCTGTTGCCATGTAATTATATGGGAGGGATAAAAAATATACTTACATAATTGGGACACATGAAATACATTGTGAATATTGGATAATTCCACTAGTAATTCTAATTGGTAGGCTACAGGGCCAATACTATAAGGACAAATTTCCAATCGAGTCATTTGTAGTATTGGCTATATTTCATTGGACAAAACATTTTTGGGTTTTATCGAGTCATTCATCTATCACCCGTGAAGAATTTGGGCATCCGGTCTTTTGCTCATCATCAAATCCTTTCACATGCTCTTTTCTCAAAGGTATATGACCCGAATATGTTTTTATGTGTTGGAGATAAAATTTAATTTAATTAAAATGATTATGCTAATTTTTCCAATTAATTTAAATCATTTTAGAAATTAGAATTTTCATTCGAAGTCAACCCAGGTCATTCGAACGACCTGGTTTGAACAATGTTTCTAACGAACATATTGCCAAAAAATTTTGAAATTTCGTTCGAAGTTTCTTTAGAAATCTCATTCGAACGAATATATTCTAATGAGAATTCTAACTACTTCCTTTGCTAATTGTCTGAATTGTCGTTAGTATCTCATTTTAACATAGTCGTTAGAACGAGCTGCGTCAGTTTTGATTTGTTTTTTGAATTTTCAGCAGTTTCTTTTAGTAACTATTTTTGGTCCACTACTTCTCTCATATCTTTAAAGTGGACGAAAATAACTGTTTTTCATATGGAACTTGCACTTTTGAAGATAAAATTCATATCATCTTTTTTATGAAATACTCTCTCTAACACATATCATTTTGAGTGAACATATTGAAGAATAAAACCCCCAGACATTATACATTGCTTTCATCATGGACGTATGCGGTGGAATTCTACATCCTTGTTGATTGGAGACGGTTCTTTGGGTTTCAAGGGATACCAAGACAAGAGAAGTTTTGTGAAATGTGTTGGAGCTTTGCGTACTATAAACGGAGGTAGAGGAGACGACATCAATAAGTCTTAGTGAGTCAAGTCTGTAAGTCTTTTGAGTCTTTTTATAAAACCATTATTTGTAGTGGATTTGTCTAGGCCCAGCCATCCGAGGTTTTTCCCGTTTGGTTTTTCCTCGTATATCAATGTACTGTGGTTGTGATTGTTTATTTCATATCGTAAAATCATATAGATGTATGTGTAGGATAAAAATATAAAATTTGTCTTAAATTATAACTCTTGCTTAATTTGAGATTTCCCACTACCTTACTTGATAATCGTGCTTACTTATTTAGGAATTAGTAAAGAATATCTAAAAATTGGAATATATTTACCAGTGTCTAATTTTATAATTGCGTGGAGTGTGTATTCAATGAAATCGTTTAAATCTATATAACTTTACAACTTCAAATTGGTATCAGAGCTAGTCTCTAAAATTTATTTAGATGAATCCTAGAGGTTACATGGACAGTTTTTCGTCGAATAGACATCCTATGCTTAATGGAACGAATTGTACCTATTGGAAAGCATGTATGAAATATTCACTAAAATAAATTGATGAACGTGTTTGGGTGGCTATTGAAAAGGGATGGTCTCCACCTATCATAGTTGTTGGAGAAGAAACTATTTTAAAACCTGTAGAGGATTGGAGTGAGGATGAATTGAAATTGTGTATCTTTGACTCTATAGGTCTAAATGCCTTGTTTAGTGCTGCGACTCTCAATGAATTTTGTCATATAATGATGTGTGAGACATCAAACGAGGCTTGGAATATCCTCTAAGTTACTCATGAGGGAACGAGTGTGGTTAAAGCTTCTAAACTTCAAAATTTAACAACCCAATTTGAAACCATCACAATGAAGGAAACTGAAACTTTTGATGAGTGCACGTATATCTTGTATTGTTAATTCTTGATTTTACTTAGGTGATAAAATCCTCGAAGATCGTGTAGTCAAGAAAATTCTTAGATGTCTACCTAAGCGTTTCATCCCGAAAGTCACAGTTCTTAATTCCTTAGGAAAACTAAATACTTTAAATCTTGAAGAGCTTATTGGTGATGTTCAAACATATGAATTAGATATGTTTCCTAAAGATAACAAAACCAAAGATAAGGGCGTAGATTTGAAAGTTAAGAAAAAAGAAGTGTCTAAGTTCGTTGAGTCTGATATCGATCCTAATGATATAACTTTATTTGCTAAAAAATTTAAAAATTTCATAAGTTCAAAAAGAAAAACTCAAAATTTAAAAAACTAAAATTTGAGAAAAACAAAAACAAGGGTAGTAGAAGTTTTAATAGTAAGGATTCTAAGAAGTTTAAAAGCGATAACCTTAAAAAGGATGATTCAGAGCGATATATTGAGTGTGAGGGATGCGGTCATAGAGCGTATGAGTGCCCCACTAAGCTTAAGAGACAAGGTAAAGAAAAGGCCATTTATAATTCTACTCTAAGCGATAGTGAGATTGAGTCTGAAGATTCCGATAATTCTATCCCTTTTGGAAATAACTTCATTGCTTTTATGGCAAGTCATGCTAGTGATTCAAGTGAGTCACATTCTAAAGTTTACAATTCAGAGCATGATCTTGAGGCTTTATCCACTAAATCAGAAAGTAGTGATGTAAAAGAAAGTAAGAGCGATGTTGATGAAAGTGAGTTACGATTCACCTATTCAGAGTTGTACATCGAATACATGCATATTCAAAAGGTAAATAAGAGAACAACTCTTAAAGTTTTAACATTAGAAAAGGAGTTGAAATGCCTGAAGGAGAACAAGGCTTTAGTTAATCAACTCGAGCCAATTAAGATATTTCTTTCTGAGAAGCTTATCTTGGTAGGTAAAGAAAAATGTGACTTGACTAATTCCCTAGCATGTGTCAACAAATATCTTCAAGAGTCCTTGGAGATTATAAAGTCTCTTGAAGAAAAAATTGTCCAACTTGAGAAAGATCTCGAGTCATCTCGTGAAGTTAAAGTCACACTCGAAGATAATTCAAGAAGAATGGTAAAATTATTCCTAGGTCCCGTTTTAGGATATAAGGAGAAAGGTTATCAAGAGAGAAAGGACATAGGTTATGAGGAAGATGAGTCATCTAATATTAAATCTGAACCCATAGCCAAGTTCGTTACTAAAACAAACACTCTAAAACCTAATCTACCTAAAAGAAGTTCGCCTAAGCAATATACAAAAGTGACTCTAAACCAACGCTATGTTTTTACTTATTGTCACAAAAGGGGTCACCTTTGAGATTTTTGTTATAAGCTTGGGAAGAATCCTAATTTTATGACTTCTAGTCCATGCTATAGATCCTTTGCTAGCCTTAAAAACCAAGTTGAAAATCTAGTTAATACTTCGAAAGATTTAATGGAAAAGTTTATAAGGTTCTCTATGGATCAAGAAAATAATTTCATCCAAAAGACTAGAGTCAACAAAGGGAAAAACACAACTGAAGCATGGGTTCAGAAAGATAAGCCAATAAAGCTTTTGTTGTTCATGTTGCACTTAAGGCTCAAAATACCTCCCAATAGTACTTTGATAGTGGATGTTCGAGACATATGACAGGTGATAAATCTTTGTTTACCACTCTTGAAAACTATAAAGATGGTAAGGTCACCTTTGGCGATGGAAGCAAATATCGAGTTATGGGTAGAGGGTCCATTGAAATTTTAGGGTTTCCTAAAATTAAAAATGTCCTTTATGTTGATGGTCTCAAAGAAAATTTGATAAGTATTATCCAGTTATGTGATGAAAACCTTGATGTTAAGTTTAGTCAATTGGAGTGCACCTTGCATGATAAATCGGGGGAGGCTATTTTACAAGGTGTGAGGACTAATGACAATTGCTACGGAATAGTTCCACAGTCCTCATTAGTTTGGAATAGTGCAAAAGTCTCATTTGCTTATTTTTGGCATCAAAGGTTAGGTTATGTTAACTTTACATATCTTGATCGTCTAGTGAGAAGAGATCTAGTTCGAGGCTTACCATCCTTAGTAAAACCAACCTCCATAATTTGCGGGCCTTGTTAATTAGGAAATCAAACTAAGAATCCACATAAAAAGTTGAACGCAATATCTACCTCTCGAGTCTTAGAATTGATACACATGGACATTATGGGTCCCACTCGTATCGAGAGCATAAGAGGAAAGAGATATATCTTAGTAATGATGGATGCTTTTAAAGATACTCTATAGTAGTTTTTCTAAGAGAAATATCTGAGGCTATTGAATTCCTCACTGTTAAATGTAGAGTTCTTCAAAATTAACACGGTGTTACCATAAACCGCTTTAGGAGTGATAATGGAACTGAATTTAAGGAATCCAGTGTAAATGCCTTTTGTGATGAAATAAGAATTAAGAATGAATTCTCGACCGTTCGAACACCACAATAAAATAGTATAGTTGACAGAAAAAATTGAACAATCCAAGAAATGGCAAGATCTATGATCCTAGGTAGGAATGTGCCTTGTAGGTTTTGGGCAGAAGTGGTTATCACTGCATGTCATATCGTGAATAGGGTTTATTTGCATCCTAATACTAATAAAATGCCATATGAATTGTGGAGTGGCAAGAAACCTAATTTGGCATATTTTAGAGTTTCTGGTAGTGCTTGTTACATCCTTAGGGATAGAGAGTTTCTCGTAAATTTGACTCGAGGAGTGATGAAGGTATTTTTCTAGGATATTCTCAAAACAGTAGAACTTTTAGAGTTTACAACTTAGTAAGTTCAAAAGTCATGGAATCAATAAATGTTGTCATGAAAGATGATGCTCCAGCCACATTTGTTGACAATGAGGGAGATTTCTCATGCGAGTGTGAAGTTGTTCCCAGTGTTGAAAATATTGAGTCTCACACTGAATTGGTAGTTCCCACTATTGAGAAAAAGGATCCATCTCCTCGGGTTCGTAAAAGTCATGACCCTTCCAATATTATAAGGAATCCCGAAGTAGGTGTCAAGACTAAGGCTCAATTAGAAAATGAAGTTACTTTTTTTGTTATAATTCTAAAATCGAACCTAAAAATTTCAAGGAAGCTCTAAAAGATGAATATTAGATAAATGCCATTCAGGACGAATTGTTGCAATTTAAGAAAAATGATGTTTGGGAATTAGTTGCCCGATCTAGTGATTCTAATATCATTGGCACCAAATGGATTTTTAAAAATAAAATGGATGAAAATGATGTCATTATTAGAAATAAAGCTAGGTTAGTTGCCCAAGGATACGCCCAAATAGAAGGTGTTGACTTTGAAGAGACTTTTGCTTCAGTTGCTAGGTTAGAGTCGATTTGCATTTTACTTGCCATAGTATGTCACCTTAAGTTTAAATTTTATCAAATGGATGTCAAAAGTGCATTTTTAAATGGTATCCTTCAAGAGGAAGTCTATGTTGAACAACTTAAAGGGTTTGAGGACATGAATCATCCTAATCACATTTTCTTTTTAAAGAAAGCTCTATATGGTTTGAAATAAGCACGCCGTGCTTGGTATGAGAGACTCACTTCTTATCTAATTTCTCCTAGATTTTTTAGGGGGGAGTACATATGATATTATTTGTTCGTCGAGATGAAAATGCTATCTTAGTTGCACAAGTGTATGTCGACGATATAGTTTTAGGATCTACTTGTGACAAACATAATCAAACTTTTTCAAAAGAAATGAAATATGAATTTGAGATGAGTATGGTCGATGAGCTTACCTTCTTTTTAGGTCTTCAAGTGCGACAACTAGATAGTGGGATATTTTTGTCCCAAACTAAGTATGCAAAAGAACTTGTAAAGAAATTTAATCTAGAATCCTCTAAGCATGCACTCACACCAATGAGTTCATTGGTCAAACTTAGTAAGGACACAAAAGCAAATGATGTAGAGCACTCTTTTTAGGAGTATGATATGTAGTTTACTCTACTTATTCTCTAGTCGTTCGAACAGTTCCTTTAGTGTAGGAGTTTTTGCTCGCTATCAATCTGCCCCAAAAGAGTCTCATCCACTTACTATTAAGCGTATCATTAAATATGTTAGTGGGACGTTGTCATTTGGGATTTGCTATTCACTCGACACCAATGATTGTTAATCGGCGTATTCGAATGCCGATTGGGAAGGAGATGTTGATGGATGCAAAAGTACTTCTAAAGGATGTTTCTATTTTAGTAGTGCACTTGTCTCTTGGATGAGCCAGAAAAAAAATCTATTTCTTTGTCCACGATGATGCCGAATACATAGACATCGAGAGTTGTTGCACTCAACTCGTTTGGATGAAACAAATGTTAGAGGATTATGGTATTCCTCAAGGCGCTATGACTATTTATTGAGACAATACAAGTGCAATTCATATTTCCCATAATCCCGTTCAACATTATAGAACTAAGCATATTAGGATTCGTGACCACTTTATTCAAGAATTAGTTGAAGAGAAAATCATTTCCTTAAGCTTCGTAGGGTCCGATAAACAATTGGTAGATATCTTTACCAAACCTCTAGATGCCCTTAGGTTTGAAAACCTTAGGAAATCCATTTGGGTTTTCTCCATTGATTTAGATCGAACTCATTCATCTAGTTTAGGTTGTGTATCATGTCCATCTTTTTACCTATGAGCTAGATTATATTTTGTAGATATTTTCTTAAAAATTCCCAATATATTTTTATTTTCATTTTAAGGAAAAGGGGAAAGGTTAGAAAGGCTTTCATAAATTTTTGTCTATATGGTTTTTGTGTGTGATGTTTTTGGATCTCTAATTCATTCCATGCCCATGTGACTTTCGATGAGTAGTTAATCCGGACTTCGTTTCACTTGTGCGCATTGATGCTCGTTTATGATATGTACTTCTATGATTGCCTCATATATTTGCCTTCTTGCACAAACCATTCACGGAATATTGAGGATGTCTTTGTCACATTTCATTCGTTTGGTGAGGTTTGATGTTGTCTTATCAATTTTAGTCACCTCCTTTTGTAAGAAATCTAGCTTGTGCAAGTAAATCCATTGCCCGAATTTTAAAATATGAAAGAATATTCATCCGGTTGTTTGTTATTAGCAATGGACTCGAGCTGCGAATTTTTTTTTTTTTGCGTGAATAGCCTCCATTTGGAAAATAGTAAAAGAGCCTAAATCAATTGTGGCATTGAAAATTGATAAATAGCCAAGGCCAAAATTTTCTAGCTTGGTTGATTCTTCAAAAGAAAGTTCTCTAAATAAAGTTGTTAATGGGAGACATAACTTGAAGATCAATTGGCTTGCACAATCATTCGATACATTGCTTTCTTTTTGTGACAATATTGGTCAGAGAATCATCAATCTTCTATGCGTTTTGCTTTAGTGAATTAGTGTCCATTTGTATGACACAGGACATATGTGAGTGTATATTATGTTTATATATTGTTTTGCATTTTGCACTTGTGCGTTATCCTAGGTCATGCTCTCACTTGTATTGTTCACCCCCTTTATTTTTGCTCTCATGGTTCGGATATGTCCACACTACGTAGGAAAATTAAAAATCCTATTTTGCTGCATTTTTAATCTTCACTTGCCGCTTTTCTAAGTTTTCTCAAAATTTTCTTGGTGTTTGAAAAGTTTAAAACTTTTGTTTTTTGTTAGCAAACTCGTTTGATCGAGATTTCGAACGAAAATGTGCCCCAAATTTTTATAATTATCGTTCGAATGTCGTTGAAACATTTTCGCTCGAATGAGATTCTAACGAAAATTCCAGCAACTTTTGTGCCTTTTCCCCCGCTTTTCGTTCTTTTGAAGTTCGAACAAAGTCGTTCGAACGACCTAGGTTTATTTTGGGCAATTTATTTCTTTTTCTTCCTACCATTTCATTTTCCAACCCACTTCTTTCTCTCTTCTGTTACCCACGATCACTCTCTTCTCCTCTTTCCCCACGATCTCCATTTACTCCTATTTCCCTTTCCACCTACTTCTCCTACACTTCATCACCACACCCCCTTATCTCCCTTCCCTTACCTCCAATACCTCCATTTTTATACATATCCCTCCATCTACAGGGCATCCGTTTTCTCTCCATCTTCTTCCCTTATCTTTTGTAAGGTACATTTTTTCTCCATCTTAGTTTAGTTTATTGGAGCTATATATGTCATTGGGTTTATTTTTCTTACTCCATTTTTTGGTTAAATATAAATATATATATATATATATATATATATATATATATATATATATATATATATATATATATATATATATTTTTTTTTTTTTTTTTTTTTTTACTTCGTAACTTTTTTTCTTTCTTGCCCCTAATTAAGTTTAAGTTCCATGAAGTTTATTTCAAATTTTTCTTCAAAAGTCAAATTTTTTTGAATAATTTCATGGGCTTACACTTATTTTTTTTCCTACTTATGGAGGCTAGGGTTGTGTTGGTTGTGGTTTACTGTTGGTTTTTGGCGGTTTGGCTGGAATTTTTGTTTGGGTAGGTTCTAGATTTGTCTCTATTTTGTTCCCCTCATTATGCCTAATCGTAGTCGCTGCACTCCTCGCATCAGCGACTCTATCGAAGAACACTATTCGTCCTCTTCCTCCTCTGATGAGAACACTACCATTGATGCTTAAATTCCCAATTTTAAACTATGTTGGAAAACCTTAGAGAATCATACCTTGTAGCACTTTCAAAGGTTTGCCACTCATGCCTATGCATGCGAAGAGATAGTTAATCTCTCATCTTTATCTGACACTCTTGTCTCCTCCTGGCTTTATGATTTGGGTTGGGATCCACTTTTCCACCTTACTGAGCCTATTTACCCCGACCTTATTAGAGAGTATTTCTTTATGATGAATGACCTTGAGGCTGGTCTTTACTCTATTTTGCGCGGTAGAGCAATCACAATTACCCCTAAATCCATAGCACGTCTTGTAGGGTTACCACATGTCACCAATCCCACTTGCCATTGGCTTCCCGATGCTCACCCTGAAACTCGCCTTATAATGAACACAGCGTGTCAACTTTTTTAAGCCAGCACGGTTACAATTTTCCATAAAAATCTAAATCTAGATTTCATGATTCTTAATTGGTTTATTTGTGCTTTTCTTTTACCTTGTGCCGACTCAACTCAAATTACAAAGGCACACGTGGATCTCATGTTTGTAATTAGCATTAAAGCTGCTATTGACCTTCCACGTTTCATTTTTAGTGTTCTTAAAGTTGTTAAGGTCAATCCTATGGGTCCCGTTAGGTGAGCTATACCATTTGCAGTCATTATTACTCATCATTGCCTTGATGTTGGTTGTCCCCTCCTTCCCTCGGATATTCCGATAACTCATTATCAAAAAATTGATATTACCTTTGTTGGTCTCTCCTGTGGTCACTTACCCCGTGATATCCCTCATCCCACTCCATCTCAATCTGCATCCTCCCAATCCATCGCTTCATCCACTGCAACTCCCTTTAGACCCTCTTCTTCTCGTTCTCACCTACCTATTAAGTGGGAGGATATTAGGTGTGTACGTATGTAGGTGGTGCAAATTCAGGAGGGCAGGCGCCAGGATGGGAAACCTTTACAGGAGTTTTTGCTTACCATACAGCGCGATTATGAGGCTCAGGCACGTAGAGAGGAGACCCAAGCATGTCTAGATGAGTCCCAGGCTCGTCGAGACTCCATCCTTATTGAGCATATTAAGGATATTCATCGTATAGAGATGCGTCATGGTGCAGGCTCCTCCAGTACCGGATCCTTTCCAAATGACGCTTCACATGACACTCCCGCTCCATGATATTCATTATGTTTAGTTCTTTTCAGATTTTGTACATGTGAGAGAGAGAGAGTTTATTATCTGTATTTTTTTTTATCTCACTTGTACCATATTTTACTCTTTTTAGTTTCTTTCTATGGTTGGATATTGTTACATTTATCTTGGATATTTGGTTTTAATCTTAATGGTTAATGCTTGCACATTCCTATTTAGTTATATATGTTGGATATTTGGTTTTTAAGTCATACTCTTCATTTTTCATTCATGTTGTGGATATTATGTTTCTTTATTATCTATTATTCCTCTTGAAATATTCACTAACCATGCAGGTTTGATTCTATCCCTTTGTCTTTTTCGGATAAAAAGGGGGAGAACATGTTAGGGGGATTTCAACATGATTTACAAGTTTACGAAAAAATGTTTACAGTTTGTGATCTAATCTCTCTATTTCTCCATGTGTTTTATGTCTTTGTTGTTTCATGTCTGTAGGCCTTCATTTGCAAATATAACGCCTACTTCAATGCAACTTAGTAGCCAGCCGAGTTTGTCATTTTTTGGGGGTTTGGGGACGGGCTTTAGGATCGGCTTGACGGTTGGCTTAGAAACTTTAGTGTCTTTTTTTGTATTTTATTTATTTTGTGTTTTGTCCCAGAATAGCACAGGGATAGATTTGTAAGGACAAATTTCCAATCAAGTCATTTGTAGTATTGGTTATATTCCATTGGACAAAGCATTTTTGGGTTCTATCGAGTCATTTATCTATCACACGTGAAGAATTTGGGCATCTGATCTTTCGCACATCATCAAATCCTTTCACATGCTATTTTATCAAAAGTATAAGACCTGAATATTTTTTTATGTGTTGGAGATAAACTTTAATTTAATTAAAATGATTATGCTAATTTTTTCAATTAATTTCAATCATTTTAGAAATTATAATTTTCGTTTGAAGTCAACCCAGGTCGTTCGAACGACCTGGTTTGAACGACACTGTTTGAACAATGTTTGTAACGAACATATTGCTAAAATGTTCTGAAATTTCGTTAGAAGTTTTATTAGAAATGTCGTTCGAACGAATATGTTCTAACGAGAATTCCAACAACTTCCTTTGTTAGCTATCTGAATTTTCATTAGTATCTCGTTCGAACATAGTCGTTCAAATGACTTGCGTCAGTTTTGAATTTTTTTTGAATTTTCCGCAGTTTCTTTTAGTAGCTGCTTTTGGTCCACTATTTCTCTCATATCTTTAAAGTGGACGAAAATAACTATTTTTCTTATGGAACTTGCACTTTTGAAGATAAAATTCATATCATCTTTTTTATGAAATACTCTCTCCAACAAATACCATTTTTAGTGAACATATTAAAGAATCAAAACCCCAGATTTTCTACATTGCTTTCATCATGTACGAATGCGGTGGAATTCTGCATCCTTGTTGATTGGAGACGGTTCTTCGGGTTTTGATGGATATCGAGACATGAGAAGTGTGGTTCAATGCGTTGGATCTTCGTGTACTACAAATGGAGGTAGAGGAGATGACATCAACAGGTCGTAGTGAGTCAAGTCTGTAAGTCTTTTGATTCTCTTTGTAAAGCCATTATTTGTAGTGGAGTTATCTAGGCCCAGCCATCCGAGGTTTTTCCTATTTAGGTTTTCCTCGTACATCGACGTGTTGTGGTTGTGATTGTTTATTTCATATCTCGAAATCACCTAGATGTATGTGTAGTCTAAAGAGATAAAATTTGGCTTAAATTATAACTCTTGCTTAATTTGATATTTCCCACTACCTTACTTGATAATTGTTCTTGCTTATTTAGGAATTAGTAAAGAATATGTCAAAAATGGATAATATCTACCTTTGTATAATTTTATAATTATGTGGAGTGTGTAGTCAACGAAATTGTTTAAATCGATATAACTTTGCAACTTCAAATACGATTAGAAAAATGAAAGGTCCCATATATCTGGGGGCTAATTTTCCTTTCTTTCTGAAGCGTAAAATCCTTTTTCGAGGAGAAACTTTAAAAAATACTCGATCATTAACTTGAAATTCTAAGGGCTTCCGTCGCTGGTTTGCATAACATTTCTGACGATCTTGGGTTGTCTTCAATCTTTCTCAAATCTGTTATATTTTCTCAGTTGTATTTTGGATTATTTCAGGACCAAATTATTTACTACTTCTTAATTCTATCCAAAATGCAGGTGAATGACAAGGTCTTCTATATAAAGCTTTAAACATGGAATCTTTAATACTTGACTGATAACTTTTGTTATAAAAAAGCTCAACAAGGGGTAAATATTCATTCCAATTGTCGAGCATATATAATGTACAAGCTCGTAACATGTCTTCTAATGTTTGAATTGTATGTTCAGATTGTACATCCATTTGAGGGTGAAATGCGGTACTTAAATGAAGTTTACTGCCTGTTATGGTTTGAAGTGCTTGCCAAATCTTTCCTATAAAGTGGGAATCTCTATCGGACACGATGGATAAAGGAAATCCATGTAATCGAATAATTTCTCGAATGTAGAGTTTACTGAGATTTTGAAATGAATCAGTGGTTTTCACTTACAAAAAATGAGTAAATTTGGTAAGTCTGTCTGCTATTACCCAAATGGAATTATACCCTTGAGACGTATGAGGTATTTCACTGACTAAATCCATGGTAATTTGATCCCATTTCCATTTGGGAATAGGTAAGTGTTGAAGGAGTCCACTAGGGTATTGGTGTTCTATGTTTACTTATTGACAATTAAGACATTTCCTTACAAAATTCTCAATATCATTTCTCATATTTAGCCACAAATATTGCTTCTTTAGGGCATGGTATATTTTGGAACTTATGAGGTGAATCATAAATTTGGAACGATGGGGCTCTTGCCATAATTCTTCTTTAAGAGATAAATCATTAGGTACATAAAATATATTTCTAAATTGCAAGCTTATTTGTTTATCACAGAAGAACTCATAATTTTTATCCTGAAGATGTTGAACAAAACACTACACTAAATCCTGCAAATGGTCACCGACAGGGGGTCACGACCCAAAGCCGTGACCACATAAACTTTGACGTGACTATATCCAAGACCCACTATGGTCATGGATGATATTGGAAGTGGTCACGGCCTAAATCCCTGACCAGTGTGGGTTACGGCCTAAAGCCGTGACCAGGTCGTGATAATCATGCCGCCAAATTCGCGCCAAAGTTCCCTCTAAGTTTCATCACGGATGGGTCATGAACATGGGCCGTGACTAATACCACAATGCACACCATTTGGGTCACGACTTTGGGCCATGACCGTCTCAATCTGTTCATGGGCTTGGGTCACGTCTTGAGGTCGTGACCACATGGTTGACTATGCGTTGATGTGGAAAAAATTTAAGGATTATGGCATGGGGGCATGGCTCAAGGCTGTGACCACGTTCCTTAAAATAAAAAACCCTGCCCTCATTTCATTTATTCCCGTGTCAATCTCTCTCTCTCTTTCTTTCGGTGATTCTTAATCTCAAACCCTAATTTTGGCGATTCTCAGTCTCAACCTCTCTCTCAATCCCTAAGCTATTTCTTTCTGTGTTAAACCCTAATGTATATGTGTGTACATGTTTGTGAACGTGTTTTTTTTGTGTATGTGTGTTTGTGTGTACGTGTGTGTATATCTGTGTATGTCTGTGTACATTTGTATATGTGTGTTTATATATGTGTATGTGTGTGTATATCTGTGTATTTGTGTCAATGTGTGTGTATTTATTTCAATAAAAGGGATGTTAAATTTAGGAGTTGAAATTTATTGCATTATTTGTTGCGTATTTATTGGGTATTGCTAACATTGATTAGGAATTATTATTTAGAGGTTGAAATTAATTGCATTATTTAAGGGTATTTATTGGATATTGTTAGTATTCACTGAATGCGGTTACTTAGGGATTAAAATAAATTGCAAAATTTAAGGGTATTATCATTTAGGGCTTCAAATTTTTTTAGAGTTTGAAATTAATTGAGTATTATTAGTATTGACTGAATGTGGTTACTTATGGATTAAGATAAACTACATTATTTAGAGTTTGTAATTAATTGACTGTTATTAGTATTGACTAAATGTGGTTACTTAGGGATTAAGATAAATTACATTATTTAGGGTTTGAAATTAATTGAGTATTTAGGTTATGTACCCTAATCAAACTACTATACTCGAAATCCTTTCTTTATTATCAAAACCTTATTCAAACTAATATTCCCTAATATACATGCCCTCGTATATTTTTCTCAGAAATAATGAGCCACAGTGATAATCACTGGCAACAAGAGTTGGAGAGGTTACAATTGGACCGCACACGTAACTCTTTTATTACTAAGCATCATATAAAGGGTACTCCTATTTATAGGTATGGAAATAAAAAAATTGAACAATTTAACTACCGTCTAAATCGTGGAGTTAACTTTCGGGAAGATTACCTGTTCGATCGTATTCTATTTTTCTTATCAGAAAACTGGGATGAAGTTATACAAAAATATATTTCACACGCATAATCCCGATGTAGCCCTGACCTTGGTTATGTTGTTGGAGAAGGTGGAAAAAACCGTTATGGATACAACTGCGTACAGAGAGCATTGGCACCATATACATGCTAAATTGAATCTTGCTAACAAGTTGAAAATGATAGGATTCCGAGTTCATGTCACGGATATCTTCACATCAATCATATATACCCTTCCTCTAGTTGTCCACGTGAAAAAATTCATAGGTTCTTAAAAACGAATGCCGAATGGATGGAGATCAGGCACATTGAACATATTCTAAAGTGTTGCTTTGAAAAGGTATATATATATATATATAGTTGTAAGCTTGATTAAATAATTATAATTTCTTATTATAATTTTTTAGTCACTTTTGGTTTTTCATTTTTGTAGATAATGTTGGGAGGAAACAACCCAAGGGAACAAAGTCCCGAGGGGACAGCACAACAAGGTTCACCATCTCGTGCAAAACCCGAATTCTCAACACCAATTAGTGATTAATAAACAAATCCACCAATGGTTGCCTCCTCAAAAAGTCCAACTACTTCGACACCCTCATCCAGCACTCCTGTTTCTCCACCACCCCCATCCAATGCTGTCGATGCCTATGGATCAACCCAAAATAAGTCCATTGGGTTCTCCCTTCTCTAAAATAATCCAATGGGCAATAGGAATCACGTGCTGAACTTTAAATCTTGATGTTTGGCTTTAGGAAAAATGAACGTGGGGGTTGGTGGACCAGATAACTGGAACCAGGTTGATCAAGCCGTCAATGATGATATATATGATCAACTCTCCAAGTATTTCTCATATCCGGATTGTTCTAAGGATAAGGTTCTATCTCGGGAAGCTGAATCAGTGAGAACATAGAGGAGAAACCTTCAGAAAAAACATTTCCCGAAGGAGTCAGGGAGCTCCGATATTTTATCTTTGAAAGAGAACGTGCCTCCAAATGTTGAAATTCTGGTGGAGTAGTGGAATAAGTTTTTGGATAATGAGGCGGTAAAAAAAAGTTGGTCCAAAGGTAGAAAAATAAAAAAATAGGGCACAAAAAACTGATATCCACAGGTTGAGATCCAAATCTTATGAGGGTTTGAAGAATGAATGAACTAGTAGGACAAATGATGGTCCAGATGCGGGTAAAACACCAAATTGGTCCAACTTATTGGCTCATGCTTTACGGGGTAAAGATAATACATTCCCGCCACACTTGGTTGAGATGCTACAATCAATAGAGGCCATCAACAGTCACTCAAGTTTGAGCCCTACTGATGACTTTGACCTTGATAATGATGCCCTGACCAGGACCTTTGGAAAGGACAAAAAGGGGAGGACGAGAGGTGTTGGCTCACATATGCTAAAAACAAAATTTCAACAGATCGCACCTCTCATGGATGAGTTTTCTTCGATCAATAATAGTGTCTCATCCAATGATGAACGACATGCCAAGACCGATGGGGATGCCCAGGATACCAAAAATAACCTCAAAATGTTGATGAATAAAATTGGGCAACTTGTGTCCCTTTTCCAAAATTATGGGATTCCAATGCCTCCTCCTCAAGGTTACCCTTACCCTCACCTTCCTCCTCCTTAAGGTTTTTACTATCCTCCCCTTCAAGTTTCCCTTCCCAAATGTCGCCTCCAATATTCCACTCCCAAATTCTGCCTCATCCAATATTCTCCTATCGAATTCTTCCTCATCCAACATTCCCCTCCCAAATTCCGCCTCATCCAACATTCTCCTCCTCCGTGACTCCGACTCTCACAGGACTTGGATCATCATCAATAACTCACAGTGATTATAGTGAAAATTACTATTTCAAAGACCTGAGCAATAAGAGGTTTATTGGGGTATGCACACTCATCTCCAAGGTTATTGGAACTAAAGTACACAACCGACCATTGGAGATGGGTGAGGCTCAAATATTGGTCGATGAAATATAATTTGGTTGCGAAGATGTACCTGTGTTCGTTGTAAGTGGGGATGGGACGAAATTGAGGAATTACAAAGACTCTTTTCTTTCTTGGCCAATTTATGTGTTGGAAAAGATCTAATAATGTTTTATTTGTTTCAATTGTAATAATTGTTTTTATTTCAGTTGTAATAACATTTTTTTGTTTCAATTTTAAGAATATTAGTTTTGTTTCAGTTTAAGAATATTGGTTCGTTTTAGTTTTAATAATATTTTTGTATTGCTTTAGTTGTAGATTATTACATTTATTTTTACAGGGATTTTAGTTTTAATCTATATCCACACGACTAAAATTTGTAGATTATTACATGGATTTCCCACTATACAAAGAGTGGATGGGAGAGACTGACCGAATTTCAAATAATCATGTAAATGGCATTCAAGAATTTGTTAAATACGCTTTCAAAAATCTTAAAAATGATAAGATTCTGTGTCCGTTCACCAGTTGTGAGAACGAAAAATATAAGTCATTGGAATACGTTGAGTTGCATTTAATATAGTGGCAAATCTGTCAAGACTATAAAATATGGACATACCATGGTGAAAAAAATATACCTTATGTTTCGAAAGAATTGTCGGTGCCCGATCGCATGACAGAATCCCAACGAGTGAAAGTGGTACATAATTCACCAACGCATCGTCCATTGACCGACTTAATTGATGATGCGTATGGACTCCACAACCATCAAAACCATCAACCTATGGATATAGATAATGCCTATTGTGTCCAATTAACTGAAAATTCTGATATTGAATTTCTAGGAGATTGGGAATACATACGGTTGAAAGTCGATGCAGATAGACCGTTGTATAAATATTGAAATGAAGATCACTCGGTATTATATATAATGATTGGTATGAATAATTTGAAGAGTAAATTTAGTTTGTTTGGGAATAGTGTAACCGAAATTCTTAAGTGGGTTAAAGATATTCTCCCAAATGAGAACACGTTACCAGACAATTATCCTACCATAAAGAAGATCTTGAAGGGTTTGGGTTTGAAATAGAAATCTATTCATGGGTGCAAATATTATTGCATATTGCACCGCAACGAACACAAAGAGAAGGATGGATTCCCAATATGCAGTGAGCCTATATATAAGAATGGAAATGAAAAAGTTGTAAAAAATCATAAGTGCTCTCAAGTCCCACAAAAGGTTTTGAAATATTTTCCACTTGGGCTACGGTTAAAAAGGTTATTTATCGTACTGTGGATAGAGGAGGCAATGACATGGCATGCTTGATGCGAGGTGGGTGGAAATTTAATGCATCCTCCAGTTGATTCTCTCATCTAGAAAATTTCAAACGCACAACACCATGAATTTGCAAAGGAACCGCACAACGTTCATCTTGTAATCTCAATTGATAGGTTTAACCCTTTTGGTAATGTAAGTACTAGTCAGAGTTATTGGCTAGTTATCATGGTGCCTTTAAGTCTCCCTCTGACACTATGCATGAGAAAGGAGTTCACATTGTTGTCTTTGTTGATACCCAGGCCAAAGGCTCCCAGTGATGATATTGATATATTCTTAGCACCATTAATCGAAGAACTTAAAGAGTTGTGGGATAAAGGCATAATGGAATTCGACTCTCATAAGAGTGAATAATTTATAGTTAAAGCAATGGTGACGTGGACGATCCATGACCTTCTAGCTTATGGGACCTTGTCCAGTTGTACTATTCAAAGTTATTATGGATGTCCCATATGTGGGAGGGAAAATGAATCCTGTTAGCTAAATCATAGTGGTAAGATGAGTTACACGGGTCATCGTAGATTTCTGTCGACCAGTCACCCTTTTAGGAACTATAAATCTAACTTTTTACCTATTTGTCACGAGCGCATAACACCACATGCTCGGCTTTCTGGTCAGCAGATTGAGGAGAAGGTAACGACTGTGACTGTGGAGAATTGATACATAGGCAAACACCACCAGTTTATAAACCTGAAGTGTAAAGCTTGGGGTATTCGAACGACCCTAGTAAAGTGAAGCCGTGGTCTAAGCGATTAATATTTTTTGATTTGTCGTGTTGCAAATATCATCGTATAAGGCATGTAGTTAATGTGATGCACACAGAGAAGAATGTTGCAGAACATCTGATAGGAACATGTCTAGGTGGATCTCATTCCAAAGATGGAGAGTGGGCCCTCCTAGATCTACATGATATGAAAATAAAGAAGAAACTCTGGTTAAAAAATGATCCCACAATAGGAAGAATTTCTACCCCTCGGGCTTCTTTCACTTTGACTATTAGTTAGAAGAAGATCTTCTTAGACACGCCGTTCAACTTGAAGACTCCAATCGGTTATTCTGGTAATTTACGTAGGGTAGTAAGCTACCAAGAAAATGACTTGAAACAGTACAAGCCTCACGACTGACATGTAATCATCCAATTAATCCCTCTATTATTTTAGCATTTCTTTTCTGAACATAAAGATATCCATTGGGAAATTATGCAAATCAGTTTGTTTTTTACCCTACTTTGTGAAAAAAATGGTAAACAATACGCACATTAAAGCTGCAAAATCAACTTTAGCCGAGGTAGTTTGTGTATTAGAGAAATATTTTCCTCCGTCGTTCTTTGATATCAACATCCACCTTCTTGTGCATTTATATGATGAAGCTTTGTTATGTGTTCCCGTTAGGTATTGTTGGATGTATCCTTTTGATCACTTGATGAATACCTTCAAAAATTACATAAAGAATACACAGTATATTGGAGGGTTAATTGCTGAAGAATACGTAATGGTGGAATCATCGTTATACGCTAGGGAACATATGCCAGAACAAGAGGTAAGGAGGTTTAATCCTCATAGAGAATGAATGATCAAGGAACCAGACGATTTTGAGGAAGAATTTCCATTTGGGAACCCTAAAGAGGTGAAATTCATAAATCGACAATACGAGTAAGAAACTTGTTATGTCTTCGAATCGCAAGATGAAGTCGGATATTGGAGAGAGTGAGTATCTACTGACTTCTTCTTGTTTGATTATGTGTTTTTTATATTTTATGATCTAAACTATACAATTTATCGGTAGGAAGTACGGGAACGAAATTGCCCAAGATCAAAGGAGAAATTGTACGACAACTGATTTTAGGGCATATGTACCAAAGGAGGTAAATTTCACATCTTATGTGTATGGTTATTTATTCATGTGTGATAAAAAATACCCTAATACAAATTCATTAATAAATGCATCTTCTAAAAAGAGGTGACGTCTCTTCCAGGCTTGCACGCCTAGCAAAAGGCCCTAGTTTTTGTGCGAAAGAGTTTAAAAAATTCCGCATCAACGGTTTTGATTTCATTTCATATCCATAGGAGGAAAAGATTTTGACACAAAATCGTGGAATATCAATTTCTTCCTTGACCACTTGTATCACTAGCAAAGCGATAAAAATCCAAAGAATACGGTGATAACCTGTAGGCCAGAATGGCTTAACCACTTACATACAAGTGTTCATCCTCCTCTCCTCACCTCATTCTATTATATATATATATATATATATTCACTCTTGTGCTGCCATTATTATAACTTGTTTGAGCTTGTCAACACCTTACCTAGTGGTCCTATTTACAGCATCATCATTTTAGTGCCATCTGTGGGAACGAGAAGATTCATCTCTTCCTTTTTGCAGCTTAACCTCATCGGAGACTCTAGTGGTGAACCAGGCCTCACTCCTCGTGTGAAGCTATGTCACAATTGAAAGAGGTCCTTTAAGGTATCAAGCTCTCTAATATTTTCATTACAAGCTCTGTAGTCTCATTATATGGCACCGGAGTTACCACCACCTCCTCCACCATCTGGTGTTGGAGGACCTAGTTCCAGCTAGGTACCACTCCAGCCCGAGATGGCTGAGGTGGTAGAAGCCTTGAAGTCCTTGACTGCAATGCAATAAGCGATGCAGGAGAAATTTGCCCAGCTAAGCCAGAATATAATAAGACCACCCTGGGTCTCACTAGAGATGATTAATCCGGTAGCTTTTCAACCACATCCTCAGGACAGGGGACCCCAAGCACTATGAAAAGACCAACCTACTCCTCAACGGAGGAGGGATGTTGCCGACCCAAGGTGTTTACGCCTGGCGAGGCAAGGAAACCCTTGCCCCGAGGATAGGTATGACGACATTGAGGCAGAGGATGCTCTATCAGACTGTTGGGAGCCATATGAGGTCTCAAATAACACCAAACGTCCTATAAAGCAGAGCCGAGGTCAGTGTGAAAGACAAGATGGAGATGCACGACAAAGAGGGTTAGCTTTTGATCGCTAAAGTAGAGGGTCAGCCTTTGAAAGGCTCGGCCCAGTTAATGATCTGAGGCAGAGGCTATCCAGGTCAAGGACCATAGCCATCTCACGAAGGGGAGGTGATGAACATAGGCCTCGTCATGGCCGACCCCCACATGGTCGAGACTGTGATCAAGGGGAGGTCAATAGTCGACGTTGTGTGGAAGTTGGGGAACCCTCAGTCCACTCCTTGGAGGTGGATGGGGACAACCTTGGCCAGGCCAACGTTGCTAAACCATGGAATGACTCCATTCAACGGCTGGAAGAGAAGATAGGAAACCTCATAAAAAGTCGAGACCCACTACAAAGGGGGTTCTCTAAGGGCTCCCCATTTGTGGCAAGGATTGTCAACTTCCCAACCCCTGCTAAATTTAAATCACCAATGGTGTCTCCCAAGTACGATGGAAGTACCAACCCACCGCATCATATTGATATGTATCAGTCTGCAATAGACATATATTCAATCCCTGATGAGATGAGGTGCCGTGCTTTCTCAAGCACTTTAACTGGAGTTGCACATATTTGGTTCACTTCTCTTCCCAAAAATTCTGTTGAGAACTTTAAGAGTTTGGCCGAACGGTTTATACACAAATTTTTTTTTTGGGGTAAGACCTCAGAAGAAGATAACCCATCTACTCTATGTAAAGCAAGGCAAGAATGAAAGCCTCAGAGACTACATTGCGAGATTCAATAAGGAAAAATTGGATATACAACCACAAAATGATACGGAATAATCAGAACAATTATGATCTATACTACCATTATCACCATTTTAATAATAATAAATATCTAAATACGGACATTAACACAAGTATTTAGATATAGTAAGAGAGATATCCTCAAAGGAAAAAAACTATAAAGATATATAAAGACTTTTCATTTCCCCGAAAAACTTGTTTGACAACATCATTGAACATTTTATAGAGAATAAACTAAGACATTCAACTACTCAAACAACCAAGATAGAACTCCGACTACTATCCTTAAACATCTAAAAGGTACTTTGTACCACGCATTAAATATATATATATATATATGCTGCATGCATACGTTATCTTTGATTAACATACATACATTGTTAATGGGTGTTTACTCTTTGATTAAACATGCATACATCTAAAAGACAATCTATGTATTCTGCATGCATACCTTGTTAGTATGCATGTATGCCCCAAGTGTGACCTCGGCCCAGAGACACCAACCACGGCCGAGATAATGGCCGACTCTGGACAAGCCTTGGGCGCGCGGTCCCAACCCTCGGCCATATCAAGGTCGGCCCAGGCCGACACTACTACAAGCCTCTCCAATTGAAATCAGATAACCTCGGCCGGATATGGGTCGAGCTCGCAAGAAGCCCAAATAACAAATCCATCACGACATCAGACGGTGCTCCAATCATAAGCCTGCCCAGTCTCGGCCAGGGCCGACCCTATTCACTGTCTCAGTTGGTACCAAGCCGAGACTCCTATGGTTCGTCAAATATCAAATAAATTAGACTTATGAACCTCGGTCTCTCCTAGGCTGAGGTCACGCACCAGTATGGCAGTCGAGCATCTGTTGACATTTGGATAAGGACACGTGGACACAAATCAGTTGTAACAAGATTATTCCCCACACGTGTGGAGAATATTTCATCATCATCCTTTACATGTGACAGTGACAGGTGGCTCTCCCACATTGGTGAGGCTAACACACACATGCATACTACATGCATAGGGGGTATACTACACCCCCTAGGTACTATATATAGAGGTCACCCCTACCTTGCAAAGGATCCCGAATTAGCAACCCTAGCTGAAACTCTGTTCAAATACTCAGTAGAGAGAGAAAGCTTGAGAGATTGTATCAATGGCCATTAAAGCCCTCATACAGTGATACACATTATACACTTGCACAGTGGACGTAGGCCAGGTTGGCTGAACCACTTATATCCCAGTGTTGATTCCTCTTCTCCTCATCTCCTTTTACTATATATGTGTATACCTTCTATATACCTTTATCCTGTCATTGTTGACATTGAATTCAGCTTACAAACATCTTGAAGGGTGGTGCTATTTCCAGCATCATCATTTTGGCGCCGTCTGTGGGAATGAGAAGTTATCTCTTCCTCATCTTCAGCTTAACCTCACCGGAGACTCTGGTGGTGAACCAGGCACCGCCCCTTGCGTGGAGTTATTTCACCATTGAAAGAGGTCCTTTAAGGTTTTAAGCTCACTTACTACTTAAGCTCTTTATCGTTAACACATGGCACCAGAATTACCACCGCCTCTTCCGCCACCCGATGGAGGAGGGCCTAGTTCCAGTCAGGCACCGCCCCAGTCCGAAATGGCGGAAGTGGCTGCAGCCTTAAAATATTTAGCCGCGACGCAATAAGTAATGAAGGAGCAATTCGAACAGCTCAGCCAGACTATGATGAGACCACCCGGAGTCTCATCGGATATGATCACTCCGGCGACTGTTCAGCCTCATCCAAATGTCAGGGGACCACCCCAGGCACCAATGAAGGATCAACCTGCACCCCAGCGGAGAAGGGACGTTACTGACCCTAGGCGCTTACGCCTGGGGAGGCAAGGAAACCCTTGTCCGGAGGACAGGTATGACGATCTAGAGGCGGAAGAGCCCCTAGAAGACTGCTGGGAGCCGTATAAGGTGTCAAATAACACCGTACGACCTCTTCGGCAGAGTCAGGGATGTGTCGGCCGAAGAGATGAAGAGGCTCAAAAGAGAGGGTCAGCTTTTAATTGGTTGAGCAGAGGATCAGCCTTCGAGAGGTTGGGTTCGGTGAATGACCTAAGACACAGGTTATCCAGGTCCAGAAGTGCTGTCAGCTCGCAAAGAGGGGACAAACCAGGTCGGCCTGACCAAGGCCGACCCTGTGACAGAAGAGGCAGAGAGCAGGAAGAGGTCAACAGCCAACGCTGTACTGCAGTAGGGGAACCCTCGGTCCATCCCATGGAAGTGGCTAGGGACAACCTCGGCCAGGTCGAAGGCGAAAGACCATGGAATGAATCCATCCAGCGCCTTGAGGAGAAGATAAGGGACCTCATTTAAAGTAGAGATCCATTGTAGAGGGGTTACTCAGAGGGCTCACCGTTTGTGGCTAGGATAGTGAGCTTCCCAACCCCAGCTAAGTTCAAACCTCCTGTGGTGTCTCCTAAGTATGACGACATCACCAACCCAGTACACCACATAGAGATGTATCAGTCGACAGCAAACATCTACTCCATACCCAATGAGATGAAGTGCAGGGCCTTCTCTAGGACCCTGACAGGGGCCGCACACAGCTGGTTTACCTCCCTTCCAAAAAACTCGATTGAGAACTTCAAAGGCTTAGCTGAACGATTCATCCATAACTTCTGCTTTGGGGTGAGACCTCAAAAGAAGACCACTCACCTGCTGTATGTCAAGCAGGGCAAGGATGAGAGCTTAAGGGACTACATAGCTAGGTTCAACAAAGAGAAGTTGGAGGTCGAGGATTATGAAGAGAATATAGCCATGACCGCTCTCATAGGGGGCCTACAAAAAGGAAAAATGTTATGGAAACTTGCGGAAGACCCCCCAAGATCTATGGAAGAGCTCTTGGCAACCACAGGGAAAGTAATGAATGCGGAAGAGGCATTTTTAGTTTAGGAATTTCCAGCGCAAAGAGACGATGACTCAGAAGGTGATGATGAGGACGATCCAGATCTTTCGTCGAAAGATGATAACACCCCGGTGAAGAGGGTTGGTATGATCTCATTTGGTATAGACACCATATGTGGAGGATTGATAGGAGGTGGCTCTGAAGTAGCTGATAGGAAGGCTCACGTAGAAGAGGCCAAGTCAGTGGCCAAACTTAAAGTTGTGAACCTAACGTTTTCTGATACAGTGCAGAAGAGGAAGAAGGTGGACATGGACACCCTTGTAGTGGGGTTCTCCAGACTCGACTTCAGGGGTATCTTGGCCCCCCATGATGACCCTTTGGTCATAACAACAATGGTGCATGGATGCGAGGTGCAGAGGATCCTCGTAGATGGGGGATCTCGGCAGATGCGATGTTCTGGCCTTGCTTCAAGAGCTTAGGCCTTAGTAGGGAAAGACTGATACCCTATCACCACCCCCTGATAGGCTTTAGTGGGGAAAAGGTTCACCCCTTGGGCATGTATGAGATGGACGTACGGATGGGTGATGAGTGTCCCAAGAGGTTGACAAGGAAGATCAATTTCTTCGTAATGGACGAGAGTGTTTTCTCGGCCTATAACCTCATTATAGGAAGAGTGGCCCTTAAGGAGTTCGAGGCTGTGCCGTCGACGGTCCACCAGATACTAAAATTCCAGACCTCCTATGGGGTAGGGGAAGTTCAAGGTGACCAGACCACAGCTCGAGAATGTTACTTCAACTCGGCCGAAGAGAGAGCGGCCCATAAGACGGCCACCACCACTTATAGCATTGATACTCTTGATCCGAGAGATGAGACAAAGTTGAAGAAGGGAGAGGCCGCGAAAGAGGTAGAATCCATCATCCTCAATGAGGACGAGCCGGAAAAAACCATCCAGGTCGGCAAAGCCCTTAATTCATAAATCAAGGAAGAGTTGATAAATTTCCTCAGGAAGAGGCAGAGTGTCTTTGCATGGAGTCACGCAGACATGCCCGGCATCGACCCTGAGGTGATGAGTCACAATCTCAACGTGACCAAAGATACCAAGCCTATCAAGAAGAGACGAAGAGTCTACTCCAGGGAGAAGTACGACGTCATCCGATAAGAGGTCAGAAAGTTAGAAGAGGCTGAGTTTATAAGAGAAGTCACATATTCGGAGTGGCTATCAAATGCCGTCATCGTACCCAAGGCTAATGGGAAGTGGAGAATGTGTGTCGATTTCACTGACCTGAACAGATCTTGTCCAAAAGACAGTTATCCCTTACCAAGGATAGATCAGATGGTGGATGCCACAATAGGACATGAGCTCATGAGCTTCATGGACGCGTATTTAGGCTGAACCAAATTTTTATGGATGCTGAGGACTCAGAGAAGATAGCCTTCATTACTGACAAAGGGAGGTACTGCTACAAGGTAATGCCCTTCGGTCTGAAAAATGCAGGGGCAACATACCAACGTCTTGTCAATAAGATGTTTGAAGAGCAAATAGGTAAGACCATGGAGGTATATGTAGATGATATGTTAATAAAGAGCTTGAAAGCTTGCACCCATGTAGCAGACCTTGAGAAGACCTTCGATGTTATGGACTCATATGGAATGAAACTCAACCCGGCGAAGTGTGTCTTCGGGGTAAGAGCTGGGAAGTTCCTGGGATTCATCATCAACCAGAGAGGAATTGAAGCGAACCCGGAGAAAATCAAGACATTTCTTGACATGAAGACTCCTAGGAGTATCAAAGATGTCCAAAGAGTCACAGGGAGAGTGGCCGCACTTAACAGATTTGTCTCTAGGGCAACGGACAAGTGTCTTCCATTCTTTAAAGTTTTAAGAAAGGCCTTCCAATGGGACGAAGAGTGTGAAAAAGCCTTCAACCAGCTCAAGTCTTACTTGGGCTCCCCCTTATTGCTATCTCGGCCCATCACAGGAGAAAAGTTGTATGTGTATCTGGCAGTCTCTGAATCGGCCATCAGCGCGGCCATAATACGGGAAGACACGGGGATCCAAAGGACTGTGTATTTTAACAGTAAGGCCCTTCAAGGGGCTAAGCAAAATTATCCCCGTATGGAAAAGTTGGCTTATGCCTTAATACATGCTTCAAGGAAAATGAAGCCTTACTTCCAAGCTCACTCCATGGTAGTCCTCACTGACTCCCCACTAAGACAGGTCCTGCATAAACCTGAAAAGTCTGGGAGATTGATGACCTGGGCCATCGAGTTGGGGGAGTATGATCTTACCTACAAGCCTAAGACAGCCATCAAAGGGCAAGCCCTCGCAGATTTTGTTGCTGAGTTCACCTGGGAAGAGGTCGAGGCAGAGAAGGGCCTGGTGGGAATGGAAGAGACTAACCGTAGTGTCTTCCGAAAACAGGAAGAGACGACACCAAGTGTCTTCCGAGATCATGAAGAGGTCGCACCCAAAAAAGTTATGAGCAGGATTGCAGAGAACGAGGAGGATCGATACCTCTTCAAACAGGGGGCCATGACAGAAGGGGTCTTCTCATCATATACATACATTTAGAGCCTCTTCGTTGATGGCTCTTCCTGCGACAGTGGAAGTGGTGTGGGGATGATACTCTCGGCTCCAGATGGTGCCAATATTGTATACGCTTTGAGATTCAACTTCTAGGCCTCAAACAACGAGTCCGAGTATGAGGCCATGATAGCAGGTCTTTTGTTGGCAAAGACTCTTTCCGTAAAGAGACTCCTACTCCATAGCGACTCAAGGTTAGTTGTCAATCAAGTACTGGGAGTCTATGAGGCCAAGGATGAAAGGATGGCCAAGTACTTGAAGAGGGTGAGAACAATGTTAGAGTATTTTGAAGAGGCAGAGCTGAAGAGAGTGCCTCGACAAAGCAACAGTCACGCAGATGCATTGGCAAGGCTGGCCTCGGCAACAAAGACAAGTGTTAGAAGGACCATTCCGATCGAGGTCTTGGGAAAGGCAACCATTGAGGACGAGGAGATATGTAACCCGTGTCACAATTTGAACCTAGGAGACTCATGGATTGATCCCCTCGTCAGATACATTAGAGAGGGAGAGCTACCTGAGTCCAAGTTAGAGAGGAGAAAATTGAGATATAGAGCTGCCAAGTTCTCGATGATAGGAGACGTCTTGTACAAGAAGGGATTTCTATTACCTCTCCTCAGATGTGTGCATCCCTCGGAAGTTCCCCAGGTCTTACAGGAAGTTAATGAGGGGTCTTGCTCTAGTCACATAGGGGGAAGACCCCTAGCCAAGAGAATCATTACACAGGGGTACTGGTGGCCAACCTTGTCCAAGGATGCTGCAGCCTACGTGAAGAGGTGTGATAAATGTCAAAGATTTGCCACTACTCCTCATCAACCTCATCAGCCGATGACGTCAATCACCTCTCCATGGCCATTTGCAGTATGGGGAATTGACTTAGTAGGACCTCTCCCAAGAACTGCCAACAATTATAGATTCTTGATAGTTGCCATAGACTACTTCTCAAAATGGGTGGAGGCAGAACCAATGATAATAATCACAGAGAAGAAGACCTTCCAATTTATTTGGAGAAACATCATATGTAGATATAGCCTCCCAAACACTCTCATCTTGGACAATGGGACCCAGTTCAAGAACTCCTCTTTAGAAAAGTACTGCCTAAGAGTTAGGATAAAGCAGTTCTTCTCATCTCCTGGCCGACCTTAAGCAAATGGCCAGACCGAGGTTACGAACAGAACAATTCTCGATGGAATCAAGAAGAGGTTAGAGGATGCGAAGGGAAGATGGACTGAAGAGGTCTACGCTGTGTTATGGGCCTACATAACAATGGCAAGGACACCTACAGGAGAAACCCCGTTCATGCTAGCACATGGCTCAGAGGCTATCATACCAACGAAAGTGGGACTCCGAACTCATAGGGTTCAGACCTATGACCTTGATAAAAATGGGGAAGAGAGGAGGTTAGACCTAGATCTGATTGAAGAAAGAAGAGAAGACGCTGAGATCAGACAAGCAGCCTACCAACAGAGGGCAGCAAGATTCTACAACCAGAAGGTGAAGTCAAGACCCATTGTAGTGGGAGACCTAGTGCTAAAAAAGACCTTACAGAAAGCAAATAAGTTTCACCCAAACTGGCATGGCCCCTACAAAGTGACAGAAGAGGTTGTGCCTGGCACCTACAGGCTAGAAAACCTAGAAGGAGAACCCTTTTTCTAACCCATGGAATGCTGATCACCTAAAGAAATATTACATATGATGTTGCATAGAGTTTGTAAATGTACCATCTTGTTATGAAGAGGTTATTAATAAAAGATCAGTTCCTATGGCGACTCTTGCTTCATTCTTATATCAGAAACTATGAGGATAACATCACAGGTGATGACCTCAGACCTTCATAACACCACTTGGTGGTGACGAGGTCTGAGCTCAGACACCATAATGGATGACCTCAGACCCTTCACATCATTAATTTGGTGAGATTAATTATGGGGATAACACCTTGGGTGATGACCTCAGACCCTCATAACACCACTCAGTGGTGATGAGATCTGAGCTCAGACACCATGATGGATGACCTCAGACCCTTAACATCATTAATTTGGTGAGATTAATTATGAGGATAACATCACAGGTTATGACCTCAGACCTTCATAACACCACTCGGTAGTGATGAGGTCTGAGCTCAGACACCATAATGGATGACCTCAGACCCTTGACATCATTAATTTGGTGAGATTATGAGGATAACATCACAGGTGATGACCTCAGACCTTCATAACACCACTTGGTGGTGACGAGGTCTGAGCTCAGATACCATAATGGATGACCTCATACCCTTAACATCATTAATTTGGTGAGATTAATTATGGGGATAACACCTTGGGTGATGACCTCAGACCCTCATAACATCATTCAGTGGTGATGAGGTCTGAGCTCAGACACCATAATGGATGACCTCAGACCCTTAACATCATTAATTTGGTGAGATTAATTATGGGGATAACACCTTGGGTGATGATCTCAGACCCTCATAACATCATTCAGTGGTGATGAGGTATGAGCTCAGACACCATAATGGATGACCTCAGACCCTTAACATCATTAATTTGGTGAGATTAATTATGGGGATAACATCTTGGGTAATTACCTCAGGCCTTTATAACATCACTTAGTGGTGACGAGGTCCGATCTCAGGACCATTGATTAAGTTCAAACAAGATATCATTGCAACAAAATAGAGAATGAGAAATATCGCATGACATTCAATAAAAGCAAGTGAAGACAGTCCTCCTCAGAGGTTGATATATTCAGAAATAATAAATGTTTAACAATTTCAGACAAGCTCCATAGTGTTATGAGTTACAAAGTTTAAAAAATCCTCTAAGGGTTTAAGGGGGAATATTGACATCCTCGGCTTGATTGGGCTGGACCACGTTGGTTACATCGGTCGCTTCATCACAATGGTATGCCCCTCCAACCTCAGTGCCTTCCAACGTAGCAGTCTCGGCAGCCTCTTCCTCAACCTCCTGAAGAGCCTGGGCAAACTGAGGATCAGTAAAGCTGAGACCAATGAAGTCAGAGGCTTTCAGAGTGCCAGCCTCCCTCTCCCTGACATCAGCCCATCTAATGGTGGCTTTGATACCTCTTTCAAGGTATTCAAAGCCGAAGCCCATGAACTCATCGGAGGACTTATAGTCAGCAATTATCTTCTCGAAAGAATCCTCAAGGGCAACCTTGACAGCTGAGTTGACCTTCTGCTGCAGAACATCATCCTTAGCCTTCAGAGCAGCAGCGTGATCCTTGCCAAGCTGGGAGATGTCCTTCTCCAACCCCTTCACCTTCTTCTCAGAGCCCTTCAACTCAGACTTGAGACGGTCAATCTCTGCATTCAGAGTGCTCTGGACTTTCTCAGCCTCTTGCCCCTTTTTGATGAGGGGAAATTTCCTCGGAGTGCAGTTGGACAAGTGGTGCATAGGTGCCAGGCCATGCATATTTTGTGATCATGAATAAGCTGAAGAAAAATCAGATGTTACACTTAAAGAATTTCTGAGGAAAGATCAAGTCATACCTGAACGGCTCTGTGAATGCCGAACTCAACCAGCAATGGGGTGTCCAGAGACCTGAAGAAGCGTTTGTCAACCTCGGTCATTGCAGAGCCGATGGCATCAAGGGCCAGAATATTGTGGCTGACTATACTGTCAGTTATCTTCAGCTGATCCAGGCGAGTCGACAGAGCGTCAGCTGAAGAGATGGGGATGGCAGTGTCGGCAGTCTTCTTCTTCGGCCTCTGATCCTCAAGGGAATGACCTTCTGGAGCCCTCTTCTTCGTGGCCTGGGACTTTGAGGTAGAGGGAGATGGGGGAGGAGCGTTTAGACCAGCTTTCTTGGTAAGTCTCCTCAAACTTGGTGCAACAATCTTCCATAGTTCGTTCGAGATATCTTGTGGTCGCTCTACAAAAGTTAGAAGATTTGGGTTAAAAAATTAGACATGAATGAATTCAGAGGTTCAACTTAAAATAAAAATGCTTACCAAGCTCGACAAGGGGACTTCCACCTAGGCCTGTCCCTGAGAGGTAATGGAGGGTCATCAAATTTTCAAACTTAACGAATAGACCATGTGTCCCTTGGTCTTGCAGGGCTTTCACCTTCTGAAGATTTTGAATACTTAGACCAGGGTCGGACCTAGCAGACATGGTGACCTTACCCCATCTGAGGGGTATCCTCGGCTCAAGAATGGACGAGGGAACACATGGGCCAAATTCCCATGGTCCAGAGGCAAAGAAATAGCGGGGCTTCCAGTTGTGGTTGGAAGTCTGAGTTATCTGAAGCATCTTCTTCTCAGGCTTCTGAGCTACAAAGTGATAGTATCTCGGATGATTTTTAGCCGAGGAAGGGACATAACAGCCTACAAAGACCTGAACTGGGAAGTCAGAGTGGTGGACTGCCCTCCACAAGACTATGGCCCCTATTATGACCCTCCAGGCATTGGGGGATAGTTGTGAGGGGGCCAAATTGATGTAGGAGAGAATGGACTTGATAATGGGATGGATGGGTAGACCAAACCCTAACTTGAACATCCGCTCATACAAGCAGATCTCGCTATCTCGACCGTGATAAGCCCTCTCTTCCCTCAGAGGTCTTCTTAACTTTATGGAGGGACTAATGGAGTACAAATATCTGACGCAGAGAAGGTCTACCTCAGTAACTGTACTCTCGATCTTGGCCGCCTCAGAGACGTCGACATCGCTTTCAACATCATCATCATCATCTAGCTCAATGTCGGCCGGAGCAGATGTTGATGGGTTACTCGAAAACCTTTGAGCGAACTCTGCCCCAGTGACGGCCGACAGAGGAATATCGTCAAGTATGGGTGGAATAGCCACACTTGGCTCAATAATTTCAACCTCTGAGGAAGAGGCTGAGGTGCTTGAGCTATTATGAGATGAGGCTCGAATGGAGACCTCGGCCTGATGAGGGGCCTGATCAGGCCGAGGTGTGAAGTCCATGGCCTCCTGAAAGGAATCCACAGACATGGGGTTTGAGGTAGATGACTCAGACTCAGACATCGGTATGGGATCGACAGGGACCTCTGTCTGATAGAAGAACTCCGGGGGATCAGGATATATCACCTTAAGAGGTGGTGGAAAGATAGGTCTAATGGGAAATTCTTGTGACCTACGAGCCTCCTCCTGTGCTCTTTCTATTTGTCTAATCTTTTCTAAGGTCTTCTCTCTAAGGGAGGGGAACTCCTCAAGAAGCTAGTATAAGGGTCTGAGCATCCGGGGACGACACTACACTTAGGTAACTTCCTAAACTATAAACAAGACTGGCTGATAAAATAAAGTAATCAAAAGATCAAACCAAGAAATTCAAAGCAAACACAGTTTGCCTAAAATAATGGTGCTCGCCGAAAAACTTAGAAACTCACCGAAAAATACGAAAGTAAGGAGACTTGCAGAAAAAATGAAGAAAAAAGTATGGCGAAGGTTACGTGAGTATGAAACAGTAAGGAGAAGATGAGGAGACGCGAGAACACACCTTCCAAAAGCTCGAGTAGAGACCTTTCTAGAAAGAAAATTGTAGGAACTAGTTTCGCCAAAAAATGTTTGCAGAAGAGAGAATTGAAGAAGGAAGAAGAAATGAGGGTTCAAAACCCTTAAATATGCAGGCATGATTCCCAAGGCCTATAATTGCGTTGAGAGCCCCAAAGGGCGGATGACAGCACACGCCTACCAAGCAAGCATGCTCCAGCATTGGACAAGTGTCAAGCAAGTATTGGCTCATAAATAGACAGGCCTCGGAGGTGTGCTAATCCCCTAGTCACCTGCTCTCACATATGACTAAGGGCTGGGGGTGATTGATATGCCCTAAGTGTGACCTCGGCCCAGAGACACAAACCACGGCCGAGATAATGGCCGGCTCTAGACAAGCCTTGGGCGCGCGGTTCCAACCCTCGGCCATATCAAGGTCGGCCCAGGCCGACACTACTACAAGCCTCTCCAATTGAAATTAGATAACCTCGGCCGGATATGGGCCGAGCTCACAAGAAGCACAAGTAACAAATCCATCACGACATCAGACGGTGCTCCAATCATAAGCCAGCCCAGTCTCGTCCAGGGCCGACCCTATTCACTGTCTCGGATGGTACCAAGCCAAGACTCCTATGGTTCGTCAAATATCAAACAAATTAGACATATAAACCTCGGCCTCTCCTAGGCCGAGGTCATGCACCAGTATGGCAGTCGAGCATCTGTTGACATTTGGATAAGGACACGTGGACACAAATCAGTTGTAACAAGATTATTCCCCACACGTGTGGAGAATATTTCATCATCATCCTCTACATGTGACAGTGACAGGTGGCTCTCCCACATTGGGGAGGCTAACACACACATGCATACTACATGCATAGGGGGTATACTACACCCCCTAGGTACTATATATAGAGGTCACCCTCTACCTTGTAAAGGATCCGGAATTAGCAACCCTAGCTGAAACTCTTTTCAAATACTCAGTAGAGAGAGAAAGCTTGAGAGATTGTATCTATGGCCATTATAGCCCTTATACAGTGATACACATTATACACTTGCACAGTGGATGTAGGCCAGGTTGGCTGAACCACTTATATCCCGGTGTTGATTCCTCTTCTCCTCATCTCCTTCTACTATATATGTGTATACCTTCTATATACCTTTATCCTGCCATTGTTGACATTAAATTGAGCTTACAAATATCTTGAAGGGTAGTGCTGTTTCCAGCATCATCATGCATACATTGTTTGTTTACTTAACACAGACACACACACATACACAAACACACACACACACACACACACACACACACACATATATATATATATATATATATATATATATATATATATATATATATGTATATATATATATATATATATATATATATATGTATATATACATATATATTGTTAGTATACACTTCCATGTTTAATCAAAGACAATGTATGCATGAATTCATACATCTAAAAGGTACTTCGTACCACGCATTAACAAAAAGGTACTTTGTACTTTGTACCACGCAGGAGAGTATACACTTTTTTTTTGGGGGGGGGGGGCAAATAAAAATCTAAATGATAATATATATATATAAGGAGTAAAATATTGGTTACTATTCAATAAGTTGACAACTTAATTAGAGGCTAGGATTGAGCCAACAATGCATGAATCCAAGGGTTGAAATTATTCAATTGTGTTTTCCTTTTTTAACCTTTTATAATTTTAGTCCCCCCTCTTTTTTCTCACTATTAATTCTTTCCCACTTTCACTTTGATTCAAAATGGAGGGTAAATTCGTAACATTCTCTCCCTCTCTCTTACTGGATGCTGCCCCCTCACCTCACCCTACCTAATAAACACCCAAACTGACGTTCTGTCAAACTCCCACTCCTACAGGTAATCACGCCAGTACGATTCTCCTCCACACACACAAACTAATTCTAGATCTATTCGAATTTTGGGGCTTTGTCATTATTACGAGAGGTAGTTCTTTTTCCTCCGTTTCTTAATCGGGTTATCAGAGTTCTAATCTATGGGGTTTGTGATCTATGTAGGACCAAAAAGGATAAACTTTCAAAAGTTTTCTATAGTTCAGGTGAGTATTTTATAAAATATGCTTCAAATTTTTGATATTTTCATCAATCCCTTGAAATCTTTGATGAACCCAAATACCCAAAAGTGCTAGCATGTCTGTCTCTTTGTTTGTTGCTTTTAAACTCTTATCTGTACAAAGATATAGTATTAACAAGTTTGGGTATATGTTCATTTCATGTTTGATTTTTGGATTTACATGTTTGCAGATTTTTAGGATCTTTGCACCGATTTTGGAAAGGCTCGAGAAGAATGATGACTTTTATTGTTCGACAACACAAAGTGGATTATTTTCATGTGATAACCATTGTCAGCCACTGTTAATGTAAGCCACCACAATCATTTTAATTTTCTTGAAATTTTGAGATTAGATTTTAAGGGTTTTTGCAATTTTGAAATCGATTGAAATTCGTAGCTTCTTTGCAATTTCTATTCTCTTCCATCTTTTTATGTATGCATTTTTTTAAAATTGGTATCTTTGTATGTGTGCATTTTCTCACTTCTTGGGTTTTTTAGGTTATGATGTTTTTAATTTAAATATTCTGTAATTACAGAGTTAAAACTTTGGGTTATCATATTTTTATTTATATCTTTGTAGGAGTAATATGGGTTATAGTATATGATGAGTTTTTCAAATAGAGCTTATTATGGTCCAAGTCTAAGAGAACATTTTCAGTCTAAGAGCACATTTTCAATGATTCCATCTTACTCTTACAGAAGGTACGATTATCAATTCATTAATTGCGCTGACTAGATTGAACATTTGATACTCATTTGATACTCATCTTACAAATGGTACGATTACAAATGGTTTGGAAAATATTATTTGGTTATTTTATTTTTGTATCGTGTTCTTTTAAGTGTCTATAATGAATTCTCTCAATAACCATTATGATGGTGTAATGCTTTTTTCTCTCAATAAATTCATTTTATGATTGTATTTTTTTAAAGGCATTTTTGTGCAGACTCTGGTGGCTATGGTTGGTGCCCTTGACATACAGCTATGTCTCCGTTGACCCTCACTCTATTTTATCTTATAGATTGCACACTAACGTTTACATCTCGGATTTTTAAGTTTGAAGAGCATGGTTTTCATTTCAGATTTAGGGTCCTACAGTGAATTTTTTAAGGCATTAATTTGTGACATTAACAGATCATCCACTTTATTTATTATCAAGAGCTACTTTGGACCGGGAACTTTTGGCTGCAAGATCAGCAAACCTAGTCAACCTGCTTAAACATAACCCTCAAGAAGATCTCTCCCATTTTCTCCGAGACATTTTTGCTGACCCAAAAACATTAGAGCTCTTCGCAAGATTCTGCCACGGTTTCGAAGCTAACATATCTACTGAAAATGCCATTTGTGTTGCTTGCCTAACAATTTACTAAAAAAGTCCCTCACTTTCATTGAACATAACATCATCCCTAGATGGAATAAATCTGTAAGGGCCCTCAAGACCACGAAAAATATTCTCCAACAAGCGACAAAGCTAGGCCTCATCAATGCTTGTGCGGAATCAGTTATCAAAATGGCGCTCGAAATCCCTGCCTACTTGAAGAACCAATCAAGAATTTATCATACGATGACGATGACGATGACGAGGATGAAAATGAAAATGTATATAGGACAAATGTGAGGAGGAAGCGCTTTGTTCTTGATTGGAAATCAGAAGAGTTAAGAACACCGTCTATTCAACTCTACGATCCCATCATATGCGCAATGATTCAACGTCAGTTTGGTATGCGCAATGATTCAACGTCAATTTGAGGTGGATTAGCATCCATCTGCATTAGTTTGACATGAACTCAGTTTGGTATGTGTTTTTTAGTTATAGAAACATGCTAAATTCTTTGTTTAGTTATAGCGAAATTCTCAGACATCTATTCAGTTTACTACTCATTTAAGTAAATTGTCTAATAAGTAACACATGAATTATCACCACTCATGTATACTACTTAGTTATAGCATCTGTCTAATAAGGAACACATATGAAATTAATCATTTGTTTAAAGCATTTGCCCAAACTACTAAGTTAATATTCACTACTCAGTTATAGCATTAACTGTTGTTAGTTTTAATTATGAATACTCACTACCTACTCAGTTACAGTGTAGCTGATCATATGAAGAACTACGCGTGATTATAGCTCATTCTGGTGCCGTAAATTTAAATTGCTTGCACAATTGTCATGACTGCATGAGTAAAAATTGCCTTCATCAAGTTATCATTTTTGTTGTGTTTATTTAAAAAAATTCAGTACTCAAATGTATGTTTGCGGATTACTATTTCTTCCAACTTTTTTAAATGCATTTATTTTGATCGTGTAGGCATGTGATTCGCTGGAAACGGGAGATTGAATAATATAGCATCTACTGCCTTCCTGATTAATTGGTTGCTTATTATCAGACAAAGGTAGTAGAACAAAAAATAGGACAACATGCTTGGGTTTTATTTTGTTACCTCGACTTTGCTTTATTTGGCTGCCTCGAAAAAAAGAGAGGACAACCTAACTGTAAATTTGTTTAACATGTCATGATGTTGTATAATTTTTTTAATATAGGGTGATCTGATCGGCATGATTTTTGCGCAGGTGTACTTCGTAGGTATGTGGTGACTGGACTTTGGGACTAATTAGAACTTACGGAACCCCTTGAGCTTAGTGCAATTGAGTCATATTGCAAATACAAAGAGGTACTAAGGCCGGTACAATTTCTCATACTCCACTGCTGTTCATTGGTTAGAAACAAATATGCAGAGTACTTGAACATATTTTGAACATATAGATATTTATTAACTAATAAAGTTGTTAGAAAAGAATTAATGGTACTAATATAAACATTGTACTTCAGGAAAATTGATCCCTTTGAGTCAAATCATGAGTCCCCTAGTTGAATCCATTCTATAGAGAACAATAATTTCAATGTAAGAAGTGGTCAAATGTAATTAAATAACCTAACAAATTTAAGAAGCTAAATTGATGTAAGCAATGGATGTAATTCAATGTAAGCAGTGGCCAAATTGATGTTTAATATTGTGTAATGTTTATGAAGTTACGTAATGCATCATATTTTAGTCTTTATTTTTGTTTTGATTTACAAATTGTTTAATCATTTCATTTTTCTTAATTTCATTTGTATGCAATTTTGTCATTCTTTAATTATTTTTCTTATTAACTTTGTACTACAATTGATTACAGTTTGCTATTACAGTTGTGTTGGTTGAATTCAAAGATCTTATAAACTTTGCACCACAATTTTTGAAGCAGGAATGTTTTGGGGGATTACAAGGTCTCAGAATTGATTAACTTGGTTGAGAAGTTATGTGGAAGAATACCATTTATGCACTCTGAGTTGAAAGTTGAACAAAAGTTTTGCGAGATTTATAACTTTGGGTTTCGATTGGGCAAAAGAGTGGGGTAAAAAATCATTAGCATTGGATACAACGATTGGGATATGGCAGTTGTTATTGGCAAAAACAGTGTCCATTAGTCGAATATTGGTGCCAATTCTTACAGGTATGACAAAATAAAATAGAATGCTCTACTAAGGACTTGATCAGTGCTCACTTAGTTTGATGCATGTTTAGCTGATGTTGCTTTTGTAACCACTGAGAAACTCATGCTTTGCTATTAGAGATACAGATCTTTAGTTGCCTACTGATCGATGGGACCACATACCAACATCTTCCAAGGACTTGATCACTCAGTTTTCGCCAAATGATGTGATGTTGTTCCAAAGGTATTTTTTAATTGGGGTTGTTTTTTGTAGTTTAATGGTAATTCTTCTTTTTCATATTCTTTTAACTTTAGCCTACTAACAGTGTTTAATGTTGGGTGTGGATGTTTGGTGTCGACAACAACTCAGTTATTTTGCCAAAAAAAACATCTTAGTTCTTTTGTATAAAAAAATACATCTTAGCTATTTGAATTTGGAAACAAGAACCATATTAACACTTTCATTGACTTTCCTTCGAAGTGAACTATCTCATTTTTTAAATGGGATTTGAGGGATTATATTTCAATATATTTAGTTTTAATGAATGCTCTTATTTAAAACTTTGCACTTTCCATTGCGTGCGAACCGAAGCGAAGGAGAGTTTAAATACTTTGCTCGCTAACAATTTGTGTTATTTGGTTGTTTATATTTTAGGTGACCAATAGACTTATTCCAATTTCACTGCCTGTTGTCTAAAGATTACCCAGGTAAGTATGAAAGTTTCACTTTTCAAACAAGTGTTTAACAAAGTAGGCAACTGAGCATTCTAATTTCTTCATTGCTATTAATTTGTCTCACCCTCACCCCCTTTCGATTCTGCAGATATGCTCCTTGAAGGAAATTGCTGGTGGATGGGTGCAGAGGACCCTTTTGAATGCCTGGAAACATGTATTAATCCCTATGACACATTGACAAGCTCCTTTTTTAGGCTATTATGGTTGGGTGCAGAGGCTATTATGGTTGGTTGGGCTCGAGAAGTGGTGGTTAGACCTATTGGGTAAAGTACCGAGTAATTGAAGGAGAACGAGTGGAAGGATGAGAAAAATCATTAGTCTCAAAGAAGGGCTAAATAAGTTGGAAGGGTGTATTATGAAGTTCAAGATGAAGTATTTGTTCGATGAAGGCACGACGATTTAAATATTGTTGAATTAATTGTTATCTCTTAAGTAGGGTGGATAGTCCACTAAACAAAGGAGACTATGTCCAATTTTTTTTTTAAAATTGATATTGTCAGATTTTATGTAATTGAGTATATTTTGATTATGTTAGTTATAGGAGGTCCAAAACGAACTATTTGTTTTGTTGGATTAATTTTCTTTATTTCTTAATAGGGTCGATAGTCCTATAAACAAAGGGAATTTTGCCCAATTTTTAAAAAATTATGTACACATTTGTATTGTAAAAGAAATTTTATGACTTAAGCTTAGACAATTCAATACTTTGAAAATTTACACTTATAATATAAAAAACATTTATTATTTATATTTACACTACTCTATACTTTTCAAATTTATAATCATGCATTTATTGGAAATTTTCGTTGTTTTTCGATTACGTAGTTTTGAAATTTTTGCCTTTTCGTTATTATGTACTTTGGAATGTTTTGCCGTGCCTTCAGGCATGGGCATTCCGCTAGTATATATATATATATATATATATATATATATGCATCAAAAAAAAATATACACTTTGTGAAAAACAAACCAAAACATTATTAAATGGAATATCAAAACTTTATCAAAATTGCACTCAATGTGTTTTCAAATCACGAAATCCATCTATAATTTCATTCGAACTAAAATTTCTTGAGATTCCCCTCTCAATATAGACTAAAAGATAATTTTGAAGATATTCATTCTCTGTTTTGTTCTGAAGTTCTGATTTGATGTGATTCATAGCCGAAAATCCACGTTCTGTAGTTGTAGTAGAAACTGGAAGAGTTAGAATAAATCTGAACAACCTATCAATTAGTGGATATATTGTCGACTTTATTATTTTCACCAACCGCTTACCTAGATCTGAAATAGTGGACAATTCTTGAAATTCTGGATGTTGGACGATATCAAACTCGTAATGTTGCAATTATACCCTCAAATCGTCTCTCTCATGCTCTGTGAAGTCTTTTGGATAAAATACATCAAAAATCTTGCATATATCATCAATACAGAAAGATATATTACTATTTTGAGGATCCAATGAAGAACTAAGAATCAATAGCTCCACCGCATTATCACTAAATATGATATTTAGCTCCTGCAACTGATAGTCTATAGTAGCAATAAAAAAATCGATACGATAGTGCTCAATTACGATAAAATGATCTTGTTGATGTCGTGCTCGACTTTGTTTTTCAACTTACAAAGCATTCATATCTGGGACATCAACTGTATGCCTTTCACAAAAAGACTTCACTTTCATAATAATAGTGTCAAATCCACCACCCCTTAACTTTTGGACAAGTTTTTTTGTGGTCTTCACCAAATGCGTAACATTCAAAATGTCTTGAGACTTCCGTTGCAAAGCTTGAGAAAGCATATCAGTAATTTCCAAAATTTCTTTCATAATATGCAAGATGAACACTAACTCAAAAGAAATCATATAATTATAAGTTGTATCTGCATATTCACTTTTCTCCCAATTTCCATCTTTGATGAGATTTAAAAAAACTTAAAAAGTTGCACTAAACATCTTTATCAAGCTAGATATAGATCTCAGGTGAGAACTCCATCGTGTATCTCCAGCCTTTACAATAGTACCAATTTGATTCATTCATGTACTAGTCTCAAGTTATTCAATAGAAACCAAATAAGCAATATCACAGGCATGGGACCTTTTCAATTCATCATTACGTTTATAAGAAAAGCTCACAATATTTATGATAAAACTCAATTTAGAAAAAAACAGATGAACGGGTATAACTCGTCTAGATTTTGTAACTAGGGATAACTGCAAGCGATGGAAAAATCAATGAATATGATGAATTCAGATCTTTCCCCACATGATTTCAAAATGCACAATTCTTACCATCCCGTACTTTCTTCCACGTTCTAAATCCATCCTTAGAAAAGGTACATTGTGAATGTTACCCACCTTCATTACTGAAAAGATAACAAGGCAGACATAACACAACATCTTTTGAAGGAGAATACTCACCAAGATGGAAATATAGTAAACCACGATGCTTGAAATCGACGAGGATGTTTTTTCGGTCCAAACAAAGGATATTCTGGGATAATGCATTGATATGGGCCGTAATTAATGTAAGCTAGACAAACCTCATTTTGTACATCAGGATGATATCTCCATATTTCAAGACGTTTTCCACGATCACGTTCCAAATTATCAATCTTGAACTCCATAGCTTCACTTATTTGTGATTTCGTTGTACATTGTCGAACAACTTCAAATACCGAAGTTTGAACATTAGGCTCGAAAGAAAGTGGCATGTTGGCCTCCTCACTTTCGACATGCTTCCTCTTAAAAAATGAGTCAATCGTACATCACTTTCCCATATGTTTCAATAACACAAAATTAAAAACAAATTCAATAATAGCTAAAAAAAATCACCTAAAAATTATTATATTTTTTAATTAATTATTTTTGACAATATAATTAAACGTATTATTATAAATAGTTAAACAACAATTAATCGATATAATTGAACAATCAGCAGTTACAATTAATTAGTAATCAATTTTTGTATTAAATTATAACATATAAGTAGATATGAAATTAAACTCATAGTTAAGTAGTCATAATTAAATTTATAGTTCATAACATTCAATCCAATTAATAGATTAATTCAAGGGATACAATTATTAATTTTCGTAATTTCACATACAACCATTACAAAATTTCTATAATGCAGTAATTAAATAAATTTTAACCTATGTGAAAGAGGGAAAAAACTTACAAATTGTAGACGTTTTTTACAGGGGCCTTTTTTTTATGCGACAGGTCTTCTTCTTGGTAAAGAAGAAGGAAAAAAACTTCAAATAGGTTAAAAGTGTGAGAAACGGGTTGGTATAAGGGTGAAGTGGTGTGCACTTTCACGTTTTTAAATATGGTTCCATATTTTTAGGCTTTGGATATCCAGCTAGCTAACTACCTCACCCTTTGATTTACAACTCTCAATCAATAATAAACGCCTCAAATAAAGGAAAAGCCCAAACATGCTGTTGTTTACAACAAGCCTTCAATATACACCTATAATAAAGGAGAAATTCGAAATCTTTTTTTTTTTTTTTTGGGGGGGGGGGGGGGGGGGGAGCGCATGGCCCCCTTTGGCCCCTCGTCTCTGATTTATTGGTTGATACAAAAAAAATTGAAATTAAAGAAACAACATGCAAATGTACACTTATACGAGAATTCAGATGCCAATACTATGCTTCCAAAGAGTAAGAGAATGAAGTTGTGATCTTGCTACATACCAAATGATTGTGAATTTTTTGACAGAAGTTGCTACAACCATCTTTGCATCAACATTGTCCTGTTCATAATAAAAATAATAAGAAACTAAAAAGTACATACAAAGATGTATATGCTCGAAAAGTTCAAATTGTAATATGTGCCAACAAACATAAGCACGATGGATATTCAGAAAGCAAAGGTTATGTACTAAATTCTTTAAAATATCTTAAAAGGCAATACATATGTATATGATATGTGGGCATAACATGACAAAAGTTCATTCTATTTCATGTCTTGTCTCCATATAATCAAATGAATGAATTGATTGAGACAGTTCAACATAAAGGAGAAAAATTAATAACAATTATATCTTCATAACAAAGTTCAATCATGGAATAATATATACCTTTAAATCTAATTGAAATCGAGATACAAAGGCATACATTATTCGTTTATTAACCAAACTGTAATAAGTACTATTAAACAATTTTACTTGAAAATGAGGGGGTGATTGGTTGTTCAATTTTTCCTTTAGGGGTGGGTGGGGAGTCTATGTTTGGGCAGATCAAGCTAAGGTGTAACTAAAGGCAGGTCTATCGTGGGAGTGTCTGTTGGTGTGTGTTTGGAAAAAACATACCTGTATATTAGAAGGCATGACAACCTATCCATTGCTATACGACTCTGACCCTTGACTACTGACAATTGAACTTAAGTGAATACTTTACCATGTATACAAATTCTTTTAAATTTTTGGGATGTCCAGGATATCTCCTTAATTTTATCCCTATTTTTGCAAATTGAAGGCAACAAAAACTTTCTTATTGTTAAATAATAATTTCAAAATACTATTTTAAACGTAATCTTTAATTTTCATACTTCTAATTTTGAAGAAAATAATATTCACTTTAGACAAATTTGTAAAATGAATAACACCCTCAAATATATGTTGTATAACACACATATAAACCCTTGTTACACTTGCAATACTTTGCACTTATGACAAAGTCCCAATCCTACCATTAACTTACTGCTAACCAAAATATATCTCATAGTGTTTTAAAGGTAACCCATAAGTTCCCCCATTCACCGATTTCAAGTTCGGGGCTAAAATAGGGAAAATGGTCAAAATCTAACAAACCGAATCAATTCGCCCAAGGGCCGAATTGATTTGAAAACTATCACGCCGTCTTCTTCCTCTACGCAGTTGCGTTTTTCTCAAATTTTCTCATTCAAAACTTCATGGTTCTTCACCAAACTTACAACAAATATTCCCAAACATTATATACACAGATAAGGGTAATTTATAACATAAATATATCATCAAATCATTAAGAATTCTATCAAAAAATCGATTATTTCATAATTATCCATAAAACCCTAGTTTTATGATCTTCATGCCTATACGTCATTAAATCCAGATTTTTCCATTTATATTATCCCATATATTCTGAGTTCATCTTCAAATCACATGGGACTTTAATCTACCTGTATATTCTACCCAAGATCATGAATTAAGCCTCCCATTTCAATTTAAAAAGCATTTATTCGTGGGTATTGTTCAATCCTACTCTAGCATAGATAATATATGCACTCAATTTAGAAAGGTAAACACTAGCCTGATATTGTAGGTCTGATTCTATGCAAAAAATGTTGGGGGGTGACCTTCCTCTCCTTTCGATCTACATTTCGGTAGTGGTGGTGGTGCAAAAAAGGCGTGGGAACCCTTGAAACTCTTCTCCTTTTTCCTCTAATAGTCTCGCTGTATTTTTGTAACTGTTTGTAACAACCCTCGCTTTTAGGAGCCCATTTTGTATTTATTTATTATGTTGAGCAGTTGCATTTATGCAATGCTGCACGTGGGTAAGTATTAATTTGATGAAATAAGTTAATATTTACAAATAAGTTGCATGTTACCATGTGTGTAAGTAGTTGTTACCATGTGGTGTTCTATTTTGTCATGAAAATTAATATGGCAATTTGAATTAAAATGGAACCGGAACTTAATTTGCCTTATAAAATCTCCAAATGATAATTTGGAGGGTGTAGTTAGTTCCGGGAGGTGCGAGATAGTCGAAATGTGTGCCATATTGTATTTTGGGATTTTGGGCACTTTTGACTGGTTTTGGCATATTGCGTATTAGAACTTAACTATTGCGGTATTTCTACTTGAGGGTTGGAGACTTTTAATCTTAAGCCACGTTTAGTCTTTCCCCAAGTCTTTCATTTCCTCTTAATTGCCCTAAGTGTTGTAGCCCTAGAGTGGGAGAGAGTGAGAGTGGAAGATTGGAGAAGGAGAGGAATCTTGAAGATTGGTGGTTTGATCTTGCTTTCCTCTTCAACCAAGACTGAATTTGAAGCCCCAAGGCAAGTTTTCTACTTGCTAATGTATAGTTTAAGATGAATAATTAGTATGGGTAGATATGTATAGTTTTGTGGTATTATAATTGTGGTTTTGGTTGGATTTATTGGTTATCCACATCTTTGATAGAGTTTGTTTGTTGATTAAAGTAGAAAATGTTGTTGGGAGCATTTATGATCTTTTTGTATCATTAAATGTAGTTGGAAGATTTTGGGTTAGTTATGGATTTTGTGTTGGTTGTTGATTTTGGGTTTAGAAGGAAAATAGGAGAGAGAGGTCTAGGTCTGCTATGGCCGATCGACCGCGTATCTCAGACCGGTCGACCGGGCCTTCGGAAGAGGGCTCACTGCTTTCTTTCCAGGCATGAAATTAAGGGAGCGGTCGACCGCGGTTTCCCACCGGTCAACTGGTCCATCCGAAATGAACCTTCTGCTTTCTTTTAAAAGCTAAAATTTGAGACGCGGTCGACCGCGGTTTTGGGACCGGTCGACCGGTCCCCTGTTTTCTTTCCCAAAATTCCAACTTTTGTTTTTAATCCTTTTCTTTCCCCAGGAACTTAGGACTCTTCTTGAATGAAGTAAACCTTGGCTCTTAGAGTCCTAGTTGAGTTGGTTGTCACCCTAGTGTTGAGTGGGTTTCACTTGGGGTTAAGTCCGGTGGAGGGGTTGTTCTAAGTGATGTTAAGGCATCACTTCTCTAGGTGCATCCAAATAATTTGGATGGGAATTGAAGGCCCATACTTGGAGACTTTAGGGGCTTGAAATGAGGCATATGAGACCTTAAGCTCGGGAGCCTAATATGATCCCTTGGAGATTTATTCGAGGCATAACCTAGGATGATGAGATGGTATATCCTAATTGTAGTTTCAGACAAACGAAACATGTAAATGTAATAAAAAGGAAAAAAAATGGTTTTTATAGTAAATGATAATTTACTTAAACACACCTCTCTAAATGCTATCATAAGGGAAGCTCGCGCATGAGGTTGTGTTCCTTGACTAGTGAATGCAGGGAGACTATAGTCCTCGGCCATATTCGGGTTTATTATATGTATTTTTTTTCTGCGCTAGTGAAGTAATTCCGGGTGTGGTTATGACTCACTCGCAGGCATATGGCCACTTCCCAACGTGCGTTAGGTACTCAGGCTGCCTTGTTTGATGGGCCCCTGGAAGATAATAGTCATTTAGGGGCGCGCCCAGTGGGGAAACTCGAAGGGGCGGTCTTAGAATCGTTATATGCATAAGATTGTAACTTTTCTAAACTCAAGTGGGACTTGAGGGATGTATGATTTCCACTAATAGTATTATGTTAATTACATTCCTGCTAAGGAATGGGAATTGGAATGAAATGAGAAGAAAATAATATTGTAATCCTGTTAAGGAAATTCATCCGGTTTAAAGTGGAAATTAGAGAGTGGAAGATTTTAATTTACTTTAATTTAGCATCATTTCATTCTCTTGCATAGCTTACTTAGTCATGGCTTTTCACTTGTATCTGTATCATTCATGCTAGGTTGTTAGATTCTTGTTCTTTCTATTTCCATGATTTAACTGTTCATATCTAGCATGCTTTTTGTTCATCTGAGAACTATATATAAATCGGGTCCTGACCCGTCCATTTTCTTCTATGCTGTGCTTGTTATTGTATCCGCTCAGGTGCTCCTCCGCAAGGACGCCCGTGTTGATATTCCTACTCTTTTGGCTTTTAAGGAGCTGTATGAAATTGCGGATATTACAGGATGTTTTGTTAGACGCCGTCCTTCTTTTGACATCTTGTTATGATCGGGTCTATCACTCGGGCGAGTGGCCAAAACCTGTAATTGTATAATGATTGTAAAGCATAATATCTAACTGTTGTGATTACTTTTGTGTAGCTGTGAACCGACAGCATATTCGGTTCTCCTCTTTGTATATGGTGGTTTTAGATGTATATTATTTATGTTTCTTTGAATTCCACTATTGTTCTAAAATGGGTTGTTTAAATTGTTTTTCTTAACTTTTAAATTGCATAAATTGTTTTGGCAACCCGTTCTCTGAACTATTGGGTTGTTTTCTCGGTTACTCTTACTATATTTGTGGTGCTGCGAATGATTTCCTTCCATGATTACCGCATATGTCAGAGTATCGGGCTGGCCACCCCTTATTTCGGAGTGCGGGTTATCACAGATGGTATCAGAGCACTGGGTTCTAGAGTACTAGGATCTATGTGGACTTGTCACGATCTACCGTAGCGTTCTTTGATATAGAGCCTAATGATAAGATTGCTTTGCTGCTATTATTGCGATCTTCTGTGAAATAGATTGTTGTGAATTGTATTCTAACACTATTGTCCCTTCCTCGCAGATGCCGCCTAAGAGAGGTCGCCCTGCGAGACGCAATAGAGTCGTAGAAGAGGATGTTGGTCCTCCACCGCCCCAAGGAACTTTTAATGCTGCGGACGTAGCCAATATCGTGGCTCATGCAGTTAATGCCGCCATGACCGCGATAACTCAACAGATGCCAACAGCTCAACAACGGGCACAGGATGCTCAAGCACCTACGGGACCCTCTCCGTGGGAAAGAGTAAGGGAGTCCTTTTTAAAGGGCCATCCCCCAGAGTTTGACGGAGGTTCTGACGTTGTTCGAGCAAATCAATGGAAGAAGGATATGCAACGCCATTTATGAATGGTGGACTGTAGTGAGGAGAAGAAGCAAGTCCTTGCTACTTTCAAGTTGGTTGGGGCAGCGTTACATTGGTGGGAGTCGATGACTACGCCGGAACAGAGGAATACTATGTCCATTACTGATTTCTGGGTCTTGTACGACCGAAAATATTTTCCTCCCGCGATTCAGAGGGAGATGAGGAGGAAACTTCAAGATCTAGTCCAGGGAGATCGATCAGTTGCCGAATATGAGGAGGAGTTTACCCGGCTAGCTAGTTTTGTGCCGGAAGAGGTGACTCCGGAGGAAAGAAAAGTCTCGAAATTCATGGGAGGCCTAAACTGGAGAATCCGGCAGCATTTGCTGGGTAATACGGCTTTACAAACTTTTGGTGAAGTGATGAATGCTGCATTGCTTCATTGTCAGGAGCATCGGCTGTTTATTCAGAATAGCAAGAAAGCTTCAGGAGTTGGGCAAGTAGGGAAGCCCGGGGTGAGTGGGATTGGAGGAGGAGGCTTTCCTTCGTCCCAACCAGCGGGTAATAAGCAACGAGAAAGGGATCCCCAGCAAGGGGATGGATCGAAAAGGCAACGCTCTGGCGGGTTTAATGTTAGTGGGAATGCTAACAGGCAAGGTCAGGGTGTCGTACCACAGCAAGCGGGTCGAGGTGGCCAGGGAGGTAGGGGCCAACTGGGCCAAGGTCTTGGGCAGTTCAGAAATAACAGAGGTCGAGGTCAGGAGAATATGGTGGGGAAATGTTTCCAATGTGGAGAAGCGGGTCACTTTAAGAGAGATTGTCCTCAGGTGATTGGGGGACAACCTCCACGAGTTCCTCAGCAGCCTTATGTGCAGTTCCCTCCACAAGCACCGAATCCAGTTGTCCCTCTGCAGCAGGGCCAACTACAGTATGGGAGAGTCTACCACATTCAGGATGCTATGCTTCCTCCTATTCAGCCAGCGCCGCCAGCTATAGAGGGTAAGTTCCTTATTCAGGGACACATGGGTCGCCTTCTGTTTGATACGGGTGCGACGCATTCTTTTATTTCCAGAAGTTTTGCTCAGTCCACAGAGTTGATAAAATCTGCGGAAAGTACCTTTTCTAGTGTGGAGTCCTCTATGGGTGACGGTTCCCTTATTTTCTTTGTTTGTAAACATATAGGGATCACTCTTGGTAATTTGTGTTTTGAGGCCGACTTACTCGTCCTAGACATGGTCGGGTATGATGTTATTTTGGACATGGATTGGCTTGTTAAGTATCATGCTATAGTAAATTGCTACGGGAAGAGTATAGTCTTCGCCGTTCCGGGACAAGATATGTTCCTGGTGGTTATGCCTCGTTTGGAGGGAGATTCTGGTACTTATTTATATTGCATTGCGGATGAGAATTCTCGGGATGTAGTTGTTCCCTTAGATTCTATTCCTGTTGTTCGAGATTTTGAGGACGTTTTCCGGGAGATACCGGGTCTGCCTCCTAGTAGAGAGATTGAGTTTGTTATCGACTTAACGCCGGGAACTCGACCGATTGCGCGAACTCCTTATCGAATGGCTCCTGTGGAAATGAGGGAGCTAAGAGATTAGATTCAGCAGTTGTTGGAACAGGGGTTTATCAGGCGTAGCACATCGCCGTGGGGTGCTCCTGTGTTATTCATGAAGAAAAGAGATGGTTTTCTCCGGTTGTGTGTTGACTATAGAGAGTTGAATAAGGTCACCATCCGGAACAAATACCCTTTGCCTCGCATAGACGATTTGTTTGATCAGCTCAGGGGAGCGACCTACTTCTCTAAGATAGATTTGAGAACGGGGTATCATCAGTTGAGGATACGGGAGCAAGATGTATCCAAGACTGCTTTTCTGACGAGGTACGGGTCTTATGAGTTTTTGGTTATGCCTTTTGGGCTAACCAATGCCCCTGCAGTATTCATGGATCTTATGAATAGGGTGTTTCGGGACTTCCTGGACCAATTTGTTATCGTATTTATTGATGACATTCTTGTGTATTCTCAAATGGAAAATGACCATGCTACTCACTTGGGGTTGGTCCTACAAAGGTTGAGGGATCACCAATTGTACGCTAAGTTTGAGAAGTGTGGTTTTTGGTTGCGGGAAGTGCAATTTTTGGGTCACGTCGTGACATCACAAGGGATATCGGTGGACCTAAGTAAAGTTGTTGCGGTGAGGGAGTGGGGTCAGCCCACGACGCCTACAGAGATACGCAGTTTTCTGGGTTTGGCGGGCTATTACCGCCGATTTATTAAAGGATTTTCTAAGATTGCTAGTCCTTTGATAAATTTAACCCGGAAGGGGGTTAGATTTGTGTGGGATAACGCCTGTCAAGCTGCGTTCGATGAGCTTAAAGATAGATTGACTTCGGCTCCAGTCCTCGCTTTACCCAAGCCAGGGTTGGAATATTTAGTCTTCACCGATGCATCTCTACAAGGTTTGGGAGGTGTGCTTCAGCAGGAGCAGCAAGCTATTGCATATGCTTCTAGAAAACTCAAGCCTCATGAAAGAAATTATCCGGTGCATGATTTGGAATTAGCCGCCGTTGTCTTTGCCTTAAAGATTTGGAGGCACTACCTTCTCGGGGAGAAGTTTAGTCTTTTCACGGACCATAAGTCGTTGCAATATTTATTTTCTCAGAAAGATCTGAATATGCGACAGCGAAGATGGTTGGAGTTCGTGAAAGATTACCAATTTGATATTCATTATCATCCGGGCAAGGCGAACGTAGTGGCAGATGCCCTGAGTAGGAGGCCCGAGGGAGAATTAGCTGATGTGTGGAAAGCTAAATGGAAGGAACTCAGTCATGAGGAAGCGGTTGCTAGGGCGTTTATGTCCGTGATGACCATTACTCCGACGATTGTGGCAAGGGTAGTGGAAGCCCAAGGCAGAGATAAAGAATGTCAAGACCACATTCGCCAGTTATTGACTGGGGGAGCGGAGTCTTACTCGGTAAGCTCTGAGGGTGGATTGCGCTTTCATGGAAGGCTTATTGTTCTGGAGGATGGAGATTTGCGACGGGCTGTGATGGCGGAATCTCACGGCTCTAAATTTTCGGTACATCCGGGAAATGATAAAATGTATCAAGATATGCGCCGTCAATATTGGTGGCCGGGTATGAAACGAGACATTTTGGATTTTGTGTCTTGATGCACTACTTGTCAGTTAGTTAAAGTTGATCATCAGCTACCGGCAGGTCTGTTGCAACCGTTGGAAATTCCTGTTTGGAAATGGGAGAGCATTTCAATGGATTTTATAACCGGTTTGCCAACATCACAAAAGGGTCACGATTCTATTTGGGTTATCATGGATCACTTGACAAAGTCGGCGCACTTCCTTCCCGTCCGTACTGATTATAATACCGCTCGTTACGCTCGAGTGTTCATTGAAGAGGTTGTTAGATTGCATGGGGTGCCCTTGTATATTGTTTCCGACAGAGATAAGATCTTTGTTTCCCACTTTTGGCAAAGCTTTCAAGAGGCCATGGGAACCGAGTTGAAATTAAGTACTTCTTATCATCCTCAAACCGATGGCCAGACCGAAAGGGTTAACCAAATGTTGGAGGATATGCTCCGTATGTGCATACTTGATTTCAAGGGTAGTTGGGAACAATATCTCCCTTTGGTTGAATTTGCTTATAATAATTCATACCAGTTCACTATTGGGATGGCGCCCTATGAAGCCTTGTATGGTAGGCCTTGTAGATCCCCCACATGTTGGTTAGAAGTGGGAGATAACAAGTTTCTTGGACCTGAAATGATTCGGTATACTTCTTCAAAGATCGAGCTTATTCAAGATCGTATTCGGGTAGCCCAAGATAGACAAAAGAGCTATGCTGATGCGGGGAGAAGGCATGTGGAGTTAGAAGTTGGAAACCAAGTATTGGTGCGGGTGTCGCCTATGAAAGGCGTTAAGCGTTTCGGAAAGAAGGGGAAGATTGCACCACGTTACGTTGGTCCTTTTCCTGTACTTGCTAAAGTAGGCCCCGTGGCGTATCAAATTGCCCTACCGGAACCTTTGCAGCAAATTCACAATGTTTTCCACATCTCCTCTTTGAAGAATTATAAGAGGTGTGATGGTGCCCTTTGGCACATTCCTTTTGAGGATATAGAGTTACAACCCGATATTTCTTATGAAGACCAACCCGTGGCCATTTTGGAGCATGGGGAACGTAGATTGAGATCTCGTGTGGTGCCCTTGGTTAGAGTACAATGGAGTCATCACAGTGTCGATGAATCTACTTGGGAGCGTGAGGATGATATGCGGGAAAAATATCCGCATCTTTTTATCCAAGGTACGCTTGAATTTTGGGGGCAAAATTCCCTCATTAGGGGGGGAGTATGTAACAACCCTCGCTTTTGGGAGCCCATTTTGTATTTATTTATTATGTTGAGTAGTTGCATATATACAATGCTGCACGTGGGTAAGTATTAATTTGATGAAATAAGTTAATATTTACAAATAAGTTGCATGTTACCATGTGTGTAAGTAGTTGTTACCATGTGGTGTTCTATTTTGTCATGAAAATTAATATGGCAATTTGAATTAAAATGGAACCGGAACTTAATTTGCTTATAAAATCTCCAAATGATAATTTGGAGGGTGTAGTTAGTTCCGGGAGGTGCGAGACAGTCGAAATGTGTGCCATATTGTATTTTGGGATTTTGGGCACTTTTGACTGGTTTTGGCATATTGCGTATTAGAACTTAACTATTGCGGTATTTCTACTTGAGGGTTGGAGACTTTTAATCTTAAGCCACGTTTAGTCTTTCCCCAAGTCTTTCATTTCCTCTTAATTGCCCTAAGTGTTGTAGCCCTAGAGTGAGAGAGAGTGAGAGTGGAAGATTGGAGAAGGAGAGGAATCTTGAAGATTGGTGGTTTGATCTTGCTTTCTTCTTCAACCAAGACTGAATTTGAAGCCCCAAGGCAAGTTTTCTACTTGCTAATGTATAGTTTAAGATGAATAATTAGTATGGGTAGTTATGTATAGTTTTGTGGTATTATAATTGTGGTTTTGGTTGGATTTATTGGTTATCCACATCTTTGATAGAGTTTGTTTGTTGATTAAATTAGAAAACATTGTTGGGAGCATTTATGATCTTTTTGTATCATTAAATGTAGTTGGAAGATTTTGGGTTAGTTATGGATTTTGTGTTGGTTGTTGATTTTGGGTTCAGAAGGAAAATAGGAGAGAGAGGTCTAGGTCTGCTATGGCCGGTCGACCGCGTATCTCAGACCGGTCGACCGGGCCTTCGGAAGAGGGCTCACTGCTTTCTTTCCAGGCATGAAATTAAGGGAGCGGTCGACCGCGGTTTCCCACCGGTCGACTGGTCCATCCGAAATGAACCTTCTGCTTTCTTTTAAAAGCTAAAATTTGAGACGCGGTCGACCGCGGTTTTGGGACCGGTCGACCGGTCCCCTGTTTTCTTTCCCAAAATTCCCACTTTTGTTTTTAATCCTTTTCTTTCCCCAGGAACTTAGGACTCTTCTTGAATGAAGTAAACCTTGGCTCTTAGAGTCCTAGTTGAGTTGGTTGTCACCCTAGTGTTGAGTGGGTTTCACTTGGGGTTAAGTCCGTGGGAGGGGTTGTTCAAAGTGATGTTAAGGCATCACTTCTCTAGGTGCATCCAAATAATTTGGATGGGAATTGAAGGCCCATACTTGGAGACTTTAGGGGCTTGAAATGAGGCATATGAGACCTTAAGCTCGGGAGCCTAATATGATCCCTTGGAGATTTATTCGAGGCATAACCTAGGATGATGAGATGGTATATCCTAATTGTAGTTTCAAAGAAACGAAACATGTAAATGTAATAAAAAGGAAAAAATATCATAAGGGAAGCTCGCGCATGAGGTGGTGTTCCTTGACTAGTGAATGCAGGGAGACTATAGTCCTCGGCCATATTCGGGTTTATTATATGTATTTTTTTTCTGCGCTAGTGAAGTAATTCCGGGTGTGGTTATGACTCACTCGCAGGCATATGGCCACTTCCCAACGTGCGTTAGGTACCCAGGCTGCCTTGTTTGATGGGCCCCTGGAAGATGATAGTCATTTAGGGGCGCGCCCAGTGGGGAAACTCGGAGGGGCGGTCTTATAATCGTTATATGCATAAGATTGTAACTTTTCTAAACTCAAGTGGGACTTGAGGGATGTATGATTTCCACTAATAGTATTATGTTAATTACATTCCTGCTAAGGAATGGGAATTGGAATGAAATGAGAAGAAAATAATATTGTAATCCTGTTAAGGAAATTCATCCAGTTTAAAGTGGAAATTAGAGAGTGGAAGATTTTAATTTACTTTAATTTAGCATCATTTCATTCTCTTGCATAGCTTACTTAGTCATGGCTTTTCACTTGTATCTGTATCATTCATGCTAGGTTGTTAGATTCTTGTTCTTTCTATTTTCATGATTTAACTGTTCATATCTAGCATGCTTTTTGTTCATATGGGAACTATATATAAATCGGGTCCTGACCCGTCCATTTTCTTCTATGCTGTGCTTGTTATTGTATCCGCTCAGGTGCTCCTCCGCAAGGACGCCCGTGTTGACATTCCTACTCTTTTGGCTTTTAAGGAGCTGTATGAAATTGCGGATATTACAGGATGTTTTGTTAGACGCCGTCCTTCTTTTGACATCTAGCTATGATCGGGTCTATCACTCGGGCGAGTGGCCAAAACCTGTAATTGTATAATGATTGTAAAGCATAATATCTAAGTGTTGTGATTACTTTTGTGTAGCTGTGAACCGACAGCATATTCGGTTCTCCTCTTTGTATATGGTGGTTTTAGATGTATATTATTTATGTTTCTTTGAATTCCACTATTGTTCTAAAATGGGTTGTTTAAATTGTTTTTCTTAACTTTTAAATTGCATAAATTGTTTTGGCAACCCGTTCTCTGAACTATTGGGTTGTTTTCTCGGTTACTCTTACTATATTTGTGGTGCTGAGAATGATTTCCGTCCATGATTACCGCATATGTCGGAGTATCGGGCTGGCCACCCCTTATTTCGGAGTGCGGGTTGTCACACTGTTAACCCTAACCCCCTCAACATTATTGATGATATAAACCTATAAATTTCGTAGGTCTCTTTTCTTCAAAAATTCAAAAAACCAAAATACCCCTCCGGGGTGCCGGTTGGTCTAAAAATGTCCGAGGACCCAATAAACCCCCCGAGTACAATGTTTTTGACTATTTCAACCCTTCTGAACATACCGGTGCACTCGAAATGACCATTTGGATGACCTATACTTAAATTATATTTTATCTCATAAATTTAAGTCCCGACATGACTGACACGCGTGTCCCAACTAAATTACTGTAACTATCGTATTTTTCACTCACGACAATCATAATACGTTCTTATTTATTTATTACTCATTCACTAAGTAATACTCAATATAAATAGATGTTAACCCTTGTCTTGCTAATTAATATTTATTTTAAATCGAATTAATTTCCCATTTTTTATTTAATTAATTCCAATATAAAAATCATTAAAAATACAAGTGTTACATATTACTGATTCTGAAAGTAAATACCTACACTCAAATATTTTTTTAATTAACGAATTCCACATTATTGCATCCCATCAATTGAACATGAATTTTATACTTTGAACAAATCATTGAATTGATTAAAAGAAATATTTTATTTAGTACATTAGAGATGAATTGGGACGATTATGTGTGTGTTCAATATTGGGGGGAGGGGGGGGGGGGTAAAAAATAGGGTAAAATGCAAATTTAACCCCGATGTTTAGGATGATTTTCAATTTTAGACCTTAAGTTCTAGACGTTACAAAAATTAACCCAAAAGTACAATTAGTAATGCAATGTGAGACATCGTTAGCTTTTTCTGTCCAAAAAAATGATTTGTTACACTTGTGAGCTCTTTCAAAGTGAAAATCTTCAAAATATTTTCAAAGGCTCTGAAAATGTTAACTTTGAAACATCTACAACATATAACAAACCATTTTTTGGATTGAAAAAGTTAACGGTGTCTCACATTGCGTTACAAATTGTACTTCGGGGTCTAAAATTGAAAATCACCCCAAACACGAGGCTTAAATTTCCATTTTACCCAAAAAATTATTGTTTCTATACATAAACATTTTCTATTCATTTATATATAACACGTGCCTTTTTTTTTGCGGATTACTTTTGGCTTAAATTCTCTTTCTTTTTATATGTAAGCATGGATATCATAAACATTGGGTGGTTTTTATATATATTTAATTTAATTAATGGACTATTAGATATAATTTGAAATTTTGCCAACCCTTTGGATTTTCTTGTGGCACGAACTCGGGCGATCCAAGCTTCTGTTGAACCTCTCCCTCAAGCAGCTATTCCATCTTTACCCCATCGGTGAGTAGGATGGTGCATTTGTCCTTTGGGAATTCTGTCATCCTATGCCCCATTGCACCGTATGTGAACTTAGATTAGGCCAGGGATGAGGTGTTCCACAAGCTTGGGTTCCCTCGATGTTATTGAAGTATCCTCTTCATTGCAAAGGGTTAGTGTCTTAAAGTAGTCTTAGACCTTTAAAGCATACTCCATCGCTTGTTGTAGGGATGGAATTTTTGGAGACTTCATTTGGATTGGTAGTGCAATTGTAGCCTATGTTAATAATGCCCTATCGTTTCCTTGGTGTTCTCGTTTAATTTGACTTGAGTGCATAGCAAATTAAACTTCTCTATATAATTTTTAACGAACTTCGAGCCTGTCTAGAAACCTTGCATTCGTGAAAATGAGCCTCTCTCGTAAGAGTGGGGTTAAAACGCCACTTTTAATCATCTCTTTAATCGATCTGCCTTATCCGCTTTTTTCCCTACTCCAAACAAAGTCATCCCACCACATAACAACATACCCTTGAAATTTCATCGTCACTATCTTGCCACATTTTGGCCCGATGGTGTTCTTGTATCGAAGACCTTATTAATTGCATTAAGGTAATATATATATATATATATAGGCATTTGGATTTACGTTCCCATCAAACATTGGATAAAAGGTATCCTCATAGACTCCCTTTTTCAAGGACATGTAGAATAAGGCCCATATTGCACTCTCCCTCCTCCCATATCGAGTTGTGAGCTGCTTTGATATCTCCTGCACATCACCACCCAACGAGTCTTCACTCACCCTTGTATTTCTTCCCCTCGGTTGCCTCGTAATACCTCCAACTAGTCCCCCCTCCATGATGGACACTTGGAAATCTCTTCTGACCCCGTTTGGACAATCGTGTACCATGTGCCCCATCTCCAAACACATTTAGCACCCTCGCTCATAAAATTGGGATGAATGATGAATCTCTCTTGGGCTTCCCCTCACGATACATTGGTAATCTCGTGAGGAAAATATGGTCATTTATACTGAAAGGGTGAAACGCACCTCAGATTCGCCCTCCTGATTGACCATGTGTAGGGCCCTGATGCCGATAGAAATAATCACCGTTTCAACCTAGTATTTCGATCCCTACCTAAGTGTTTGAACCCGGTAGAGCCAGAGTCATTTGGTTGATGTTGTACCTTTTCGAGGGGCAACCCCTTGTTAAGAAAGATCTCAGTTCACTACAAGAAAAAACATAATTCGCGACATCCGTATTTTGGTGTTGCCAAAGGGTATACTTTTGGTGACACGTATATTTTATTGTCACGAAAAGGTCTTTTTTGGTTCCCTCGTACACTAAAATTTCCCACGCTATTATTATTTACACCCGGTGACATCCAATCAACATCACAAAGACCCTCCCTGAGGCGACATGTTTTTTGATGTCGCGGAATCACCTCTACTTTTGGCGACATATTTTTAATGTCGCAAAATTACCTCTTACGTTTCGCGACAAATTTTGCATGTCGTGAAATTATATATGCATTCAACTTCATCAAATCATGTCGTAATATGTAATTAGTTTAATCTAATATATAAATATAAAAATAGTGCTTCTTAAATTAGTTTTGCCACATGATTCATCCAATTTACTCCATCATTATATTATTTGAAATTTAAAAGAGGAGATGAAGAGTTAGTTTTTCCTTTAAAGGATTTGTTAATCATTTAAGTATTCGACATTATATATATATATAAAATAAAGTAGGAAACTTATGTATGTCATAAGTTTGATCGATGATGTCATCCATATAATTTTTGTATACTTCCTACTTTACCCCTCAAACATTTAAGCTCCCCCTCTTTTTCTTCTCAATACTTACTTTCACTTTAATTCAAACATAAGGTTATTTCGGTAAACACACAATAAATCCCCTTCAAACCCTATCCATCATTCTAAAACTCACCCGCCCCCTCCTCTCTCTCTCTCTCTCTCTCTCTCTCTATGTGAATGATTCTTCTTCTAAGTAGTGTTTTTTGCATAGCTCGCACAAGATTTACTCCATATATATCGTGGGCTCTCATTAAGATATCATGTTCAAAGATTCAAGAGTATATCATCTAAGGTTTTTTGCAATATATATTCCTGTGATTTGTTCAGCATATCAATGGTATACCAATCCTTTGTAATACCCCGTATTTTTATGCTATATTAATTTGGGGATTTATTAAATTTAATGTGAATGATTTATTTAATAAAAATCCGAAAATTAATTATGTTATAATTATTAACGTGACGAGAGTTAGTAATTATGGGAAATTGGTTGAATATTACTAATGAGCAAAGTAATATATTATATTGGTTAAATTGAATGTCATGAGTGAATTAAATGACGATTTCGGAAATTTAAGTCGGAACGTGCTCGTGTCACGTCGGGACTAATTTTGTTAAATAAAAAGTGAATATTTTATAGGTTGCCTGTATGGTCGTTTTGAGTGCACCAACGCGTCCGGTAGGGTCGAGATAGTCAGAAAAGTGTACTCGGGGGTGTAGTTTGGGTCTCGGGGCATTTTTAGGCCTAATTAGTACCCCGAGAGGACATTTTAGTCATTTTACATAATTGGGTAATTAAACCCACGAAATTCAGCAACCTATATCAGCCATTTAGGTTAGCTTTTAGGGTTAGAATATCCAGAAATCAAGTGACGGCCATTGGAGAAGAGAGGAGAGAGCTCCAAGGAAATTCAAGGCCAAAAAGTCACCGGTTTACACCGCCGCCACCACCACCGCGTAGATCGCGAGACGAGGAACGCAGCCATAACAAAATCAGCCATGAATCACAATACCAAAAATCCCAGGCAAGTGTTTAACTTGCATATTTTCGTTAATGCAATCTTCATATTGGTTTAGGATTGATTAGAGATGATAAATATGGAAGAACACCCAATTTGTGTTAGGAAAATGCATGTAGGAATGATTTATATGTTGATTCTGGAAACCCTTTCCATGTAGAGGAAATAAACCACGAAATTTTGATGATCATAAGAAAGAAATTCTGGAGAAAGATTTGTTAGAAAACTGTTTAAGAAAATTCTAGGGTTCTTGATAATTGGAGATAATTCTAGGTTGAAAATGCATGTTTAAATGATGAATATGTACATGCCTTACGTTAGAATCATCTGGTATATTGTTATAATGTTAGTAGTAGAATTCTGGGATGATTGGAACTTGAAAATATGGATTTGGTGTAATTTTGGTGATGAAACCCGTAACTGCATTCTGCAGAATTTTTCCCAGACCTGCTTGATCGATCGATCGAGCCCAGAGCTTCAATCGATCGAAGGTTCGATCGATCGAGCCCCAAGCTTCGATCGATCGACCCCTCCTGGCAGAATCCTAATTCCCTCTTTAAATGAGTTAAATTCAAATTGTCATGATATAATTTTTGGTCATTCTTGATAAAATGATTTGGGAGACATTGAGGACCAGTAGGGCATAGGAATAAATGTTGGGACCTTTAATCTTCAACGAGAATGGTATTTATGGGACATTTACTTTAGGGTTGGTGAATTTATAAATTTAAAGGGTGAGGTGTGTAAGAGAGTTACGTTGGAACCTAATAAAGACACTTACTGAATTTCAGATTTGTGAGGATATAGTCCACGAGTGTCAGGTAATGAGTGAGAAAACCCTTCGAGTTAAGGTTAGGAACGAAACCTTATACGTAATTCTATAAATGTGAAATTAAGGATAAATGGTATAATTATGGGTGACGAGAAGAACCTATATTAATATGATAAAGTGGTATATTTATATGATTGTGTGTACATATATTATATACTTGTGAAAATCATGCCCACGCTACTTGCTATCCCTGAGGTTACCGCGCTGGGACAAGTCTTATCTCGATGGGACCTTTATGGGGGATATTGACTTGTACCCTAGAAGATAGATATCCTTGGTACAGGCTATCGATGTGATAGTTTAGACGGTCCTAAGAGACGCAGGCATGTGCCATCCTCTTAGAGACTTGGAATCTATGCTTCGCCTCAATATTGTTTGTGTATTCATGTTAATACAATTCGAGAGTGATTCCGATTGTATTCCCCTTAATATGAGTGATATGGGGTTCTGGATAGTAGAGTATGCACGCACCATAGTTTTATGAGGGGTGCTGTTATTTTATATATATTATACGAGTAGTTAATATATATATGAGATTTTGAAATTTGAAACTGCCTACTGTGATTTGATAAGTAGGACATGGTTGATGACTCTTATAAGTAAATACTTGTTTGTGAAAAATAATATGTCACTGAGGAACTTTATAAATTGATAAAAGCTAAAACGAGAGTTGTGCTGCTAATTGGAAGTATTCTTTGTAAACAAAAATATTGTTCGGTTTTGAAATCTTACGAGTAAGAAGATACGCTAAATTATTGGGAAGGTTAGTATAATAAAATGATAAGATAAACCGTTGGGAAGGTTAGTGCGATAGGTGTGCACATTAGAAGAGAGGTGAGTATTTCTCAAGAGAGTGACGCACTAATATGTTGTTGCATTGGCCTGTATCAATTTAAATACTTGCTAAACGTATTTTAAAATCAAACACACTTTCGGGCTCTACCCGTTTCTTTTTCTCTCTCTCTCTTGTATATATATGTATATATTTCAGGTGCCCAGCCACAGGGGCGTCTTGCTTAGGATCCCCTGAGAGGAACGTGCTGCAGCTTAGGTGGGAGTTGCAGGTCACTTGCGTAGACGGCTTCTTTTATTGACTCCACTTCTAGAATTCTCATTTATTGGGCACGTGTCGCCCTTTCCATTATTTTATTGTTATTGGGACATTTATATTTCAGTTGTTTCCAGTATTGTTCTATGGAAATTATTCAGTTTGGATTTGTGACTTTAGTTTCCATATGTTGACATTCGATTGACAAATGTATTATATTATTTGGTTTACTGTGATGTGATTCTAAATTGTAGAAATGTTGTTTTTAAATAAATAAATCTTTTTCTTTAATTAAAAATGGAAGTATGTATGAAAATGGTTTTGACACTTAGCTTAATTATTTAGGGTGTTAATTTGGAAAATATATTTTTATCGACAGTGATGCTGAGAATGAACCAACTGTTTACCTTGATTTAATTTAATAAAGGAGTGATCGCCCAGTATTTAATTAGGCGGGGTGTCACAGGTGGTATCAGAGCATCAGGTTCTAGTGTCCATAGGATCTGTACGGCTTATTTCGCTTTCAGCTTAACGTTATTGCTATAGAGCCCTATTTTTAGGATTGTTGTATTCCTGCTTGTACGTTAAAGTCTTCAGCTATTTGAGATTTGATGATAACTGTAGAATAATAAACTTGTTCACGTTTCAGATGCCTCCGAGACGTGCTCCTAAAGATAGGCGTACCCAAGCCGAGCAACCAGCAGCTCCGGCACCAGGCACAATGAATGCAAACGAAGTAGCTGCCATTGTTGCTCAGGTGGTGAATGCCGCAATAGCGGTGATCAGCAGGCTCCACCCCAGGTTCAGGCAGTGGCGCCAGTACCAGCACAACTTCCATCTGCATGGGAGAGGGAGAGGGATGCTTTTCAGAAAGCGCATCCCCCTGAGTTTTCTGGTAGCTCCGATATTGTTACAGTTAGCCAATGGAAGAAGTACATCCAGCGGCATCTCCGTATGTACGAGTGCACTGATGTGCAAAAGCAATTATTGGCTTCCTTTAAGCTGGTGGGAGCCGCATTACAGTGGTGGGAGTCCACTACCACTTTGGAGGAGAGGGACACGATCCTTATTCAGTTGTTCTGGGAGCGGTTTGACCGCAAGTACTTTCCACCCGCAATGCAGACTGAGATGAGGCGGAAATTACTAAATCTGAAGCAGGAGAACCTTACTGTAGCTGAGTATGAGGAGGAGTTCACGAGACTTCTCACAATTGTGCCAGATGAGGCACCTACTGAGAACAAGAAGATTATGATGTTTGTCGACGGGTTAGCTTGGAGGATCCGTCAGCACCTTATTGGGAACTTATCCCTGAGTACTTTTACTGATGTACTCAATGTCGCGTTGCTACATTGCCAGGATCACCGTTTCCATCTTCAGGGAAGCAAGAGAGTAGGGGAGTCCAGCCAGCAGGGCAGGACCGGGGGTAATAGTGCCAGTGGGGCACCCACTCATGGACAGACTCGTCAGCACGAGCAGAGTTCCCATCAGGGGGACCCTGCTAAGCGATTCCGTTCAGGTGATTCTAGGCAGGGATTCGGGGGTTTTAGGCAGGGCCATCAGGGTCAGCCTAATCAGCAGGGCCAGCAGGGCCAACACCGACTGCAGGGACAGCAGCAGGGCCAACAGCGTGCACATCAGGGCCAACAGGGCCAGTGGCGTGGAGGTAACGGCCAACAGGGCCGTGGGCAGTAGGGTCAGAGGGGCGGTAACTTCAAAGGCCGATGTTTTGGGTACGGTAAACATGGCCATAGGCGTCAGGATTTCCCAGAAGGCGATAGGGCCCCACAGCAGCAGGGAGCCCGTAATGAGCCGCAGAGACCACTTTTTCCACCTGCCCTCCCAGCTCCAGCCCAGGTGCCAGCCCTACCAGCCATTCCAGCAGCTCCAGTGCAGCAGGGGCAATTATAGTATGGACGTGTCTATAACGTCTACCAGGCAACAGCTCCACATGCACCACCCGCGATTGAGGGTATGTTTCCTATCCATGGTACAATGGGTCGGGTTTTGTTTGATACAGGGGCAATGCATTGTTTTATAGCTACGCATTTTGCGAAGGCTTTAGGGTTGTTAGCCACAGCAGAGAGCACAGTGACGTGTGTTGACTCACCACTAGGGAGTGGGTCACTTATTTTCTTTATATGCCGGGGAGTGGGGGTAGATATTGGTAGCTTGGTATTACCTGCAGACATGCTAGTCATAGACATGCACGAGCATGATGTGATTATTGGTATGGATTGGCTCGCAACTTATAGAGCCATGATTGATTGCTTCGGTGGGAGCATTGTTTTTGCCATTCCGGGGCAAGAGATGTTTGTAGTGGCGATGCCTCGCCCAGAGGGAGGTTCGACCGCTCATTTGTATTACATAGAGGAGGATACCTCTAAGGAGGTTGTGATTCCCTTATATTCGATCCCTGTTGTCAGGGAGTATTCCGATGTGTTTCAAGAGATACCAGGCCTACCGCCCAGTCGTGAGATAGACTTTGTTATAGATTTATTGCCAGATACGAGACCTATAGCACGCGCACCGTACCGTATGGCTCTGGCAGAGATGCGAGAGCTACGAGATCAGATAGAGAAGCTGCTAGGTCAGGGCTTTATTCATAGGAGTACCTCACCTTAGGGCGCTCCAGTATTGTTTGTGAAGAAGAGAGATGGTTCACTGAGATTGTGTGTGGACTACCGGGAGCTGAACAAGGTCACGATACGGAATAAATATTCGTTACCTCGAATCGATGATCTGCTCGACCAGCTGAGGGGCGCAACTTTCTTTTCGAAGATAGATCTGAGGTCGGGGTACCATCAGTTACGTATTAGAGAGCATGATGTTTCAAAGACTGCCTTCTTGTCTAGATATGGGTCCTATGAGTTCAGGGTGATGCCGTTCGGACTCACAAATGCCCCAGCCATTTTCATGGACTTGATGAACCGAGTATTCAGAGAGTTCTTGGATCAGTTTGTCATCGTCTTCATAGATGACATCTTGATATATTCACACTCCGAGGAGGAGCATGCTGAGCACTTGAGGCAGGTTCTTCAGACTCTACTAGAGCATCAGTTGTATGCTAAGTACGAGAAGTGTGGATTCTGGTTGCGAGAAGTACAGTTCTTGGACCATGTTGTTTCTGAGCAGGGGATTGCAGTTGACCCGAGCAAAGTGTCAGCGGTGAGGGAGTGGGGACAGCCCACGACACCGACGGAAGTGCGTAGTTTCTTGGGATTAGCCTGATACTACAGGAGATTCATTCGGGGATTCTCCAAAATAGCGGGCCCATTGACGAACCTGACTCGCAAGGGGGTACCATATGTTTGGGATGACGCTTGTCAGTTGGATTTCGACGAGCTGAAAGACAAGCTTACTTCAGCGCCAGTCCTTGCGTTACCAAAGTCGGGTGTAGAGTACCTGGTTTACACTGATGTGTCCTTATGGGGACTTGGGGGCGTACTTCAGCAGGAGGAGAAGGCTATAGCTTTTGCTTCCCGCAATCTTAAGCCGCATGAGAAGAATTACCCAACCCACGAGCTGGAGTTAGCAGCGGTCGTCTTTGCATTGAGGATATGGAGGCACTATTTATTAGGGGAGAAATTCCGTTTGTTCACAGACCATAAGTCACTGTAGTACTTGTTCACTCAGCGAGAGCTGAATATGCGTCAGCGCAGATGGCTAGAGTTTGTGAAGGACTACCAGTTCGATATACAGTATCATCTGGGGAAGGCCAACGTAGTTGCTGATGCGTTGAGCCGGTAGACCGGTAGACGATGTAGCGGACGTCTGGAAAGCAAAATGGAAGGATTTGGGTCACCAGGAAGCAGTGGCACGTTCTTTCATATCCGTGATGTCAGTCACACCCGAGATTGTTACGAGGGTGATACAGGCACAGACCACAGACCCGTTTTGCCAGGAGAAAATTGTGCGACTTCTAGCCGAGGGTGCTGAGTCCTATTCTGTTAGTTCTGGTGGAGGTTTGCGGTTTAATGGGAGATCGGTGGTTCCAGAAGGAGCAGAAATACATCATGCAGTGATGAATCATTCTCATGGGTCCTAATTTGCAGTACATCTGGGAGGCGATAATATGACTAGGATATGAGGCGATAATACTGGTGGAGTGGGATGAAGAAGCACATCACCGAGTTTGTGTCCAAATGTTCTACCTTCCAGCTGGTGAAGGTGGACCATCAGAAACCGTCAGGATTGCTTCAGCTATTGGAAGTACCCGCGTGGAAGTGGGAGAGTATTTCCATGGATTTCATTACAGGGTTGCCTACATCACAGCGGGGCCACGATTCTATTTGGGTGATTGTAGACCGTTTGACCAAAGTGGCTCATTTTCTGCCAGTGCGGACAGATTATACTACGAGTTAGTATGCTCAGTTTTTCATTGCTAAGATTGTCAGATTACATGGGGTGCCCCTGAATATTTTGTCAGATAGAGACAAGATTTTTGTGTCACGTTTCTGGGAAAGTTTTCAGGAGGCTATGGGTACTGAGTTGAGGTTGAGTTCAACTTACCACCCACAGACAGATGGACAGACAGAGCGTACTAATCAGATGTTAGAGGATATACTACGCATGTGTGTTCTCGATTTTGGAGGAGGTTGGGAGCCACATCTTCCACTGGTAGAGTTTGCTTATAATAACTCTTATCAGTTTACGATTGGTATGGCTCCATTTGAGGCTTTGTATGGCAGGCCTTGTCGTTCTCCAACTTGTTGGCTCGAGGTGGGGGACAACAAGTTGCTAGGACCAGAAGTGATTCAGGAGACCTCCGCGAGGATTGAGATAATCAGGAGTTGTATTCGGGTAGCCCAGGACATGCAGAAGAGCTACGCCGATGCAAAACGGTTCTTCCGAGAGTTTAATGTGGGAGATCAAGTGTTATTGCGTGTATCTCCTATGAAAGGAGTGATGAGGTTCAGGAAGAAGGGGAAATTGGCTCCGAGGTACGTGGGACCATTTCTCATCATCGAGAGGATTGGGCCGGTTGCATACAGGTTGGGACTGCTAGAACACTTACATCGCATCCATGATGTATTCCACATCTCATCGTTGAGACGATATCTTCGGGATGATATGGCCCATACTCACATTGCGATAGATGAGATAGACTTACAGTCTGATAGCTCTTACGAGGAGAGACCAGTGGCTATTCTAGACTATAGTGAGAGGAGATTGAGGTCAAGATAGTTCCACTTGTGCGTGTCCAGTGGGAGCATCATAATGTGGAGGAATCCACTTGGGAGCGTGAGGCAGATATGCGCGAGAGATATCCAGAGTTGTTTCTACCAGGTATGCCTTATTTTCTGAATTTCGGGACGAAATTCCGTTATTAGGGGGGAAGTATGTAATACCCCGTATTTTTATGCTATATTAATTTGGGGATTTATTAAATTTAATGTGAATGATTTATTTAATAAAAATCCAAAAATTAATTATGTTATAATTATTAACGTGACGAGAGTTAGTAATTATGGGAAATTGGTTGAATATTACTAATGAGCAAAGTAATATATTATATTGGTTAAATTGAATGTCATGAGTGAATTAAATGACGATTTTGGAAATTTAAGTCGGAACGTGCTCGTGTCACGTCGGGACTAATTTTGTTAAATAAAAAGTGAATATTTTATAAGTTGCCCGTATGGTCATTTTCAGTGCGCCAACGCGCGGTAGGGTCGATATAGTCAGAAAAGTGTACCCGGGGGTGTAGTTTGGGTCTCGAGGCATTTTTAGGCCTAATTAGTACCCCGGGAGGGCATTTTAGTCATTTTACATAATTGGGTAATTAAACCCACGAAATTCAGCAACCTATATCAGCCATTTAGGTTAGCTTTTAGGGTTAGAATATCCAGAAATCAAGTGATGGCCATTGGAGAAGAGAGGAGAGAGCTCCAAGGAAATTCAAGGCCAAAAAGTCACCGGTTTACACCGCCACCACCACCACCGCGTAGATCGCGAGACGAGGAACGCAGCCATACCAAAATCAGCCGTGAATCAGAATACCAAAAATCCCAGGCAAGTGTTTAACTTGCGTATTTTCGTTAATGCAATCTTCATATTGGTTTAGGATTGATTAGAGATGATAAATATGGAAGAACACCCAATTTGTGTTAGGAAAATGCATGTAGGAATGATTTATATGTTGATTCTGGAAACCCTTGCCATGTAGAGGAAATAAACCACGAAATTTTGATGATCATAAGAAAGAAATTCTGGAGAAAGATTTGTTAGAAAACTGTTTAAGAAAATTCTAGGGTTCTTGATAATTGGAGATAATTCTAGGTTGAAAATCCATGTTTAAATGATGAATATGTACATGCCTTACGTTAGAATCATCTGGTATATTGTTATAATGTTAGTAGTAGAATTCTGGGACGATTGGAACTTGAAAATAAGGATTTGGTGTAATTTTGGTGATGAAACCCGTAACTGCATTCTGCAGAATTTTTCCCAGACCTGCTTGATCGATCGATCCAGCCCAGAGCTTCGATCGATCGAAGGTTCGATCAATCGAGCCCCAAGCTTCGATCGATCGACCCCTCCTGGCAGACTCCTAATTCCCTCTTTAAATGAGTTAAATTCAAATTGTCGTGATATAATTTTTGGGCATTCTTGATAAAATGATTTGGGAGACATTGAGGACCAGTAGGGCATAGGAATAAATGTTGGGACCTTTAATATTCAACGAGAATGGTATTTATGGGACATTTACTTTAGGGTTGGTGAATTTATAAATTTAAAGGGTGAGGTGTGTAAGAGAGTTACGTTGGAACCTAATAAAGACACTTACTGAATTTCAGATTTGTGAGGATATAGTCCACGAGTGTCAGGTAATGAGTGAGAAAACCCTTCGAGTTAAGGTTAGGAACGAAACCTTATACGTAATTCTATAAATGTGAAATTAAGGATAAATGGTATAATTATGGGTGACGATAAGAACCTATATTAATATGATAAAGTGGTATATTTATATGATTGTGTGTACATATATTATATACTTGTGAAAATCATGCCCACGCTACTTGCTATCCCTGAGGTTACCGCGCTGGGACAAGTCTTATCTCGATGGGAAATTTATGGGGGATATTGACTTGTACCCTAGAAGATAGATATCCTTGGTACAGGCTATCGATGTGATAGTTCAGACGGTCCTAAGAGACGCAGGCATGTGCCATCCTCTTAGAGACTTGGAATCTATGCTTCGCCTCAATATTGTTTGTGTATTCATGTTAATACAATTCGAGAGTGATTCCGATTGTATTCCCCTTAATATGAGTGATATGGGGTTCTGGATAGTAGAGTATGCACGCACCATAGTTTTATGAGGGGTGCTGTTATTTTATATATATTATACGAGTAGTTGATATATATATATATATGAGATTTTGAAATTTGAAACTGCCTACTGTGATTTGATAAGTAGGACATGGTTGATGACTCTTATAAGTAAATACTTGTTTGTGAAAAATAATATGTCACTGAGGAACTTTATAAATTGATAAAAGCTAAAACGAGAGTTGTGCTGCTAATTGGAAGTATTCTTTGTAAACAAAAATATTGTTCGGTTTTGAAATCTTACGAGTAAGAAGATACGCTAAATTATTGGGAAGGTTAGTATAATAAAATGATAAGATAAACCGTTGGGAAGGTTAGTGCGATAGGTGTGCACATTAGAAGAGAGGTGAGTATTTCTCAAGAGAGTGACGCACTAATATGTTGTTGCATTGGCCTGTATCAATTTAAATACTTGCTAAACGTATTTTAAAATCAAACACACTTTCGGGCTCTAACCCGTTTCTTTTTCTCTCTCTCTCTTGTATATATATGTATATATTTCAGGTGCCCAGCCACAGGGGCGTCTTGCTTAGGATCCCCTGAGAGGAACGTGCTGCAGCTTAGGTGGGAGTTGCAGGTCACTTGCGTAGACGGCTTCTTTTATTGACTCCACTTCTAGAATTCTCATTTATTGGGCACGTGTCGCCCTTTCCATTATTTTATTGTTATTGGGACATTTATATTTCAGTTGTTTCCAGTATTGTTCTATGGAAATTATTCAGTTTGGATTTGTGACTTTAGTTTCCATATGTTGACATTCGATTGACAAATGTATTATATTATTTGGTTTACTGTGATGTGATTCTAAATTGTAGAAATGTTGTTTTTACATAAATAAATCTTTTTCTTTAATTAAAAATGGAAGTATGTATGAAAATGGTTTTGACACTTAGCTTAATTATTTAGGGTGTTAATTTGGAAAATATATTTTTATCGACAGTGATGCTGAGAATGAACCAACTGTTTACCTTGATTTAATTTAATAAAGGAGTGATCGCCCGGTATTTAATTAGGCGGGGTGTCACATCCTTCTCTGTCACAGTTCTCTTAGAATTGTGGATGTGAGACCCTATTGAATACGAGTCACAGTTCTCTTATGGAACCCTTAGATTTGGGTAAATATCTTATTTTAAGTTATGTTATGGTTCACGGTTCTTCTAGGGCTCATTATGAAATCTTTTAGATCATAGTTGGGTTTGAAATTTTTCTATGTATGATAGGTTTTGATGTTTGATTTTCATCAAAACATCTGTCTATTATTTTAATTTTTTGTATTGTATTTTCTCTTTGATTGGGTTCCAAACAGTGGTATGTCAGATCCTATTTATGTTGAACTTTTGGTTCATTCTAAGTTTGATTTTGTTTTATAAATGTTTTATATCTGTTTGAGGTTGTTTGGGTTTCAAACATTCTTCTTCAAGGAGTTGTACATTCGTTGTACTTCACTGAAATCTTAAATGTAATTTAATTTACATAAACACCAACATGGATGTCGTGTCTGATAGGGCTCAGACATACCGACATGGTGATTTTTTTGTTTCAAGGAGTTATCCTCTCACATTTTTTTGTTTCAAGGATTTTTTTGGTTTCTCCTTTTTTCATGTTATTTCATAGAATGAATAGGTAAGGTTTTCTTGGTTTCAAAATTTCGTTTGAATGTTCATCTTGGGGTTCTTTGTAGATTAAAATTGGGTTTAATCATCTCACTAATATCGTACAAAATATCATGAAGGCTACTTTTTTCACATCTATAGAGTAGTTTCAACTTTCATTATTTGACATTCTTGTATATCTGCCAATAATGTTTTGATTACCGACTTTTTTTATTATTAATAATTATTACATTTAGACAATGGTTTATTGTAATACCTTCATGGTATATTATTAACATTTTGTGTTAATTTTGTTAAACCATTTGATTCTTTTAGAATTACTGGAATTTACATCTTCGTGTATTGCTTTGCAGGGGTTATATATACATCAGGGCTTGATGTTGGAAAAAATTAGGGTTGTTAGGATCTTTAGAGTTGTTCTCTCCATATTCTATACTTATTTTGAATTATGAAATGTTTCATTCATATTATATACTCTCAACATTTATTGTTACTTTTTTTTATGTTTGGCTGTTGGGATAATGGGAACTAATGTTTTTTTAAATTTGTTAGTTGCGTATTTTCCTCGGACTAGACGATCAGTTTTTTGAATTGGGGGTTAAAAGGTCAGTTTTTTAGTTCATTTTTTATTAGATCTATGGTCTTAGTATTCTGACGTTGATGTATTCATTGCTTTCGATAAAGTAAATTTATATTTTTGATATATTCTCACTCTATTAATGTGAGTTTTACGATAATATGCAACTATAATTAGTTGATTTAATTTTACATAGTTGATTAAATGGGGACAGGTAGAACGAAAAGATGCATATTTTGTGTACCGATCTTGATTCAGCAGTACTGAGTTGTGGAAACGTAGGTACCAAGTAGGTTTTATTGATATTGACGTATTGATATTAACTTTTAGTTTAATTTACTGACTATAGTTATGTCATTCTTTGGTCTTATAGGTTATTTTATTCTTTGAAACTCAAATTAGTTTTTGTGATTGATATTCAAGATTGCTCGGGTTGATTCTTCTCAGATACTGAGTTGGAGATGGCCAGATGCAAATTTAAGATTATTATATTTCTGGTGTCAATATTCAAGATTGCTCGAATGCGATCTCATATATCGAAACATATTAAAAATAATTGAAAGGATTTGCCGCGGATGTTTTCATCTTTTCTTGGACCCACCTTGACGTTGTTTTCGAGTTCATGTTTTTTTACAACAACAATAATCGGGGGAGCGAACTAGGCTCTGATACCAATTAACGTAAATGATGTCAAATGGGAGCAAGAAAAGATAAATCTCTCTCAAACTCTATCTAATCTCAATATCTCAAAATGGAAGAATGCCTCAAATGAGGCTACATATGGGTATTTATACGAAGGTTGCTTAGCCTCTAAGCTAGGAATATAGTTACAATTATGTCGCTAAGAGCCAATAACCTTCCTTTTTCTAAATACTAACAAAAAAAATACAATGAAATACTAAGAATAAAAGAAAGACTAAAAAATAACAAAAGTACAATAAAACCCTAAAAATATTAATAATAACCCCTAATTCTTTAATCACATCACATTTCCTTTCAAATTTTGCCAATGGATTGTTTTCTTTTAGTTAAAATGTTATATTTCGCTGGATCTGAGAATTCCACACCCTCCTATAACACCCCGTGTTTTTCATGCATTAAATATTTAATTAATTCGGGAATTGAAAAATACTTGTGAGTCGTAATTTTAATTGAATTAATTAGGGAAATTTTATTTAAATATTAATCGGGAAGTATATGGTTAATATTTAGGGAAACTTATTTACTAAGTGAATAATAATATTGTATTTACGTCATTTTGGGTATTAATGACGGGATATGTACTTATTTCAGCCGGGAGTCGATATAGACTAATTTGGGTGCGAAATAAGTATTTTTATAAATTAATTCGGATGCCAATTCTAAGTGTACTGCTGAGTTCGGATGGGCCGAGATAGTCGGAAAAGTATACCCGGGGGTAGTAAACGGGTCACGGGACGTTTGTAGGCATAGCCGGGCCCACACGGGGGCATTTGGGTCACTTGGGCTTGGCCCGTTAGACAAAAACGGGATTAAGGTTAATTAAATAAATAAAAGAAACAAGGGAACGGCTGAATTAATTAGAGAAAATACTTAGAGGGTTAGGAAACCCTAACAGCAGCCAAAGTCAAATTTGAGGATCAGAGGAGAGCCATAAAGGAGTCATCTTCAACCTTGAGCACTCACGGTTCCAAATTCAGACTCTACGAACCCTAAGGCAAGTGGTTAACTTGTTGTAGCATGTAAAGTGTATTTCAATTCATATTCAGGTGATGTGTGTAATCAAGGAAAATTCGTTTTGGGATTTAAAGGGGGTGTGAACATGGGGTTTTGTAAACCATGAATCTGATTGCTAAATTGATTAGAAAATCGTATATAATCTGAGTTGTATATTCGTATCTGATAAGATGTGTAAACCCAGATAAATTGGAGATGAATTTGTTGTCAAGGAATTGATGTTTAAATGGGTTAAAGAATAAATGGAAGTTTACTCCAATTTGTAAAAATAATAGAAAAAGTGAATTTACTGATGTTGTTGGACTTTATAGAGGTTCCCCATAAGGTTTTTGATGTCTATTGTCGATGGGAAACCTTGGTTTTTAGTGTAGAAGAAACTAGGGTTTGGAGGTGGGCGTCCATGGCTGAAATAGCCAACTCGGGGAAGACGAGGACCTGATTAATCGATCGATCAATCAAAGGTGGACCATCGATCGATCGATGGTCCGAAAACTTTGACAGTTCACCAAGTTGGTAATATATAGGGAAATTTAATAAAAATTATTCCATGCCTTAATTTGTAGTAATTAACACATGGGTTTAAATCTAATTAACAGTGAATGAAATTAATTAGGATTTGAGGGCGGCTTGGTGTGACATCATAATTTAAAATTAATTGGGATTTGGAGAAATTAGGTGTGACACACTAAGGTTAAATTCTGGAAAGTTTGTTTTGAAATGATTAAATGTGGATGTAGTAAACAAGTCCAGGAATAACGGTTGAGCGATACCGGGATGTTAATTTTATTTAGGTCAAGGCTAAATAATTTAGAGTTGGGGATTTAGACTCGGGTGATGTTATTTCGGGCCACGAGAGTAAGTCCGAATATATTGGTTGGGGCGATACCAAAAGCAATTAATGTGCAAATTAATTTATAATAAGTGTTGATGTAAAAAATTAGATTGCTTCTAATTATTTAATCACGGATAAATTTAAATAAGACAAAGAATTTTTAAAGTGGTTCAGCCTTATAAGAGTGGCCTATGTCCACTGTTTCTGTTATTGCCGAATGTTTGGAAATTCTCGATATGTGGTTCTATCAAGAAATTCCGGTCCCCTTGAATGAGGATGATACAATGTATTTATAACCATTAGGCTGTACATGTGAAAGGGTAAACAATTAATGCCCTTTAAGTGTATACGTCTGTATGATGAGCATTCAATGAATAGTTGAACTGTTGATTATCTGGCAATTAATGCTATGGTCGAGATGCATCTCGGACTGCCTTAGTTGCTCGGTATTCTGGAGTTTCTCGGAGCAGTGGAGTTACTCGGAGCAATGAAGTTCATCGGAGTACCCCTGTTACTCGGAGTGTCTGACTTGATCAGGGAAGTAAAGTTCCTCGTTGCTAAAGTGATTGTAGAAATGTGCCATGTAGACTGACACGTGTCTTCCTGTGATTCATCCACGTCAGTATATTAATTTTGGTATCAACAGAAGCCCCCAATGTTTCATATTTCGAAATTTGAGGAGTATGGAACATTCTTTCTCGAAATATAGCAATATTAAATGATCCTCCTAATTTTTAGGAGCATTTCCTTCGTATTTATTTTTCCTTCTAAATTCGCAGAATCGGCCTTTTTGAATTTTTATAACCGCTTCGATCTTCGCGCATTTTTTGTCCTTTTAGCCGCCGGTAGCGTAATAGTTTCTTTTTGTAATCATTTCCTTCACCGTTTCCCGAGGCAAAGTATTTAAGCGTTGCAGACAATCCCATCGTCTTCTACTTTTCCAAATTTCTGTTTTTGAGTTTTCCATTGTCTCTCTCTCTCTTGTGCGTTCATCTTTTCCTCCGTTCGTTGTCAACAGATCTCTCTTTTTCCTGTAAGATCTTCTTCCTTCTTCTTCATTTCTTTTATTCATCATGGTTTATCTTATTGAATCTCTTGAGAAATTCCGTTCTGATTTTTCTATCCCTTCTTGGTTAACTCTGGAGGAGCTTTCTGAGCCTTCCGATTATTTTCGCTTGGCTGAGGGACATTGGTTCCCCAACCTCTTTATTGCTGAGTGTGGATTTTCTTTTCCACCAAATCCTTTGTGTTTAGAATTTTGTCAATATTTCGATGTTGTTCCTGCGAAAATAGCCCCCAACACATGGAGAATAGTTAATGGGGTGCATAGGTTAAATCAAACTCATGGAACTCGTATAGGAATTCCTGAGATTATGTTTTGTTATAGATGGGCCGTTCTGGATAATACTATTTATTTAAAAACCATATTTTTGAATAGGGCTTTAGTAGTCAACCTCCCTGATGCCAATAGGGATTATTTTGAACATGAGGTTGTTATTAAAAATTGGCAACATGCCCATATAGTTGGAGACGAAGTATACCAGGGTCCCAGATGCCCTCCCTATGGCAATGGGATAGGTTATTTTCATTTTATTTTATTTCTGAAATTATGCTTTCATTATGTTTGATAAAATGTGTGACTGATATTTCAATGTGTATTTATTTGCAGTTGATAGTAAAAGAAAAGCTCCAAAGGAAGCAGAAGTTAATATAAAGCATTTGAAACTTATCTGGGGCCTGCATCAGAAAGTTGCAGATGAGCACATTAGGTCTGCTTCATATTTGTTGCAGTATAAGAGTTATACATCCTCTTTTACTCCTCGCCCTGTGATAAGCAGTACTGAACCAGCACCAGCTCTTGAAGACTCTTCTCCTGAATCTTATATTCCCTTGAGTAAGAAGATGGGTAAAAGAAGAGTTCCTGCTATCTTCGAGGAGGCTGCCTCTGTTGGAGAGGCAAAAACAAATAAGCCTGATGTCCCAGAAGGGACAAAGAAAATAGATGCTGCTCCTTTTGTTGCACCCAAGAAGGTTATCGAGAAGCCCCCATGGCTTCAAGAAAGGGTGATGCTCCCAAGGAAGTAATCACCATATCCCCAACCAAGAGTTCTTCCTTGGTTGAAGTTGTTGCTATGCCCCCAAGGAGGCTGAAGAAAAGCTCCTCGGTCAATTTGACTGAAACCGTCTCCCAGCTCCCAGTTAGTGGTGCTGGTGTTCCTACTATTATTCCCCCGAGCTCTGCTATGAGCTCGGTGAAGACTTTGATCATCCCCAAGATCCAAGGAATTGAAGAGAATCTTCCTCGGGATATGCTTACATCTCTGGCTACTCGCCACATTGCTTCAGTAAGTTTCTCTTGTTCAGAACTTTCCTTTCTTCCCTTATTACATATATCTCTGTACTGACTTGTCGTTTTTTCCTTTTTCCAGTTGGTGAGTTGCTTTAACACAATCGTGAAGAAAGATGAAGCAATTAAGGCTTCTAGCTCCTCGTCTGGTGTAGAGGATGCTTTAATGGGTTTGACCCAATCTTTGAAAGACTCCCGTCAGAAATATGACGAGGATAAAGCTGATTGGGAGAAGAAACTGGCCTTGGTTGAGGAAGAAAAGGTGCAGCTTGCTGAGGTCTCCAAGGGGTTGGAGAGTAAAGTGAAAGATTTAGAAGGGAAGAACATAGAGCTTGATGAGAAGCTCAAGAATTTTGGTGTGCTTGAGAACAATCTTAAATTGGCTGAGGAAGAATTAGCCCTTCTTCACGATGTAAATCGTCAGAAGGAGGAGGTGGAAGGCAAATTGAAGGCCACCGAGGAACTTCTATCCGAGAAGCTTTCCTCGGGAAAGGTGAAAAGAAAAGTGGCTGTAAAGAAGTCCTTCAGCACTGGCTGGGACAAAGGATGGAATAAGGGGGTGGCGGCAATGATGTCCCAGGTAGAGTATGGCAGCCTCAAATACTTCGGAGATGGATGGGTTGCTGCTCTTCAGGAGTTGAAGGTTGATGAGGTCTCTGAACTGTTTCAATAACATCTTCCTGGTCCCCCCCCCCCCAACTATTGAAGATGAAGAAGATTATGAAGATGCCTCCGAGGAATCCTCTATGGTTGTGGGTGATCAAATCCTTGCCCCACAACCTATCCAGCCAGTCAACGAGGAGCTTCCTCATTTGCCTGCTCCATCTGAACAACCTCCTGCTCCTGCCGACCAACTTTATGTTTCTTCCGAGCAACCTAGCTCCTCATCCCAGCCTCCCGAGAAAGTTCTGGGAGACAAGGAAAAGGTGTGAAGTTGTTCGGTATTTGTCTTTATTTTATTTTCTTTTATCATCTGTATCCTGAACTTTATACTCTTTTTCTATGATGTAATAAAAATCACATTTATTATCATCTATGCTGTTGATGCTCTGTTTTCTTCTTATTAACTCTTGCCTTCTATTCTTTATTAGTTTATGACCAGAATGGAATTGTTGTCTGATCATGACACATCACTGCTCAGACAATGCAATGAATATTTTAAAGCGGGTCATACTGATTTGGATAAGGCACAAATTGTAGACATACTTGGCTGAGATGTTTCAGAACAAGCAGTTGAGGCCTATCAATACTTGAAATGTCTTCTTGATCGTGATGTAGCCAATAATGTGGCTTATTACGAAATGATTGAATACTTACAAGGTACTCTTGATGAACTTCAGCAGCAGTATAAAGAATCTTCATCTCTTTTGCACGAAGGGTATGAAAAGAAAATCAAAAAACTCAGTGCTGAGAAAGGCTATGACAAGATACTTGTTGGTTATGAAGTGAGAGAGAGAACTTTGAAGACTGAAGTCGAAGAGCACAGGAAAATCGCTCAGCTGCTGGAGCAAGAGAATAATAATCTGCAAAAGGAATTAGCTCAGTTGAGATCTGTTGCTTCTTCTTCAAATGCCTTGGTACCTATTACCGATGAGGGATTTTCCTTTTTAGAAGTTGAGAACGCCAAATTGCAAGAAGAATTAGAAACTTTGAGAAGAGCTGGCCCTGCTACTGCTGTTCGGGGACGAGAAAGAGGTTCTCGGGGTCGAGCAAGAGTTGCCTTGAGTGCTATCGAGGAACAAGGTACTTCACCTGCTCAGGGACGACCAAGAGTTCTTCATCCTACTATTGAAGAAGCTCGTACTCAAGCTGCGTTGGAAAACCAAGCATTCCAATTGATGGCAAAAAATCAAGCCTTATCTGAAATGTCCAAGAAAGTCCAAAGCCTGGAGGAGAAACTTGCTACGCAGAAGTCTGCTTTGGAAAATAAAGATATTTTTTCCAGAAGCCTTCACGAGCAATTAGAGAGACTAACATTCCAATTCCATAAACAACCTCGTGAATTCTGGAGGGCAGGCTACAACGAAGCCCTCTGTCACTTGGATGCTCGTATTGAGAATGCTAACAATGAAGGCTACAAACAGGGATGGTTGAATGCTCTAGGTGTATTGAAATTGGAGCAAGGTCACTATTTATGGAATTACCATGACCCAGGGCTGCTCGATCTACCAGTTCCTCCGTTCAATCTTGACATGAGCTGGATCCCTGCTCGGGCCATTCCTCGATTTCTTATTTCAAAGTATCTCGGTGATTATAACCTTTATTCAAATGCTGAATTATCTCGTCCTGAGCATCTACTAGACAGACCTTCTATAATGAACATCAGAATGCTTCAAGACCCTAACTTCATTAATTCTCCCCTTTGCTTGGAAGATCCTCCTGCTGGCGAGGAGCCTATTTCAAAAGCAAAAGGAAAGAGACCAATAGAATAGGGTTCTTAATGTAATAATTGTTTATATATTTCATAATCAATGTATTCATTTTTGTACTTCATTTTTGGGTTTAATGAAATACATATAATTTTGTTTGCAAATGTTGATTGCCATTGTCTTGCAGTTGTAAAATACTTTTCATTTGTGTATGTATCTCTGTTAAAAAGATAAAAACATTTTGTATTTTGTCGACCAACTGATTGTCGACTAGCTTGACTGTATATCTGTTAATAAGATAACAACATTATGTAATTTGTCGACCAACTATAGTTGATTCAAACTTGTTGTCGACTAGCTTAAATTTGTAATAATCATTTGGCTGACCCAAAAATAATGGTGTTTTGCTTCTCGACTAAATATTTAATTTTAACTTGGTAATATTCGTAAAATGTTTCCGACCAACAAGGGTTGGCATCTTTTGATTCTTCACCAATATAACTTGGTGAATTTTCTTTCCTGACCAACTTTGGAATTTTTTGGAAAATATATTTTTCTTCCTAACCAACCGGAGTTGGCATTTTTAGGAATATTTTTGCCTCCTAACCAAAGGAGTATGGTTTCCTAACCAACCGGAGCTGGCATTTTTAGGAATATTTTTGCCTCCTAAGCAAAGGAGTATGGTTTCCTAACCATCCAAAGATGGCAGTTTTAGGAATATTTTTGCCTCCTAACCAAAGGAGTATGGTTTCCTAACCAACCGGAGCTGGAATTTTTAGGAATGTCTTTCCCTAAACAAATCGAGTTGGCATTTTTAGGAGTATAGTTTCCTAACCAACCGAGGTTGACATTTTTAGGAATGTCATTTTTACTGCTGAGCAGTGTAGTGTGTAGCACTAGTATTCCCGAAAAACTTTCAATAAAAGGAGAGAGGCTGGCAAAATATCATCATTTTATTCATACTGATGGAACCGCTTTACATTTTACATCACTGATAGTACTTGCGTAGGTGTTCAGCATTCCATGCATTCTTAAACTCTTCTCCTTCTAAAGTTGCTATTCGGTAAGTTCCTGGTCGAACAACTTCTATAACTCGGTATGGTCCATGCCAGTTTTCCTCCAACTTACTGTGCTTCTGAATGACCTTCTTTAGCACATAATCTCCTTCTTTTAGGTCGCACTTCTTCACCCTCTTATTGTAGAATAGAGCCGTTCGTTGTTGGTAAGCAGCATTTTTAATGGCTGCTTCTTCTCTAACTTCCTCGAGCATGTCCAAATCCAATCTTCTCATTAAGTCGCTGACTGGGGAATTGAAATTCAGCACTCTGTGTGTTGGAAGACCCAACTCGGCAGGTATTACAGCCTCACTTCCAAATGCCAGCATATATGGGGATTCTCCAGTTGCTGCTCGAGAAGTAGTATGATAAGCCCACAGTACTGATTGTACCTCGTTAATCCAATTTGCTTTAGCCTCACTTAGCCTTTTCTTCAAACCATTTAGCAATGTCCTGTTCGTTACTTCAGTCTGTCCATTACTTTGGGGATGACCTGGTGCTGAATGGAGCTTCAAAATGTTGGACTGATGGCAATAGGCAGCGAATTCCTCATTATCAAATTGAGTTCCATGGTCGGTGATGAATGCATGAGGAAGACCATACCTGCAAATGATGTTTTTCCAGACAAATTGGTATACCTTTTTGTAAGTCATGTCGATAAGAGGCTCAGCTTCAACCCACTTAGTAAAATAATCCACTGCGACGACGAGGTATTTAAACCTTCCCCTGGTCGTTGGCAGTGGCCCTACCAAATCTATCCCCCACATGGCAAATGGCCAAAGGGAAGTGATAGGTGTCAACAATGCTTGTGGAATTCTTCGTATGGAGGAAAAGCGCTGGCACTTGTCACATTTTTTAGCATAGGCTATACAATCAGCCCTCATCGTTGGCCAGTAGTATCCCTGTGTCATTACCCTTTGTAAAAGAGTACGACCTTCTACATGAGCTCCACAGGACCCTTCATGGATATCTTCAATCAATTCTTTCACCTCAAAGCGATGTACACATCTTTGCAATCCTTCCAAGATTCATCGTCTTTACAAAACACCGTTAGTTAGTACATTCCGAGCAGCTTTAAACTTCAATTTCTTGGCAGCAAGCTTATCCATCGGTAATTCTCTCTCCTCAATATATGCCCTTATGGGATCCATCCAAGATGGTCCTAAGTCAAGGGTGATAAAATTCATCATTATGTCTTCATCTATGCTCCGACTTTCTAACACTTCAATTGGTATCGTTCTTCGCAGCTCGGTACGAGTAGCTGATGCTAGTCGGGCCAAAGCGTCTGCTCTTGCATTCTCCATTCTCGGTATTCTGATTAACTGGATGGCAATAAATTCTGATACTAACTCCATTACCTTTGTATGATACTTGATCATTAATTCTCCTTTGGCTGCATATGTTCTCAATATTTGATTCACAATTAATTGTGAATCACTGAATACAATAACCTGCTGCGCCTTCATAGTTTTTGCCAAAGTAAGTCCTGCTATCATGGCCTCATACTCAGCCTCATTATTGGAAGCTTTGAATTGAAATCGCAGTGCATATTCCATGTCGACTTCGTCTGGGCTGTTCAAAATGATACCTGCTCCACAGCCTGCAGTACAAGATGAACCATCTACATACAACTTCCATATAGGCAACTCGTCTTTTAATTTATAATCTGACAGAGTTCCTCGATGAAATATTTGTTGCTTCTTTTTAGTATCCCCTGATATTTCTTATTCTTTGTCGATCATCTTTTCTTGCCCTTTTACCAACCTGAGTTGGTCTGACCTCGAATTTGATGATCTTGTCACATCCACTTGCCCTTTTACCAAACTAGGTTGGTCTGAGCCAGTGTTTGTTGATCCTGTAACATCCACAGGTTGATCGGCGAGCTGCTTTTGCTCCTCGGGGGTATCAGGATAGGTGAATTCTGCTATGAAATCTGCTATTGCTTGTCCTTTAAGCGATGACCTGGGTTCATAAATTATATCATATTCACCGAGCTCTATTTCCCAGTACATTAATCTCCCTAATTTCTCTGGTTTATGAAGGGCTTGTCTCAACGGCATGTCAGTATATACGGTATGGGCCTGGAAATATGGCCTCATTCTCCTACTTGCCTCAATTAATGCCAGAGCCAATTTTTCCAGCTTTGGATACCTGATCTCTGCACCTCGGAAGGCCTTACTTGTGTAATAAATTGGATTTTGCGCTCCATTTTCCATTCTGATCAATGCTGAGCTAACTGCATTCTCTGATACCGCCAGGTACAAGTATAATTTTTCTCCCATTACTGGCCTGGACAACAGTGGAGGTGCTACCAAATACTTCTTCAAGTCTTGAAAGGCCTTCTCACATTCATCATTCCACTCGAAAGTTTTTCGAAGCGTTTTGAAGAATGGGAGGCATCTATCAGTTGCTCGGGATACAAATCTGTTGAGCGCTGTAACTCGTCTTGTAAGGCTTTGCACTTCTTTCTTCGTCGTTGGAGATCGCAGCCCTAAAAGAGCTTTGATCTTTTCTGGATTTTCTTCAATGCCTCTCTGATTGACGATGTAACCGAGGAACATTCCTTCTCGTACTCCAAATATGCACTTCATCGGGTTCAGCTTCATTTGGTATTTATCCAGTTGATCAAAAGTCTGACATAAGTCCACTAGATGATCAGCAGCTTTCTTACTCTTTTTCAGCATATCATCGACATAGACTTCCATATTGCAACTGATTTGTTCGGCAAAGACCTTGTTCATCAGCCGCTGGTATGTTGCACCTGCATTTTTCAAACCAAAAGGCATAACATTATAACAATAAGTTCCCATAGGGGTAATAAAAGAAGTACTTTCCCTGTCTTCAGGTTTCATCTTGATCAGGTTGTAACCAGAGTAAGCATCCATGAAGCTGAGTAGCTCATGTCCCGAGGTAGCATCCACTAGTTGATCAATTTGGGGCAATAGAAAGTGATCCTTTGGGCATGCCTTGTTGAGATCGATGAAATAAACACACATTCTCCATTTATTGTTTTTCTTCTTTACCATCACCACATTTGCTCACCAGTCTGGGTATTTAACATCTTCAATTAATCGAGCTTTCTGGAGTTTCTCGACCTCCTCCTGTATAGCTTGATTCTTCTCGGGACTTAATACTCTTCTTCTCTGCTTTACAGGTTTGATCTCCTTATTCACATTAAGTTCATGACATAAGAAGTTTGGATCTATTCCAGGCATATCTTCATGACTCCATCCAAAAGTTTTATTTTTACTTCTTAGGAAAGTTATCAACTCCTGTTTTATTGAGTCATCTAACGACGAGCCTATTTGAGTTATTCGTTCAGGGTGTTCATCGTCCAGAATGACATTTTCTGTAGCTTCCACCACCTGACCTTTTACAAGTTGAGATTCATCCCTGGGATCCAGTGTTTCAATTTCTGTACCTTCATCCACCTGATAGGTAACAGTCTTTTTCCTCGACTCGTCCAATTCCTCTTGTTCGGCAGATGAATAATAGCATTCCCGAGCTACTTTTTGATCACCTTTCACAACTCCTACTCCAAAGTTTGTTGGGAGTTTTAAGCACTGATGTACTGTAGATGGAACTGCTTCGAACTTCTTCAATCCTACCCTTCCCATGATGATGTTGTAAGCTGACTGAACATTCTTGTCCATCACAAAGAAACGTATTCTTTCTGTTCGACATGCGAGCCATGTACCAATGAATATATCCAACTTGATCGTCCCAATTGGAAAAAAAAAATCGCCAGCAAAACCAAGGAGAGGTCTGTGATAAGGCTCCGATTGAGATAATTTTAAATTTAAACTATCGAAGCACGAGTAGAACATGATGTTTGCCGAGCTACCATTGTCTACCAAAACTCTTGAAATCATCACTTCTTTCATCCTCATCTTGATCACCAAAGGGTCATCGTGAGGGTATAGGACACCTGCGAGGTCGTTTTTTAAAAAACCAATGACCAGCTTCTCTTTGTTTACCTTTCTCGGGCGATCCTCCTCAGCCAAATTTATCCGCTGAATATATGAGCAAGCTTGAGCCTCACAGAGATAAGCTTTTCTTTCGGCAGTAAGGTCTCCTCCACCTGCATCTCCACCTATAATAACATTACAATCAAATGACCCAAAACGTATTGAAAATACCTCACGTTTCATTTGCCTTGGCCTTTTAGGAAGATCGGGGTCATCTTCGATATCATCTTCATGATCTCTTTTCCTGTTCTCTTTTGCCCGACAAGGAGATCTAGACCTCTCTCTTGTTCGATCATCGTTTCCTCTTTCATTTCTACGATCAACATATTTGACAATTTTCCTCATCTAATGAGTGTTTCGATCTCATTCTGGAGGGCTATGCAATTTTTTGTCATATGGCCATGATCTTTGTGAAACTCGCAATATTTTTCTCTATTCCTCCTGTCAGGGTCTGCCTTCATTCTCTTTGGCCATTTTAACTCCTCGTTATTCTTGATTTCTTCCAAGACGTGGTTGATACCCATCTTCAAGGGAGTATAGTTATCAAACTTCTTCAAGACTTCCCATGACGACTTATTTTTGGATTGTTTGTCACCACCATTGCCCTTATGCTATTTCTTCTTAGCTTTGTCGACTTTCACCTTGGTTTCCTTATCCATATTCTTCATCGCAGCCATAGCCTCCTCGGCATTCATGATTTTGGCCACTTTTGCCATCAACTCTGACATAGTTGTAGGTGGATATTTAGCCAAAGTGTAATACAACTTGTTGGGCAATAGCCCACTCATCAAGGCGGTGATTGTTGTCTTCTCTTCATAATCTATGACTTCTAGCTTCTCGTTATTGAAATGAGTTATGTAGTCTCTACTACTCTCACCAGCTTTTTGTCTAACGCTTAACAAATGCGCTACTCGTTTTATTGGCTTTGCCCCAAAACAGAAATTCCCAATGAATAACTCGGCTAGTTGAAAGAAAGTTGAAATCTTACCCCGAGGAATATTGTTGTACCATATCTGGGCAGATCCAGTAAGAGTTCCCGAGAATGCTCTGCATCTCATCTCATCCGGGACAGCATAGATATCGGTGGCAGCTTGATATTGCTCTATGTGGAGAACATTATCTGTCTTTCCATCATATTTGGGGATCACCATAGGTTCTTTGAACTTTGACGGTGTAGGAAAATCCACAATGGCTTGGACAAAAGGCGTCCCTTGAACAAAAGTTCATTGTAGTGGGTTCCTCGCCTTAGTCATTTCTCCCAATCTATCTTCCAATCTCTAAATAGAGCCTTTCCACGCGTCGTTTCCTTCCTCGGGCCTATTGGTTCGAGCAATTGATCGAGCTGATGTGGCCTCTTGAGATCTATCTTAACGAGCAGCTGGTCGTGATTGCGCTGATCCTTCTCTTAGATCTGATGGTTGTCGAAAACTCCTCGACATGGCCTTAGATGGACTCCTATTCTTCCTAGGGACTAATCGACTGAAAGGAGACACCCTACTCAATCTTTCCAGGGCACTGGTCCTCTATGGAGAGAGAGTAATACATTTTTCAGTATTTGTGGCCCGTATTGACGAAGTTCGCCCAGGTTGATAAGAGAAATCATCAGATTCCTCATTATAATATGAATCAGTACGCCTGGATCGTGAAGAACGTAAATGGGTTTGCCTCTGACCGCTTCTCTGTCCTGAATGAGCAGGTGCACCGCCATGAAGGGTTTGTATGAGTTGTCGCATTGTTTCTTGCATGGCGGTCTGACCTTGGGCCAGATTTGTCATTATTCCAGCCAGATCTAGAACAGTTGATGGTGCAGAGGGATTTGGAGGGTTTCCAGCGTTTCGATTGCTGGATTCAGGATTATCAGCCATTGATGATGAATTTTTTTTGGTGAAAAATGATACTAACAGTCGTTTGCCACAGATGACGCCAATCTGTTGATGTAAAAAATTAGATTGCTTCTAATTATTTAATCACGGATAAATTTAAATAAGACGAAGAATTTTTAAAGTGGTTCAGCCTTATAAGAGTGGCCTACGTCCACTGTTTCTGTTATTGCCGAATGTTTGGGAATTCTCGATATGTGGTTCTATCAAGAAATTCCGGTCCCCTTGAATGAGGATGATACAATGTATTTATAGCGATTAGGCTGTACATGTGAAAGGGTAAACAATTAATGCCCTTTAAGTGTATACGTCTGTATGATGAGCATTCAATGAATAGTTGAACTATTGATTATCTGGCAATTAATGCTATGGTCGAGATGCAGCTCGGACCGCCTTAGTTGCTCGGTATTCTGGAGTTTCTTGGAGCAGTGGAGTTCCTCGGAGCAATGAAGTTCATCGGAGTACCCCTGTTACTCGGAGTGTCTGACTTGATCAGGGAAGTAAAGTTCCTAGTTGCTAAAGTGATTGTAGAAATGTGCCACGTAGACTGACACGTGTCTTCCTGTGATTCATCCACGTCAGTATATTAATTTTGGTATCAACAATAAGAGTTAAGCAATAAACTCAAAATAAAATGGAATAGGCTTATGTCACGGACTCAGTGCATGGCGTAGCCGGGATAATTTCTATTTATATGTATACGGCGTGTGATAGTGTATATATATATATATATATGATGTCTACATTAATATCAGTGAATAGATATTATTACTATATGCTCTAGTGCTATAGGGGGAGGTTGCGCGTAGTGGATGAATCCCCTAGCTTGAGGAGTAGGGCGAGTATAATCCCAGGTCATAGCGTCCGTTATATGGGTGAGGGGCATCTCACTTTCAGGGAAGGAATATGACCGCCTCTAATATATATGTATTAACCAAGTTAGGGAGAAATTCTGACTTGGGGTAACTAGGTTAGGTGAATATACCTAGTGGGATAGCACTTTAGAGGAATTATACCCGGTGAGACTTTACTCGGGGAAAAATACTATTATTAAATGTTATATCAGTATGTTTGTGAATACTGCAATATGACTGAGTATATAATTAGGTAAATAGTTATATACGGGAAAATTAATACAAAGCATGAGTTGTATTATATATATAACAGATGTGGAAGTTATATGAAATTTAAAAAGGGAAATGATTTAATTAAGTTGATGACGATAATAACTCAAGAATCATAATTAAGGTATACTCGGTTAGAGTAGGGTGTTTGCAAAGGGTTTTATAATTTATCTAGTCATAAGATGAAAAACTAGGTGAATTTATTTAAGGCGTTAGTAGTTCACATTAAAGGAGGGGTGAGGATGTCCTCAAGGGAGTGCGACACTAACTAAAATATGGAGAGCATGTATATTTACTTATTACTGCAAGTTAATCATTTGTTAAATATTTTTCAAATGTTTTTTGGGTACTAACCCTTGCTATAAAAATTTTAAAAACTTTTTAGGTGTCCAGCCACAGGGACGCCAGGCTTGGCTCTGTTTCAGGAAACCCGTTGCTGCAGCATATGTGAATGTGGCGGGAGTTCTAATAGACGCCTCATTCTTTCATTTTAGTGTAGAGACTTCTCTCAATTATTTCGAGCGTGTCGCTCATAGTTCATTTAGTTTTTGCCAGACTTGTTGCGATTGATTACTTGTCTTTACTTTATATTTGTTGGAGTTTGGGCCGATGGTTTATTCGATCAGTTAGTAAATTGTGAATGGTTGTTTTAGTTAATTATGATTATTGTGTTATTTTACTTTCCGCATGATTTTCATTTAAGTTAATGAAAGATAAAACTTGGCACCAGTTTACTTTTTCTCACTTAAGTGGTTAGTAATTAAAAAGGCGACAGTGATGCTAAGAATGATCCAACTGAGAAACCTATTCTAACTTAATTTAGGACTGATCACCCAGGGTTAATTAGGTGGGGTGTTACAGATGGTATCAGAGCATCAGGTTCTAGTGTCCTTAGGATCTGTACGGCTTTCTACGTTTCAGCGTAGCACTCGGTTGTTATAGAGCCCTATTATTAGGACTATTGATTCATTTTCCGCTTGTGAGATGTCGTATTTCTGCTGTGAATATTTTTGTGTAAATTGTGTACTTGTATGATTCAATTTATTTTAGATACACCGAGGAGACTGAGAGCGAAGAGGGCTGAGGCTAGGGATGAGGTCAGGGAGGCTCATCAGGAGCCACAGGTACCGCCACCACCCCCACCACCACACGAGTTGATTTCCACTACTCAGGTGGCAGTGATAGTGGCCCAGGTGGTCGAGACAGCAATGCGAGCTATGGAAGCTCACTTTCCATAGCACCAGGCACCACCTCCAATGGCACCAGCAGTTCAGGCTCCAGTGGGGCGACCATCTTGGCAGAGAGTTAGGGAGACCTTTTAGAAGGGTCACCCACCTGAGTTTCGGGGTAGCACAGATGTAGTAGAGGCTTCTGACTAGAAAAAGAACATTCAGCACCATCTGCGCATGTTGGAGTGTACCTAGGTACTGAAACAGATGATTTCTACCTTTCATCTGTCGGGGGTAGCCTTACAGTGGTGGGAGTCAGTTACCACCATCGAGGAGCGAGATTTGATGACGATAGCAGAGTTCTGGGTGCGGTTCGACCGCAAATACTTTCCACCAGCGATAAAGACTGAGATGAGAAAGAAATTCAGTGATTTAGTACAGGTTGACCGATCAGTGGCAGACTATGAGGAAGAGTTCACCTGTTTGGCAAACTTTGTGCAAAATGAGGTGAGCGATGAGGAGAGAAAGAAATCGAGATTTATGGATGGCTTATCATGGCGGATCAGGCAACATTTGATTGGGAATCCGGCATTAGTGACTTATACAAATGTCGTTAGTGCCGCACTTGTACATTTCCAGGATCATCACTTCCATGCGAAGGGGAGCAAGAGAACAGGGGAGCCGAGCCAATAGGGCAAGGCAGTTTCTAGTGGTGACACGAGTGGTACTCAGCAACAAACTGGCAGTTAGCAAGGGAATCAGGCTAAAAAGTTTAAGCCTGGTGGGTTCCGACCTGGAGGACAGGGATTCAGGCAGGGGCAACCGGGCCTGAATCAGCAACAATAGGTTCCTTAGGGCCGTCAGGGCCAATGGAACAATGGGGGAGGCCAGCAGGGTCAGCCGTGTCAGGGCCAATAGGGCCAATGACAGGGGGATGGTCAGAGACGCTGTTTTGTTTGTGGCCAGCCAGGACATTTCAAGAGTGAGTGCCCGCAGAGGGGCAGAGGTCAATAGCAGGAGGTCCAACAGGGGCAAGGGGGGAAGATGCCTCCAGCAGCAGCACCCGCCCCACTGTAGCACGACAATTGCACTACGTATGTGTGTATAACGTCTCGGATGTTCCCAATCCTTTAGCGCAGCAAGCACCGCCAGTAATTGAGGGTATGTTTCTCATTCATGGTTATGAGGGTAGTATTCTTTTTGACATGGGAGTATCAAATTCATTCATCAAATTTAATTTTGCTAAACGGGACAGATTACTAGAGACTGCGGGTATTCTTCGGATGTGTGTAAAGTAGCCAGTAGGCAGCGGGGCTACGCTTCACCCGATTTGTCGAGGAGTGGACATTGTGATTGAGAGGCTTAGTTTAGCAGCAGACCTCTTAGTATTAGATATGGAAGGGTACGATATAGTAACAACCCTCGCTTTTGAGAACCTATTTTATATTTATTTGCTAGGTATAGTAATTAGATATAAAATGTTGGAATGTGGAGTAAGTATTAATTCAGTGAAGAAAAGTTAATATTTACTAATTTGTTGCATATTTACCTTAAGTGTAGGTGAATATCCATATTGGGTTTTATTGTGTCATAAGATTTAAAATGACATTTTGGTCTAAAATGAAACCGGAACTTAAAATGAGTTATAAAATTTCCAAATAATAATTTGGAGGGCGTAGTTAGTTCCAGAAGGTGTGAGATAGTCAAATTATGTGCCATGTTGTATTTTGAGGTTTTGGGCACTTTTGACTGGTTTTAGTTTAAATGTGTAGTTGCGTGTTATTTTATCACGGTATTTATTATTTAAGTTGGTAATTATAGACTAAGGCACGATTTATGTCTTGAAATCCACTTATTTCCCTTAAGTGTATTTAGTGACTTAGAGAGAAAGAGAGAGAAGAAGAAAACTTTGGGAGAAAAAGAGAGATTGAAGATTTGAAGATTTACCTTGCATTCATCTTCATCAAATCTGAAATTTGCAAGCTTGAGGCAAGTTTTCTACTTGCTATTATATGATTTAAGTTGAATAAGTAGTGTTGGTAGTTGTGGGTTATTTATGGTTTAAGAAAGTTAGGGTTTTTATTGGATTTATGGGCTTTAAATCTTTGGAGGTTGATTTGAGTTGATATTGATGTAAATTATGGTTGTTTGATGCATTTATAATCAGTTGGTGGTAATAAATGATAAGGGTTTAGTTGTTGGAAGAAGAAAGGGTCCTACGTCTGCTATGACCGGTCGACCGCGGTTCTAGGACCGATCGACCGGGCCTTCGTGGGAGGGCACACTGCTTTCCCACCAAGGTCTAAATTTTGGTGTACGATCGACCGTGGTCCGTTGACCGATCGACCGACCCCCTTCTATCTGGACTTTCTACTTTTATTCGTAGGCCAAACTTTGAGACGCGATCGACCGCGGTATCAGGACCGGTCGACCGGTCCCCTGTTTTCCACCCGTAAACCTTATTTTGTTTCCTAGGTTTCTTTTTTTCAATAGGAACTAGGAACCTTCTTGTATGAAGTAAAATTAGAGTTCTAGAGTTTTAGTTGAGTTTGGCCGTTACCCTAGAGTTGAATGGGTTCACTTGGGGTTCATTCCATGGATACAAAAAGTGACGTTTAGGCATTTATTTTCATTTGACAAATTATTAGGAACTAAGCATTATAACCCCATACTTGGAGATTTTAGGGGCTCTACTGAGGTATAGAACACCTTGGGACTTGTAAGATTTTGGTGATCACTTGGATAATCATTCGATACTTAATATATGTTGAAATATAATGAGAAATATTCATTGATTGTGGTTTCAGATAAAATTAAACATACATGTGATTAATGAAAAATGATAATGAGATTTAATTGGTAAATGTTAATTTACTTAAACACACCTCTCTAAATGCTATCATAAGGGAAGCTCACGCATGAGGTGATGTCCCCTGACTAGTGAATGCAGGGAGACTATAGTCCTCGGCCATATGCGGGATTTTATATGTTTTTCTGCGCTAGTGAGGTAATTCCAGGTGTGGTTATGACTCACTCGCAGGCATATGGCCACTTCCCGATGTGCGTTAGGTGCCTAGTTTTTCTTTTATAGATAGGCCCAGGAAGATGATAGACATTTAGGGGCACGCCCAGTGGGGCAACTCGGAGGGGAGGTCTTAGAATTGTTATATGTATAAGAATATAACCTTTCTAAATCAAGTGGGACTTGACATTTGTGAATTTCCATAAGAAAGTAAGATGGTAATTATATTCCTGTTAAGGAATGGAATATGAATAGTTATGAGGAATAATGATGTTAAATTTTATTCTCGTGTACAAGTTAACAACTGTTAGAATCATTTAAATTGCCTTATCATGCTTTGTAATTAGGTTGTTAGATTATCATCTACTTCATTCGTGATTAACTGTCTATATCTATCATGCTTCTTGTTCATCTGGTAATCATATATATATCGGGCCCTGACCCGTTCATTTTTTGTGTTGTGAATGTTATTGTATCCGCTTAGATGCTCCTCCGCAAGGGAGCCCGTTGTGATATTCCTATTCCAAATACATTTGAGGAGTTGTGAGAATTTACGGATATTACAGGATTCTTTGTTATACACTTTCATTATTTGAATTCTAGATATGATCGGGTCTTTCATTTGGGCGTGTGGCCCAAATTTTTGCAATTGTTTAATGAATGTACTATGTAAATTATTGAACTGATGAAATACGTTGAATGTAACTGTTGATCGACAGATTTTTCGGTCCTCCTATTGTATGATCGTTATAGTATTAATATAAGTTTCTTTGGAATTCCACTTTCTTTTCAGATTCGGTTGTTTAATTTATTCCTTAACTCATAATCAACTAAAATTTGGCAACCCGTTTTTTGAATTATTGGGTGGTTTTCCCGTATACTTATTTTTGTTGTGGTGATGCTGAGAATGATTTCCATCCATGATTCCGTTATTTTGGAGTATCGGGATGGCCACCCCTTATTTCGGATCAAGGGTTATCACAGATGGTATCAAAGCATCAGGTTCTAGAGTCTTTAGGATTTATGTGGACTTGTCACGTTCTACCGTAGTGTTCTTTGATATACAACCTAATGCTAGGACTGCTTTGTTGCTTACGTCTACAATCTTCTGCAAGATAGATTATTTTATATATTATTCTAACTCTATTGTTTCTCCATCTCAGATGCCGCCTAAGAGAGGTCGCCCAGCGAGACGTAATAGGGTTGTAGAAGAGGAGGTTGGTCCTCCACTGCCGCCATAAGGAAGAATTAATGTTGCTGATGTAGCAAACATAGTGGCCCAAGCGGTTAATGCGGCTATGACAGCAGTGGCTCAACAAATGCCACAAGCTCAACAGCGAGAGCAAGATGCCCAAGCTCCTACGGGACCTTCTCCGTGGGAAAGAGTTAGGGAGTCTTTTCTAAAGGGCCAGCCCCCGGAATTTGATGGAGGCTCGGATGTCATAAGGGCAAATCAGTGGAAGAAAGATATACAACGCCATCTACGTATGGTGGAATGTAGTGAGGAGAAGAAACAAATCCTTGATACTTTTAAACTTGTTGGGGACGCATTGCATTGGTGGGAGTCTATGACTACACCAGAATATAGAGACACCATAACGATAACTGAATTCTGGCTCTTGTTTGACCAAAAGTACTTTCCTCCCTCGGTTCAAAGGGAAATGAGAAGGAGACTTCAAGACTTTGTGCAAGGAGAGAGATCCGTGGCCGAATATGAAGAGGAGTTCACCCGGTTGGCAAGTTTTGTATCGGATGAGGTGACTCCCGAAGAAAGAAAGGTTTCAAAGTTTATGGGAGGTTTAAACTAGAGGATCCGGAAACACTTGCTGGGTAATTTGGTTTTGCAAACCTTTAGGGAGGTAATGAATGCGGCATTACTACATTGCCAAGAACATAGATTATTTGTGCAAAGTGGCAAGAAAGCCACCGTATTGGGGCAAGTGGGAAGGCCTGGAGGTAGTGGGAGAGAAGGAGGAGTCTTTCCCTCGTCCCAATCTTCGGTTATTAAGAAGAAAGAAAGGGATCCCCAACAAGGGGACTTGTCAAAGAGGCAACGTTCTAGTGGGTTCAATTCGGGGATCCATAATAATAGGCACGGTCAGGGTGCCCCACAATAACAAGCAGGTTGGGGTGGTCAAGGAGGTAAAGGCCATCAGAGCCAAGGTGTTAATGATTTTAGAAATAACCGGGGTCGAAATACGGAGAATATGTTGGGTCGGTGTTTCCAATGCGGTGAGGCGGGTCATTACAAGAAGGAGTGTCCTAAATTGATTGGGGGTCAGTTTCCTAGAGCTCCACAACAACCATATGTTCAGTTCCCTCCATAGGTACCTAACCCGATTGTTCCTCCACAGCAGGGTCAGTTATAGTATGGGAGAGTTTATCATATTCAGGACGCTATGCTTCCTTCGGCTCCGCCAGCACCGCCAGCCATTGAGGGTAAGTTCCTTATTCAGGGACATATGGGTCGGGTTTTATTTGATATGGGTGCGACACATTCATTCATTTCTAGGAGCTTTGCTCAGACCATAGAGTTGATTAAATTCGCTGAGAGTAATTTTACTAGCGTCGAGTCCTCTATGGGTGACGGTTCACTCATTTTCCTTATTTGTAACATATAAGAATTACTCTTGGTAATTTATGCTTTGAGGCCGATTTACTCGTCCTGGACATGGTCGGGTATGATGTGATTTTGGGCATGGATTGGCTTATGAAATATCATGCGATAGTCAATTATTACGGGAAGAGTATAGTCATCGCTGTTCAAAGACAAGAAATGTTCTTGGTAGTTCTGCCTCGTTTGGAGGGAAATACTAGTACTTATCTGTATTGTATTGCGAAGGAGACTTCTAGGGATGTAGTTTTTGCCTTATATTCTATTCCAGTAGTGAGAGATTTTGAGGATGTCTTTCGGGAAATACCGGGTTTGCCTGCTAGCTGAGAGATTAAGTTTGTGATTGATTTAGCACCGAGAACGAGGCCTGTTGCGAGGGCTCCATATCGAATGGCTCCTATGGAAATGAGGGAGTTGAGAGATCAAATCCAGCAGTTGTTAGAGCAGGGGTTCATTCTGCGTAGCACGTCGCCGTGGGGTGCGCCGGTTTTTTTTGTGAAGAAAAGAGACGGTTCTCTCCTCCTATGTGTTGACTATAGAGAGTTGAACAAGGTCACCATCCTAAATAAATACCCTTTGCCTCGTATCGATCAACTTCGAGGAGCGTCGTACTTCTCAAAAATCGATTTGAGGATGGGATATCACCAGTTGAGGATACGGGAGGAGGATGTATCCATGATCGCTTTTGTGACAAGATATGGGTCCTATGAATTTTTGGTTATGCCCTTTGGACTAACCAATGCCCCCGCTGTATTTATGGATCTCATGAATAGGGTATTTCGGTATTTCCTGGACCAATTTGTTATTGTATTCATCGATGACATTTTAGTATATTCTCGAACGGAATCTGATCATGCTATTCATTTGAGGTTGGTCCTACAAAGATTGAGGGATCACCAATTGTATGCTAAGTTCGAGAAGTGTGGTATTTGGTTACAAAAGGTACAGTTTTTGGGTCATGTTGTGACGTCCCAGGGTATATCGATGGATCCGAGAAAGGTGGTTGCCGTGAGGGAGTGGGGTCAGCCCACGACACCTACCGAGGTTCGTAGTTTTCTGGGTTTGGCGGGTTATTACCGTCGATTTTCAAGTTTTTTTTAAAATCGCTAGCCCTTTGACAAATTTGACCCGGAAGGGGGTGAGATTTGTTTGGGATAATTCTTGTCAGGATTCTTTTGATGAGCTCAAAGATAGGTTGACTTCGGCTCCAGTTCTTGCATTGCCAAAACCGGGATTCGAATATCTAGTCTTCACCGATGCATCTCTTCAAGGATTAGGAGGTGTACTTCAGCAAGATAGACGGGCTATCGCTTATGCTTCTCGTAAGATAAATCCCCATGAAAGAAACTATCCGGTGCATGACTTAGAACTTGCCACGATTGTCTTTGCCTTGAAGATATGGAGGCATTATCTCCTAGGGGAGAAGTTCAGTCATTTCACGGACCATAAATCGCTACAATATTTATTTTCATAGAAAGATTTGAATATGAGACAACATCGATGGTTGGAGTTCGTGAAGGATTATCAGTTTGATATCCATTATCATTCGGTCAAGGAGAATGTTGTGGCGGATGCCTTGAGTAGGAAGCCCTAGGGAGAGTTAGCTGATGTTTGGAAAGCTAAATGGAAAGAACTCAGTCAGGAGGATGCGGTGGTGAGAGCATTCATGTCGGTAATGACCGTTACTCCTACCATTGTGGCAAGAATTTTAGAAGCCCAAGGAAGGGATAAGGGTTGTCAAGACCATATACGTTGATTACTATCCGAGGGAGCGGAGTCCTACTCGATTAGTTCTGAGGGTGGATTACGCTTCCATGAAAGACTCATTGTTCCGAAAGAAGGGGATTTGAGACGGGCGATGATGGCCAAATCTCACGGGTCTAAATTTATGGTACATCCTGCTGGGGACAAGATGTATCAAGACATGCGCTGTCAGTATTGGTGGCCAGGCATGAAGCGGGATATTTCTGAGTTCGTGTCCCGATGCACTACTTATCAGTTGGTCAAGATCGATCATCAGCGACCGACAGGTTTGTTGCAATTGTTAGAGATTCTGGTGTGGAAATGGGAAAGCATATCGATGGAATTTATTACGGGCTTGCCAAGGTCACAGAGTGGTTGTGATTATATTTGGGTGATTGTCAACCGCTTGACTAAGTCGGCATATTTCCTAACCGTGCGAACTGATTATGACACTGCTCGCTATGCCCGATTATTCATCGAGGAGGTTGTTAGACTCCATGGGGTGCCTTTAAATATAGTTTTCGACCGAGATAAGATCTTTGTTTCCCACTTTTGGCGAAGTTTTTAAGAGGCGATGGGGACCGAATTGAAGTTAAGCACTTCTTATCATCCTCAAACAGATGGTCAAACTGAAAGAGTAAACCAAATGTTGGAGGATATGCTTCGTATGTGTATGCTCGACTTCAAAGGTGGTTGGGAAGAATATCTACCATTGGTTGAGTTTTCTTATAACAACTCGTACCAATTTACTATTGAAATGGCACCTTATGAAGCTTTGTATGGTAGGCCTTGTAGATCACCCGCTTGTCGGTTGGAAGTGGGCGATAATAAATTCCTTGAACCCGAAATGATCCAAGATACTTATTCTAAAATTGAACTTATTCGGAATCGCATTCGGAGAGCCCAAGACCGCCAAAAGATCTATGCCGATGCGGGTAGAATACACATGGAGTTGGAGATTGGGGACCAAGTTTTGGTTCGAGTGTCACTAATGAAAGGCATCAAGCGTTTCGAGAAGAAGGGGAAGCTTGCGCCACGTTTTATTGGACCTTTTCCAGTTATTGCGAAGGTGGGTCCAGTGGCGTATCAACTTCCCTTACCGGAACCATTGCAACAAATTCACGATGTATTCCATATTTCCTCTCTAAAGAAGTATAAGAGGTGCAAAGGTGCACTTTGGCATATCCCTTTCGAGGATATTGACTTGCAGCCCGACATTTCCTATGAAGAACAACCGGCTGCTATTTTAGAGCATGGGGAGCGTAGGTTGAGGTCTCGAGTGTTGCCCTTGGTGCGAGTCCAATGGAGTCATCATAACACCAAGTAATCAACATGGGAACGCAAAGATGATATGCGGGAAAAGTATCTGCATCTCTTTATATAAGGTACGCTTGAATTTTGGGGACAAAATTCCCTCATAAGGGGGGGAGTATGTAACAACCCTTACTTTTGAGAACCGATTTTAAATTTATTTGCTAGGTAGAGTAATTAGATATAAAATGTTGGAATGTGGAGTAAGTATTAATTCAGTGAAGAAAAGTTAATATTTACTAATATGTTGCATATTTACCTTAAGTGTAGGTGAATATCCATGTTGGGTTTTATTGTGTCATAAGATTTAAAATGACATTTTGGCCTAAAATGAAACCGGAACTTAAAATGAGTTATAAAATTTCCAAATAATAATTTGGAGGGCATAGTTAGTTCTGGAAGGTGCGAGATAGTCAAATTATGTGACATGTTGTATTTTGAGGTTTTGGGCACTTTTGACTGGTTTTAGTTTAAATGTGTAGTTGCGTGTTATTTTATCGTGGTATTTATTATTTAAGTTGGTAATTATAGACTAAGGCACGATTTATGTATTGAAATCCACTTATTTCCCTTAAGTGTATTTAGTGACTTAGAGAGAAAGAGAGAGAAGAAGAAAACTTTAGGAGAAAAATGAGATTGAAGATTTGAATATTTACCTTGCATTCATCTTCATCAAATCTGAAATTTGCAAGCTTGAGGCAAGTTTTCTACTTGCTATTATATGATTTAAGTTGAATAAGTAGTGTTGGTAGTTGTGGGTTATTTATGGTTAAAGAAAGTTAGGGTTTTTATTGGATTTATGGGCTTTAAATCTTTGGAGGTTGATTTGAATTGATATTGGTGTAAATTATGGTTGTTTGATGCATTTATAATCAGTTGGTGGTAATAAATGATAAGGGTTTAGTTGTTGGAAGAAGAAAGGGTCTTAGGTCTGCTATGACCGGTCGATCGCGTTTCCAGGACCGGTCGACCGGGCCTTCGGGGGAGGGCACACTGCTTTCCCACCAAGGTCTAAATTTTGGTGTGCGGTCAACCGCGGTCCGTTGACCGGTCGACCGGTCCCCTTCTACCTGGACTTTCTGCTTTTATCCGTAGGCCAAACTTTGAGATGTGGTCGACCGCGGTCTCAGGACCGATCTACCGGTCCCCTATATTTCACCCGTAAACCTTATTTTGTTTCCTAGGTTTCTTCTTTTCAATAGGAACTAGGAACCTTCTTGTATGAAGTAAACTTAGAGTTCTAGAGTTTTAGTAGATTTTGGTCATTACCCTCGAGTTGAATGGGTTCACTTGGGGTTCATTCTATGGATACAAAAAGTGACGTTTAGGCATATCTTTTCATTTCACAAATTATTAGGAACTAAGCATTATAACCCCATACTTGGAGATTTTAGGGGCTCTATTGAGGTATAGAACACCTTGGGACTTGTAAGATTTTGGTGATCACTTGGAGATTCATTCGGTACTTAATATATATTGAATACTAATGAGAAATATTCATTGATTGATTAATGAAAAATGATAATGAGATTTAATTGGTAAATGTTAATTTACTTAAACACACCTCTCTGAATGCTATCATAAGGGAAGCTCGCGCATGAGGTGATGTCCCCTGACTAGTGAATGCAGGGAGACTATAGTCCTCGGCCATATGCGGGATTTTATATGTTTTTCTGCGCTAATGAGGTAATTCCGGGTGTGGTTATGACTCACTCGCGGACATATGGCCACTACCCGATGTGCGTTAGGTGCCCAGGTTGTCTTGTATATATAGGCCCAGAAAGATGATAGTCATTTAAGGGCGCGCCCAGTGGGAAAACTCGGAGGGGCGGTCTTAGAATCGTTATATGTATAAGAATATAACCTTTCTAAATCAAGTGGGACTTAACATACGTGAATTTCCATAAGAAAGTAAGATTGTAATTATATTCCTGTTAAGGAATGGAATATGAATAGTTATGAGGAATAATGATGTTAAATTTTATTCTCTTGTACAAGTTAACAACTGTTAGAATCATTTAAATTGCCTTATCATGCTTTATAATTAGGTTGTTAGATTCTCATTTACTTCATTCATGATTAAATGTCTATATCTATCATGCTTCTTGTTCATCTGGTAATCATATATAAATTGGGCCATGACCCATTCATTTTCCATGTTGTGCATGTTATTGTATCTGCTCAGGTACTGCTCCGCAAGGGCGCTCATTGTGATATTCCTATTCCAAATACTTTTGAGGAGCTGTGAGGATTTGCGGATATTACAGGATGCTTTGTTAGCCGCTTTCATTTTTTGAATTCTAGATATGATCGGGTCTTTCATTCGGGCGTGTGGCCCAAACTTTTATTATTATTTAATGAATGTATTATGTAAATTATTGAACTGATGAAATAAGTTGAATGTAACTGTTTATCGGCAGATTTTTCGGTCCTCCTATTGCATGATCGTTATAGTATTAATATAAATTTCTTTGTAATTCCACTTTCTTTTCAGATTGGGTTGTTTAATTTATTACTTAACTCGTAATCAACTAAAATTTGGCAACCCGTTTTCTGAATTATTGGTTGGTTTTCCCGTATACTTATTTTTGTTGTTGTGATGCTAAGAATGATTTCCATCCATGATTCCGTTATTTTGGAGTATCGGGCTGGCCACTCCTTATTTCGGATCAAGGGTTGTCATAGATATCATCCTGGGTATGGACTGGTTGGCTGGTTATCGGGCGATTGTGGATTATTACGAGAGGACTATCGTATTCTCATTCTAGGGAAGGAGATGTTCTTGATAGCAATGTCGTTACCTGAGGGAGGGTCACGCACACACTTGTATTACATTGAGGAGGAAACCTCACAGGAGGTGGCTATTCCGTTGGACTCAATCCCGGTGGTAAGAGACTTTGAGGATGTGTTTCAGGAGATACCAAGGTTTCCACCTAGAAAGGAAATTGAATTTGTAATCGATTTAGCACTGGGGATGAGGCCAATTTATCAGGCCCCATACCGTATCGCCCCTTCAGAGATGCGTGAGTTGAGAGAGCAGATTCAACAGCTTCCGGGTCAAGGTTTCATTCGACGAAGTACATCACCGTGGGGTGCACTGGTGTTATTTGTGAAGAAGAGGGACGGATCACTACGATTATGTGTGGACTATAGGGACTTGAACAAGGCGACAATACGGAATAAGTATCCGTTAACTAGGATTGATGATCTATTTGACCAGTTGAGAGGGGCGTTTTATTTCTCTAAGGTCGACTTGAGGTCAGGGTATCACAAACTGTGTATTCGAGAGGAGGATGTTCCTAAGACCTCTTTCCTGTCATGGTATGGATCTTATGAGTTCAGGGTTATGCCATTTGGACTCACCAATGCACCGGCAGTGTTCATGGATCTTATGAATAGGGTTTTCAGGGAGTTTCTCGATCAGTTTGTCATCGTATTCATTGATGACATCCTGATTTACTCGTGCACCGAGGAAGAGCACGCAGAACATCTGCGTATAAGTTTACAAACATTACGGGATCACCAGCTCTATGCCAAATTCAGGAAGTGTAGATTTTGGCTACGGGAGGTTCAGTTTCTTGGCCACGTGGTGTTAGACTGAGGTATTGCGGTGGATCCGAGTAAAGTATCGGTAGTGAGGGACTAGGGGCAACCCATGACACCGACTCAGGTGCACAGTTTTTTGGGATTAGTAGATTATTACAGGCGGTTCATCAAAGGATTCTCAAAGATTGCGGGCCCTTTGACGAATCTGATCCGGAAAGGGATGCCTTTCACTTGGAGTGATCATTGTCAATTTGCTTTCGATGAGCTAAAGGACAATTTAACATCCGCAACCGTGCTTGCATTGCCGAAGGGAGGATTAGAGTATCGAGTTTACACTGACGCATCCTTACAGGGACTTGGGGGTGTGCTTCAGCAGGAGGAAAGGGCTATAGCTTATGCGTCCAGGAAGATAAATCCCCACGAGAGGAATTACCCCACTCACGACCTGGAGTTAGCAGCGGTCATTTTTTCTTTGAGGATATGGAGACATTATCTTCTGGGGGAGCAGTTCATGTTGTTCACGGATCACAAATCACTTCAGTATCTCTTCACTCAGAAGGATCTGAATATAAGACTGAGGCGATGGCTAGAATTTGTGAAAGACTACCAGTTTGATATTCAGTATCATCCTGGTAAGGCTAATGTGGTAGCAGATGCATTGAGTCAAAGACTGACTGGGAAAATATCAGAAGTCTGGAAAGCGAAGTGGAGAGAGCTTCGACATGAGGATGATGTAGCCAGGGCTTGCATGTCAGGATTATCCATCACACCTGAGATCATTATGTGGGTTATGAGGGCTCAGGCAGAGGATCAGATCTTCCGGGATAGGGTGAGCCAGTTACTAGCTGAGGGAGCAGAGGGTTACTCGATCAGCTCGAAAGGAGGATTATGCCTTAATGGGAGGACAATTATTCCAGAGGATGAGGAGTTGAGGCACGCTGTTATGACAGAGTCTCATGGGTCGAGATTCGCGGTACATCTCGGTGGGGATAAGATGTACCAGGATATGAGGAGGAATTATTGGTGGTCAGGAATGAAATGAGACATAGTAGAGTTTGTTTCAAAGTGTGCTACGTGTCAGCTTGTGAAAGTTGATCACCAGAGATCATCAGGAATGCTACAACCACTGGAGATTCTTGTGTGGAAGTGGGAGAGCATATCCATGGACTTCATTACAGGGTTACCTGCATCGCAAAGGGGTCACGATTCCATATGGGTCATTATAGATCGATTGACCAAAGTGGCCCACTTTCTGCCAGTTTGCACAGACTTTGAGACGATGCGATATGCGTAGCTATTCATAGCTGAGATTGTTAAGCTACACGGGGTACCGATTAATATTGTGTTTGATAGAGACAAGATCTTTGTGGCCCACTTTTTGTAGAGCTTTCAGGAATCCATGGGCACGGAGTTACGTTTGAGTACAACATATCACCCATAGACTGACGGGAAAACTGAGAGGGTCAATCAGATGTTGGAAGATATGATCGGAATGTGCATATTAGACTTTGGGGGAGCCTGGGAGAAATATCTTCCTTTGGTAGAGTTTGCGTATAACAACTCTTACCAATTCACGATCGGTATGGCACCATTTGAGGTACTATACAGGAGACCTTGTCGTTCACCCGCTTGTTGGTTAGAGGTGGGGGACAACAAACTATTGGGGCCGGAGATTGTTCAGGAGACGTCTTCCAAGATAGAACTGATTCGAGGGAGGATTCGGATAGCTCAGAATAGGTAGAAGAGTTACGCTAATGCTTCACAGAGACATGTGGAGTTAGAGGCTGGAGACCAGGTATTGGTTCGGGTATCTCCTATGAAAGGGGTGATGAGGTTCGGCAAGAAGGGTAAGTTAGCATCGAGGTACGTGGGGCCTTTCCCTATTATCGAGAGAGTGGGACCAGTAGCCTACAGGCTGGGATTTCCAGAGAATCTTCAGCGGATACACGACGTGTTCCATGTGGCATCGCTGAAAAAATATCGCAAGAGCGAGAGGGACTTCTGGCACATTCCACTCGAGGAAATGGATTTACATCCAAACATCTCATATGAAGAGAGACCGGTGGATATTCTGGACTGTAGTGAGCGGAAGTTACGATCCAAGGTTGTTCCACTAGTTAGAGTACAATGGGGTCATCACAACGTTGACGAGTCTACCTGGGAGTGGGAGGAGGATATGCAGGAACAATATCCAGAGCTTTTCACCACAGGTACGACCTAATTTCGGAGACGAAATTCCGTTGTAAGGGGGGGAGTATGTAACACCCCGTATTTTTCATGCATTAAATATTTAATTAATTCGGGAATTGAAAATTACTTGTGAGTCGTAATTTTAATTGAATTAATTAGGGAAATTTTCATTAAATATTAATCGAGAAGTGAATGGTTAATATTTAGGGAAACTTATTTACTAAGTGAATAATAATATTGTATTTACGTCATTTCGGTTATTAATGACGGGATATGTACTTATTTTAGCTAGGAGTCGATATAGACTAATTTGGGTGCGAAATAAGTATTTTTATAAATTAATTCGGATGCCAATTCTGAGTGTACGGTTGAGTTCGAATGGGCCGAGATAGTCGGAAAAGTATACCCGGGGTAGTAAACGGGTCACGGGACGTTTTTGGCATAGTCGGGACTACACGGGGGCATTTGGGTCACTTGGGCTTGGCCCGTCGATAAAAAATGGGATTAAGGTTAATTAAAAAAATAAAGAAAACAAGGGAACGGCTGAATTAATTAGAGAAAAGACTTAGAGGGTTAGGAAACCCTAACAGCAGCCAAAGTCAAATTTGGGGATCACAGGAGAGCCATAAAGGAGTCATCTTCAACCTTGAGCACTCACGGTTCCAAATTCAGACTCTACGAACCCTAAGGCAAGTGGTTAACTTGTTGTAGCATGTAAAGTTTATTTCAATTCATATTCATGTGATGTTTGTAATCAAGGAAAATTCGTTTTGGGATTTAAAGGGGGTATGAACATGGGGTTTTGTAAAGCATGAATCTGATTGCTAAATTGATTAGAAAATCGTATATAATCTGAGTTGTATATTCGTATCTGATAAGATGTGTAAACCCGGATAAATTGGAGATGAATTTGTTGTCAAGGAATTGATGTTTAAATGGGTTAAAGATTAAATGGAATTTTACCCCAATTTGTAAAAACAGTAGAAAAAGTGAATTTACTGATGTTGTTGGACTTTATAGAGGTTCCCCATAAGGTTTTTGATGTCTATTGTCGATGGGAAACCTCTGTTTTTAGTGTAGAAGAAACTAGGGTTTGGAGGTGGGCGTCCATGGCTGAAACAGCCAACTCGGGGAAGACGAGGACCTGATCGATCAATCGATCGATGGTCCGGAAACTTTGACAGTTCGCCCAGTTTGTAATATATAGGGAAATTTAAGAAAAATTCTTCCATGCCTTAATTTGTAGTAATTAACATATGGGTTTAAATCTACTTAATAGTGAATGAAATTAATTAGGATTTGGGGGCGTCTTGGTGTGACATCATAATTTAAAATTAATTGGGATTTGGAGGAATTAGGTGTGACACACTAAGGTTAAATTCTGGAAAGTTTATTTCGAAAAGATTAAATGTGGATGGATCCTATCAGAAATTAAATTGACAAAGGTATTTTACCTGCTAAACCAAATGAATCAAGAAAGTTAAGGTTCAAGGCCGTCAATTATGTGTTAGATCGAGACGTCCTATACGAAAGGGGATACACTATTTCATTACTTCGTTGTGTTCACCCAACCGAAGTACCATACTTGATCAAAGAGGTACATGAAGGTTCATGTGGGGCTCATTCAGTCGGCTGATCATTAGTGTGAAGAATAGCTATATAGGGATACTATTGGCCGACTATGAGAGCAGACTGTATTTCCTTTACAAAGAAGTGTGATAAATGTTAGAAGTTTTATGCAATTCACAAAAGACCAGGTCCTGCCTTAACTCCCATTACTTCCCCTTGGAATTTTGCTATTCGGGCAATTGATTTGGTCGGTCTATTATCGAGGACCAAAAGAAGGTTCAAATACTTGGTAGTCGCAGTGGATTGCTTCACTATATGGGTGGAAGTTGAGCGATTAGTGGGAATGCCTTATGACAAAGTTTTTTAGTTCATCTGGAAACATATCATATGCAGATATGGAATGCCATATGTATTCATCACTAATCATGGTACTTAGTTCAACAATGAGGAATTTGAAGAATACTGCATTCATTCCAACGTAATGGTCAAATAGAGGTCACCAACAAAACTATACTCCATGGGTTGAAGAAGAGGTTTGATGATGATAAGGGAAACTAGATAAATGAGCTGCACAATATTATCTGGGCATATAGAACTACGTCGAGAACAGCCATTGGAGAAACTCCTTACATATTTGATTTTGGAACTGAGGCAATGGTACCAATCGAGATAGGTTTGTGGAGTCATAGGGTGTTAAACTTTGATTACCCAAAAAGTGATCTCAAGATAATGTTGAATTTAGACTTGATTGAGGAAGTCAATGAGAATGTTTCACTTCGAATGGCTGCTTATCAGCAAAGAATTGCTAGATTTTACAATAGGAGGGTTAAGCCGACTAACCTAAAGGAAGGAGACTATGTCCTTAAGAGGGTCATTTATAAAGGAAACCAGTTAAAATCAAACTGGCATGGTCCTTATTGCATCTCGGCAGTCGTCCGACCAGAAATTTATCATCTTGAAACACTTAAAAGGGAGGAATTAAGAATCCATGGAAAGTCGATCACCTCAGGAAATATTATCAGTAATTCTGTGTATTTGATGTAATCGTTTCAACCAGTTTAATAAAGTTGTGATTTCTAACAAATTATTCTTCCTTTTTTATGTTTTTTCGGAGTACGGTGATGATACATCCCCTAAACTTTTCACACTTTTCCAACTTCAAACAAATAGAAAACCTTTTAGACTTAATGTATGACTTTGTCTTTGACAAGTCACGAACAAGAAGTCCTTCTCAACACAACAAACTTTTCCAACTTCAAAAAATAATTTTTTTTAAGACTTCATGTATGACTTCGTCTTTGACAAGTCATGAACAAGAAGTCCCTTAAACTTCATGTGTGATTTATAGTTAAAAAGCAAGGAGTTTTACCCGAATAAGTAAAATTCAGGAAAAATCTACATTCCTGATTAACTTGGTCTCCAATGGTAACTAATGCAAACACTTAGCCCTAAAAACATTTTACCTAAGTGCATTAGTAGAACCTTAGGCCCAATAACTCAAGTTCATAACTTGACCAGACACAGATCAATTGAGCAAGTTAGTTCGTTGAATAGATAATTCACTAATCAAAAATCTTAATTATGAATTAAAGACTAAAATACATAGATAAACATGTATGCAAAAGATAGTCTTTTTATTTTGACAAACTTTCATAGAAGACAAACATCTAATCATAAACAAGCAAGAAAAATAAATTTATTCTATGGGACATTTTCCTTCAACCTTGTCCATCCCAGCAGGAGGAACATCAAGTGTACTGGGCAAAGTTGTAGTCCTAAAATCTCTCAACTTATTACGACCACTGCTACTCGGTTGATCCAACAAATGAGGGGGGCGAACATAAGTATCTTCACCATAACAACCATAATCTCCTAGGTAATTTCTCACTAAGCTCTGGGGAATTGCGTTAGTCAGAATCTACTCGGCATCAATTCTGAATAGAGGGTCAGGATAATCGACCATTGTCTAAATCATGCCAATGCCTAACTCATTCTTATCATCCACCTTCTGCAATGTCAACATGTTTAACCAACCCCATTTTTACCATCCCCAACGAGATTTCTCTAGGTAATCATCCATATGAGTTATATCCTCATCATAACCATCCATCCATAAAGTTTTAGGTTGCTTGCGAAAGTGAAAAATTAGTCAGTCCACTTGGTCTTGGAGCTTTTTGATAATTTTATCTTTATCCTTTAACAACGTTGCCTGGTCGTCGAATGTTTTCTTAGTTCTTTATTCATCCTCATTTATCCGAGCAATAACAAGATGTCTAAAAGACTGGCTTAATTTGGTCTTCCTCTTCTTCAAGTTTTCCATATCCTCCAATAGTCTGGCATTCTCAATCATTAAAAAAGAAGCACCTTCGCTCAGTAACACCTTAGCTGATTTTTTCAAGTTCTCCAACTCATTCCTTAAATTATTATTCTCCTTTTCAAGAAGAGTAGAAACATCCCGATCACTTTCCACCTCCTTATTCGAGAGGAACTCTTTCTTCCTGAAGGAAGATATGATCTCTTATAGATTCTCATTAAATCCCCAACCAGCACTCAAGGCCTCAAATTTGGCCCCATAGTCAGAGTGGAGTAAAGCCCAAGAAAGATTATGATCATCTTTAAGTTATTCAATCATCTCATAGTAGGCCGTATTATTTTCCACAGTTCTACCAAAGAGGCAGTGTAGATGGACATAGGCTTCCTTAATTGATCTGAGACATCCATGTCGAGCAACCCTTCTAGTTCAGTTTTAGTCAGGCTTACATGGACAACACCAAACAAACTAGTGCTATGTCTTAACAGGTCAGTCTTGGCAGAGATAATAGCATTTTTCCTGGCAATAAACTAAAAAGCAACACTATCAGAACAATAAGTCCGACCAAGCATAATGAACAAGCACAATTAAAGTTATACACTTACAAGTTGACCAAAGGAAACTTTTCATCCATCACCAAAAGATGTGTTACAAGGGACTGTTCCATTACAAAGCAAGAAGGAAAATAAATAAAAGCAAACATCAATGAAAAAAGATACATGCATAGCTCATCGGACTTGAAGAAATTTACACCTTCTTGGTATCCTTTGATACTGCCTCTAGGAGGATAGACTCATTGCCAATTGCAAGGGTGAGGGAGGATTCACATGTCCCCTCTGCATCATCAATCTCCTCTTCCAAGTTAGGAGGGGTACCAAAATCATGTCTTTAAAACATATCAGAGTCGGTAGAGGTACCGAACTCCTTCAAAGTAGAAGTCCATCCATCCTTGAATGACACTTTCTTTCAGTACTCAATATAGATGGCAGTGGCGGCAAAGGCTTTATCCCAGTCCCTATTGAAGGCATCTTCCTTATATTTCTTATATTGGGCCTTTAGCTCCAGGAACTTCTTCTTCTCAGCAGTTACCTCCCCAATCGAGCTAGTTGCCTTATCCTCGACAACCTTCACCTTATCTTTGACAGCCTTTACTTTGTCCTCTGTTGTACTCGCTCTATCTCCAAATTGCTTCAGCTTCTCTTACCACTAATTTTGACCCCTCTTAAAAGCCTCCTCGGTATTAATTAAATATTTCTTTAAGCCTTCAAAGGCCTCTTCCACATCAGCTGATGATAACCTCAGTTGGTTATCTTAGTCAACAACTAGTCATAATTAAACAAAAATTGCAAGATAAGGCAACATCGAAGTCATTATCATATATACTTAAAGGAAAATTATGGAAAGTAGATAAAGGGTTGAGAAGTTTACCAAAGCTAAATTTTGATTTACCCTCTCTGGCAAATGGGCATTGGATAAAGGGGCTACAACTGACCTATATGGTGGAAGAACTCCAGCACCAATTAATCCCCTGGCTAGCCTAGGGTTCACTGCTACTGAGGCAGATTCAGCAGAAGCCTAATCGGCTAAGCTTTTATGGACCAATTCTTACTAGATAGCTGGTACTCTCTTCAATCTATTGAACTGAGTCTTTGTGGTTTTAACCTCTTCAACATTAAGGATTAGCGGTCTCTTATTGGCATAAGTGGTCTTCTTTACTAGTAGAGAAGACATGCCAACCAGTAAGTTAGGGACTCTTCTTTTTCCCATCTCAGCAATGGGTGAAGTCTGGATAACAGTGATGTTAAAGGACTCAAAGGAGGAGGATATCCCTCTTAGTGTTAATTCATTGTCTTCTCCAAAAGACTCAACAGCAGAAGATGTTCAAACAGGTTCTTCGTCCAAGTTGATCGGGGACTGGTGAACAGTTACAGTTGGTTGAGCCTCAAAAGATGTGATGGAGCTTTTATACCCTAACAAGACAAAAGAAACTATGGGTGATCTTCCCCTATTCTTTAGTGAATTGACCAAAGGAACTTTGGCTCATTAAATTTCATCTCACCCTCCTTGGGACACCTCTTCTTACTTTCCTCTATAAAAATAAAACATGAATTGTTAGTCGGTATATCATCAAACAGTTAGTAAGCATTAAAGAAAAATAAAACTCAAGGTGTTAATCGACTATGCCACGCCCTTCATGGGGAACATTTGGGACCAGTGTATATTACCCCCTCAGGAAGGAGGGAATACTGCTACTTCTTCACCACAACTCCATAATCCTAATAATCCTTATTGGAATCAGGCAAGTTAACTACTAATGCCCTATTGGCCTGCGTATTCTTCAGATAATAGGTATTATCTCCTGTTGTTCCCCATTTGTAACAATACATCAGTTTAGGAATCCTTATATGGGTCCCACGCGGTTCATTTAAATAATGAACCTCGTTTACTACCCTCCAAGTGTTGGGGCTACTTTATCACGTACCACATCAAAATAGTGATAAAATTTGAGGAATAAATGATTTGGAGGGAAATTTATTCCACACTCCATAATGAATAAAGTGGGGATCCAATGGCCCACATATAACGATAATAAATTTATAGGACCTTCTACTAATTCTAAAAATACCCAATTGGGGATTTTTCATCATTCATTAAATTCTGCTAAGGAATCCTCATCCACAATGTACACCATTGTGAAAATGAAATAAAATAAGGGGATAAAAAATAAAGAAATCTTACTGATTTCAAAACAGAATCACAAGGAAGGAACAAGAAAGGAAAATCTCAAAGAAACAGAGATTGCTTAAGTGTGAAGGATGGAGGTGAGAAGAAATGGGTGGAAAGTTTCATCCTTTTATAGATTGACCTCGAAAGTTGAAAAGTAATTATTAACTTAACTAACGATTGAATGCTTGATGTCCACACGGTTCTCAAGTGAGAGAAAATACTAGCGTACCCTTTGACGGTTCGTTATTTTTCAAATTATTCATAAAAATACCACCGCCTGATGTACCGGTAAAAAAGTTACAAGTCCAGTGGGTCGACTTCTAACCACTGTCATATTGGAGTGTCGAATAACTTTTTAGAACAAATACTACGTCCTTTCAACATATCATCAAGAATGGAGCATTGTGGGCTTTTTTTGTGGGTTAAATTATTCATGCCATATGAACCTATGATAATGGGACACATGTCCTCATAGGTATACATCTCTACGTTTCATTTATACTTGGTCAGATCCATAACTACTTAGTTGGGATACCGATCGACCAGCTTAATAAGACGAACCATCAGGAAGAAAAAATATCATTCACATGGGAATTATCAAGAGACATTACACACATGCCTTAGAAGATCAGTAGTCCCATTCATTATGTATAGGTGTAAATGCCTAAATATATAAAGGCATTCCACCCCTCAATTTCCAGGACCATTATAAATATCTTATTTCCCTTAGCTCAAAGGACAAGTCCACTGCGCATGTTGATGTCTAAAAATGTACTTAATCCAGATTTATAATCACATGTAAAATATAGTAGGTTAATCAAATCATAACACACGAGAGAAGAGATTTTTAAGGCGGTTCAGCTGTGACGAAGGCCTACGTCCACTGTTAGTTTTATTTTCTTTGATTACAACATTTCAGTATAGTGTGCTTGAGAATGATTGAACTGTCCCTTGAGCTTAGGGAGTATTTCATATTTATAGTGGTGTAAAACCCTAGATGGAATGCCTTTATATTTCCAGGCATTTATACTAAATGAGACTTTTGGAATTAAGTTTTGGTCGTCATTCCAGCCGAGTAACTTTTGTTATTCTTGATGGTTATAATTCTGGAGTTGGTCGGCCTTCCAGCCAACTAGGTTCCTCTCATGCCGATTAAGAAAACTATAAGTCCTCATAGGATGACAGGTGTCTATATTTCATTGATCCACATGGGGAGATAATTTTTACATACAACAAAAGCCCCCAATGCTCCATGCTTAATGATTGATCAAAGTATGAAGTGTTTTTCTCTGAATGTTGCTCGACGTACTGCTTGAGTTTGTGATCGGCAATCGAGTTCCTACACTTGTAAAAACTTTCATTGGTACTGTTGATAATGGCATTTCTGTAAATAATTCAAACTTCTTTAACCGCTAAAGGGTATGATGGTCTTTTGAAACGTTAGGAAGAGTGCAGTCGATGGTAGTTCAACATTCATTCAGTTAATCATTTTGTTCCCATTTATCGAGGCAACCTATAATTAGGTAGGAGTTTCACCCATTTCTTTTCACCTCAAATCATCTACACTTAGAATTTACTTCATCATCACGCTTTCTTTGCACAATCGTTTGTTCTTTGTTCATTTTCCATTTGTTTTCTTCAGTTCTTGTAGTCACCCTTAGATCCATGTAAGCCTCCTTTCCCTCTTTCTCTATTTTATCATCCTTTTCTCTATTTCCAACGTGATTCACATTATGGATAAGGCCTTATTAGAAGACTTTAGGGAAAACGAAAGATTTTGGCTTGGGTAGAATTAGAAATAGCATAAGGTACCATAGACGTATACTATCTTCCTGAGGATCACTGGATCCCCACCTTATTTATTGTTGAGTGTGGCATCACTTTTCCACCAAGCCCTCTTTTGCTTTAATTTTGTCAATACTTTGACATGGTTCCTGCTAGGGTCGTACCAAACACTTGAAGGGTTGTAAATGGTGTCAATAGGTTGAATGAGACTTATGGGACTCATAATGGGGTCCATGAGTTGATGTTTTGTTATGAATGGGGTACTGTTGGAGAAAGAACTTACTATCTGAATACTAGGCAAGCCAATAGGGCTTTAGTAGTGAATTTACCAGATTCCAATAAGGATTATTGGGATTATGGTGTAGTTGTTAAGAGCTAGCAACACGTTTATGACACCCTGCCTATTTTAACCACGGGTGATCAGCCCTTTATCAAAATAAATAGTAATATCACTTGGTTCATTCTTAGCATCATTGTCGAAACTTTTTAAATTACTAATCACCTATGTTAAGTTAATATAGTGCCAAATTTTTATCTTGCTTTAATATAAAAACACGCAGAAATTTATGTAATATAACTCAACCATTCACACATAATTAATAGAATTCTAAATCATCACGAGATAATACCAAATAAACCATATCTTCCAAAGTAATATCCAAACCATAAGTCTATAGAAATAAAACTGAATCCCAATACATAGTCAAATAAATAAAACTAAAATAATGTATCAATTGAAGGGAAAATATGCCCAAATAAAAGACTGAATCATAAATTCCAATCTAGGCATGAATAACTGAAGCATCTATACAAAGTCCTGTAAACCTCCATAATGCTGCAGCTATGCATCCACGGAATGAGTCATCAAGCTTGGCATCCCTTTGGCTAGACAACTAAAATGTTTTGGAAAATATTTTGATAGGGGTCAGAGCCCAATACCATTTGAAAAACATTTAACAAGTATTTAAATTGCAGTTATGAAAGCAGTTATTAGATACACATGTTAGTTCAGCGTACACTCCCTTGAGTTCCTCACCTCTCATCTATAGTGCACACCTAACGTCTCCTATTTTACCCTCCTAGCTTAACTAGGCCTAAGTGTCTAACTAACCACCCTAGGTTGAGCTCCCCCATACTGCCCATACGATACACTACCTTTAATTTAATAAATCATTTTAATCTACTTATTATCTCATCATCTAATTAAGATTTCTCATATTGAATTACTTTTAGTTATACACTATATATCTTTTCTACCATTACACATAAGTAGAATATCCACACTTATATATAAGCCACACTAAAATATATAAAACTACAACATTCCTCGGAGTGCCCATTGTGATGCAAGCATACTCTAATATCAAGTTCATGTACCACTCATACCAAATTAGGGACTATCGATTCGAAATGTCTCCTCAAACCATAAATCAAACAACATGCAATGGAGGCGAACATAGTTCTAAGCCTTTGGGATACGCATATACCTAATGTAACCAAATGACACACTGGTCCCACTAATATACTACACATAGTGAGCCGCCCTAAGTTTTATATTCTGGGGCACACATCCAGACCTTGCTAGAATCGCCAAGGTAGGATCACCCTCTGCGCGGAACCTCCCATGATAGCAGGTAGCGTAGGCATGCTCACACACATAACCAAATATGTAATAGGTATTCATACAACCTATATATACACATATTCAGTATATGTATACACACAACCCATCATATAAACCCGTACATAGTATTAATATCTCTCGAATACCCAACATACTAATGATTCTAAAATAATGTTTTATTCATGTTTTTTCGAGTATCACTCACTTCCTGAAGGGTCCCAACTATTCTTTAAGTTATCTTAGTAGTTCATACATCACTATACTACTAGTATAAGTCTTAGGCTATCATTCTATCTTCCCATAACCCAAATCGTCAATTCCTGATATGCCTTTCAATCGATTAAGCATCGTCGATCCAAATCCCAATCTTACCCTCATTAAGATTAACCAAGACTTAATCATATACCTACTGACCTTATCTAAGTATTTGTATAATCACAAAACCATTACCAAAGTTTCCAGTAATTAATTTTATGAGGAAGCATATCTTAAAAGAAAATTTTCATCAAATCTGGGCAGCCGAATCGATTCGAAATGGTCAGAGTTGTCTTATTCATTTAACTGTTACAAGTTTTCAACATAATCAATTCCTCAAACCTTTATACCATAATCCCAAACTCTCATCCAACATAACCAAACATCAAGTATGTGTATAGGGACAAATTCTAATGTAAATAATACATCAAATACATAAGAAATCTATCCAAGAACGGATATAAACCTCATAATTATCAAAACTCTAGTTTATGGTGTTCTTCATGCTTTTTTATCAAAATACCCAGATTTATTTTATGTTAATCATCACATAACCCCTGGTTTCATATTATTTATATAAAGGAATTAATTCTACATGCATTCCCACTTCAAATCATGGATTACACCCATCTAATCCCTAATAATCCATCCAAAAACATGTAATTTGAACCTTACTCTACATGGGTATTATAACATGCTTAGATTAATCGCAAGATAAACACTTGCTTCGATATAGTAGGTCTGATTTCATTTTAATATGATGATGATGTTCTTCCCTTGCTCCGATCTCAATTCCGGTAGCGTCGGTGTTGAGAATTAGTGTGGAATAGCCTATGTTCTTCTATTCTCTCTCTCCTATGGCCTCTCCTCTATCAAGATTGTTGTAACCCTAGCCTCTATCTCAAAGTGGTTGATATTATACTCTTAAATTCGGAGTTTCTTCTACCCTAGTCTCCCAAATAACCGAAATGCCCCTACGTAGTGTACCTATTCAAGCCTATAATGTGTTTAGTTGAAGACGTAGCGGCCAAGTGTATAAAGCTTCATCAAATGTCGTGTTTCAAGTGCCTTGTTTCTATGTCACCAACATAGTTCCAATTGCTCCTAAGGTATGAATGCATTTTAATATATATATATATATATATATATATATATATATATATATATATATATATATATATATATATATATATATATATATAGGATTTTGGAACAATTTATTATTGGGTGAAATTTTTGTTTAAAAACCGTTGTTTAATTTCAGAAAGATTTTATTAAAACTTTAATATAAACTATTTAAAGTTTTTGGGCTAAATCTCAATTTTTTCAGCTTTCTGGAAGTTCGTTGGAATTGTCGTTCGAACGAGAATGTCGTTCGAACGAGGTCTGCCAATGAGTTCCCCAAAAAGGCCACTAGAATGTAGTTCAAAGTACCGTTTGAACGAGAATGATGGTTTGAACGAGATGTCCAATGAGATTTCTAACGAGTTCACATTGGAACTTCATTAGAAGGCTCGTTCGAATGAGACTTCGTTCGAACAAAAATCTCGTTCGAACGAGTTTTGCGGGAACAGTTATTTTGGCAGTTTGAGCAATTTTTTCCCACTTTCCCACTTCTTTTCCCCCTATCTTTCGACAGAACTTCTTAAGTGCGGAAATAAACTTTTTCTAATTAACTTTTTCATAATATTCTAACTCCTAGAGTGAGTTTTGAGAGTTCATCTTTCCTCAGAAAAAGTTCAAGTTTAAGTGTTAATTTTTCAAAGAAAAATCTTTACAACACTTGTGTTTACACCCAAAGTTTATTATACCAAGCTTCCATATATATACTTTAAATCTTTACAACAATTGTGTTTACACCCAAAGTTTGTTTATCCAAGTTCATATATATATATATATATACACTTTTCTTGGAGTATATGGCACCGGTTTATCTCTACATCCGTTTGTAGAGAAGTTTGGGTTTTCTTCTACATCCCAAAAATAAGAAGAAGAGTTTGTTTGCTACGGCATTCTCATTGTAACACCCCGCCCGCCCGGGGAGAGCGAACGGAGCGCTACTCATCGATAAAACTAACCAAAACCACAATATAACAAAGTATAGAGCATCTAAATCCCAAAACAACAAAAGAGAACTACAAATCTCAATCTCTTCAAATAAATACCAAATCTCTCAAATTACATACAACAACTAACTCGAAAATAAAATACAAATCTCCAATGCTCTATACATCAAAATAAATACAATCTTCTCAACTTGTATTCTCGAATAATCTTCCCAAAATAATCCACGCTAAATAAACAATCTCCAATTCCAATCCAAAGCGCCCAAAATCCGCGCTAACCTGCCACTAAAAGAAAATATGAGAAAGTAGACAATACGACAGGAAGATGCTCCATAAATATTAACGGTGAATAAAATGTCACAATACGAATACGAATATTCAAATCAAAGTGAATCTCATAAGCAATTATATCAATATAATTTCTCAACAACACATTAACCGGGTCACTAGGCCTCACCACCGTACCGGGCCTATGCATTTTTTTAGCATATCCGAAAAAATGAATATTGGAAAGTACCCAACCTCAGTGTCATATTAAATCTCATGACAACATGTTCAACACCAAATATAATACCACATGAATCGAAATCAGATTCCAACAAATATTTTCAGATTTCCAAAAGAATTTAACAATTCAAATATGAGTCAATAATCGCATGAAACGAAAGGGAGAAACACTCGCGAGATTAAGGAGAATATTGTGTAAAACCCCATACCTTAAACCACCAAAAAGAACCAACATGAATCATCACATAAATCAGCCTCAAAATCTAATCACACCATCACGTTCCTCTTGCAAAAATAATCAAATCTCGTTCTAGCCCAAACTCGAGAAAACACCAAATAAGCCCTCTAATCTAAGGTTGAAATCTTGAATAAGTTTGGGGCTATGGTTTGTATATGAAAGGGAGTAATTTTAAAGAGCTCTTCTGGTTAAAAAGTTTGAGAAAAAGTGATTTGAAAAGCCAAGCCACGAATTAGTTGATATAAAGGATTAAGAGTTTGATTAAGAAAAGAGTTCTAATGAGATACAAGTACTAAAAAAGACATTTCAGATGATCAGACCGTTGGAATTGGATGAAATTTTATAGAGAATTAGCTGAAGACGAGAGGAAGCTGCATAAAAGAGTTCAGCTCGATCGGACCGTTCAATATTTTTAAATATTTTTTTGTTACTAGAGAGTTTTATGTTTTGAGGACTCTTAGAGAGTATTATGTTTGGAGGACTCTTCTATATATTAAAAATTCAATTAAAACTCCATTTTAATTCCAATTCCGAAACCGTTTGAAATTCTCTCCTTTAAAAATAATAATAAACATATTTGAGCAATAAAAATAATTTTATCTCAAAATTTATTTTTCCTCCTAATTTTGAAAATACCCAAAAAAAAATATGTGGGTTGTTACACTCATATGGTGAAAGGCACCATATGTGGTTGACGGTGTACCTATTGTCTCATTAGTGAAGACCAAGATTCCGGTGGAGCTACGGGGTTGTCTACTAGGCGGAGGTGTTTACAAGAAGACACGTCAAGGCTTGAAAGGGGTTGAGTCGAGGAGGTAAGTCATCTGTCTTGTAATTGTAAAACCATACTTAGTGGACTTAAGGCTAGGGTTGTCAGAGGTTGTTTCCCGTTGTGGGTTTTTTCTCGTACATCGCGGCGTAGTGGATTAAATATTTATTTTATCTTTCGCAAAATCCCTTAGAATGCATGCTTAGGTAAAAAGATAAAATTGGTTTAATTTAATCACTACTTGTTTAATTTGGTGCTAAATTAAGTTTGGGTAACTGCTAATTTAATTCAAGTCATTAATTTAATTTGTTAAAATTGGTTTGGCCTAACTTGATAATATTGAAAATATGACTTAGGCAAATTTCTAGGACTTGTGTTAATTAATATTATTTTAGTGAAATTAAAATTGTTTATGTGTTTAATGTTATTTCACTTGATTTAATTTTAATTAGGAAGAAGAAATTAAAATTTGATGTTTAAGTTGAACCATCATCTCGCTTTCGCATATCTATTTAAAAGGAAATTACTTTTTGTAGTAAAATAATTTTAAAAGGGGGTCCGTCACGCCTTCTCAATATGTCGTTTGATAGGTCATGCGATGTTCATTTCTTATTTGCATCAAATGACCACATACTATTTGAGGTCATTTCTTAGGTCGTTTAAACGACATCTTAATGTCGTTCAAACGACATGAGGAAGTCCTTCGAACGACTTGCACCGCCTCAAGTTTTTTTGTTAGTTTATAAATACCTGGTTCGTGAAACTTTTAAATTTAGACCTTTTGTTTACGCAAATTGCAAAACTACTTAAATTTAGTCTCCACTTTTTAGGGCTAAAAACCTTTTAGATTCACACAAACAAATCACAATTACTTTTGTGAATCATCTTTGGAACCCAAACACTTTTGTAACGAAGTAAATCTTGTGGAGTGATGTCTCAACTGCTAATTTTGGGGATACTCGAGGGTATTCACTACTGAAGGAGGAATTGCGGTTCGTGTGATTCTCGAGGGAGTCATTGTTGATTTAAAGGCTGCGGTCTTTATCGGTTTCTTGGGGGAATTCATTGTAGTGTTTCACTTGTAAGTTTGTAAGTTGCGATTTGCATTATAATTGTGAAATAAAGGTTTTGCTCTGCGGGGAGCTTTCTTGCAATTTGCATGCATGTTGATTTAATGCTTTCAATCACCTAGTTGCATGTTTAGGGTTTAATAAAAACTAGATTGAAGATTGACTATAATTAAATAAGTTTAATCCATTAAAAGTTTATGAACTCTCAAATTGATATCGCATACACATCCCCCCTTGGTTTTATAGGGTTGCTGAAGCCAGCCGAGCAAGAGCATCTGCTCGGGTGTTCTCTATCTTGGGAATCCTTACCATCCTAACTGAAGAAAATAAAGAGACAACTGTAACACCCCAATTAATTTCGGCGTCGTCCGCCACCAAAACTAAGCCGGGCGTCACTAAATTAAATACCATTCTCAGCATGTAACAAATATGAGACATAAAAAAATTCATTCCCAAGGTAATAATGAAAGCAATTCCAATAAATAATAATCATCAATGCGACATAAAATCCATCACCATGCTAATCTTCGATTAATATCTAACTCGAAAAAAATATAATCTCCAATAAACTGAATCCATAATGAAATATCTTAATAAAAGCGTAACAACTGTGGAACCGAGTGGCCCACCAAATCCATAAACTGTGTCTCCATATAAATGCAAAGGAATGGAAAACTAAACTAAACTAAACTACTAAGCATAAAAGAAATAAACACCAGCTGCACCTCCAAGATATATCTCTAAATATTCTTATGCAGCTACTTTAGCACTAATACCTGAAAAATATTAGTCAACGCACAGGGTCAGAGCCCCGAGCATAAATATCGACTACTCCCTCCCATTAGGGTCCATGAACCCAGACAATAGCATTATACATGATAAATATCACAATAGAGTATTTTAAATTAAACGAGATATAATTAGGCGCAATAACAAATCAATCACTATCTACCCAAAATAATTCTTATTCGAAAATCCAACCAATATAATTTAAATACCCAACAGTCCCATATTGTTAATTTAATTACATTAACACAATTTATCATTATTCTCAATTTATTATTATCCATTGTGGTACTCCCGCATAAAATTCTTACTCCAATAATTCACATTATTATAGCGGTCTTCCCGCCTCGGGTGGTACTCCCACCAAAATACATTATTATAGCGGTCCTCCCGCCACGTGTGGTACTCCCACCAAACTACACATTCCCCTCATCAATAGCTAGCCGATCCGTTTATACCGTCGATCCCGCAATATGACGAGGTTCCACACACGACACAACATAAACACCAGCTGACCCGTTTAAACTGTCGGCCCCCGCACATTATGTCGCCAATAAATTTTAATACCCGTTTTATTATCTTATATATTTATTCTAAATTAATTATCCTTCTCATATTCATTTTGCAAATTACCCACTCTTGTTATCGATGTGAGATCCTCAAAACACCCTTAGTCCCATACCTAAGGATCCTAGCACATAAATACGTCCTACCTTAATTATAGGATTAATTTCTATTAATAACTCTTCCTAGTCTTATACCTAGACTAGCGAATCGACGGCATGGCCTAAAAAATCAACCCCACCCCGGAATCACCCATCCGTAAAAATTTACACTCACTAGTCCCATACCTAGGAAGTAAATCGCAAGTAAGGCCTACCCACAAGTCTCATACCTAGAAAGTATCCTAAAATATAGGTGAGAGCATACTATCAAAATCCATCAATATCAAACAATCAGATAATCCAACAACACATATAAATAAAAATCACAAATTTATTTGTGATGGCACAATTTTATTTAATTTACTTAATAAAATTGTCATCGTTCTTAACACAGTTATTTCCATTAAATCGTATAGATTAATCAACATGCAAGTTTAAGTATCACGCCAAAATCATCCACTTTTATCAACTACATAATTTGTATGCGTGTGTACACGTCCCAATTTCAATTAAAATAACCCCCATATTCTACATGCGATCCTACCCCCATAATAACCAAAACCCACTACTCTCTCCTACACAACCAAGGGTTTCAAATCTTATTACATAAAAAAAAAATCATCAAAATAGTACCAAATTTAGTTTTCACTTTTTCTAATTAAGTTGTTAATTTATTTTAAGAAAAACATGTCATTAAATATTCTGGCGACACTTAAAAAACATAATACTAAAGGAAGAGAATAGAGTATCCATGCCTGAATAAAAATTTACTCAGAATGATTTTAAAGATCTGTTCTTCTCAAATATTTGATAAAGATCCTTTGTTGACGCGTCTTGAGAAAACCCAGTTAATATTGACAAATCTTCAGTTGAAACCTTGAAAAAAATTGGGGCAAACGTTTGTAGATGGAAGGGAAATATTTTGGAGAAGTCTTTTAAAGGAAGAGTTGTTGGAAAAAGTGATTTGAAGAACCTAGCCACAGATTAGTCTTAATTTATAATGATTAGGATTTATAATCTAATAGAATTCTATTTAAACTTTAAAAAAATCGCCATTTGTCACGGCCCAGAGCTGTGACAAATGTCTTTTAATTCCCATTTTGACTCCGATTTGAATTTTGATTAACAATCCAACTTGTCAATATTAAAACTCAACATTTTAAATCAATAAAACTTTATTAATTCCAAAATTTTACTTTACCCAAAAATTTCGAATTAATTTAAATAATAACTACTAAATTCACGGGGTGTTACAACAACATCCATAGCTTTTTTATGATATATCACCATCGTTTCTCCTTTAACGCCATAGGTTTGCGGCATCTGATTAACAATTAACTAATAATCACTATGTGCCAAGACCTAGTCGGCACCTAATAATGAAGCCAGTTTCAATCCAGTGATCAATGCTTCATATTCAGCCTCATTATCGAAAGCCTGGAATTGGAATCTCAAAGTATATTCTACATCCAGGTTGTCAGGAGTGTTGATGATGAGGTCGGATCCACTTCGAACAGCACATGAGTGGAGTGTCATTGGAGAAATCTTTCTCTGCCAATACTCCATATTTAAACATCTTCTTGATTTGGTCAGCCTTTTGTTGAATTATTTCTTGAATAGACGACGACTCTGGTTGATCGACCACAATCTCAGTTTTCTTTTGAACTAAGCTTTCTTTCGAAGAAGTTTGCTCGACAGGTAAACTTGATTATGTTGCACCTCTGCCTATGTGAACTCTGCTATGAAGGCTGCCACTGCTTGCCCCTTTAGTAAAATTCTGGGATCATAAAAAATTTCATACTCTACCAGTTCAATTACCCAATACATTAGCCTTACAAACTTTTTAGGTTTATGCAATGCTTGTTGCAGAGGCAAATTTGTGTATACGATAATGGTGTGATCTTTAAAATATTGCCTTATTCTCCTGGAAGCTTTAATGAGTGATAATGCTAATTTTTCCAAGCGTGGGTATCTGATTTCCACTCCTCGGAATGCTTTGCTAATATAATACACAGGATTTTGAATTCCTCCATCCAGTCGGATCAAAGACAACCTGACAGTTGACTTTTAAACAACCAAATATAAATAGTTTTCTCCCAAAACTGGTCAAGAGAGGAGAGGTGGAGAACCCAAGTACTTCTTAAAATCAAGGAAAGCCTTTTCGCATTCATCATTCCACTCAAAGGTTTTTTTCATCACCTTAAATAATGGAAGAAATTTATCTGTAGCATGGGAAATGAAGTGATTCAATGCTTCCACCCTTCCTATTAATTTTTGCACATCTTTTTTATTATTCGGGGACTGCATTTTTAGTAAGGCTTTGATTTTATCAGGATTCACTTATATTCCCCTTTGATTGATGATATACCCTAGGAACATTCCTTCATATACTTCTAAGATACATTTGGTTGGGTTGAGCTTCATCTGATGTTTTTCCAATTAATCAAAGGTTTGAGCCATGTTTGCAATGTGATTGGTGGAAAACTTGTTCTTAGTGAGCATGTCATCTATATACACTTCCATATTTTTACCAATAAGGTCTTCAAAAACTTTGTTCACTAACATCTGATAAGTCTCTCCAGCGTTCTTCAACCCAAAGGGCATAACATTGTAACAGTAAGTTCCTCGACTGGTGATAAATGAAGTTCTTTCCTTGTCTTCAGGTTTCATCTTAATATGATTTTAACCAGAATAACCTATTGTTGCATCTACCAATTGATCAATCCTTGGTAAAGGAAAGTGATCTTTTGGGAATTATTTATTAAAGTTTGTAAAGTCTATGAACATTCGCCATTTGTTATTCTTCTTCTTAAACATAACCATATTGGCCAACCAGCTGGAATACTTGACATCTTCAATGAGTTGTGCTTGCTGCAATTTCTCCACTTCCTCCTGGATTGCCATATTCTTCTAGGGATAGAAAACTCAGCGCATCTGTTGATCTACTTAGAATATGGATAGATATTAATCTCATCAAAAATGAAATTTGGATCAATCCTTAACATATCTTTGTGGCTCTAAGCGAACACATTCTTCCTTTATCAAAGGAATGTAATTAATTCCTACTTAAGAGAGGCAGTCAACCTTGAACCAATTTGGGTGGCTCTTTTTGGATTCTTGTCATCCAACACAATAGTTTTTGTTTCTTCCATAACTTGCCCCTTCACCAGCTCTTCCTCTTTTCGAGGATTAAGAGTCTCAATATGTAAAGTGGTTGTGTGCTTAATTTATATTTCCTATTGGTCGGCTGACATATAATAACATTCCCTGGCTTCTTTCTGATTACCATTCACTATGCCGACTCCTTAATTCGTTGGAAATTTCATGCATTGATGCATGGTAGATGCCACAACCTCTAACTGCTTCATTACCACTCTACCTAGGATAATGTTGTAAGATGATGGGACATTTTTATCTAGCATAAAGAAGAAAACTCTTTCTCTACTACTCGCCAATCAGGTGCCACCAATACTTCTAGCGTGATTGTTTACATGGGTATACTTTCTCGCCTGTAAATCCTATGAGAGGTCTATGGTATGGTTCCAGTTTACTGTCTCATAGCCCTAGGCTACTGTAACATTTGCAAAACATTACATCCGTAGAACTCCCATTATCAATTAGTATCCTTGCAACTCTATCGTGATGAACCCTGCATCAGATAATTAACGGAACATCGTGAGGATAAAGTACCACACTTAGGTCATTTTAAGAGAATCCGATCACTAGCTCGTCTTATTGCCTTTCCTCGGTCGACTATTACAAGATTTAGACTATTAATATATTTAATAGTTGGGCAGGTCTAGGATTTATTCAAATAAGATTTCCTTTCTATAATCGCATCTCCTCGTGCGATGAAGTGGCATCCATATGATATTATGTATGCATCCATCTCAGGTTTATCAGGCTTCTTTGGTAAGTCTGGATCTTCTTTAAAATTATTGTTTTGTACTCTTTTGGTGTCCTCCTTTGCTCGGGTAGGATATTCATACCTTCTATGATTATCTCGATTGCTATTCCGATCAACAAACTTATTCAATTTTCCTCGCCAAATAAGATTTTCAACCTGTTCTTTAATGCTATGAAACTATCAGTGTTGCGCCCTTATGAAAGTCCCAGTACTTAGACTTATACCTCTTATTAGGGGGTGTCTTTAACTTTCCAAGCCAATTGAAATCTCAGTTTCCCATGATTTCTGCCAGAATATGGTGAACACTTTTGTTGAGTGTTGCATATTCATCATACTTCTTAATCCGATCAAGATTTTTGTCTTTTTGATCCTTCTTGAACAAACTGGAATTGTTTTTCTAACTTTCACCCTTCATATCAGAAGCTTCAGTAGCTTCCCTAAACTCCCCGGTATTTATTATTTCAAGCCTTGGCCATTAATTCGATTACAGTTTTGGGTGGATTCTTCGTTAAAGCATAGTAAAGATCTTTAGCGAGCAATCCACTCATAAGTGGTGCGATGACTATCTTTTCCTCATAGTCCACCACTTTTATTTTTTCATTGTTAAAACGTGTAATGTACTCTCGAGTGCTTTCTCCAGACTTTTATCACACGATTAAGAGATGAGTGACACTCTTGATCAGCTTAGCCCTAAAGCAAACTTTATCAATGAATAATTTAGCTAATTGATTAAAACTAGAGATTTTACCTCTTGGGAAATTATTATACTATATTTGGGTTGGACCTATGATACAATTGGAGAAAGCTCTATAACTCGTCTCATCGATCACTTAGTAGATGTCGAAAGTAGTTTGATATTGTTCTATGTGCCAGATTGGATCAGTTTTCCCATAATACTTGGGAGTGACACTTGGTGGCTTGAATTTGGAAGGAGTGGGATAATCCACGATGGTATAAATAAAAGGTGATCCTTCAATGAAACTCTTTTGCAATGGATTCTTCATTTTAACCATTTCTTCTAGCCGATCTTCCAACCGCTGCATGGATCCTTTCCAGGATTATTCTTCTAGTTTAGATTTGGCCGAATAGCTTTTGTGGCTTTGCTATGCATATGTGTTGAACTCTCTTCCTGAGAAATCTTCTAGGCACACATAAAGCCTCTCATACTGACCCTAGATCTTGTGGATCCATTTATATGCTCGCGATGACGTTCTTGTTCCCCGCGATGGTCTCTGGAACCCAGACGGTCAAAAGTAAATTCCCTACCGAGTCTTTCCAACCCACTTGGTCTTTCATTAGAAAAAGATCTACCATCATAGCAAACATTTGATCACAAGGATGATGTTGTAACATGGATGTATGGCCTGTCATGGGAAGATCTGTAATAATGACACCTCTCATTCCTAGCAGGTGGAGGTGGCATATCTCTTCTGATTTTGGAAGATTTAGATTGCATTGTGCGAGTCAGTTGTTTAATAGATTATTTCACGGCTTCTTATCCCTTAGCTAAATTCAACAAGATTCCTTCAAGACTTGTCCCACTAGGGGAGCAGACAGATTTGGATTATTAGTTGCAGCTGCTAAACTGCTTCCTGAAAGAGTAGTCATTCTTCAGAGAATGAAACACAAGAAATGAACGAAGGTAGATAACAAAGACAGACAATCGTTCCTACAAACGGTGTCAGCCTGTTGATGTCTAAAAATGGACTTAATCCATATTTATAATCACATATAAAATACAGTAAAATGATCTAATCAAACACACACAAGACAAAGATTTTTAAAATGGTTCAGCTATCAAGAAAGCTTACGTCCACTGTTGGTATTATTTTGTAGGGTTACAATAGCTCAGTGTGGTGTGCCTATAATCAGTTCAGTTGTCCCTTGAGCTGACGGAGTATTCCGTATTTATAATGGCGTAAAACCCTAGAGATGGAATGCATTTATATCTCGAGGCATTTAAATCTATGTACAATAAATGAGACTCTTAGAATTCAGTGTTGATCGCCATTTCATCCGAGTTACCTTTGATATTCCTGATGGTTCGCATTCTGGAGTTGGTCGGCATTCCAGTCGACTAGGTGTCTCTGATGCCAATCAAGATGGTTGGTCGACCACGTAGGAGGACAAGTGTTCATTTATCATTGGTCTCCGTAAGAGAGTAATTTTTACATACAACACTTAGGTTACCACACACAAATCCAATTTTTTTACCAAATTTTATATTCAATTAAATTAAGTGTGCATAAGAAGTGTGGTCTAATATTCAATTATCTCATGCAATCAAACATATAGGGATGAGGAAAAATCCTTAACAAGGGCAAAATCATATATTCAGCACTATCGAATTATTTAAGAAACAACCGACTTACAAAATTTAGACAAACTAAGTGAAATGCGCAGAGTTTTCAAAACCTTCAATAGAATACGACTTGATCCAGAGCCGTCCATAGGTCAGTATCCACCAATCAACCATCGTCTTCGTTCAGCAATAAACCCTCAGTTCATAAGTCAGTCGTAAAGTATATACTCCACAAAGTGTATGAATAGTATTTGAAACTAGGGTTTCACAAAGCTCACTAATCACATAAGGTGACGATGTAATTAAAAATCAAAAAGTGATTTTGTTAAATCAAAATGGAAAACCTTTTGACTATATATGCCGAAATCATTTTAGCCAAAGTCCCTTGAAAAAATCGCTCAAAATAGATATTTATAAGGTTTTCACAAATTTCGAGGCGGTGCAGGTCGTTTGAACGAAATCGAAAGTCATTCAAACGAAAACACATATTTCGTTCCAACGACATTCCAACTCATTCTAACAACTTAACTTTTTCGCTTGAATGCCCATATAATGTCCTTCAAATGAAAAATCTCAGCCTAGAAAAACCAATGTCATTTGATAGCCATTAGAAGCTTGTTCTAACGAGATAACAGTTCTCATTCGAACGAGATTACTTCTCATTTGAACGAGCTCAAAAATAATTTTTTATTTCAAAATCCTTTTTATAAAAACACTTCGATTTTTTTCTCTAAAAAGTGACATCCCCACGTATGGTATATAAGATTTATGAACACCCATATATATACCTTCATATCTTGTAGGGGTGTCTTCAATCTTAGATATAATGGAATTCGGTTCGATGAGACGGTTTGTAATGGGATGCGCCCTAAGTTATGAGCAATTATAAATAATTTCTCTCACAAATCTCCCCTTTGGCTATTCCAAAAAAAAATAAAATCGAAACCCAAATCATAATAAAACCCCTCTAAGATAATTCATAATTCCCTCCCAAACCTTAGAAACGAAATGGTAAAAATGAAACTTTTTTTTTCAAACTGAACTTGATCTTCCCTTGGGCAACTTTGTCTTCATCTTATATGGTCCATGAATATATCATCAAAGTGGAAGAAACCTACACATATAAAACCAATAGATTCTGTGACACATACAAATTTTAAATAGAAAAGAAAATAACCCCCTCCCTCAATTTGCTCACCCCCTTTTTGTCCGTAATAGACAAAGGTGTAGAAACTACGCATGAAATGTAAAGCATCACATAAAGAAGCAAGATATAATTACAAGAATAATCACGAACACATACGTAATGATAATCTCAAAAGGTATCTTTTCAACACAAAGTATTTTTGAAATTTTTAATTTTTTCAAGTATAAAATGTACAAATACAACATACTATGGAATAACACTAAAATATCCTAACCGTGAATGCAGAATCATGTTGTGTGAACATTTTCCATAGGAAAATCAACATAAACATTCATTATAAGTGAACATGAAGGCATGAGACACTTCTAGCGAAAGCACTCAAAATCGACAACTCATATGAAATCGACTTAACTTAATCAACATGTAATGAACATAAATGATTCTCACACCAATGACGCCAAACTATGTAATGTTCATCAAGAAAGTCCGTTGTGTAAAGCCACTGATCTTCAACTTTAACTCCCTAAAAAACTCTCATATATTATCAATTTACTCTCAATTTTTGAAGAACTTAAAGCATCAATGAATCTAAACTAATTATCCTGACACTTTTGGTTTTATGTGCCTCTAATATTTTTAGGCTTTTTATGCAAATGGAGGCTTTTAACGCAAAGAGTATTTTGATCTTTAGTAGACCTTTTCCATTGCTTAAATTATAAAAATATTTTTCGGAAAATAAATGAAATTTAGACAATGGTTCTTAGATGAACAACTTTATCTCCTTTTGCATTTCGTTCGTTATTAAGCATAATTGAGATGAGAACATCCTATCCGACATAAGACAAGTAAGAACAATGTTCAAATAAGTTTGTGCACGTGTGAAATAAAGTTGACTAGGAGTTAAACATGTATAAAGTAGTCATCAAAGATTAACGTAATGAATTCACACAATATTAAGCACATTAATGAAATAGAGTCGTATCTCAAAGCACAACGAAAAAGTCACATGAATGGATGAAATACGGGGTGATCAAAATAACTTAAATCTTCATCCATATACAGTGATAAAAGAAAAGAAAAAAGTCTTTTTGTCTTTTTCAAAAATTTTATAAAAATAAAATCTTTTTCATCATTTCAACTTTTTCTTAAAAACTGATCTTTTCATATTTTTTAAATTTTTTCAGAAAATTAAACTCTTTTTAAAATTTTTGAAAATAAGAAAATGAAAAATATAGATATACAATGATAATACAATCTAGTTTTAGGAATATAAGATGAGATCACGATAAACATCCTACACTAAATAAAGTACCCGAACTCAATAAATAATGCAAATACCTAAAGATTTCCAAATATCCTCAAATCTAAGTGTATTTAGGTTTCGTGAAAATATCGGCTAATTGACATTTGGTGCTTGTGACACCCCGACTAATTAAATACCGGGTAGCTACTCCTTTATTCAATTAATACAAAATGTCAAGTTGGTCCAGTTAACAGCATCACTGTCGAAAACAGTTTAATCATTACTAACCACCTAGTATTTAAAAAGTAAGATGTCAAATTTTAAATTAAGTCTGATTAACATACAATAAAAGAATTATGAAAGAATATCATAACCATACACCATAAAGTCTCAATAAAGTTAATAACAAATAATAATAAGCCCGGAGGAAAACTCCTCACAACAATCTCACCACTGAAATAAATAAAACAGTATATCCTAAATTAATTACATGCCAACAATCTGAATAACTGAAATATGAAATGTCTCTAATGGAAATGGGCGACATGCCCTACAAATGATGAAAACTGAATAGAGTCAAGACAAAAGAAGCGTCTACTAGCAAGGCCCTGTAACTTCCACAAACAGCTACAGCTCGTCACCTGAATGGAAATCCTATGCATGGTGTCCTTGTGGCTAGGCACCTAAAAGGTTTTTATAAAAATAGATTTGAAAGCAAACGGGTCAGAGCCCGAATGTGGAGAATATTTTAAAAACAGTAAGTGCTTTAATAACATTAAAACAATGAATGCAAAATACATGTTAGGACGTGCTCTCACATGAAATACTCGCCTCTCGACTAATTGTGCACTCCTAACGTACCGTACCCATACACGTGATATCCATATCTAACTAAACCGACATAAGTTCTAACCTTTCTACTCGATTCATAATATAAATTCCCAACGTCATCACTTAAATAGATAGCTTTACTTAAACTCGGATTCACAATTATTAGCATAACAATTCACAGCAAGTTATCCCTTTTTAGCTTTATCGAGGCGTTACTATAATTATTCTCGCAATGAAACATAACAATTTCTTTTCATTTAACCGTATATTATTCACATCATAAATATACAATACAAGCACCCCGAGGCTAAGCTGCGGTGCACACATACTCTGCTATCCATCCTGGTACATCACGTACATAAGGATCACGCATTCCGAATCTCTCAGGAATCGTTCTCAGATAACAACAATCACAATCAATGGAGGCGAACACAGTCACATCACATGGGTCACGCACATACCTACGCTCCCACGATCAGCAGTCTTATTAACTTCCCAATAAGTCCTTCTCTGACCTATGTCCTCGAGGTACCAATCTAAATCCGGGCACACAAAGATTAGATGGTCCTAAGCGAACGTAAACCTCCCGTGATAGCAAGTATGGTAGGTATGTCATACACATAAAATCATATACATATACTAAGCATGCACACATCTTAGTAATTACCATAATTTATTAGTGGTATACTTCTCATTCTTATACCCACTTATAATGTTACGCAATTCACATATTCCCGGTTAATACTAACATTTAAATCGTCAATTATTCTCACATCGTAATTAGTCACTCACGTCCTAATCCACAATTTTCATTTGGTTCAAATCACACTTCTATGTTTTACTCCTCAATATATCCCAAATATCCCAACTATATCAATTAGTCATCAAGGGAAGGTTATCTCTATAATTAAACCAGGTTACGGGACATTAGAAATCAAATCAGGCCAAAAAGGACAATCTGTCAACTCATTAGAAGTCTCGTTCGAACGAGGTCGTTCGAACGAGAGTTCATTCGAACGAAGTGGGCATCTAACGAGATCTCGTTCGAACGAAAGGCATCGAACGAACATCCAACTCGTTAGAAGTGAAACTGTCAACTCGTTAGAAGCTCGTTCGAACGAGCTCGTTCGAACGACCCGGGCAGGCCTTCTAACGAGGTGACAGTTTCGAGCCCAGAATTATCCTATCTCGATTTTTCCAATTTTCTTCACCTCTAATCTCATCTAAACATCATTCCAACAGTAGTTCAAGGTTTCTAATCATTCCTAAACATACTTAAGTCGTATTTTAACATATATATGGGGTTGAATCCCCCTAAACAACACCCAATTATCAAATCTCCCAATTTTCCCCCAAACCTTATGAGTATGAACCCTAGACAATTAAAGTCATCAATATCCATAATTAAATCCATTTTTGTAACATAAAAGATGTATTTTTAACAGTATAATCACCCAAACACAATTCTACATGCAATCTCTATATCCAAACATGAATTTATAACTCCAATTACATGGGTTTTTACAAGTATCCCAATACAATGCAATTATATCAATTTCTAAGCATGGAAGAAGCATTCGCTTGAAATTTACGTAATTAAACCACTTGCCTTGGATTATTCTCTGAATTTGGTGTTGAATTGATGAAGGTTGCTCTCTCTCCTTTTTCTCCCAAGGTTGAAGGTTGAAGATGAAGGTTAAGGTCTTCTCTTTTGGGAACCTCTCCTAACTTCTCATGAAACTCCCGTAGTCCATTAAGTCATTTAGTGTAGTGGGTTTAATGGGTAAAGACTAACTCAGATTTTAACCTCTAATTTTCGTGGGTTTTAATTCCCAAAATTCTGAAATTACCAAACTACCCTTTTGGGTTGCCGGTATGGCCTAAAAATGCCCCGGGACCCAAACTAAACCCCCCGCTAGTGTTTTCTGACTATTTCGACCCTTTCGAACTTGTTGGCGCACTCAAAATGACCATACGGTTGATAAAAATAAAATTCACTTTTTAATTCAAATAATTACATTCTTGACGCGACTGTCACGTGCGTCCCAACTAAATTTTCCAAATTTCCGTATTTCAGCCTCGTGACAATTTCAATATTTTCAATATTCATATATTGACATATATACACATTATAATAAAATACCAACTCACATCTCGTTAGTATTTTATCCGGATTAATTCTTAATTAATACATATTTAATTTAATTAATCCCATGAACAAATATCCAGTACACATTATAGTCAAATACCAACCCACATCTCGTTAGTATTTTATCCGGATTAATTCTCAATTAATACACATTTAATTTAATTAATCCCATAAATAAATATCCATAAAAGTACGGGGTATTACATACTTCCCCCCTAATAACAGAATTTCGTCCCGAAATTCTGATAAGTAAGGCACACCTGGAAAAATTTGGTATCCTCCAGTATTCAAAACAATTATAAAGAAAAGCCCAAATCACTAAAACCCTCGCTTCACAATAATCTTGTTTAACATACTTGATACCTTATCAGAATAATCTTCGATAAATGCACCTCACGTTGTGCTCTTATTAAACAACATTCGAATGAAAATAGCCTATACATCATCAGCCGCATTATTTTTATTAGTATTGTGAGTCCACACCTCACTACTGACTCCCGCGTTTATCAAAACACCAAACTCCCATCCTGGAATGAATCAATAACACATTTGACTACGCTTGTCCATTCCTTGAAATATCCCGACGTTGTGACTTTTACACAAGGAAAACCACTTCAGCCTGTTGTTGTCACACAAACCTTTGTAAGCACCTTGTCCACCATAAATAGATATGGGTGCTTTTCCCCCAACTCTACCATTAGGTAATATCTCCTCCTCACTAGTTATACCCGATTTGGAATTGAAAATATCGCAATGAATCCAGAATTTCTTTCATACAATCCATCAGTCGTTAGTCACCTTGCGCCTGCACCTCGGGTTATAGGTAATACAACCCTCAGTTTGAATCGTTATTTCCCACTACTTATTGTCACCCTACCTAAATGTGGATTTCGGGGATTTCATCCCAGCTCTAAATAATACTACGTCGAACCACGTACCGGCGTGTTCACTATCTAATAGTGTAAATCATTCAAGTATATAACAATTTGTCTCCTTCTGAACAACATGACTCACGTATTTGAAGGAATTTGTTACCCCTCAAGGAATTTACTAACTTGACTCTTCCATCCCTAGAATCATCGGTTGGATACAAAATTAATTGGTTAATCATCTAACCCCAACTGTTCTACTACTTACTATGCCTCTTTAAATGTCGATATTCACATAAAGTTTTCTCCATTAAATGATACTTAATGATTTTATTCTCCCGATGAATACCAAAAGTTTGGACCTTTACACTTTTTACCACTTTGTGCATATCTGGACTTTATACCTGATTGACATCCTCATTCTATTTACTCTTGAGTCACCCTCAACATTCGATTGATCGGAACTCTACTCCAAATTTCTCATAATAATTTATTCGCCTTCTCAAGAGATATCCCTTTATTAAATGGCTTTCTACTGGCCTTTTTCCAAGTTTGAACGTGCTACACTTACTACACATGATATTCACTTACACCTTTTCTTATGACGTTTAATCTCATAAGTAATAATCTCACCCGTCTATGTTCCCTCTTCCTTTGATTTACACTTTAGAAAATCAAGATGTCTACGCCCCTTATAACCCAACCATAGGTTTTTAAACATTATATACGCTTCATACAATTCCCAAACTCTTTATTGTCACTGTAAATACAACGGTGCTATACCACTTGGGCGTTCTCAATCGTCTCTGAATTAGAAATCCTAAACCCTCCTTATCCTCAATGCGTCCTTCAACACGTCGTGACAAAACCAACATTATTAGTACTTATATCGTAATTTACTAACAACTGGCTCTAATGGCCTTACATCATAATTTACTCCTTGCAACTTCCCGTTATAACTACGTACTCCCATAACGATAGAGGTATCCAAATCATGAACGAAGGGTCACACATCTCCTTACTACCAACCTTACGCTAAGTTTCATGCGTGGGGTATCTCGCAAAGCGAAATCCAAACAAGGAACCCCCCTGATACACTACTACCTAACATTATCGGTCATCGGAATCCGTTAAGCCCTATCCATAATATGTACCCCTACGCTCTCGTCTTTTAACAACAAAATCTCATCTCAGTTTTCAATTATACATAAACAAAGAACTCCTTCTGAAAGACACTTTTCTCTTTACAGTGATGGAAATCACATTTCATATCCAACATGCGAGATATTTGAGACCCTCAAATTCCCATCCCCAGACACACAACTATGAGTATAAACTTTCAAATCTCTAACGGGTGATAAAACAATGCACTCTTTTGTTACGACCTCTCTATCGTTAATTATAAAAACCAATTAACTCTTTGTTGACTAGTAAATCAATTACATACAACTAATAACAATGAAATCCCTACGCATACTGGGATTAAATATCAGAGACCATTATACCCAATTGAAATCATAACCTGTATATATATATATATATATATATATATATATATATATATATATATATATATATATGCACGAAAGTACAATTGCGAGCCCGGCTCTCTCACAGATGGGGCCTCGCCAGAATAAAACATGCTACCCCAAGGTAGTAACTTCGATAAACTTGTAATACCAGCACACTGTCGGTATAATCATATATATAAAACAATAATTAAGATCATATCATACTCGTATAACACAGCACTAAAACGAGTAATTTCAACAAAGCATAAACCGCTATTAATATACCCATTCGTCCTCTGCGGATGACAATAAAAGTAACCCCCACACTATCAGGGAAAATGTTCTTATATATATTAAACTTACTGATATACTCACTAAACTCGACTCTCAAGTGAAAATACAATTGTAACAAATGTAGTATCTCACTCATGCCACAAATAACATGCATCCTTATCTGAGGATATAACTCATACTTCTATCCTAATAATCGTCCCGGCTGCTCCAATGGTTCCTGGACTTACCACACATGTCTGTCCCAAACCGGATATTTCAATAACTGTTGCCCTCGCCAAGCACAATACCTTGATCCCTACTCTTGTATCGGGAAAATTTTTATAACGCACGAGTTTCACTCCCCACAGAAATACCTCTACACATACTCCACTTATCTTTTGTCTCACAAATCATGTTAAGGTGGTCCACCTCTTGGACGTTGGTAGTCTCGACTCAGACGACTACCTCCGTTCCTTAGTTTTGACGGCCCTAAGGAACACGCTACTAATTTCTACATTTCTCACTGAAATCACCTTTACCCGGTAGTAATTCAGCTATCCGAATCATTTTAACTGGTCCTCCGTTGGGTCTTCCCATTGTGGTGCTTCACCAACACTGTTTTCCCCAGTCTTACTTTATATAAAGCCTTTGATTCTTGTATCTCCCCACCCGGGGATGTTTACCTCCAAATTAACACTATGTGACAATAGCATTTGCTTTAATCGCCTAAGCAGAATTCTGCCAGAAGGACTAGCAATTCTTCTATGTAAATTCTCCCTTTAATATCCCCTCCTCCGTTTCACCTACTTCACCCGGTGTAGGGTTCACTAAATAATTTTATTTCTTCTCACAAAGTGACCTCTGTCCGGCCCTCTCATGTGAGTTCAGAACAACATTCGCCATTCATCCTGAACATCTGATCGAGAAACTTATGGTCAAACCATTCGTGTACACCCTCTCGACATCACATTCCACTTTTAAGTGGGTTGCTAGTTTCTCACCATTGAATCTCCGCTCTTGCGAGTCAATGAATTTTTTTTCTAAATTTTCACTCTCAATTGGTCATATCCTGACATATGTCCAAGCCTTTGGATACATTGCGTTCGTTTGGCTAGCACATGCCGTCTTCGCCTTTCGAGTATTGCTACTGCTGGTTCTCTTCAATGTTACACCTAACTCTTTCTCTCCCATTCCAACCTTGTTGGATGTGTCTAATTTGACCCCCACTCCTACTATAGCTGTACCCGGAAGTCTCAAGTCGCGCCTTAGCCTTCTATATCATCCAGGACTTCCGTGCCATAATATCGGTGACTTCAACTACGGTCATCCTTCTTTAAATAAATCAAATAACCTCAATATATATTTTCCTCCTGCAGTTCACCCAACTGTCTTCACCTGACGTACTACATCGTTTGGCACACGAACACACCTGATTGCAAATAAGATTCACTATCATATATATCGAAGCAGGAAAACGAAATCTCACCAAAGATATCAACAATCCTAAGCATAGCGCTCTATATCAAAGAAAGTTACGCTGGAAGCATAATAAGCCGTACAGATCCTAAAGGACACTAGAACCTGATGCTCTGATACCACCTGTGACACCCCGACTAATTAAATACTGGGTAGCTACTCCTTTATTAAATTAATGCAAAATTTCAAGTTGGTCCAGTTAACAGCATCACTGTCGAAAACAGTTTAATCATTACTAACCACCTAGTATTTAAAAAGTAAGATGTCAAATTTTAAATTAAGTCTGATTAACATACAATAAAAGAATTATGAAAGAATATCATAACCATACACCATAAAGTCTCAATAAAGTAACCAACAAATAATAATAAGCCCGAAGGAAAACTCCTCACAACAATCTCACCACTGAAATAAATAAAACAGTATATCCTAAATTAATTACATGCCAACAATCTGAATAACTGAAATATGAAATGTCTCTAATGGAAATGGGCGACATGCCCTACAAATGATGAAAACTGAATAGAGTCAAGACAAAAGAAGCGTCTACTAGCAAGGCCCTGTAACTTCCACAAACAGCTACAGCTCGTCACCTGAATGGAAATCCTATGCATGGTGTCCTTGTGGCTGGGCACCTAAAAGGTTTTTACAAAAATATATTTGAAAGCAAACGGGTCAGAGCCCGAATGTGGAGAATATTTTAAAAACAGCAAGTGCTTTAATAACATTAAAACAATGAATGCAAAATACATGTTAGGACGTGCTCTCAATACTCGCCTCTCGACTAATTGTGCACTCCTAACGTACCGTACCCATACACGTGATATCCATATCTAACTAAACTGACATAAGTTCTAACCTTTCTACTCGATTCATAATATAAATTCCCAATTTCATCACTTAAATAGATAGCTTTACTTAAACTTGGATTCGCAATTATTAGCATAACAATTCACAGCAAGTTATCCCTTTTTAGATTTATCGAGGCGTTACTATAATTATTCTCGCAATGAAACATAACAATTTCTTTTCATTTAACCGTATATTATTCACATCATAAATATTCAATACAAACACCCCAAGGCTAAGCTGCGGTGCCCACATACTCTGCTATCCATCCCGGTACATCACGTACATAAGGATCACGCATTCCGAATCTCTCAGGAATCGTTCTCAGATAACAACAATCACAATCAATGGAGGCGACCACAGTCACATCACATGGGTCACGTACATACCTACGTTCCCACGATCAACAGTCTTATTAACTTCCCAATAAGTCCTTCTCTGACCTATGTCCTCGAGGTACCAATATAAATCCGGGCACACAAAGATTAGATGGTCCTAAGCGAACGTAAACCTCCCGTGATAGCAAGTATAGTAGGTATGTCATACACATAAAATCATATACATATACTAAGCATGCACACATCTTAGTAATTACCATAATTTATTAGTGGTATACTTCTCATTCTTATACCCACTTATAATGTTACGCAATTCACATATTCCCGGTTAATACTAACATTTAAATCGTCAATTAATCTCACATCGTAATTAGTCACTCACGTCCTAATCCACAATTTTCATTTGGTTCAAATCACACTTCTATGTTTTACTCCTCAATATATCCCAAATATCCCAACTATATCAATTAGTCATCAAGGGAAGGTTATATCTACAATTAAACCAGGTTACGGGACATTAGAAATCAAATCAGGCCAAAAAGGCCAATCTGTCAACTCGTTAGAAGTCTCGTTCGAACGAGAGTTCGTTCGAACGAAGTGGGCATCTAACGAGATCTCGTTTGAACGAAAGGCATCGAACGAACATCCAACTCGTTAGAAGTCAAACTGTCAACTCATTAGAAGATCGTTCGAACGACCTGGGCAGGCCTTCTAACGAGGTGACAGTTTCGAGCCCATAATTCTCCTATCTCGATTTTTCCAATTTTCTTCACCTCTAATCTCATCTAATCATCATTCCATCAGTAGTTCAAGGTTTCTAATCATTCCTAAACATACTTAGGTCGTATTTTGACATATATATGGGGTTGAATCCCCCTAAACAACACCCAATTATCAAATCTCCCAATTTTCCCCCAAACCTTATGAGTATGAACCCTAAACAATTAAAGTCATCAATATCCATAATTAAATCCATTTTTGTAACATAAAAAATGTATTTCTAACAGTATAATCGCCCAAACACAATTCTACATGCAATCTCTATATCCAAACATGAATTTATAACTCTAATTACATGGGTTTTTAAAAGTCTCCCAATACAATGCAATTATATCAATTTCTAAGCATGGAAGAAGCATTCGCTTGAAATTTACGTAATTAAACCACTTGTCTTGGATTATTCTCTGAATTTGGTGTTGAATTGATGAAGGTTGCTCTCTCTCCTTTTTCTCCCAAGGTTGAAGGTTGGAGATGAAGGTTAAGGTCTTCTCTTTTGGGAACCTCTCCTAACTTCTCATGAAACTCCCGTAGCCCATTAAGTCATTTAGTGTAGTGGGTTTAGTGGGTAAAGACTAACTCAGATTTTAACCTCTAATTTCCGTGGGTTTTAATTCCCAAAATTCTGAAATTACCAAACTACCCTTTTGGGTTGCCGGTATGGCCTAAAAATGCCCCGGGACCCAAACTAAACCCCCGGCTAGTGTTTTCTGACTATTTCGACCATTTCGAACTTGTTGGCACACTCAAAATGACCATACGGTTGATAAAAATAAAATTCACTTTTTAATTCAAATAATTACATTCCTGGCGCGACTGTCACGTGCGTCCCAACTAAATTTTCCAAATTGTCGTATTTCAGCCTCGTGACAATTTCAATATTTTCAATATTCATATATTGACATATACACACATTATAATCAAATACCAACTCACATCTCGTTAGTAGTTTATCCGGATTAATTCTTAATTAATACATATTTAATTTAATTAATCCCATGAACAAATATCCAGTACACATTATAGTCAAATACCAACCCACATCTCATTAGTATTTTATCCGGATTAATTCTCAATTAATACACATTTAATTTAATTAATCCCATAAATAAATATCCATAAAAGTACGGGGTATTACATACTTCCCCCCTAATAACAGAATTTCGTCCCGAAATTCTGATAAGTAAGGCACACCTGGAAAAATTTGGTATCCTCCAGTATTCAGAACAATTATAAAGAAAAGCCCAAATCACTAAAACCCTCGCTTCACAAATAATGCTTGTGATTCAAGTGCAAATCTATCGCTTCACTAAAACCCTCGATTCAAGTGCAAATCTATCGCAACAAGTAATATCCGCTAAGTACGGAATCGTGATCCACAGGGATTGAAACACTCCTAAGAGAACATAGGTTAAAGGGATTCTCTAAACGTCACAAAAGTTAAAGTGTAAAAGATGATTTAATAGTTTGGAAAAGTGATTGAGAGTAATCTCTAAACTAACATACTATTGATGATCAGTTAATTAATTAATAATTACGGAACTATGAAAATAACTAAGATAAGATTGAGTTCAAGAAATTAAAGGGATCGAGGATCATTCTCCCACCTCGGATTCACAAAGAAGGGGATTATAGGGCTTGGTTGAAATTAATTCTAATCAAGCATAACTAATCAAGTCCGAACATCATCCATGTAGAGACTAAACTCAACAATGGAGGATTAGGGGTTAGTTAGTTATTGCTAGATGGGTTGGGTTTGTAGTAAAGCTTCAAACACTAACCCTTGCATGACAAGATAAGTTAAGAAACTATGATACTCCAATACCAACACATGAAGTTCCATTAGAACAATTATAAACCAAACCCTAAATATGAAGTTCAAGCATCCAAGGTGGGATTATGATCCCCAATCATAAGTCTAGTTACTCATAATTGAAACTAAACTACACATGCTAGTTAACAATATAATTAAGTTAGTTATCTAGTTTAAACACAAACCAATACAAGAGATGGAATTAAATGCAAATTAAAGCTAGTAGAACAAGTAGAGAAGAAGTAAATGAACCTTTCTTGCATTAATAACAACAATTCAACTAGTAATCAAATCTTTACAAGTGGGTAAAAACCATAAACGAACTTGACCTAGGAGAGAGAAGAGAGTGTTTTTCTATATCACCAAATATCTAACAAAAGTAATCTCTCAACAAAGGAGGAAAAACAAGGGATATATCCCCAAAATCCAACCAAAAATGGCAAACTAGTAATAAGGAGAACAACTCAAAAATTCAGCAAAACCGAATCGATTCGGCAGGGCCGAATCGATTCGCTAGAGGGAGAATGCTGCACTGGTGATCACCGAATCGATTCGGATAGACCGAATTGATTCGGTCATGCAAACAAAATATGGCTAGGTTATTTTGGCTTTATTTATCCCATGTTTCACCGAAACTTCCGTAACTTCTTCGTTTGAGATCGGATTCAAGCACCATCGGAGGCCACGCGAAGATAAGAAGAAGGTATACAACTTCCGTGAAGAAATAGGGATCAAAACCCGAGTGCTACAATTACCAAAATTCCCCCGACTATGCAAGTGTCAACGGAACTTCTCCGGATCAAAACCAAACTTCCCAAAATGCATTCCCGAGACCTATAAAAGCTCAATAAAGACACATACAAAGTATATATGATGAATTCAGGGGTTAGTCAATAAATGAGTATAAGAACCGGGAAATACATGCACGGGAATGCTAGAATGTACAAATTAACGGGGTATAAAATATAATAAAAGTGACGAATCAACTCGCTCTCTCTCGACTCTCTCAACTCTTTCTCTAAGTCTAAGAGTTTAATTGGTAACCTTTGTTTTGTTTCTTCGTTTTAAAGGACTCAGCATAAAGATCAACGTAGGGGCGTTGAAGTTCACTCTCGCTCTTAGTTAAAATATCATCGTCTTTCTTTAGGAAATCTTTTCTTTCTTTTAAAAAAAAATTCTTGCCCAATTTATAATTTTTATTTTTCTCAAAACTTTTCTTTTCTACGAAAGTTTTTTGTTTTTTAAGTTTGAGAAACTTCTTGAAATTGTTTTCAAACAGGGTTAAATCATCCATGTCAAAGTCATACTCAGAATCATAAGACAATTCTTCTTTCTTTTTAAATTGAGATTTTAATGCAATTCTCTTTTCCTTAGGTTTGACTGTTTTTGGAAACATATCTATCTCATACATTTGAAAGTCTCCTACGAGTTCTTCTAGCCTAATAGTATATAGTATTCCTGGTGAATTTAGCACGGTAACCTTAGGAATAAAACAGGCAGGGAACGATCTCAAAATTTTCTTAGCAACACACCTCTCACATATTCTCCGTCTTAAATTAAAACTTGAGTTTACTATATCAACTAGACGTGCTTAAAACTCATCAAAACATTCAGACTCAAGTATTGATTGTTTTAAATTGTGTGGTGAGATTTTGTAGCTTAGAAGCTTTCACAACATTAGAACCCTTGTGTGTGAATTGGAGGATATCCTAAGCTTCTTTAGACGTGGTGCATGTCATGATGCGACGAAACTCGTCAGGGGTGATGGCTCCCGAGATGATACTGAGACCGCACGAGTTAAAGTTGCTCCACTTAAAGTCATCCTCTGTCCATACAGAGACAGGTTTTGGGCCAACGACATTATCAACTTTCATATTGTGTGGTGTCCACCCTCTTTCACAAACCAACTAAACATGCTCATCTATAGACTTTTAAGTTGACTTCATTCTAGATTTCCAATAGGCATAATTAGAACAACCAAAAATAGGCATCGTATTATACAGATTATCCATTAAATCCAAATTTATAAAGATCAACAATTTTTAGAAAAAAATGTCATCACAAAAATTTGTAAAAAGAACACAGTAATTTAGTGTAACCAACTGTGATTCCAATTTGAGAATGCAAGTGATTCAATGGGTTGACTTGTATCTTAGGTTCCCACACATAAATCCAATTTTTTACCAAATTTTATCTTCGATTTATTTAGGTGTGCATATGATGTGTGTTCCAATATTCAATTATCAAACTAGGCATGCAATCAAACACATAGAGATGAGAAAAAAATTCCTAAAAAGGGCAAAACCATATATTCAACACTATTGAATTAATTGACCGATAATAGACTTACAAAACTTAGACAAACTAAGTGGGATGCACAAAGTCTTTAAAACCTTCAATAGAATACGACTCGATCCAGAGCCATCCACAGGTAGCGGTCTAACCTCGATATCCATCGATCAACCTTCGTTTTCTTTCAATAATGAACCCTCGATTCATAAGTCAACCATAAAGTATAGACTCCACAAGGTGTGTCAATGATATTTGAAACTGGGATTTCATAAAGTTCACTAATCACATAATGGATGATGTAATTGTAAATCAAAAAGTGATGTTGTTAAATTAAAATGGAAAACCTTTTGACTATATAATATTTTAAGCTAAAGTCCACTAGAAAAACTACTCAAAACATGTATTTATAAGGTTTTTACGAATTTCAAGACGACGCAGGTCGTTCAAACGAAACTTGTGTTTTCGTTCGAACGAGATTCCAATTCATTCTAACGAATTGACCTTTTCATTTGAACTCCCAATATAACGTCCTTCAAATGACAAATCTTTGTCTAGAAAAACTAAGTCATTTGATATTCATTAGAAGCTTGTTCTAACGTGATAGCAATTCTCGTTCAAACGAGACTGCTTCTCATTTAAACGAGGCTCCAAAATAATTTTTATATTTTAAAATCATTTTTATAAAAACACCTCGATTTTTTTCTAAAAGTAACATCCCCACATATGATATATAAAATTTACGAACCCCCATGTTTATACCTTCATATCTTGTAGGGATGTCCTCAATCTTGGAGATGTCAGAGTTCGGTTCGATGAGGCGGTTTGTAATGAGATATGCCAAAAATAAAATAAGGCATAAGCTGTGAGCAATTATAAATATTTCCTCTTACAGATGGGTTCCATTAGACAATCAAAGCACGCTCATTATTTTTATGGTTGTAATGGGCACATGGTCAGCAATAATTGACGCAAGAAACTAAACCAAGAATAATGGAATGCATGTACCTTTTTTTAGAATATATAGTCTTGCTTCAAATAAAGTTTTATGATCGTCAATTTTACATTTTGCAACTTTTTTGGCCACGTTTTGTATGTTTAAAAAATATAAACTTGTCAACCATTGTTGTTTAAGCTAAAAAATAATAAAGATGCTTCAAATTATATTGGGAATCCTTTAGATTTTTTTTTTTCTATTTTGGGAACTCATGTTGACTTTTTATGTGAAGAAGGTGAGCTACAACAAATATATATTGCAGAAAAAAAGAATAAAAAGTAAAACCCCAATTATTTTTGTTAAAAAAAATAGGCAAACTTTTTTCTTCATCGACCTCTTATGGGCATATTATCCCCTTTGAGGTACAACTGATGGGATTCCATTAGACATTTCAAATCATGCTTATCGCGATGGTTCTAATTAAAAAATCCAAGAGTAATGGGATGCATACCTTTTTTTAGGATACCTATTCCATCAAAGCAGGTACATCATGTGAAAGATGACTCCGCTCTCCACAAATCTAGAGTTGTTATTAACCAATCTATGATTACAATAACTACATCATGTTAAAGAGATTTTTTTATTAAAAAATAACATTTTAATATATATTTACAAAAATATAGAACTTTTAAACATATTTGACAAATTATTGCACTTTTAAATGTATTTTACAAAAATATTGCACTTTTAAATATATTTTACAAAATGGAAATTGTTCAAGAGAAATTGGATTTCACATGGGATAGCAATTAGTTTTATAGATTATAAATCGATCTGTTTCGTGTTTTTGGAGTTATATAGGTGTCGTAGTGATAACATAATTAGTAAAATCGTATAAACTTATAGGTTAAGGGTCATTAAAGGTAATATTAACTATAGTATGCTTGTAATTGTCATATTAACTATAAATATGCTTGTGATTGTCATATTCAATTATAATCGCTAATTCAATTTCTTCGTGAGATATATCCACACTCATTTTAGAAAAACTAAAAGAGAACCGGATAAATGCATAATAAACTAAGGAGATACTCATTTACTTTAAAATTCAATGAGTTTCGGTTTGTTTATATTGTAGAATTGATGGAGTTTTCACAATATAAAGAGTGGATGGGTGAAAGTTCTAGAGTGAGGCAAGTATACGTTGATGGGGTTAACGCCTTTGTGAAATATGCAAAGAATAATCTCAAAACTAATATTATCCCATGCCCATGCATTCGTTGTAGGAATGGTAAACGTTTGAAAGGATTTGATTCCTTGAGGTATGTAAGGAGACTACACATTTTGGAAATTCCATGGGGAGAGGAATTTTTCATATATTCCAGAAGGAATAACTCTCAAGGAAACAATGCACACATAGGTTGATCCGTTAGTAGATGCTAGGTTAAATGATCTCATAAATGTAGTCGGTGATACGGTGAGTTTCATAATCTCACTTGTAAGGTAAATGAACTTCATTCAAGTTTAATCGTTTAATCATTTTAATCAATTCATCAATAACATTTGCAGCAAAAATTGAGTGAGCTAAAAAGTAGCCAAGGTTCTTCAAGACAAACCAGTCTGGATAGTGATGCTTCGATCGCCTTTAAAGGGAAAGACACTAGGGGGTAACTCATGGTGTTGGCCCTACGTCCAAAAGTAAATTTAAGGCCATCGCTCCTATAGTCTCACACGTGAATAGGACAAAGACACAAGAAGAAAAATACGAAAAGGATATGTCATTTCTCAGATCGTGCATCAGTATTCTTCTAAGTGCTTTTGAATCTAATGGTCTCAAACTACCACATGCCAAGAAATATCAAATGGTCCTAAACCATCAATTCTCACTGCAACATTCAACCAACCAATTTTCACCACAACATTTTGAGTGAGATCTTAGTGATTCACCGCATCTAAGTCCTTACGAGTACACGCTTGTCCATCCGTCATATCCTTCAAACCTTCAAGATTCAACCGAGCTATACTTTCAAAGTTATACTAAGCCTCCACATGATCCATATGTCAATTTATTAGATTTCTCAAGTTTAAGGAAGATTGCTAGTGGACAAGTGGTTATGTCAGTAACTACTGGAACAGTGAGACCACCGACTGTTGCAATTTGAACGTAAGGTTTATGTTAGTAGTGTAGAGCCTGGAGAAGAGAATCATCTATTATATCAAAATATTCACGGGCAAAACATTACTCTTAAGGAAGTCGAGAAATCTTAGGTTGTTTGGCCCTTGTTTTGTCTTTTATTTGTTGATTCGGAGTAATTTATTTTGAATAATTTGCAGTAAGAAAGATGAACGTTTGTAAGGATTTTATATTAAACGGTCAAAGTGAACAATTTTTATTGTTTTGAACTCTTTTGTACATATTTGAAATGTTGTTTTGCTGCAATTGTAGTTGGTAATTTTGTGCTAGTATTTTGTTTCGTTATACTTCACATCTTTAAAATGTTCATTGTTTATATAATCTAATAAAAAAAAGAGTATCATATGTCTTTGTGTGTGTTTGGTGTTGTAATGCAGATGTGGCAGTGTTTGATGTTATAATGAAGGTGGGGTGGGTGGGGTTGTAATGGAGAATGATGATCCAATGACTATAAACAAATTATCTACTTTTAACTTTATCTTCAAATGTGAATATGGGTAAAGGGATTTACAGAAACACGTATACACACACAAAAAAAGTTATGTATCATTTCACAACATATTTTATTTTAGAATGGTTCGATAATAATTACATTTGCATGTTTGCAGTTATACACTTGATATACCCGGCATACTTAGTATTTAAGGGCCTAATGATAGGTCTCAAATATTGTATATTTAACCCTTTTATTATTATGCATTCTAGAATAATTGTGATTGTTATATCCTACTTTTATGCTTATATATTGGTTAACTATGATATTCAATATATATGTTGTGCAAGGTTTATCTGAGTTTTTGTAGGCATTGGAATGATTAACGGAGCAATTGGATGCATTTCGGGGATTTCGTCATTTGATGCAACTTTAGGGGAAATATTATCATTTCATACTTCATGTCCCGACCAACGAATCTCCATGGAAACGTAGTTAATCGAGTAAGCTTTGTGTGGCCGTAAACGATACATCATTTCAAAATCGGATGAAGAAGTTAGAGTCGTTCCCATAAAGTAACCTTGTGTTTGAAATGAAGAAAAAGAGGCCAGAAAATAGAGCACTGATCTATCGATCGATCGACCATTCATAATTTGCCTTGGGTTTAAGACACTGCTAGATTTTAGCATTCATCACTCCGTTTTTGCGAAGGAAAGGAAATCATTGGGCATATTTCTCATTTATCAATCGATTGATCGATTTGATCGATCAACCCATATTCCAACCATTTTGAGATATTTAGTTTTGTTTTGTTTTTCCTTTTATTTTATTCCAACTTACTATATTTATGAAAATTGGTTTAATTTGGTGAATATCTAGTTTTTCATTAGGTTTTAGTTAGGAGATATATTTTGAGTGGAAGCTTCTCTCTTCTAGGGTTTGATTCCTTTGAGTTTGTAAGTGCACTATTTACCATCTTATCCATATATATAAGTTGTATTTCTTGATTTCAAGCTTTGGTAATGAGTTTTCTTACTTTGATAATTAGTTTTACTCGCTTATTTATTGTTTTCCTGTGATTCCATGTCATTTAGTATGCTTTCTTGCTAAATTAGTTTAGGTCCTACTGGTGTGGACCCTTAAAATCAACCAATAAAAAATTTCCATGGCAGTGTGTCCATGAAAATTATGTCAAAAATCCGGTCACAATAGAATTTTTATTGGTTGGGTACTAGAATGCATGTGTGGTTGTGGTTGTGGTTGTGGATGTGAAATCAAATTGAAATATATATATATATATATATAATAACATTCCATTTCTCGAGAAGCATTTGAGCAAAATTTAAAAGCAAAATAATCTCAACCATGATAGTCTTTTCAATGAAATAAATGAGTTTTTCTGGATGGTTATATATCTAGTCAATCAGCTTTCTTCCTGCAATATTTCCCCTTTCTCACACATAGTTGGAACATAATTTTGACATTTATTCACATTTTATTTTGTGGAAAAAAAATAATGTTGGAGATTAGGTGCTCTTCTTCTAGCCACCAAATACCACAACTTGACAGTACTTAACTTAAGGAACTGATCTTTCTTTATTCTTTTTAAATTTCCATGAGAAGGATCACATGCAGAAAAAATGAATTGGGAATAAAGCATGTCAAATTTCCAGGCTGTTAAGAGGTTTGAAAGTGATGTGATCAATATAAGTTGTGTTAGTGTTGTGTTGGTGTTTATGGAAGTCAGTTGTACTCAATCTTTTGGGAGCAATATCCATTAAATATAGAGGCTAGTCACTTTGCTGCCATCCAAGTGGTGTGTCATATTTTTGGAGTTATATTTTGTATGGGTAAAAAAATATCTTCGCTTGTATGAAAGCTCGTGTTAGAATTTTGACATTTAATATATGAATGTGAGTAATGGTACCACTTTTCTCTTACAATGATTGTTTTACTTTTAAAAGAATGTTAATTCAAATGAAACTATCAGCGGGACAGTCTTATATATACCAAAAGTCTTTGTTATTCAGAGAAGGGAAGTATAGACATTCCTTGCGTTGGAATTTAACTATGTGGGTTTGTTTCTTTATGCATGTTGAACATTGATTGCCACCCCTTTCCTTCTTACTTAAATCCAGTTCTCATAACTCCACACAACATCACCTGAAGGTTAAGATCTATGGGTTTTTCATTTGTGATTTTTGCTTCTCTTCTCCTGTTTATTCAACCATATAAATTAATATGAATGAGCAGTAGAAAAATCCCTTCATATTCTCAATGAAAACCCCTCTGTTTTATATGTAACAATGGGTATTGATAAAGCTTTTGATGCCTAAGAGGATGACTTTTCAGTTTGTTCTTATGGTCAAAGGATGTAGAAATAATCAAGTTGAAGGTAATTTTGTTTAATAATGTTGTCCCAAGACGTGTTGTCTCAGTTTTACTTTTTCCTGTTTTGATTACTCTTATGTAAAGTTAATTCAGAGAAGTGTAAGCTAAAGAGCTTAAAGTGAAGCAAGCACAGTTGTCAAAGACATATTACTGTTATTGTTCTTAATTCTTTCCAAGAATCTTAGCATACTATTATTATTGAAAAAGCGTATTCAATGAATTGTTCTTAATTCATTATAGTTGTTTATTACTACACGTTGGCTTAATGTAAATATCCATTGTTAAGTGGGTGAACTCCATGAAGCATTATTGCGCATTGTTTATTGTCAAAAAATGCTTATTAGGTGACATAATAAGGTGCTTCTAGAGGCTAGCTCTCTGTTATAAAAGTTGAAGTTATTGAACTAGCACCATCCTTATTAAAATATTGGATTAGAAGAATCTCTCAGACACACATATACTATTAAAAATGACCAAATTTATGTTTTCTAATCTAGTTTTATACAATCGAGGAGACCGTTCTTAACCTTGTGTATGCTCATAATTTTAAGTTGAACTTGTCTGTGATTGTTTTATAGGGTAAGGGAGGTCAATGTGGACATTTAGTTAATTGAAAGGTTGTGTTTAGATCAAAGGAAAAAGGTGGTTAGGTGTGGGTAATTTGAATAAATTAAACAAAGCGCTTTTGGGTAAATGGCTTTGGAGACCTTCTCTTGAGCAAAACTTTCTTTGGGGCTCAATTATTCGAAGCAGATATGGTCTCCAAGTCAATGGGTGGGATTCCAATGTAGTATCAAGGGGATGGAAGTTTATTTCTCAAGGATTAAAGCCTTTTTCTTCATACTCATGGAACTATTCTTGTGGAGGAACTTTAATGATATGGAATTTGATGATTTTTTGTATGCTTATTTAATCTTGTTGATAACTTTCATATTTCACTTGGCCCTTTAGATAAATGGATATGGGGAAGGGGCGCTTTGGGGATTTATTTATGCAAATCATATTTTGACACTTTATTAGATTCCTCATTGACTGATCTCCATCACGTGAAATGATTTGAAGGCTGGGGCACTGTCCAAATTGCAATTTTTTAATTGTCTGGAGTGTCCTTTTCCAATGGAAGAAATTCCTGGTGATCGAATGGGTAAGGGAAAAAATAAAAAGAGATCCAATTTGTGGTGTTGTATTATTTTATGTTAGGCATGACATGTTTGGTTGGAGATATATTTTAGAGTTGTTTAATATAAAGAGATGGAAAATAAGAGTTATGGGAAACACTCAGATTTTTGGCCTCGATATGGGCTTCAACACTGACATCTTTTTCGGTAATAGGAGTTTCAGGTTTCAATTTTTGTTAGAAGGAGGTCATTTCTTAAGGCAGTGTATCTTTTATTCAGTTGTATACTTGTCGTAATTGTGTATTCCTTGCCACCGGGGCTCTCCTTTTTAATATAATCCTAGAGGATCTCTCATCCTCTCTCTTTGTATATGGTTATTCTTATCAATGTGTGTATTGCTTCTTATAAAAAAGAATGTCCATTGTTTTTTTTTTTTTAATTTACATTATATGTCTAATGGAATTGTATATGGTGTAGGATGAGCCGCTTATATTTTCAAACAAATCATTTAACACTCTTAGAGTGTGGTTGAAGATCTTAAATATGAAAACACTTGATTTAGTGGAGGACTAGTTTCAACAAAGGTTTGCTCTTATCATCCATCAAATCATACGAGGGAATGAAATTTTTATAATATAGAAGATAGGTGCTTTACTATTCATAACAAAAAAATAGATAAGTACCGATTAGGATTTCGCCAACATTGAATTTTTGTATGGTTGAGATCAGTTTTGAACTCATTATAGGCCCACACGATATCTGAATCCCATAATTATTTCACTAAAATAGAGGAAAACCCTCTCAAAAAAATCTCCCTCTTTCACCAGTCTCTTTAAAATTTCAAAATAATACACTATAGGGTCTGTGACTGCTTTCACAGATTTGTGATGTTTGTGGTTAGGTTTTTTATTCGTTATGTGATTAATAACAATTTTGTCCAGCTATTAAGCTTAATTGATTTTTTACCTTTTAATTATATTTTGAGTATTGTGTTTTAGTTGTTTTTTTATGGATTTAAGGTTTGGATATATCTTTTGTGCTTAGGTACAACAAATTGCAGGTGTTATGCACACTTCAGACATTGTTGATTTGTCAACCCAAGGTACATGTTTTGTAAATTATAAATTAGTGATTAGTGTTTGGTGAAAATTTACATAATCTAATAGACAACAAAGCTTGACATGAGGAATAAAAAGTGGGTTTCTTATACTTCTTGCGAGCATACGTGGATTTATTTCCCCAAATAGAGTTTTCTTTGCAGGTTTCACTTATGTATTTAGATGATTTATTTTGAATATTGATTTTTGGGCTTTTTTCACAGCCATCTATTTAGATTTTTTATGCTTTCTTTATGGGACATTTGAATATATTGGATTGCTATAAGCTACTAAGGAGAACCATGGGGATTTATATTTTTTTCCCGACTTCATTATTCACCCACTATAAAACATCTAAGTTTCAATATTGAATAGGTGTACATGTGTTCAATGATGGCTCAATTTGATATAAAATTATTCTTTTTTCGTTTGGCTGAATGTTCTCATATACTACTTTAGATGCTCTAATTGTTCTAAATGTGAAGATCCATGACATATTAAGTTGATGTTGTTGTAGTGTTATTAGTTTTCGAGGTGGTGGGGTGTTGATAATATTTGGAACTATTTGGATTTCGTTTTTTATTCTTGGTGATCACCCATTTGGTTCATCTTATCAGCCCTGTTAAATTTAGTCTTACAACGTTGGGTGGTTGGTGGTGGTTAACTTCTTGGTGAATGAATAAAAATCAGTGCCTCATATTGATTCATTTGTTTAACCACCAAAGTTGTGATTTTCTTAATATTTATGTTGAATTGAAGGGGGCATTCTGTATTTTTAAATTTTATTATTCGCATGCCTTCTGAATTTTGACAAAATGCTTTTTATATATATGCAAGCTTTGCTGGGAGTGGGAATGTGCTTGATTTTATGGTAATTAGACCTGTTATATAATTTATGAAGGTTAATTTTGGTATATACATTAGACATGGTGCATTCTAATTTTACTGTGAGTGGAGAGGGTTGCTTAACTAGATTTAGATTTTTGGTTAATAACTTGTCATTTTAACCTTCTTTGTTTGTCATTTGTTTTGCTCGAGGATAGCCTTCATCTGCACTCATCATATCTAGTAATTTAGGAAACTATGAAAACACAATACTCGTGCCAAGGGTGAAGTGGGTATTTAGTTACCTTTTGCTTCATTTCCTCCAATGAGAAATCAAAAGTGGTGCTAATATCATATCATAAACAATTAAAAATATTTCATGCTAAAGAATTTTGTATTGTTGTGCATTAGTATTGAATGAGTTGACTAAGTCGAGTTTGCAGGAAATCTGTGTCTCACCCCTGGTGTAGAGTATTTTCTTATGGATTCTTCTATGTATGATTAAGTTCATAAATTTGTGGACGCACAAATGTGTACAGTTAATACAGGGATAAATATGACTAAGTCTTTGGGATCAGATTCAGATTTGGTAGTTAAATTCCATGTCACAACAATGTTTAAAGGTTACTCCTCAGAGATACGTTCGTGATACAATTTATGATAGCATTTTGACTACCCACTCAATTAGATAATTTGTAATTGATATCTACTACTTTCACTAGTGTGTACTTGGGGATTTATTTTAGTTTTTACTATTTCGGTCTATGTTTGATTCAAATAAAATAAATTTGATTATTCATGTCTCTCTCTCTTCGTCTAATCATTTCTTCCCTTTTCAAAGATACTGTAACAACCCGAGGTCTTGGAGACGATGATTTATTTATTTTGGGAGAAATAAATATTATATTTTTTGGAGATTAATTAAATTGGCAATTGAGGTCAAAATTTGAAGTTGTTAGAAAGATGTTCGGATGTCAATTCTGAGGGTGTAGTTGTGTCCGGAAGGGTCAAGAAAGTCAAAATGACTGTACTTGGGGTCTATTTAGGTTTCAAAATATTTTAGGTACGTTTGACTCAAATTAAAGTAACCAAGTCATTTAAAGTGTTTATTATCATTTAAAGTTGTGTATCTGGGGAGACAAGGCTTAAAAGCCTACGGGAGATCAAATCTCCTTCGAAAGAAAGAGAGAAATAGAAAGAAAGAAAGAGAGAAGAAGAAAGAAGAAGAAGAAAAAGAGAGAGAAAGAGGATTTTCCGGCATCCACACGATCTCGAGGACGAATCAGACCCTACGAACTTGAGGCAAGTGATTAAACTTGCTAAATAATTGTTGTGTACCTTTTATTGCATTATTTGTGGATTAAATCCTTGGGTTTTAGGTTTAGTTTATCAAAACCTAACTTTTGGGTATAATCTTAGATTTGATATGTAGATCTTTGATTTGAGGATAGAAATTAGTTTATATGTATTCTAGGATGAATGTTAATAATATATATGTGATTGAGTTGAAGAGAAATGAAGAGAAGATGATTAAAATGAATTTTGGGATTTTTGGCTTACTAAAAAGTAGCCATTTTCGAGCCTCCAGGTAGGCCGGATCGATTCGGCCCCCTACCCGAATCGATTCGGCCTGAGACAGAGTCCCAGGTCTGATGACCCGAATCGATTCGCCTTGGAGGCCGAATCGATTCGGAATTGGCCCAAATCGATTCGGAATTGGCCCGAATCGATTCGAAAACAGGGCTTTTTGAGGGATGTTTTTCTAGGGAGAATTTCATTCCGTTTTGTTTGAGGTTATCGATTGGGAACCTCTATAGGGATCGTATGGAGTACGTTTTGGAGACTTAAAAAAGTTTCCCTTATAAGAAATTATTGGAGTCGTATGGACTTAAATTGAGGAATACCGATTAGAAATTATGGTATATTCTATGTGGGGAAGCCCACCTTAATTGGAGATTCTAGTTAGAGATAATAATTAAATTCATATGAAAGAATGAGAATAACCTAGAGATATTGGATCTTAGGATCAAATCCCAAATGGGATAACTTTAAAGGTTCATAAAATGAATTAAACCCAATTACGGATGGAGAATTATAAATGCTAATTGATGTGCATACGGATATAGAAATATCCTTACTGATGATTGATTTGGGAGATGTTTCACACAATGAGAAATGCTAAGTGAAGTGCATTAGGATATAGAGAATATCCTTAACATAAATAGAATGGAGAGACAATTCATAAATAGAAGCGACACGTGAGCTTCAAGGGAGAAATAGTATAGTGTATACTAAGTGGGGAAGATGTGTGAAAATTGACGATTTGTATATCAAGAGGGAAATATACTAAACAATGACATTAATTTTATTGCGCCTAAGAGCGTCTAATAAATATGAAAACAATGTGACAGGTATGCCTTATATTATGGTGTATATTTATATGATGTGATGATGTATGTATACCTTATATGATGGTGTATATATATATATAAATATAGTGAGGCATACCCCCTCCTTGCTATCATTGGGAAGTTGCGTGCGTTGAGGGTGAGCATCATGGCTCAAAGAGCAGGGTGTGGATATTCCCTATGTCATAGTCGTCCATGGTGATTATTATATGATATACATTATTATTTTGGGGGTGAGAAGTCGTGGGTATGTGTCGTTCTCACTTGCCGGTTAGGAGCTATGACCGCTTCCTGGGAGGTTGTGTGTGTGAGTTGATCACAAGGTGGGTGCCGTTGAACCCCACTAGGTGGCCCCAATTTTCTACATGAATGGACAACTGGAAGATGATAGCATGTGAGCCTGCGTCCTCGAGTTATAGCTCGGTTGGATGGTTATGATATTATTTTTGTGCTTGTATTTGGGTATCGAGGGCTTAATGGACCTCAACGACCAACATTGCCAGGATTAGTGTATCGGGGGGTTCCTTGTTTGGATTTCGCTTTAGCGAGACGTCCCATGCATGAACCGCAGTGTAATGTTGGGAATTGGGGAGAAGTTAGTCTTGAATGCACATATTTATATATATATATATATATATATATATATATATATATATATATATATATATATATATCACCTATCCCGACGATCGACAGTGCTAGGAGTAGTGTAACGGGGGGTTCCTTATTTGGATTTCGTTTCGGCAAGACGTCCCACGCATGAAACGCCGTGTACTATTGAGAATTGGGAATAATAATAATTAATTAAAATGGAGTAATAATTTGGGTTACATGCATCATGAATTGAGGGCATAATGAATCTCGAAGATCAATACTGTCAGGAGTAGTGTAACAGGGGGGTTCCTTGTTTCGATTTCGCTTCGACGAGACGTCCCACGCATGAAACGCAGTGCCTTATTGAGAATCGGGAGAAGTTTAGTCCTTAGCACTTAGATGCTAATAACTCATATATAATTATTTATATATATGTTTACATGCCACATGAGGGCATCATTAGAATATATGAAATTCTAGTAAAAGAGAATGTTGATGTATTGTGATGATGTTATTATGAGGATGATTATGCAACTTTATATGTTCAATAAATGAACAAATATAAAGAGAACTATAACATTAAAGTCAAAGTATATGATTTAAGGGATATAGATAAGTGTAGATTGGGAAATAGGTTATATGGTTTTAATTGAATATTTCAATTGGTTTAAGTTAGATTCTTTTGCCTAATTAGAATTGGGCATACATTTGGAGATCACGTGCATACGTTTAGTTGCGCGCTTTAGTTGAGAGTTGAGGGAGATTATTATGGAGAGTTCGATTCCACCTTAATCATGTAATAATGCATTTATAATTATTATGCATTTTAATGCACTTGCTATAAAATATTTTCAACTCGGGCTCTGACCCGTTTATATTTTCTCCCTCCATGTGTCTATATTGTATTACTTTACGTGTTCCTCCGCAAGGATGCCATCGATGTTTATCCATCCAGTGTATTCGTGGAGTTGTGGCAGTAGCGGTCTATTGCGGCACTTTGTCTTACTCGATTCCTATATTTTGTATATCTAGATTAAGATTCAGTTTGTATATCGAGTTTATACCCAAGTGTTGTAGGTTAGTACTTTTATATTCTCTCTCTCAGATTATTGTATTGTCTGTTACCCGACAGCTTATTCGGGTATTTCATTGTTGAGATTTTGTTGTACATTGTATTGTAATATTTTATATTATTGGAGTTGCATGTATCACTCATCATAGTTAGATGTTGCATGGTTGATTTTAGATGGTGTTAAATAAAAGTTTTAAATTTTTGGCAATCCGGTTTTAATAGTTTTGGGTAGTTAGCCTTATATTATTACGTATTGTCGGTTGATGTTGAGACTGAGCCATCTGAGATACCTGATTTAATGTAGTATAGGGATTGCCACCCGTTATTATTTTGAGCGGGTTGTGATAGATACATAGAGTTTTCACTGGCTTGGGTACCATGTCATCCTTAAAATGCCTCCCCCCCCCCCCCCCGAGTTTTGGAAGAATTAGCCACTCAAAAGAGGGTGTGATACATGTGGTTGTTAAGACATATATTCATTTGTAAATTGACTCATTTACATTTGACCCATTAGTTGTGTTGTCTCATTAGTGAAATGATTCATTAAATGACCCTTTAGCTCACGTGTAAAATCTAAAATTTGAGCATTTTAACAAAAACGTGAAATGCATTCAGAGCATTTCAAATATGCTCATCCATATTCGTAATCTCTCTCTCTCTCTCACCATTCATTTTTAACTTTTTTCTGATTAAATCTTAACACCAATTTCAGATTATCAAAATATCACGTAAAATTGAATTTAAAACTCATTTCAAATCCACTTATTTGCAATTAACTAATTCATGATGAAACCATTTACATAATTCAACAATTTGCACAACCGAATAGGGACTTGATTTAGGGATCAATAACTATTTTTTTATTTTTTTATTTTTTTTTTGTGTGTGGGTGGGGTGGGGTGGGGGGGTGGGGGGGGGGGGGGGGTTAGTAGGTTTGCATTTTATAAAATCATCAAAGTGAAAAATAAAGTTCAAAGGAGATGGTTTAAACTGGGCAATTAATCAAAGGTAAGAACGAAAACACTTTTGTTCATATTACATATGATTCAAATGGGGTAAAAACTTAAAACCTAGTTTGTATGCCTGGTAATGTTAAAGATTCTAATCCTTGTTTTATGGTAAATATTGTTTGAACTCTATGTTTAAGATCAACATGTTTTAGATTCTTGTTCCAAATGGATAAGAAAAATGCTTATTTATTTGATTTGATTATGAGGAAACAAATAATTACTCATGAAAATGCACATTTATTCATATCATCCTATGGTTGACAATTGACTTTTATCTATGCAACTTATTTTTAGAGTTGCCATATTTCATATGAAAAAGTGAACTTTAATAAATTTGGTTGATGCCATAAATTCATATATTGCATTGACATATAACAAAAAATATATTTAAATCACAAATTTGAATTTTATCCTTATCTATTAAAGACTCTTTGATTTGGTTGTGGTTGAAATGTAGCTTTAAGTCAAAAGTGAGGTTGGCCGATATTATAAATGAAGAAGCCCAACCCCATTCATTTAATATACACACCACACCTTTCACTTTTATTTCTAACTAAATTTCGTGTTTATTAAACCAACAATTCCTTTTCATTAACCTATCCTCGCATAAAAATACTGGGCCTCTTTTCTACCCCTCATTTCAATAAGTATGCAATGATATTTCGAGTTTATATAATGAATAAAATGTTACCGTGTGTATCTGGCCTGGGCCAAAGGAATAACTCCTAAAGAAACGGGGTAAAAAAATAGTAATAACAATTAGTGGCGGGGTTGCTTTGCTATTTGGGGGCAAGTGCCCACCCCAACATTTTCAAAAAATATCAATAAAATATAAGGGTAAATATGTTTAGTTTTAAAGTTGATGATACAAGTATATAATTTTTACCTTAAACATTCAAAATGCACCGCAAACTTTACACACTCTCACCCACTTGAGAAATTCACTTTTCATTTCCCTCTCATCCCTCCCTCATAGTTTTGTCTCTCTCCATCTCCCACTATTTTCTCTCATATATCCTATCCATTCTCAAATCCTCTTTTAGAAGATAATATTTTATACATTTACCCTTTTAGGGTTGTTAATTTTTTTTTTTGTTATTTATTGTTTCAGGCTTGTAAGTTGTAAGTTGCAACTTGTTTTATTTACCAATTACTTAATACTTATATCAAATGTCCTATTGACATTAAATTTGATTAATTATTTGGATTAGTTTTGTTAATGTTTAGGTTAGGATTTGAATTAATTTTGTTGTTATTATTTTCGGGGTTTGATATATCTAATTGTTTGAGTTAATTTGATTTGATTGTTTAGAATTTTGTAACTTGAAGTGGTGAATTATTAATTTTAACGATTTTGGTTCTTATTTCAATCAAATACAATATCTCAAATACAAGATGGAACCTTGAACTTGTGCAATTGTATTCGATGTTGTTTTATTTGTGTTATAATTGTCTTAAAATACAATTTATCAATTATATATTTGTTGTACAAACGTAAAAATATACCCTTAAAAAATTTCTTCGGGGTCTTCCGCTCCCGAACCTCCGGCAACGGTATGTGCCCCACCCAGAATAAATTCTTGACTCCACGACTAATAACAATAGTCATCGCTTGGCCAATGACCAAAAACTTCTTATTTCAAATTTAGATTTTGGCCTTGATATTTCTAACTTCTTCATTTGACTTCCAAACATCGTCAAACTTTAGTGGCACATCCACAAAAATATAATATGCCACACCAATAATATTTTTAGGTCAGAAGACAAATAACTTTTAAAATCACTACTTTTCCCTAACATGGCAATCTTTTTCATCCTAACTCAAATTTTACTTAATTTTCCGCGAGACCTAAAAAATACAAAATTACAAGAAAATAGAATATTAGTATAAAATTCAGGCCTGACAAATTATAGATTTGTGATATTTTCACACACTAAGTGTGTTCATCAACATTATATATATATATATATATATATATATATATATATATATATATATATACACACACACACACATACATATGTGTGCGCGCGCGCGCGCGCGCTTTGGAAAGATTTTTGTTACAACACAAACCTCATACGTCAATTATAGCTAATATTCCCCAAACACATATTTAATTTGCAATCAAAGATCAACTAGCAACTTCGATAATGATAATAAATTAATATAAGCACAATTCATATATTGGTTGAGATCCTTCTTCAAATTATTTAGCATGAATTTATTTTGTATGAACTACAACAACAAAATAATATTGCGGGTTTTGTATGAGATAAAGTAAGATATTGTAGATGTCAAGGCACACTACCATGGCTTGAGAAATACTAATGCTAAGAGTAACAATATTTACATCATAGCATAAACACTTCGTAATTCCTCTACCATATTGTTTTTGGTCAAAGAAGATAAAATTAAACAAATAACATCTTTTTGTCTTTTAAATCGCAACAGGGGTGCAATGGGTCCAAATACTTCCTCCCTCATGTGAAAACATAAAAAAAATGCTATTTGCAAGAACATCAACCAACCTCAGTACAATACATATTCTCACCGCTCCAAAGAGTCAGCGTTTGAAAGTTAAAATCTATAAGGAAAATTGATTTTTAACGAGGCCATGCAACAGGTCATTAGTTTCCAATCATTAAAAAAAGGTTAATTACACGTGGCCCCCTGAACTTTACCCCTATTTACACTTTCCCTCACATTCTTTAAATTTTGGCAAATAACACCTCAAACTTTGAAAACGATGACAATTAACCCCATGTCGTCTAAATTCGTTAACTTTTGGCAAAAATCGTTAGTCATGTGTGTGGCACATGACTTTAAGGAGGGGAATTTTTGTCCAAACGTAATTATTTTTGAAAAAAATCTTTAAATAACAGAAATAACATTTAAAAATTAAGAAAATACCCAAAAATATAAAAAATCTGTAAAATTTTAAAAACTAGTTAATGAAAAAATTATTTCCCACAAAAATAAATTATTTTCGCCAATATTCATTGATATAAAAATTCTGAAAAATATTTAAAATCTGCAAAATTCTAAAAAAATTATTTCAAAAAATATATTTAAAATAATTACTGAAAATACATTAAAATACAAAAAAAGACATTCAAAAATATGGAAATTAGTAAAAAATTAAAGTTTTGAAAATTACCAAAAAATATATTAAAACCTTTCCCTATTATTGAGAGAGTGGTATCGGTTGCATATCGACTAGGGTTGCTAGAGCATCTTCAGTGGATACACGACGTGTTCCATGTGGCGTCGCTAAAGAACTATCGAAGGACCGAGAGGGCCTTCTGGCACATTTCACTTAAGGAAATTGATTTACAGCTAGACATCTCGTATGAGGAGAGACCGGTGGCTATTCTGGACCGTAGTGAGCGGAAGTTACGATCCAAGGTTGTTCCACTAGTTAGAGTACAGTGGGGTCATCACAATGTTGACGAGTCTACCTGGGAGCGAGAGGAGGATATGCATGAACAATATCCAGAGCGATTCACCACAGGTACAACCTAATTTCGGTGACAAAATTCCTTTGTAAGGGGGGAGTATGTAACACCCCGTAATTTTATGCATTTAATATTTAATTAATTCGAGAATTCCAAATTACTTGTGTGTCGTAATTTTAATTGAATTAATTTTGGTAATATTTATTTAAATATTAATCGAGGAGTCAATGGTTAATATTTAGGGAAATTTAATTACTAAGTGAATCGTAATAATTTATTTACATCATTTCAGGTATTAGTGACGGGGTATGTACTTGTAGTGAATAGTGATAATTTATTTACGTCATTTCGATTATTAGTGACGGGGTATGTACTTGTCTCAGCTAGGAGTCGGTATAGACTAATTTGGGTGTGCGATAAGGATTTTTATAAATTAATTCAGATGTCAATTATGAGTGTACGGTTGAGTCCGTATGGGCCGAGATAGTCGAAAAAGTGTACTCGGGGTAGTAAACAGGTAAAGGGACGTTTTTAGGCATATTCGAGCCCATACGGGGGTATTTGGGTCACTTGAACTTGGCCCATTTGGCAAAAAACGGGATTTAGCCTAATTACTTAATTAGAAGAAAAAAGAAAATGGCTGATTGGGATTTACAATACACTTAGTGGAAGAGGAAACCCTAAGAAGCAGTTAAAGGCTAATTGGGGGACAAAGGAAAGAGCCAAAGGGGGATTCATCTTCAACCTTGATATTCACAACTTCAAATCAGACCCTACGAAACCTTAAGGAAAGTGGTTAGCTTGCTGTAGCATTTAATTTTTAATATGATTCATATTTATGTGATGTGATGAATCAAAATCCGTTTTGGGATTAAGGCGTACAAAAATGGGGTTTTGTAAATTAATCTCCTAATTTCGAATTTGTGTAGAAATTTATGTATAATTTGAGATTTGTATATATCTGGTAAGATGTGTAAACCAGAAGAGTTAGAAACTAATTTGAGATAAGGATTTGACGTTGAGATGGGTTAACGAACAAAACGGGTTTTTCCCCAATTTAGGAAAAACAGTATATAATGGAAATTAAACGGGGATTGGGGACTTTATGGGGGTCCCTTATGAGGTTCTTGGTGTAATATGTTGATGAGAGTACTTGGGTTAGACTGCAGAAGAAGTTAGGGTTTTGAGTTTTGAGTTTTTCGTCCATGGCTGAAACAGAGACCTGGAGAAGACGATGACATGTTCGATCGATCGATTGTTGGGGATCGATCGATCGATGGTCGTGGATTCTTGGCAGTTCAGCCAATTTATATATGAGGAAAAATTAAATTAAAATTTCTTCCCATACCTTATTTAATGAGAAATAAATATAGGGGACACAATCCAATTAATGGTGAGGGAGAAATAATTAGGATTGGAGAGAATTTATGTGTGACACACCATGATTAAATTTTGGGAAGAATATTTCGAAATAATTAAATACGGATTAAGTGGGCGAGTTCGGGTAGATTGGTTGAGAGATACCAAGGCGTTAAATAAATTTAGAGTGAAAGCTAAATAATTTGGAGTCGGGATTTAGACTCGGGTATTGTTTTATTTCAGGCCACGAGAGCGAGTCCGAATATATTGGTTGAAGCGACACCAAAAGTAATCTAATTAATTAATGTGCAAATTAATTAAGAATCAGAGTTGGGCCATAAACTCATGTTAAATTGTATAGGCTTGTGTTACGGACTTAGTACACGGTATAGCCGGGGTATTTTATTTATATATATATATGGTGTGTACATTAATATTAGTGGTTAGATATTGCTATTATATATACTCTAGTGCTGTAAGGGGAGGTTGCGCGTAGTGGATGAATCCCCTAGCTTGAGGAGTAGGGAGATTATATTCCTAGGTCATAGCGTCAATTATATGGGTGAGGGACATCTCACTTTCAGGGAAGGAATATGACCGCCTCCAATATTTATGTATTAACCAAGTTTGTGAGCAATTCTGACTTGGAGTAACTAGGTTATATGAATATACCTAGTGGGATAGCACTTTAGAGACTTTACATCCGGTGAGTTATTACTCGGAAGGAAATTCATTATTTATTATTATTTCAGCATATGTGTGAATGTGGTATATGACTACGTATATAATTAGGTAAATAATTATATACGGGTTAATTAATACAGACCGTGAATTATATTATATGTATAATGGGTGTGAATGTTATATGAATTTAAAAAGGAAAATGATTAATTAAGTTAGTGTTGATAGTAACTTATAAATCATACTTACGGCATATTTGGTTAGAGTAGGATGATTGCAAGGGGATATATCAGTTATCTAGTCATGGGATAAATAACTAGGTAAATTAATTAAGGCGTTATTAGTGCACATTAGAGGAGGGGTGAGGATGTCCTCAAGGGAGTGCGACACTAACTAAAATATGAAGAGCATGCTTATATATTTATCAGTGCAAGTTAATCATTTGCTAAATATTTTCCAAATATTTTGGGTACTAACCCTTGCTATAAAAAATTTAAAAAAACCTTTTAGGTGTCCAGCCACAGGGATGCCAGACTTGACTCATTCCAGGGATCCATTGCTGCAGCATATGTGGATGTTGTGGGAGTTTGATAGGCTCCTCATTCTTTTCGTTTATGGTGTAGAGATTTCCTATCAGTTACTCTAGCATGTCGCTCATAGTTTATTCAGTACTTATGTCAGACTTGTTGAAATTTATTAATTGTCTTTACTTTTGTTGGTTTATTCGGTCAATTATTTAGATGTGAATGGTTGATTTTTGTTGATTGTGATTGTTTAATTATTTTGTTTCCGCATGAGTATTTCATTTGATTAATGAAAGATAAAACTTAGCACCAGTCTAATTTTTCTCACTTAGGTGGTTAGTAATTAAAAAGGCGACAGTGATGCTAAGAATGAACCAACTGAGAAACTTGTTCTAATTTAATTTAGGGCTGATCACTCACGGTTAATTATGTGGGGTGTCACATATACCTAATGGGTACAATTGAGCTAGAATTTATTATTAGAACTTGGACGACCTGGAGAACATAAAAGATGCGATTCATAATCCTTGACCAGAATGTCTCATTGATTTATAATATTATTTTTGGAAGTGTAGGAGGGTAGTGAGACTGAGGTCTATGAATAATTGGAAAGGGTGAGGCGTGACCCACTCCAATGGACGTTGTCTGCAAGGTTCTCAAGAACTTCTGGAGCAACTTCTGATGAGACCTTCTCCTTTTGGTAAAATTGGAGCTCAAGATGGAACTCCGTCCCTGCAAGAAGATGAACTTCCACAACAATAATAGCAATTTTCTCAAGAGGGTCTCTGAGAGTGATTGCTGTTAGAGTGATTGCTGTTAGTGGGGAGTGAAAGAACAAGGCACTTATCACTTAGAGAGAGCAAGGAGAGAATACTAGAGAGGTTCTGGTATGATTTTGACAGAGTGACTTTTCTATTGATTTTTTCTATCTTTCATGACCTTGCCCAGGGGTCCTATTTATACTTGGGCACTAAGGCTAGTCGGCATTTTTTGCGCCAAAACTTAGAGGGTTGGTGAGGGACAAAGTCTGTAGTTTACTATTTATCCCCACCTGCAGGTAGCTCTGCCTGTCCCCTTTGGCAGATGCCCCCCGGTGCCAATCAAAGTTCAAAAGAAAATATGTCTTCTAATGGAGACAAAATATCTGATTTGCTAAATATCTTTTGAAACGGTAACTTTTGGTACAAACTTTGTAAACTTGAGGGGGGGGTCTCGAGGACCACCTCCTCTAAAATAAGATTGAGGGGGGTCTTGAGGACCCCCTTCTAAAATCATTTTTCTTGAGAGGGGTTTAGAGGACCCTCTCCTTTAAAATCATTTTATAAACAGTTCTTTTCTTGTGAACAGCCAGCCCTTTGGCTGCTCACTTCACTTGTGACTAAGTGTGAGGTATGTGAGAACTGGGAGTCCCTAGGATCTCCTAATAGTATTCTCTCAATCCTATAGTTCTAAGTGGTTGAGCTTTCTCAACATACCTTGTCCCTCAGCCGCCAAGCCAAAACTCCCAGGAGGTCCCGACTGGCCTACTTGAGCCCTACTTGCTCAACTAGGCAACATGTACAAGAAAATAAGTGTTAGTACTTCTGTTCTTTTTCATGATGGGGGGTTACTTATGGTAGACACCACATGATCCTAACTTAGTTTTTTAGGAGTTGAGGGGGGAGGACCTAGCGGGTCCCTCCTTTCAAGTAAGTTTCTGTTGTTGAGGAAGCCTAGTAGGGGGTTCCTTCTCAAACATCATTTTTACTGTTGAGGAAGCCTTGGGGGGTTCCTTCTCAAATTTCATTTATGCGAGGACCCTTGCGATGGTCCTTCTCAATTTGGACTTCTGCGGTGACCCTTGCAGCGGCCCTTTTTAACTTGAGTTTCTACAGGGACCCTTGCGGTGGCCCTTCTCAACTTGGACTTCTGCGGGGACCCTTGCAGTGGCCCTTATCGACTTGAGTTTTTGAAATGAACCTTGCGGTGGCCCTTCTCAAATGTCATTTATGCGGTGACCCTTACGGCGGCCCTTCTCAATCTTGGACTTCTGCAGTGGCCCTTGCGGAACACTTCTCAAATTTCATTTCCACAGTGACCCTTGCGGCGGCACCTCTCGAAGTCCATTTCTGCAGTGACTCTTGTAGCGGCCACTCTCAATCTTGGACTTCTGCAGTGGCCTTTGCGGGGCACTTCTCAAATGTCATTTCCGTAGTGACCCTTGCGACGGCACCTCTCGAATGTCATTTCTGTAGTGACACTTGGGGTGACCCTTTGTTAATCTTGGACTTTTGCAGTGGCCCTTGTGGGGCACTTCTCAAATGTCATTTATGCAGTGACCCTTGCGGTGGCACCACTCGAATGTTATTTCTGCAGTGACTCTTGCAGCGGACACTCTCAATCTTGGACTTCTGCAGTGGCCTTTGCGGGGCACTTCTCAAATGTCATTTTCGTAGTGACCCTTGCGGCGGCACCTCTAGAATGTCATTTCTGCAGTGACCCTTACGGCGGTACCTCTCGAATGTCATTTCTACAGTGACCCTTGTGGTGGAACCTTTCGAATGTCATTTCTGCAGCGACCCTTGCAGTGGCACTTCTCGATCTTAGGCTTCTGTCGTGGCCCTTACGGCGGTACCTCTCGAATGTTATTTCTGCAGTGACTCTTGCAGCGGCCACTCTCAATCTTGGACTTCTGCAGTGACCTTTATGGGTCACTTCTTAAATGTCATTTTCGTAATGACCCTTGCGGAGGCACCTCTCGAATGTCATTTTTGCAGTGAACCCTATGGCGTCACCTCTCGAATGTCATTTCTGTAGCGACCCCTGCAGTGGAACTTCCCGATCTTGGGCTTCTGCAGTGGCCCTTACGGCGGCACCTCTCGAATGTCATTTCTGCAGCGACCCTTGAAGTGACACTTCTCTATCCTGGGCTCTTGCAGTGGCCCTTACAGGGCACTTTTCAGATGTCATTTCTACAGTGACCCCTGCGGTGGCCCTTCTCGACTTGGACTTCTGCAGTGGCCTTTACGAGGTCCTTCTTAACTTGTGTTTCTGCAGGGACCCTTGCGGTGGCCCCTCTCAACTTGGGCTTCTGCAGTGGAGGGACCTTGGGGTTCCTTCTCCAATATGGCACTTCTGCGGTGGAGGGACTCTAGGGGTGTTCTTTCTCAATATGAGTTTCTACCAGGACCCTGGGGGGTTCCTGCTCAATATGAGTTTCTGTCGGGACCTGGGTGGGTTTCTCCTCAATATTTCCAATTAAAAATATTTTTATTTATATTTTTTTTGTAGGTTCACACCCTTCTACATTAGGCCCTCGTGCAAAGTCTTTTATGTTGGGTAGACCAAAAGGCTTTATACGCCATAAATTTAATTTTTTTTCCTGGGACCCTAGGGTTTCTTCATCATTCCCCTTAGGGTCATTAAATGTTATGTCACTTCATCCCAAGTTTTGTAAATGAGTCCACTTAGAGTGGACCTCCTTATCAGGGTATAAACTTGGTCGGAGGGATTACTCGCGATGAGCCCCTCATTTTTAGCCTTCTTCTACGGGCTTCTACTTTGTTTAAAGGGGTTGCTCATGGTGAGCCCCTCGCCCTTGGCCCTTTGTTGTGGCCTTCTATCTTGGGTAGAGGGGTTGCTCAAAGTGAGCCCCTCTCCCTTGGACTTCTTTTATAGCCTTCTATCTTAGGCGAGGGGTTACTCATGGTGAGCCCCTCGCCCTTGGCCTCCTTCTGTGGCCTTTCATCTTTGGCGGAGGGGTTACTCACGATGAGACCCTCGCCCTTAGCCTTCTTCTGTTGGCCAATCCTCTTAGGCGGAGGGGTTACTCGTGATGGGACCCTCTCCCTTGGCCTTCCTCTGTGGCCTTCTGTCTTGGGCGGAGGGGTTACTCACGGTGAGTCCCTCGCCCTCGGCCATCTTCTGTGGCCCTTTATTTTAGGCGGGGGGTTACTCACGATGAGCCCCTCACCCTTGGCCTTCTTTGGTGTCCTTTCATCTTGGGTGGAGGGGTTACTCGCGATGGGCCCCTCGCCCTTGGACTTCTTCTGTGGCCTTTTATCTTGGGCAAAAGGGTTACTCGTGGTGAGCCCCTCGCCCTTGACCTTCTTCTATGGACTTTCATCTTGGGCGGAGGGATTGCTCGCGGTGAGCCCATCGCCCTTGGACTTCTTCTGTGGCCTTTTATCTTAGGCAGAGGGGTTACTCGTGGTGAGCCCCTCACTTTTGGCCTTCTTCTATGGCCTTCTATCTTAGACAAAGAGGTTATTCCCGGTGGGCCCCTCTCTTTTGGCCTTCTTCTATGGCCTTCTATCTTAGACGGGGGGTTACTCGTGGTGAGCCCCTCGCCCCTGGCCTTCTTCTGTGGCCTTTCATCTTGGGCAGAGGGGTTACTCATGGTGAGTCCCTCGTCCTTGGCCTTCTTCTATGGCCCTTCATCTTGGGCGGAGGGGTTACTCGCGGTGGGCCCCTCGCCCTTGGACTTCTTTTGTGGCCTTTTTATCTTGGGTAGAGGGGTTGCTCGCGGTGAGCCCCTCACCCTGAGTTCTTTTCATTAGCATCAACTTTGGGAAGAAGGGTCACTCAAGGTGGATCCCCTCGCCCTAGGCTATTTTCTATCAAACTTGCAATCTCGGGAAGGTGGAGCCACTCTAAGTGGATCCCCACACTCCAAGCTATTTTATTATTTGTTCACTTGCTTGAGTACTTCTCAATATTATCCCCCTCGTTCAGAAGTGTCTTACAATGTCGAGAGACTTGTTCATGAAACTGTCATACCTTTTATTTATACTTGGCAGTTACTCAAAACTGTTAGCGCTCAGTTGCCCTTAGGGCCTTGGGTGCTAAACTGTCGCACCTTATATTTATCCTTGACACTTGCTCAAGATTGGGAGCGCTCCGGTGCCCTTGGAGCCTTAGGTGCTCAACTGGCGTACCTTATATTTATACTTGTCACTTGCTCAAGACTGTGAGCGCTCCGGTGCCCTAGGAGCCTTAGGTGCTCATTTGGAGCACCTTACGTTTATACTTGGCACTTGCTCAAGATTGTGAGCGCTCCGATGCCCTTGGAGCCACAGGTGCTCAACTGCCGCACCTTATATTTATATTTGGCACTTGCTCAAGACTGTGAGCGCTGCGATGCCATTGGAGCCTTAGGTGCTCATCTGGAGCACCTTATGTTTATACTTGGCACTTGCTCAAGACTGTGAGCGCTCCGGTGCCCTTGGAGCCTTAGGTGCTAAACAGCCGCACCTTATATTTATACTAGACACTTGCTCAAAACTGCGAGAGCTCCGGTTCCCTTGGAGCCTTAGGTGCTCAACTGGCGCACCTTATATTTATACTTGGCCTTTGCTCAAGACTGTGAGCGCTCCGGCACCCTTGGAGCTTTAGGTACTAAATTGTCGCACATATACTTATACTTGGCAATTGCTCAATATTGTGAAAGCTCCGATGCCCTTGGAGCCTTAGGTACTAAACTTTCGTACCTTATATTTATATTTACATTTGACACTTGCTCAAGATTGTGAGCGCTCTGGTGCCCTTGGAGCCTAAGGTGCTCATCTGGAGCACCTTATATTTATATTTGGCCCTTGCTCAAGACTGTGAGCGCTTCGGTGCCCTTGGAGCCTTAGGTACTAAACTTTCGTACCTTATATTTATACTTGTCAGTTTCTCAAGACTGTGAGCGCTCTGGTGCCCTTGGATCCTTAGGTGCTAAACTGTCGCACCTTATATTTATACTTGGCAATTGCTCAATATTATGAGCGCTCCGGTACCCTTAGAGCCTTAGGTACTAAACTATCGTACCTTATGTTTATACTTGGCAATTGCTCAATACTGTGAGCGCTCCCATGACCTTTGAGCCTTTAGGTACTAAACAGTCGTACCTTAAATTTATACTTGGCACTTGCTCAAGACCGTGAGCGCTCCTATGCCCTTGGAGCCTTAGGTACTAAACTATCGTACCTTATATGTATACTTGCACTTGCTTAATACTCTGAGTTGCTCTATTTTATGTGAGAACTTCAAGATTGAACTTCCCCTTTCTAAGTGTGGGGTATTTGCATATGAGGTGAGCAAGTTGAAATTTGGAAGTTGCCCCTCTAGCTGCGGGGTACTTGCATATAACTGAGCAAGTTAAATTTTGATGTTTCCCCTCGAACTGCAGGGTACTTGCATATAACTGAGCAAGTTAAAATTTTGAATCTTCCCCTCTAACTGTGGTGTACTTGCATATAACTGAGCAAGTTAAAATTTGGAAGCTGCCCCTCTAACTGCAAGGTACTTGCATATAACTGAGCAAGTTGAAATTTGGAAGTTGCCCCTCTAGCTGCGGGGTACTTGCATACAGCTGAGAAAGTTAAAATTTTGAAGCTGCCCCTCTGACTGCGGGGTACTTGCATTTAACTGAGCAAGTTAAAATTTGGAAGTTGCCCCTCTAGATATGGGGTACTTGCATATAACTGAGCAAGTTACAAAATTTTGAAGCTACTCCTCTAACTATGGGGTACTTGCATATAACTGAGCAAGTTAAAATTTTGGAGTTACCCTCTAACTGCGGGGTACTTGCACATGAGCTGAGAAAGTTATATTTTTGAAATTTCCCCTCTAACTGCGGGGTAATTGCATATAGGTTAGCAAGTTAAAATCTTGAAGCTACCCCTCTGACTACGGGGTACTTGCATATAACTGAGCAAGTTAAAATTTGGAAGCTTCCCCTCTAGTTGCGGGGTACTTGCATGCATATAACTGAGAAAGTTAAAAAAATTCTTAAGCTGCCCCTCTAACCGCGGGATGCTTGCATATAGGCTTACCATCTGCAAATTTTGAAGTTTCCCCTTTAATAGTGGGGTACTTGCATATAGCTGAGCAAGTTATATATATTTTTTAGCGCAGCCCCGTGTGACTATGCGATACTTTTAGTGCAACCCCGTTTGACTTTGGGGTATTTTGTTATGCATATTCATTTCTTGGGAATTAACTAAGAGATGGGGTTAGCCCTTCTCCTTCCCACAAACTTTGCCTAAAATTTTACATATATTATAATTAAAGAAATAATTATTTCTTTATACTAAAATTTCCATTGATCTGCAGGGTCCTTGTTCCAAAATTTTCTTAGGAACATTTTTGTCTTATAAAAATAGCAATTTTAAAGAGAGGAGGTAGACCCGCTTCTCCTTATTTTCAGAAAACTGGTCAATTACAATTTTTCTTGAGAACAGAGGTTAGGACTTGTTCTCTAGGCTATAAATCTGTATGGAATAATAAAAAAAATGTAGTGAATTTTTTATTATTATTACTAGGAGGATAAATTTCGGCTGGTCTTGTCGGGTCTGTAGGGACTTTTCTCACTATACTTTTACTTTTGGGTTGGATATACCCCCAAGTATAATGAGGAGAGTTCCTTATATCATGGGCCCTATTCTAATCTAGTAGAGGTTCTACCCTTATTATGAGAAAAGAACACATAAATCCGGTGTACCCACCGCACAATGTAGGTAAATGAGTCATGCACAAATTTTTAAGTGCCAACAAAATATAACTAGTATTCATTTCTGCATCGTAGTCACTCTTTGTATTTCTTACAAAGAGTGTGCTCATATAATGTTTTTTTTTCTAAAAAAAAACTTTTTTGCACTTAGAGTAAGTGGTTCAATCTTTTAATAAAACAAAACTTGGCAAGAGTTAGGCATAGTACCTTTTCAACCATAGTGGTAAGCTGGCGGGGGGTTCTTATTAACCTCTACTGGTGGAATCTGCAAAGTTCCATTGGCTACCTGCTCGCCAAATGAAAACAATCTTTGGTGGCATGTTGATCCTTCTGGGGGAGCTCACAAAACTTTACATCCTCCTTGTCTGTTACTGTTGGGATCTCCCGATTTGAGTGAGGGAGCCCTATTACCCCCCTTTTCGTACTAGTTTTTAGAAGTATGCCTGGATAGGAGATCTATTGACGACAAATTGAATTTTGGGGTGAGGAACTCTAAGGGTTCCTCACCGCTTTCTGTGGTAGACGAGGGTTCCTCGTCTGAGGCCTTGAATTTAGGGATACCTCATCCACCGATTTGGATTTGAGGGGTTCCTCGGTCAGACGCTTCGCTACTATGGATTCTTCGTTTGAAAGTTTGAACTTGAGGGGTACCTCATTCACCCCTTGATTTTGAGGGGTTCCTCGCACCACGTAAGGGAGACCGCGGGTTCCTCGCCTATTGCTTCCAATACAAAGGGTTCCTCGACCACGGGTATCTCATCTGGATAAGTGGGTTTTTTACCCCAACCCTACTGCTGGTAGGGAAAATGATTTTGAAATGCCAACTGGTATGGATTCCTTATCGAGGGTCGTGATGGGTGAGGGTCCCTCGCAGGAGGCTGCTGCTGGCGTCGACTTGGGTTCCTCGAAATTTAAGACTTCATTATTTATGGGTTCCTCGTACGAGGTGCTGACCCAAGGGTTCCTCGCCTGGTTTGGGGAGGGGGATCTCGTCTGATTGACACGCGTCTTTGGGATTTGCATTTGAGGCAACCGCTGCCAAAGGTTCGTTGCGGGTGGACCCAATATCAGAGGGTTCCTCGTAAACTACTCACTTCGCTAAGGGTTCCTTATCGCGACTGCCATCAAGGATATCTCGACCTTGCATTTCGTCAAGGGTATCCGAAGGTAAAGGGTTCCTCGACCTTATGTCACGTCAAGGGTTCCTCGCACGTCGACTTCACCTCTAAGGGTGTCTTGACATCTGCTGATGTTGATAGAGGTTGCTTGCAGATCAAACTCGTGTCTGAGTGTGTCTCACCGACTTCCCATGCTATCAAGGTTTCCACGTGTACTGACCTCGTGCTAGAGGGTGTCTCGCCTGGTGGAGCTTTATTTGGAGAGGGGGGTATCAACCCCTAGTTCTTTATTTCAAGAGGAGGGTGTATCTCAAACCCTAGTAGTCATTTTGCCATGGGTTCCTCGTCGTGACTGTCGTCAAGGGTATCTCGACCTCGCATTTCGTCAAGGGTCTTCCTCGACCTTATGTCGCGTAGAGGGTTCCTCATGTGTCGAGTTCACCTCTAAGGGTGTCTCGACATTTGCTGATGTTGATAGAGGTTCCTTGCGCGTCTACCTTATGTCTGAGAGTGTCTCGCCGACTACCAATGCTATCAAGGATTCCTCGTGCCCGAGGGTGTCTCGCTGACTGTCAAAGCTACTAGGAGTTCCTCGCATAATAACCTTGGGTCTGAGGGTATCTCGCCAACTGCCAATACTAGTAGCAGTTCCTCCCGTGTCGACCTTATGTCTGAGGGTGACTCACTGACTGCCAATGTTAATAGAGGTTCCTCGCCGCCCATAATTTCCATAGGCTTTATTGCTAGCAAGAGGTCCTCGCCAACTATTGTTGCTATCGTGCAACTGCCTCGTGACCCACTATATTGGTGAGTTCCTCGCTTATTAAGGAATCTGGTAGAACTTTTTTCTATTGGAGGTTCGCAACCTTTGGGTTCCTCACGTGCCAATACTGCCCATGGGTTCCTCGACGGCATTATAGCCCCTGGGTTCCTCGACCGCTATAGTGAATGAGGGGTGTCTCGACCGGTGGAACTTTATTTGGAGAGAGGGAGTCTCGACCCCTAGCTCTTTATTTTAAGAGGAGGGGGTCTCGACATCTTCGGATTATACGGAAATGGGTGTCTCGACCCATGGAGGAATGGTGGTCTCGTCTTCGTAGACTACCCATTTAACTAAGGGTCCCTCGTGGGCTATCCCTGTATCCGCGTGTCCCTAGTCAGGAGTGACATCGTCGACCGCTGGTTCCTCGGGTCTCATCCTCATATCTGGGGGTGTCTCAACTGTGGGTATCTCGTCGATAGTTATACTGGATCTCCTTCTCACTTCCAGTTTCTTGTCGATAGCTTGAACTCGAGGGGTCCCTCGAAGCTGCATAAGATGGAAGGGAGTCCTCGCACAGGGCCACCTCATCACAATATAATTTCATAGGACACTCGTTGGTCAACTTAGGACCGAGGGGTTCCTCGTCAAAAAATTTCACCGTGAGGTACCCTCGTCTGGACCCTTCTTAGCTCTAGGTTCCTCGTCTGAAGTTTTGAACATAGGGGGTCCCTCGTGCGCGATTGGTTTAGGACTTATAGGTTGCTCGCCAAATAGAGCTTCAACTATAGGACCCACTGCCAAGGGTCCCTCATACAAAGGGAGTTTCAATTTGAATGACTAATAGTTCTGGGGTTCCGCACCGACTGTTGTTATCATGAGGAGTGTGATGACAACCAAGGGTCTCTCGCGACCCACCTTATTGGTGGGTTCCTCGACGGCTATGTCCCAACTACCTCTTGGTTCCTTTACGGCTATGTCCCAACTACCTCTGGGTTCAAGTGAGACTTTGAGCCCTTACGATGTAAGAGGTTCCTCACGCATTTGTTCACTTGTCATTGAATTTGAAAATTTTGGGTGGAACATACCCCTTTGGGCATGGTTTCTCATTCACGTCTTGTGGTCAGGGTCCTGTAACTCTTCATATAAATGAGGACCCTCTCCCTCTGAGAAGAGGAGAGAAACTTCCTGACCTCCTTCTTAGTAACAACTTTGGAGGGTGATTCCTCCAAACTAATGCCCTTGCCTGTTAATGAGCTTGACGATGTCATAACTTGTTCTGACGCCGCCCTCCGCGATCGAGCTAAATCTATCGAAATCACTGCTGGAGCGACTACCCTTCAGAGGGGGCTATCACCGGAGATGCTGTCAGTGAACTGGTCTGTCCTCACTGAGGAGAAAATACTCTAGCTCCGATCACCACCGCATCCTCCTGAGTGGTCTGGTCTCTTTGAGCTCCATTCCTACATGGAATGTCTTCAAACACTAGCTACTTAGAAACATTAAAACCTTCTTTGTACATGGAAGTGAGGATACCTCACCAGCAGAGTCTCCAAATGTAGGAGGGTAGTGAGACTGGGGTCTATGAATAATTGGAAAGGGTGAGGCGTGACCCCACTCCAATGCACGTTGTCAGCAAGGTTCTCAAGAACTTCTGGAGCAACTTCTGATGATACCTTCTCCTTTTGGTAAAATTGGAGCTCAAGATGGAACTCCCTCCCTGCAAGAAGATGAACTTCCACAACAATAATAGCAATTTTCTCAAGAGGATCTCCTGAGAGTGATTGATGTTAGTGGGGAGTGAAAGAACAAGGCACTTATCACTTAGAGAGAGCAAGGAGAGAATACTAGAGAGGTTCTGGTGTGATTTTGACAGAGTGACTTTGCTATTGAGATTTTCTATCTTTCATCACCTTGCCCAAGGGTCCTATTTATACTTGGGCACTAAGGCTGGGATGGCACATTTGGCGCCAAAACTTAGAGGGTTGGTGAGGGACAAAGTCTATAGTTTACTATTTGTCCCCACCTGCAGGCAACTCTACCTGTCCCCTCTGGCAGATGCCCCCTGGTGCCAATCAAAGTTCAAAAGAAAATATGTCTTCTAGTGGAGATAAAATATCTGATTTGCTAAATATCTTTTGAAACGGTAACTTTTGGTACAAACTTTGTAAACTTGAGGGGGGGTCTCAAGGACCACCTCCTCTAAAATAAGATTGAGGGGGATCTTGAGGACTCCCTTCTAAAATCATTTTTCTTGAGAGGGGTTTACAGGACCCTCTCCTTTAAAATCATTTTATAAACAATTCTTTTCTTGTGAAGAGCCAGCCCTTTAGCTGCTCACTTCACTTGTGACTAAGTGTGAGGTATGTGAGGACTGGGCGACCCTAGGGTCTCCTACTAGTATTCTCTCAATCCTATAGTGCTAAGTGGTGGAGCTTGCTCAACATACCTTGTCCCTCAGTCGCCAAGCCAAAACTCCCAGGAGGTCCCGACTGGCCTACTTGAGCCCTGCTTACTCAACTAGGCAACCTGTACAAGAAAATAAGTGTTAGTACTTCTGTTCTTTTTCATGATGAGGGGTTGCTTATGGTAGACACCCCATCATCCTAACTTAGTTTTTCGGGAGCTGAGGGGGGAGGACCTTGTGGGTCCCTCCTTCCAAGCATGTATCTGCTGTTGAGGAACCCTAGTAGGGGGGTTCCTTCTCAAACATCATTTTTGTTGTTGAGGAAGACTTGGGGGTTCCTTCTCAAATGTCATTTCTGCGAGGACCCTTGCGATGGTCCTTCTCAATTTGAACTTTTGCGGTGACCCTTGCAGTGGCCCTTTTCAACTTGAGTTTCTGCAAGGACCCTTGTGGTGGCCCTTCTCAACTTGTACTTGTGCTGGGACCCTTACAGTGGCCCTTCTCGACTTGAGTTTCTGAAATGACCCTTGCGGTGGCCCTTCTCAAATGTCATTTATGCGGTGACCCTTGCGGCGGCCCTTCTCAATCTTGGACTTCTGCAGTGGCCCTTGCGGAGCACTTCTCAAATGTTATTTCCATACTGACCCTTGCGACGGCACCTCTCGAATGTCATTTCTGCAGTGACTCTTGCAGCGGTCACTCTCAATCTTGGACTTCTGCAGTGGCCTTTGCGGGTCACTTCTCAAATGTCATTTCCGTAGTGACCCTTGCGACGGCACCTCTCGAATGTTATTTCTGCAGTGACCCTTGCGACGGCCCTTTGTCAATCTTGGACTTCTGCAGTGGCCCTTGCAGGGCACTTCTCAAATGTCATTTATGCAGTGACCCTTGCGGCGGAACCTCTCGAATGTTATTTCTACAGTGACTCGTGCGGCGGCCACTCTTAATCTTGGACTTATGCAGTGGCCTTTGCGGGGCACTTCTCAAATGTCATTTCCGTAGTGACCCTTGCGGCGGCACCTCTCGAATGTCATTTCTGCAGTGACCCTTGCGGCGGCACCTCTCGAATGGCATTTCTGCAGTGACCCTTGCAGTGGCACTTCTCGATCTTGGGCTTCTGCAGTGGCCCTTACGGAGGCACCTCTCAAATTTTATTTCTATAGTGTCTCTTACAGCGGCCACTCTCAATCTTGGACTTCTGCAGTGGCCTTTGCGGGGCACTTCTCAAATGTCATTTTCGTAGTGACCCTTGCGGCAGCACCTCTCAAATGTCATTTCTACAGTGACCCTTGTGGCGGCACCTCTCGAATGTCATTTCTGCAGTGACCCCTGCAGTGGCACTTCTCGATCTTGGGCTTTTGTAGTGGCCCTTACGGCGGCACCTCTCGAATGTCATTTCTGCAGTGACCCTTGCAGTGGCACTTATCAATCTTGGGCTTCTAAAGTGGCTCTTGCGGGGCACTTCTCAGATGTCATTTCTGCAGTGACCCCTGCGGTGGCCCTTCTCGACTTGGACTTCTGTAGTGGCCTTTGCGGGGTGCTTCTTAACTTGAGTTTCTGCAGAGACCCTTGCGACGGCCCCTCTCACTTGGGCTTCTGCAGTGGAGGTACCTTGGGGTTCCTTATCCAATATGGCACTTCTGTGGTGGAGGGACTCTAGGGGTGTTCCTTCTCAATATGAGTTTCTGCCGGGACCCTGAGGGGTTCCTGCTCAATATGAGTTTCTGTCGGGACCTGGGTGGGTTTCTTCTCAATATTTCCAATAAAAAATATTTTTATTTATATTTTTTGTAGGTAGACACCCTTCTACAGGAAGAGTGGGTCTGAAGAAATTTGAGTTTGCAGCCTCAACTGTTCATCAATTTCTCAAGTTCCCCACTAATTTTGGTATAGGTGTGGTGAAAATAAACGAGGTGGAAACATGAGAATGCTACTACACTTCAACCGATGATGAAGAAATTAAGAAGTTAGTTCAAATCTATCAGATTGAGATGTTAGATCCTCAAGACGGAGATAAGTTGATACTCGGATAAGGAATTGATGAAACATGGCTAGTAATCCTGGAGGATGAACATCCTAAAAGAACAACCCATATCAACTCATCCCTGAATCCCTTCCTCAATAAGTGACTGTTTAACTTCCTACAAGCTAAGAAAAGTATATTTTCTTAGATCTAAGGATACATGCCTAGAATTGATCCAACCATTATCAGTCACAAGCTCAATATAGTCAAGGGAGCTAAAATAGTAACGTAAACACATAGGGTATTTTCGGAGGAAAACGAATATGGAAATTACCTTCATATTTAACTTTCAGTCGCACTCACATGAGACTTTTCCTCAACTCTCATCTATAGTGCGCACCTAACGCATTTATTGTATTATCCTAATCACGCTACCCAACCTAACTATGACAATAATTGCTAACACAGCCTAGCCCACTAAAAATCACAATTAGCTAATATGCATTGCCTTCACTAGGTATTTCTTTATAAATGTTACAAAGCTATACACATGCTAAAATTAGATGTTCACACAATTATCTCATATATATATATATATATATATATATATATATATATATATATATATATATTGGGGTATGTCCGTGCCTGAAGGCAGGACACTAATTTTATAAAGTGTACGTCGTTAATAGGGCCATACGTAGTATTTAGTTCCCAATACATAAATACTTTTTTTAATAACATATGATACGAACCTATTAATTTAAAAAAATTGGAAAATTTTGAAAGTTTTTTTACATACATACACCGTTATACATACGAATTAAGTTAAAAAGTTTTTTACAACCCATAATTGTAAAAAAATTTAAAAATTTGGATAAAATTTTCTTTGTTTATAGTTCATTCCACCCTGTTTAAGAAATAAAAAAACATTCATCAACAATTCCAACACTCAACAACAATACCAAGCAACATCAAGCTTGTACAATTTGAAAAGAGAACAAATGATGTTCATGACAAAATATAAAGTGACCTATCATGAAATATAGAGCTCAACCACAGGTCGACCTGCTCAATCTTCTTATGCACAGATTTTATATTAAAAAAATGCATAATTGCCAATAATTTCATACATAAACAACAATATACATCATACAAAGTGGTCACATTACACACAGACTAACACTTGACCAAATGAAAGAAACCAAAAAGTAAAAAACATTTTGGAAGAACATAACAAGAAACACGTATATGGCCGCATACATAAACACTATGCCTTAAACTCTAAGAAGAATTAAATAAAACCGTGAATACTAAAGTCTGGACTGTTTTCCAGTGCCCATTGTCCATCACCATCACTTTAAATCGTCGAAATTTAAATGGACAAACTGCTACATTACACCACCAGATCTGGCTTGTAAGGCACTTCCAACATCAGAATATCATATCAGCACATGAGAGAAAATTAAATCCTAAAGGAATAATTTGAGGAAACCAAGATCAAAATTTAAAATTTTGAAATTTAGAAACTCTATATAGTGAAACTACCTATAGTAACCATGACCCATATCTTATGTATGAAATTGGGTTGTGCCAAAATGGCTTGGGAAGATCAGACAGTAACCGAAAGAACCCAACAGTCATAATCATGATTCCCTGCATATAATAGTCTTGATTACGACTACGATGACGATATGGCTAAAAAATTTATAACCAAAGTAAAAATTTTATAAATCTTAAAAAGGTTTATGTGGTCCTACTAACAATAACACCAGCCCCGATTATGATCCCCATCATGAAGTTTGGAACCAATGAAGCTACAATCATCATGCAACTCTCTACAACAGAGATAAAGCCAAAAAGATTCTAATATCAAAACTATACGTTAACAGTTCTTGATTTCACACATTACCTCTTTGTGTCATGAAATTCACCTTCCGGTTCTTCAATTTAGACACGATGTATATTGCCATAGACACAATGTATATGCACTCCTCACATGAATTATGTTTTGAATAAATATACCTGCTCACATTGGTCAACCTGCTCACGTGGATTCTATTTTGAATAAATAATTTGTAATACCTCTTACTTTTTATCATTTATTTTTATATTAATTGTCCTTATGGATTAGTTATTTCAACTAAATGAGAAATTTAAGTAAATATTAATTTACATAATTTAAGAGTTAATATTTATGAGTATTGCATATTTACCATTTAGTGAATGTAAATAGTGTCATATTATGTTATGTTAAGTCGTTGGGCTTCAAAATGATGGTTATGATTTATATTCCATTCGAGTTATTATGAAAATATTAATATGACGTTGGAATATAAATTTATGAACAATATCTCGAATGTCAGTTCAGAGGGCATGGTTAGTTAGGTAAGGGTCGAGGGAGTCAAAATAAGTGCCAGGGTTGTTTTGGGTTCCGGTGGTACTTTCTCGCTATTTATGACTTAAATAGAAGTTACGAGTCATTTTAAGTGTGTAGTATCATTTAATATTGGACTTAATGCATTTGAGTTATATTTAGGTATTTAAGACTTGCAGAGCATTTCTAACTCATTTGTGTATTTTCTAAATCGAAAAGTGAGAGAGAAGTGAGAGCTTGAGAAAAGAAGAGAAAGAGAAGAGATTTGTTGGTTTGAACTTGGAATCACGACTACGAAGAGAAATCCGAGTCTACAATCTTGAGGCAAGTTATTATACTTGCAATACCTTATGATTATGTTGAATAAATGGTGTAAATGGTTATTGCTCATAACGTTTAACCAATTTAGGGGTTTGATTGAGTTTGTGTTCAAATCTTCACCTATATAAGTTAGATATGATTTGAGTGTTCTATATTATTAGGAGATCATATAAAAAGGATTTGTTGTTAATATTTGTTGATAATAGTTGGTGTAGAGGGAAGAACTAGAGTTGGAGATTTATGTTTTGAAAGAAAAATGGGGGATGGACATTTTATCTGCTACGACCGGTCGACCGGGCCCAAGACACCAGTCGATCGGGCCTAAGGCAAAAATCCTAATGTTTGGCTCGTAAGACAATTTCTCAACATGCAGTCGACTCGGGGTCAGGGGACAGCCGACCGATACTCTATTTTTATCCCAAGAAGAGGATTTTATTTATACTCTTTTCTTTTGGGTTTAAGGTTTAGGAACCTTCTCTTAGGATGCATTGAGAAGTAATATGACCTCACATAAGGAGAGTGGTACTCTAGGATTGTACATGAGTGTCCGGGATTATTTTGAGGACTATTAATAAGGGTATAATGTCGTATTTCTTCTAGTAAACAAGATTAGGACTAGTGTAGGGTCAGTTAATGTGTGATGGACCTTTAGGGAGGGGCTAGGACGATAATAATTATCTCTTGTAGCGAAACTTGTATGTACAGATGGTTTTAGAATTTAAGGATCGTATATCTAACTTAATATAGTTTATAACTATGGCACATTTACACATACCTCTCTAAATGCTATCATAGGGGACGTATGTGTTAGAGGTTAATCCCACGGCTAATTATGCAAGGAGAGTATAGTCCTCAGGCTATGATATCGGTTGCTACATTGTATGATTGTATAGTTCAAAGTGAGGTAATGTGACAACCCGAATATAATTATGATAAATTATATTTAAATCATGCTTATCTTATGTGATATTAATAATGTGTTATTATTAGATCTAATGTTAAGTGATTATGTTTAGTCTAATCCTACTTTCATAAATCGTGAAATGTCGAGTTATGTACGAACAAAAAATTTTGTTATTTTCGATAAAAATGTCCCTGTTTAAGACTAGTTTTGACCCTTATATCATTACAAATGACTTCAAGTGAAAACTAGTAGTTTTATTCATGTTAGTTAGGGTTGTAACACAATAAACGGTGAATCAAACGGATGCTCGAGTAAGAAGTTAGGCTGAAATTTACGAACAAGGGGCAAATTTGTCCATTTCGTTTAAGTGGTAAATTGTCTTTTAGTGAACCAAATGTTTTAATTTGATTGGTTGGAATGGGAGGCAGCCTTGGACGACTTAAACCTATCCCTTTAAATTATTTCTTCATCAAATATAACCCTAGGTTCAGTTTTGAGATATTTAATCTTAAGGAAAGAGAAAGTAGAAGTTTAAGGAAGAAAGATTACAAGAAAAGGTAGGAAAATTCCAAGAAATTCCTTAAAGTGTTTCCAAGGTATAATTTTGTGATTAATATTGTATTATTCTTGTATTATACTTATTTCAAATTATGTAAATCGTGAATTAGGGATTAAAATTCCATCACCCTCTGTGATCATATGTATTGGTTCATATATGAGGTAAGTGGTGTTCATAGGTCATATTGGTTTGTATTGAAACCCCTTGTATTCAAACTTGTATATATTTTTGTGTGCTTACTATAATTGAGAAATTCCAATTGTATAGGAAATTATACTCATATATTCATATCATATCCGACAATTAGAATTTAATTCCTTATGGTTAGGCCTTAGTGATGGTTACAAGTTGGTATATAGTTGTTGTTTGTATATTTCATTTCGGTATACTCTGAGTTTGGTCAAGATTTTGACATACCAACTGAAGTCAAAAGATTATCAAACTTTAATTATGTATTATTAAGTATGTTTATTGAAAATGGGTGGAAAATCATGGAAAGTTATGCTGGGTAAAAATTATGAAAAATCATGGAAGTTGAAAGGAAAATAGAGGAATTTGTAGGGCAGATTTATGATGTTGTAAAGAAATGGTCACAGATTGCTCTAGGAAGCTTGAAAATTTACACCGTCACTTGTATTGGAAATTATATTCAGATATGTTTTCTTATTTATAAGCTTGGACACCTGTATTTCTATAATTTATAAATATGGTATGGTTATGTATGGAGGATAATAATTTGAGGCCATACTAGATACCCCATGAAAAATGTTTTTATCTACTCTTTTCCAAGGGTATTTTGAGTACATGTTTCATGTGTATATACATTGAGAAGTATACATTTATGTTTACTTGATTTCAGTTATAAATTCCTTACGAGGTATTTTCTATGGTTGAATGTTTATAACCTTATCAACTCATATACCAATGTTTAGTCTTGACACATGTTTCATGGAATGTGACTTAAGTAGAATTATATTGTTGTTGTATAGTCATTAAAAGTTATATATATATATATATATATTAAGAAAATACTTATGATTGAGATTTAGTACTGATTTATTTGGATTAATAGGTGTAAGGTCAAATCAACCCAGTTCAGCTCCATCGGAACGAAACGTGAATACATAGTTAACAACCCAATGTGAGTGTACTTACTGAGTTGATTATGGATATGATGTGTATGCATTATATATTGAGATGTTATGGCTTATTAACAGTCAAGAGATGCTGAGATGTTATGGCTTTATAAAAGTCAAGATATGTTGAGTTGCTATGCAATTCAGGAGATGTTATGTCATTAAAACCTATGGATATGATTATTGCCTACGGGCAGGAGATGTGGGGTTTATTAACTCCGGATATGTATATGGCCTAATTTGGCACAGAGATGGATATATATTGATATGTTGAGATTTTAAAATAGTACTTTTCACTATATAGAGATGTAGTACATTCACTGAGTTTTTAAACTCATGGTTTTATATGTTTACATTTTCAGGTTCTGAAGGTGCCACTGCTAGGTCTAGGAGGTTGAGTAAATAGTAGTAGGGTATTGTTAGTTTTGTTTTATACATTGTACTAGTTGTAATTAAGTTAAATGGTTGAATGGTATGTGAGTTCTGTTTAAATCATATCTCCTTAAAATGATTGGATTCTTAGTTTTCCTCATTTTAACCTTGAAGTTGTTTCAATATGTATTACTAAATAAGTAAATAAATAATAAATGTGGTTTGTGAACTATTTAGTTAATTATATACTAATGGGTTTAGGGGGTGACAACTTGGTATCAGAGCTTTAGGTTTTTATATTCTCGGGTTAGAGAGTCTAGATGTGGCAGTGGCAGAAATAGTGTGGTGTGGGTCATTTATATTAACTTGTGAGAAATACTAACCATTATGTTATAAATAAATGTTGTATTCTTGTTTCTGTAATTGTGGTTTATGACATATAGTAAGATATGGAAGGATAAAATGTTCATGAGAGGGTGGATGAGGAGTCTTCAAATACAGTAAAGCAACGAAATCCAAATAATGTAGAGGGGGCCATGAACAACTTACAAATATGCAGAGAACGGCTTGTGCCATGAATTTAATGGAAGAACAACATAACATGTTTATGACACAAATAGCAGAACAACAAGCCAAGTACTTGGACGAGCAGACTTTGGACAGAAGAGAAAGGTAAATAAAACAAGAGGAGAAGAATACTATGTACGAGAAGTTTATAAAATTGAACCCCCCAACATTCTCAGGTTCTGTAGATACTTTAGAAGTTAAGGCTTAGGTCAGAGACACAGAAACTATCTTCGAGGTGATGAATGTACCGGGCGTGCATAAGGTAATTTTGGCTACTTTCATGTTAAAGGGTGAAGCTAAATATTGGTGGGAGTCTTCCAAACATTTATTGCTTACTCCGAGGGGAGGGGAGGTAATTACATGGGATTCCTTAATTAAAGTCTTATATAAAAAGTATTTTCCTCGTATGTATCGAAAGCAAAAGGAGAGAGAATTTTTATCATTGACTCAAGGGAATATGTCGGCAAGGGAGTATGAAACTAAATTTATATCTTTGTCTCGATTTTCATTACGTTTCTTACACGGTGAGGAGGACAAATTCACCATATTTCAAGATGTGTTGAATTTGGTTATCAAATCTAGACTCACTGCACTTGAAATAGTGGATTATACTTCTTTAGTTAACAAATCTATGATAGTTGAAGGAGATGTTAATGAAGCAATAAAGAATAGGTAACAAAGGGGAAAGAGGAGTAGATTTTATCCACATCAACAAAAGGAAGGAAATATAGAATACTCAAAATAGGGGAGTCAAATATTTCAGCGCGATAGAGGGATTGGAAATTATGTTCAGAATAGGACACCAAGAAATTTTAGGGGTGAAGGATTGATGGGCCTACAAAATAGACAACAAGAGATTAACAATGGGCAGTTTAAGCCTGTTACACGATATTTTTGCAAAGCTGAGGGCCATATCAGTCCAAATTGTCCTAAGTTAAATGGGGTAGAGTTTTATCACTGTCATCAAATTGGTCATACCAAAAATAATTGTCCTATGCTACTGGGAGGGATTCAATCAGCTATTACTACTCGAGGTTCATCGCCTGGAGTCATAGGGAGAGGTGGAGGTAGAGGACAGGCTAGTGGTTCCTGAGCTCCAGGAAGAATATTTTCTATGATTTTACAGGATGCTCAAGCTACTCCAAAGATGGTGACAGGTAAATTTTCTATCATGAACAAACATGCTTACGTGCTTATTGATCCAGGTTTTACTCATTCATTTGTAGCACTGTCATTTACCATACATTTAGGTACACAATGTTATTATTTAGATTGTGGTTTATATATTTCTACACCTATGAAGGATGTGATGTTAGTGGAGCTTGTGTGTAAAAAATATGTATTATATGTGGGGGAGAGGGAGTTGACCATTGATTTAATTCCACTAGATATTCGAGATTTTGATATTATCTTGGGTATGGACTGGTTATCTTCCTACCATGCATCGATTGACTTTTTTCGTAAGGAGGTTACATTTAATATGTCGGGTGAGGAAGAATTAAAATTTAATGGGGAAAGAAATGTGGTTCCAAACTGTCTTATTTATGCCTTTTCGGCGAGGAAATTGTTAAATAAGAGTTGTCAAGGCCTTTTAGCATATATTGTGGATAAAAACAAGGAATTGCAAAAATTAAAAGAGATCCCAGTAGTTAAGGATTTTGCAAATGTGTTCCCAAATGAATTACCAGGATTGTCACCTAGTAGTGAGGTAGAGTTTACTATCAATTTAGTGCCTGATACAACTCCTGTTTCTATTTCTCCATATATAATGGAACATGTGGAACTAAAAGAGTTAAAGATTCAACTACAATATTTCCTAGACATAGGTTTTATTCGACTCGGTGTATCACCATGGGGTGCTCCGGTATTATTTGTGAAAAAGAAAGATGGCACCAAGCGACTTTGCATTGATTATCGCCAGTTGAACAAGGTAACTATTAGAAATAAATTTCCATTGCATTGTATTGATGATTTATTTGATCAATTATAGGGTGCTAAAGTGTTTTCAAAGATTGATTTCAGATCGGGTTATCGTCAATTAAGGGTGAGATATTGTGACATTTCTAAGACAGCTTTTCGGTCTCGCTATGGTCATTATGATTTTTTGGTAATGCCAATTGCGTTAACAAATGCTCCTGCAATGTTTATGGATTTAATGAATCGGGTATTTCCTCCTTTCATATATTTATGTGTGATTATCTTTATCAATGATGTTTTGATATACTCACCAAGACAAGAGGAACATGAGAAGCATCCAAGAGTTGTATTGCAAGTTTTGCGAGATAGTCAATTGTTTGCTAAGTTTAGAAAATGTGAGTTTTGGTTAAATCAGGTAGTATTTCTAGGGCAGGTTGTTTCGAGAGATGGAATTTATGTTGACCCTAAGAAGGTAGAGGCAATTGTGCAATGGGAAAGACCAAGAAATGTAATGGAGATAAGGAGTTTCCTAAGATTGGATGGATATTATAGAAGATTCATAAAGGGTTTTTCATCTATAGCCTTACCGTTGACTAAATTAACCCGAAAGGAAGTGAAATTTTTGTGGAGTGATGAATGTCAACACAACTTTAAAACTTAAAAAATAGGCTAGTATCAGCTCCAGTTCTCACTGTTTCACTCCATCCAGTGGAGAAGGTTTTGTGATTTATACTGACGCTTCACATCAAGGTTTGGGTTGTGTTTTTATGAAACATGGAAAGTAATTACTTATGCATTAAGACAGTTAAAGACACATGAATGTAATTATTCTACCCACGATTTAGAACTTGCGGCTATTATTTTTGCCTTGAAATTATGGAGACATCATTTATATGGAGAGACGTGTGAAATTTTCACTGACCATGAAAGTTTGAAGTATTTATTTACACAGAGAGACTTGAATTTGAGACAAAGACGTTGGATGGATTTAATTAAAGACTATGATTGTACCATTCACCATCATACTGGGAGGGCCAATGTTGTTGTTGATGCTCTAAGTCAGAATTTATTGGGGAGGTTATCTTGTATTCCATGTGCACGGGTTAGCAATATTATGGAATTATGTTTGATGGGAGTAGAGTTGAACTTAACTAAAATGGGGACGTTAATTGCACATGTTATAGTGAGACCTTTACTGGCAGAATGCATATAGAATTTGCAAATCAATGATCAATTCCTTGAGAAAAAGAAACAGGAAATACTGGATGGTAAAGAGAGTGACTTTGAAATTAAGAATGATGAATCATTGTGTTATAAAATCATATATTGTGTACCAAATGATCCATCCTTAATGAAGGATATATTATAAGAGTCACATAGTTTTATTTACTCTATGTATCCTGGAGGTACAAAAATATACAAAGATTTGAAATAGTATTACTGGTGAAATAATATGAAGTGTGAGATTACAGAATTTATAGCTAAATGTTTAGTATGCCAGTAAGTGAAGGTGGAGCATCAGAAGCCGGCGTGATTATTGCAGTCATTACCCATTCCGGAATGGAAGTGGGAACATTTAACGATGGAATTTGTTACAGGATTACCCCGGTCACCAAATGGGCATGATTCTATTTGGGTTATTGTAGACCTATTGACATAGTCAGCTCATTTTCTTCCAGTTAAGACCACCTACATTGTTGATAAGTATGAACGTATGTACATTGATGAGATTATCCGTTTTCATGGGGAACCAGTGTCAATAGTATCAGATATAGATCCAACGTTCACTTCTAAGTTTTGGCCTCGATTAAAGAATTCCATGGACACAAGTTTGAATTTTAGTGCTGCATTTCATCCACAAATCGATGGGTAATCAAAAAGAACAATTCAAATATTAAAAAACATGTTGCGAGCCTGTGTATTTGAGTTCAAAGGTAGTTGGGATGATCATTTTCCATTGATGGAATTAGCGTATAATAATAGTTATCAATCCACCATTGGTATGTATCCTTATGAAGCTTTATATGGGAGGATATGTAGAATGCCATTATGTTGGGATGAAGTAGGTGAAAGGAAAATCTTGGGTCTTGAATTAATAGATATGATGACTGAAAAGATCAAAATGAATCGAGAATAGATAAAGATAGCTCAAAGCATGCAAAAATTTTATGCAGATAAAAGGAAGTATCCATTAGAATTTAAAAAGGGATATTTTTTATTCCTATGTATTTCACCATGGAAGGGCATCATGGGAGTTGGAAAAAATGGGAAACTAAGTCCAAAATACATTGGACTATATGAAGTGTTGGAAAGAATTGGGAACCTGGAATATAGATTAGCATTACCTCCAAAATTATCTCGTTTACATGATGTGTTTCATGTATTAGTGCTTCATAAGTATTTGGCGGATCCATCTCATCAGCTAAAAACCCAACCTATTGAACTGAAAGAAGACTTGTCGTGCATCGAGGAACCGGTGGAAATTATTGATCATAATGAGAAAGTATAAAGGAACAAATTTATTCCCTTAGTTAAAATTATGTGGATGATCCATGTAATTAAAGAATCAACTTGGTACATGGAAAATAGCATGAATAAACAGTATCCCCATTTGTTTGGTAAGAGACCTTTATGTTAAATTTCGGGACCAAAATTTTTTGGGGGAAAGTTATGACAACCCGGATATAATTATGATAAATTATATTTAAATCTTGCTTATCTTATGTGATATGAATAATGTGTTATTATTACATCTAATGTTAAGTGATTATTTTTATTCTAATCCTACTTTCATAAATCGTGAAATGCCGAGTTATGTACGAACACAAAATTTTGTTATTTTCGATAAAAAAAATGTTCCCGTTTAAGACTAGTTTTTACCCTTATAACATTACAAATGACTTCAGGTGAAAACTAGATAGTTGTATACATGTGAGTTGGGGTTGTAACACAATAAACAGTGCATCAAACGGATGTCCGATTAAGAAGTTAGGTCGAATTTACGAACAAGGGGAAAATCTGTCCATTTCCTTTAAGTGGTAAATTGACTTTTAGCAAACCAAATGTTTTAATTTGATTGGTTGGCATGGGAGGCAGACTTTACCGACTTAAACCTCTTCATTTAACTTATTTCTTTATAAAATATAACCCTAGGTTCAGTTTTGATAGATTTAAGCTTAAGGAAAGAGTAAGTAGAAGTTTAAGGAAGATTACAAGAAAAGCTAGGAAAATTCCAAGAAAATCCTTAAAGTGTTTCCAAGGTATAATTTTTTCCGTAATAGTGTTTTATTCTTGTATTATAATTATTTCAAAGTATATAAATCTTGAATTAGGGAATAAAATTCCATCAACCTTTGTGATCATATGTATTGTTTCATATGTGAGCTAAGTGGTGTTTATAGGTCATATTATTTTGTACTGAAACCCCTTCAGTTCAAACTTGTATATATTTTTGTGTGCTTACTAGAATTCAGAAATTCCAATTGGATATGAAAGTAGACTCATATTTTCATATCATATCCTAAAATTAGAATTTAACTTCTTATGGTTAGGCCTTAGTGATGGTTGCAAGTTGGTATATAGTTGTTGTTATATTTCATTTCGGTATACTCTGAGTTTGTTCAAGCTTTTGACATAGCAAATGAAGTCAAAATATTATGAAACTTTAATTATGTATTACTCAATATGTTTATTGAAAATGGGTGGAAAATCATGGAAAGTTAAGCTGGGGAAAAATTATGAAAATTCATGGAAGTTGAGGGGACAATAGAGGAGTGTATAGGACAGATTTATGATGTTGTAAAGAAATGGTCACAAATTGCTCTAGGAAGCTTGAAAAATTACACCGTCACTTGTATTGGAAAGTATATTCAGATATGTTTTCATATTGATAATCTTGGACACCTGTATTTATACCATTTATGAATATGGGATGGTTATGTATGGAGGACAATAATTTGAGGCCATAATGGATACCCTATGAAAAATGTTTCTAACTGCTCTTTCCCAAGGGTATGTATTATATATTGAGATGTTATGGCTTATTAAAATTCAAGAGATGTTGAGATGTTATGGCTTTATAAAAGTTAAAATATGTTGAGTTACTATGCAATTCAGGAGATGTTATGTTATTAAAACCTATGAATATGATTATTGCCTACGGGCAGGAGATGTGGGGTTTATTAACTCCGGATATGTATATGGCCTAATTTGGCACATATATGGATATATATTGAGATGTTGAGATGTTAAAATAGTAATTTTTACTATATTTAGATGTAGTATATTCACTGAGTTTTTAAACTCGTGGTTTTATATGTTTACATTTTCAAGTTCTGAAGCTGCCACTGCCAGGTCTAGGAGGTTGAGTAAATAGTAGTAGAGTCCTGCTAGTTTTGTTTTATACATTGTACTAGTTGTAATTAAGTTAAATGGTATGCGATTTTTGTTTAAATCATGTCTCCTTTAAACGATTGGATTCTTAGTATTCCTCATTTTAACCTTGAAGTTATTTCAATATGTATTACTAAATAAGTAAATAAATAATAAATGTGGTTTATGAACTATTTAGTTAATTATATCCTAATAGGGTTAGGGGTGACAGGTAATTCCAGGTATGGTTATGACTCACTATCGAATGTATATGGCCGCTTACCACACATTGCGATTTAGGATACCCAAGTTGTCTTGGTTATAGGCCCTGGAAGATGATAGTATTTAGTTGCGCATCCAGTGGGGTGTCTCCCGTAAGGATGGTCTTAGAACCATTATTATAATGATCGTAAATGTTCTCACTGTAATAGTATTTCTTACAAATGATTAATTGAATTAAGGAAAACTGTGAACCAACTTTTATTGCCTATAGTCCCTAATGATTATTGAATTGCGAATATATATCTTTAATTGGAAAACTTGGCATGTGGAATATAGTTAGTCTACTTCTATTAATTAAATGGGTAGTCTAAGTTAACATGCATTGTACGCGATAAGATGTGCACTTAGAAGAGAGGTGAGGATAATTCCTTGAATAAATAGAGAACTTTATTTGTTTATGAGATTAGCATTCATAACTGTTATGCCTTTTACTCACATGTATATCATATCAAAACGGGACCTGACCCATTTATATTTCTTCTTCTTGTGTGGTTCTTATATATGTTCAGGTGCTCCGCCACATGGGTGCCCGATGTGACTTTCCTTCTTAGAGTCATGGAGAAATGACATTTTTGCGGATGTTGTAGGATTTTTGTAGTATATGCATCATTTCTTTTGATATTCTAGCTATGATCCGTCTGTATATTCGTGCGAGTTACCCAAGTTTAGTATTCGTACATACTGTCATACTTGGTGTAAGCTTTTGTATTTAGTTCGTTAACTGACAGCTTATTCGGTTATATTTTGTAGAAATGATGTTAAACTATTATGTGTATATATGTATCAACCTTTTGTTATAAACTGATTGATGGAAATTTCTTTTATACAATTTGCAAAATTATATATGATATCCATTTTTAAAATATTTGGTGGTTATCTCATATTATTATTTGTGCGACAGTGATGCTAAGAATGGACTGTTTGAGACTCATGTTCCTATTGGAGTAGCTAGTTGGCCACGTCCTATTTTAATAAGAGGGGTGTCATATAATTATGATTCAACTAACTAACCTTGAAACATATAAAGGATTCGTAAAGTGAACTTATCCAGGAATATGTTCAAAGCCTTATCCTAACGCCTTTTAATGAAAAGAATCCTCACAAACAAAAGTGTGCTACTTTGACACCTTGAGCACTTCAAGAGCCTTAAGATTAGGATCCAAAAATGGTTTGGAACGATCACGATTTCTCCCAAGAATAAGACAATCAAAGATATAGGAGAGGCCGAGAATCGAGAACATCAATTAGGAATTTAGTTTTGGTGTATTAGTAATAGCAGCTAGTTTCAAACCTAATTCTTCCTCAATTAGAGTATGTTATAAATGATTATATTATACATATAAAACAAACAATAATCAATCTTAAACAATAGTACAATATTGACTAAATCTAAATCTAATGATATAATGCAAACAACAATTCAATAAGATATGAAAAAACAGCCTTGCTCTCTTCCTATTTTGATATAAGAAAAAACGTAAATTTAGCAAACAAATAGTGAAATCATAATTATAACCTCTCTATATATAACTACCACACATATACAGTTTCGATTGAAAGATTAAAAACATGAAACAAATAACTTTAGTGGAGCTTAAATCAATCTGGAGTGAAAACACTAGGTTAACAATAAGATAGTATTTAAATTTGTATAATTGCTCTGTATATAAAAATGAAACATGAAACTATTTAGAAAAGTTAATATTAAATCAAATCATAAAGATATCATGTGTTGGATTGCTACAAAAGTCGTGTGTGGTATATACTAAATCAGATTGACCCTAAAGTCGTGTGTGATGCATACTCAAATTAATGTCTCACAGGGACAGCCGACCCTCGTTCTTGATCTCTCTGCTCTCTTCTTTTGTTACAAAATCTTTGACTCTCTCAACACTTGTATAAAAGAAGAGGAAATATAAGGTTTAATATATTAACACCACTAAAATTCAAAAAAAAACTTGTATTTGAGTTTCTTCAGTATGTAAAAGGCACACTACAAAACTAAGCAATAAATGGGAACCATTTAAGGAAATCATATAACTTCCAAAACATTCCTCCATAGAAAAACTCTTCATCTGTATACAAAAATAAGAACCGTTGATCTAAAGAATTCTATCCAAGTAAAATCTAGATCTACACCCACTGATTATATAATAGAAAAAACACGATTTAGGATTTGAGTCTTTACCTTCGGCCACGTAAAGTCCACCCGATTTAGGATTCTAGTCATTAACTCTGTAGTAAAATCAAATCGATAAAATTTACATTTATCAAATTTCATGTTTACTTTTCAGTAATTTAAAATAAAGTTCTACATTTGTTGTTGCTCTTTTAGACTCCTTTGCCCTATGTTGTACATCATGATCACTCCATCCCCGTCATTTAAATGCCATTCAAAGAGAATGTGACCTCAAGTTATTTAAAAAGGTACGATAGTTCAATCATCGGGTTAGCATTGGCCAATAGTTTTTACAAAATAATACAATTATCAAATAGACAAAATATCATCCTAAATCTCTTTAAAAAAAATTAAAGTATTGTTGGAGCTGATGGCCCCTAATTTTAAAATCTTCCCAAAAATAATTTCCTCTTTATATATGCAGAAGCGAGATGATGGTTTAATTAAACAAATTTTAATTTATTCTCAAATTAAAATTAAACCAAGTGAAATAGGATGGAACACACACAAAATTTTAATTTCACTTAAACCGTATTAATTAACCCAAGTCCTAGAAATTTTCCTAAGTCATATTTTTCAATTTTACCAAATTAGGCCAAACCAAATTTAAACCAATTAAATTATTGACTTGAATTAACTACACATTACCCAAATTATTTTAGCACCAAATTAAACAATTAGTGATTAAACCGAATTTTATCTTTTTACCTAAGCATGCGTTCTAGGTGATATAGCAAGATAAAATTAAACAATAAACCACTACGCTGCGATGTACGAGGAAAAACCCACAATGAAAAAAAACCTCGGACTGCCCTAGCATCAAATCCACTAAGTATGGTTTTACAAATTACAAGACAGATGACTTACTTCCTCAACTCGACCCCTTTCAAGCCTTGACGCGACTTCTTGTAAACACCTCCGCCTAGCGAATAACCACGGAACTCCACCACGGTCCACTGATTGGACTTTGTCGGTCACCGTCACCCAAACTAGGAGCCTTTCTCCAAGTGGGTATGACAATGCAAACAATCTTCTTCTTTGTGGAATTTAGAAGCAAACCCAAACTTCTCTTCAAACGTTAGAGATAAAAACTGGCGCCAAACTCCAAGCAAAGTATATATATAGATGAACTTAGATAAACAAACTTTGGGTGTAAAACAGGAGTGTTTTGAAAGATTCTACTTTGAAAATAGACACTCAAACATGAACTTTTTCTTCTTTTAATTTTGCTCTCAAACTCTCTCTTAGAGGTTGTAGGATATGAAAAAGTTAAAAAAAATTGGTTTCCGAACTTAATTAATCAGGTGAAAAGTTAGTGAGAAAAGAAGTGGGAAAGTGGGAAAAACTGCTCAAAACTGCCAATATAAATTTTCCATCCAAAACTCATTCGAACGAGATTTTTGTTCGAACAAAGTCTCATTCGAACGAGCCGTCTAACTAAGTTCCAGTGTGAGTTCGTTAGAAATCTCGTTGAAAATCTCGTTCGAACATCATTCTCATTCGAACGATACTTAGAACGGCATTCCAGTGGCCAATGTGGGAACTCGTTGGCAGACCTCGTTCGACCGACATTCTCATTTGAACGAAAAGCTCGTTCGAACGAAAATTCGAACGAACTTCCAGAAAGAGTAAATTTTGGTTTGTAGCCCAGAAACTTTATATACTTTATTTTAAAATTTTAATAAAATCTTTCTGAAAATAAAATAACAGTTTAAAATAAAAGTTCACCCAATATCAATTGTTCTAAGCTCCTATATATATATATATATATATATTCAATTGCATTCATACCTTAGGAGCAATGGAAACATGTTGATGACGCACAAACGAGGCACAAAAAGCACGAAAATATGATGAAGCTTTATTCTCTTGACTGCTATGTCTTCAACTCTCTCGTCATAGGCTTGAATGGATACAATAAAAACTATCCTATGACATAAACGTTTTTGTCCGGAATTGAGCCAAAACAACATTGAGACTCAATTGGAGAATTGTGTCCTTACAAGTATAAAGTGAATAAAATGGAAAATTAGACAAAATAACCATATCATTGCATGCCTGGCCTGCCTTTGCAAGAAAAACTGTCACTTTATGTTGATGAGGCTACATATGCATGGATGTTTTAACCTTTTTTCCCTTATTGGAGGATGATTTTTTTATTTCCAATTATATCAGAGGTGGAAATATAATTTCTTAAATCTACCATATGAAATATGGGAGGTATCATTAAAGATATGATGCGAGTATGATATCGTGATATAGCTCAAAGCTTATCAAGAACCAATTTACCATCCCAGTAAATTACATCCAAATGAAGCATACAATTTGGGATGTACGTCTATCTAAGTCCCGACGCTCACTCAATACAATACTCGCACGTATAGTTACTGAGCATACATATATGAAGTCATTCACATGAAATAGAAAACAACTCCACCCACTATTTTCAGCATAATGAAAATAAAAATATAAAATATAAACTAACCAGTTAAAGGCCTATATTATGAATCAATAGGGCCAAACACATTCTTTTAGGTTTTATTGGTGGTAGAGGATTCTCCAATCCCTTTCTTTTAAAGATTTCTATAAAAGGCCACATAATAATTATATGTTTGCAAAAACATTTCATACTCATGAGATGTATTTTCAAGCTAAGGAACAAACCATTGCAATTTAAATAATTTAAACCACTGCAATATAACATCCTCAAAGGCACATCGAAACTCCTTGCGAGCCTCATCGAAGACTATTATTTTGTCCATTCCTTCCCAATCTATTCTAATAGATGCCTTGAATGCCACATCAAATAATAAAAAAAAGATCATTAAACAAAAGATAAATAATGATAAAGTCCAGACCTCTTTCACAGTCTTCCACTCCTTAATACATCTAATAATGATAAAAAAAACATTCCAAAAATGTTGAATGTGAACGTTATAATGATAAAAAAAATAAACCTCAATTGGGCATTCTTACGGACATTTCATGGGACTAATAAAAATATCAAACATATTCTATAACTTTTGAAGAATACTGACCTGAAATGATCACTGAACAAAAGATAAATAAACTACCCCAACATCATAAACAACTCAGTCATTTCTTTAACTAAACAATCATATTTCGTGAGTTTACCTCACATCCCCTTTTAATAAATCAACAAACTATCTATATTTTAATAGTGTTAGTGAGTAGCATTAGTCAAAACAATATCCCACGTGTCCTATGCCAAGGCATATGACGCTTTTACTTATCATGTGGCCCATTCAAAAGTAGATTTTGAGTAGACAAATTATGAACTAATGTAAGCAAATAAACTTATAAGAATGCAAGAAATTAGTTAAAAAGTTTTACATTACCCGAATAGGTAATCCCACTCCAGTTCTAGTCTTAGTATTAAGTGCTATACTTGGATTCCAATCCCACTGCATCTATACGTTTATAATAATACCGTCACCTCCAATTTAAATAACATAAACTCCTAAATGGTAATAGCAATTAGTAAGCGCATCAACATACTCTTGATTAGACTATCATAAGCATATCTATTTAGACATAATATAATTATTACGTATAAAGGAGAGGGATTTACCTAATGGATATTGCATATTCAATCTTCAATTGTAATAGAATCCAATGCCGACATAATCAAAATAAGTGCATTTTAAAAAAACTCGAAGATATAGTAATCCTCAAACCCGTATGAGTACTGCAATTTTTTAAATAAACCTAATGGAACTTCAAATGGATGAACCTGTGAATTAAAACCAAAAATAAAAGAAAATCTTAATTGAGCTTGAAACATTCGTCCCCAACATAAAACTTAAAAACACACCTAAACAAAAAACTTAACACAACATTAAACTTATAAGAGCCCCTCTTGAAATTATAACTAAAAAATCAACTAACATTTAGTCCCCAATAATCAATATATATCATGTTTTGTAAATTAAAAAAATAAGAAAACTAATGTAGTAACCAATGAGAAATGATTGTACTATACTAATCCCATCCACCCAAAAACAAATGCTCTGCCAAGAAAAGCATTAACTGATAATTAGATATTTCAAATGAATGTTAAAATTAATTATAAGGATAAAAATTTGAGTCACAAACCTTAAAAAAACATTATGGCTGATCTGCAAAGAATATTAAAAAATACCTGTTTAGACTCTTTGGATATGATGCGTGATAAAAATCTGTGTTTCATTGCAAAGAAAATTAATGCGAGAAACAAAAAAACTGTCTATACGTTAATGCGTTTAAACCAAAAACCAAAATTAAACACAGAATTTAAAAATTGTAGACAAAAAGCACAAATAATACTTATAACAGATTTAAAATCCAATTGGAACCTAAAAACCCCTAAAATGATTTGAACAACTATGATATGTACAAAAATGAAATAACAACATAACAATGTGACATTGCGCAAATGGAGATGACACGCATAATGCCATGTAACATTGTATACATTGAGCTATAAATTGCTATATTCTTGGTTGTTTGAATATGTCCATCAGCATTACATATGTTGAAAAATGGTCAGTATCAAGCTCAAATTACCATAATAACTGGTATAAACTAAATCACCTTTTACATAACTTTGTAGAGAAACATGTAGATGTTACTTGTAAAACCCCAGCAAAAAAGTTAGAAGAGATTCGGTCACACATTTGAAAAGTAAGTAGAAATAAAATCAAATTGGAGCCAAGAAAAACTAAATCACCCTTTTTACATAACTTTGTAGAGAAACAGATAATTGTCACCTATAAAATCCCAACAAAAAGAAATGATACCAGTTATTCAATTATTTTAGATCTGAAAAAATGAAAAATCACTAAAGCCATTTGAAACTTAAAATTAAAACCAATCAAAACCTAAATTAAAACATACCTAGGAGGATCGACGGCACATAGAGAGAGAAAAAAACCTTAGCTTGGAGAAGAGTTTGTAGCTTAAGTGGGCATCGGGTAGACAAAATAACGTAGAGGGTGTAGCGGGGTGGAGTAGAGGCGGGAAGAATAGGGGTTGTGGATGCGTGTATGTTTAAGAAAGAGAGAGAGCTTACCATGGGAGGGGTACACAGGTGGAAAAGCAGGGGAGAGAGGATATTAAGGGATGGGTGGAAAGGGAAGGGAAGAGAGAGATCGGGGAGTGAGGTGTGTGTATGAGGGTTTATGGTGAGAGTGTGTTGGAGTTATGTTTACAAAGATACCCCTCAATATGAATTTTGAAGAAAATGTGGAAAAAATTAGAGTGTGTCAAAAGAGTGAGAAACCAAAACTTTCAAGGGTAAAATGGGTATTGCAAAAAAAATACATCTTGTGACATCATAAGTTAAGCTTATAACTTACATAAGTTTTGTAACTTATTATATATATATACATATACACCACTCACTATACACATATATACAATATCCCCGGACTAGGGCCTCGTGGATGAATACCTTATGTGCTATCAGGCTCTAGGCATACCACGTACCACAACTAAGCCACTGGGTCGGAATCTCACCACCGAACACAAAATGTAAATACAAATAATGGAGGCAGTCATAAATATACATCTGGGGATTGCAACCATGAAATATCTCTCCTACCCAGTATCCAAACCAATACCTATCCTCAGGCATGGATAGTGTCCATGCAACAGTACTATAACCAGGTGAAACAACCAAACACTTGATGGTCAATGCTAGGGTGGATTGTCCCCATGTGAAACCTCCTAATGATATCACTACCAAATAGGTATGTTTAAAATAGATAAACAGCAATCACACACACACAAACACACACAAGTACACACACACACACACACACACACACACACACACACACACACATATATATATATATATATATATATATATATATATATATATATATATATATGGCACTCACTACGTAAGGAAATCCCACAGCATATTAGCCTACAAATCTCGAAGTCCGAACTTACTTCATGATTTCTAATTAACTATTCACTCACTTATTAACCAATTCGTATCACGTGAATCCAACTAATAGTTATCCTAAAACATACACTAACCTTTTAATAATGTTATAAGGTAATTTAAATCTATTTAGAAAACCTATACGCCCGTTTCTCGCACACTAACGGTTCGAAAATAATGAAAAGTAAAATCGGGACATGCTAGAAAACCAAATCAATTCATTTGGCAGATCAAACCAGAAAGATCAAACAAATCAATTTCACTCCCCTGAGAAATCAGTTCGGTTTGTTGAACTACCCTTTGTCTTCAAATATGGGTTTTCACCTTCAATGTCTATCAATGCAGGTCCTAAGCCTCCCAAAATAACTAATTATGATCCCAAACATATATATAACCATCCTATATGCATTGTAAACACGATCTAAACCTTAATTCAACATTTATTCAACCAAAGATTCTTATTTATTAATTCAATTCACCCATTCTAGAATCAATTAGATTTTAACCCATTATTCTAATACCCATCAATGTTCATCACTTTCATTGAATAATTCTAAATTTAATCACTAAATTTGTTCATATTAATCAAATTAATATTGTTAAATCATAATCCAATACTCCTAATTGTCTCCATAGTTCATTCTCAAATTTTAGATTTAATCTTTATTTACAATGAACATAATTACCGCAATATGCAAATTCAAAGCATGTAAACACTTGTCGGATGATTATCTGAAGATTCACACATTTTTGTTGATTTGGTTCCGAAAATGGTTTCTCCTTCTTCTCTAAGCCCTCCTCTTATTTTCCCTCTTCTTTTTTCATTGTATCTTCTCTCTTGTTTTCTACATTAATCCCACTAATTCGAGGTTAAATGAAAGTTGTTACCCATTTTACTAACCCACTAATTGTAACACCCCGTATTTTTTAGGATATAGAAAATTAAATTAAATTAGTGATATAGAGAATTTATTTAATTCGGTTAGTTAGATTTAATTACTTCAAGTTAATATTTATCATCACGTGGAACATATTTTCAAGTGAAATGAGAAAAGTTATATAGAGTAAATCATATGATAATTTAGAGGTCACGATTGATTTTGATTAGGTCGAGATAGTCAGAATAGAGAACCTGGGGGTAGTAATTAGGTCTCACGATATTTTTAGGCATAGCCAAGCCCACGAAGGGGTGTTTTGGTCATTTGGGCTTAGCCCATTAGTCTAAAAACGGAATTAACATCATTTAACCTAAGTTAAGGAATTAGGACCAACAATAAATCATTTAGAAAACCTTAGAGTTGTAGAGAAGAAAAGAGGGAGAAAGTAGGGAGATTTTGGGAGCTAAAACAAGAAGGATTGAGGGTATTCTTCGTCAAATCGCAGTCTATGTCGAAGGATCATACCCTAAGAATCAATAGAGACAAGTGGTTAATTTTTCTTTCAATGTAAATCTATGATAATTGATTCATATCATAGTGGGTGTTATTGAAATTGGTTTTGGGTGGGAATCACATAACAAAAGGGCTTTTGCTAATTTTATCATGTGTGGAGATTAATATGAAATTGATAATGCTATACGATTCTAGGTTGTAGTAACTAGAATTATATGATTAACCCAGTAGAGATTTTTGTTTAATTTTGAATTTAGAGAATTGAATTTATGAATGATTGCATGAAACTCGAATAAAAACCCAATTCAAAATTTGATGGAGTTTGTTTGAAATCAGTTATATTTAAGGGTATATGATGTTTAGAACTTGACTTAAGGGTGTATTATGTTGAGAGTAATCATGTTAAGGTTTGGGGAAAAACAGATAAATTACCTATTTATTAATGGAGGATAAATGAGTTGGAGAAGAAGAGGATTCAAACCCAGGTACAGCGAACCGGTTCGGGGCTCAGGCCGAAAGTTTGGGGGGGCTGAATTGCCGAGGGAATTTTAGTGTTAAAATATAGGGGTTCCAAGGTAAATTTTTCGGTGTAAGGAATAAGAAACTTGTTGAAAATAATGTATTGGGCTATTTTACCTTGATGAGAAGGGGGAATGTTGGAGGGAAGTTATTACGAGTTGAAAATTAATTAGCGATTTATTTTTATTAATAAATTAAGGGAAATGGAATTCGTAGGATTCAAATAACGGGTCCAATGGATGTGTCCAGGTATCATATTTTAACGACTGAAATAATATAATGGAGTGGCTACGACTTTTTTAATAGTAGGGGAAAACGATTAGGAAAAATACGATGAGTAGTTAAATAGTGAATTAATAATACGTAGGATATTCGGGTGCTATATATACACTACGTATGAGACAAATACTACAGGTTGAGGGTATACATATATTGATGTTATATATATATATATGCATAAGTTGTGTGATTACCTATTGGTTGATCGATTATGTGTAAACATAGCTAGGCTATTTGCTATTACGGGAGGTTCCGCGTCGTGGACAGTCTTATCCTGATGAGCCCATTGGGGGGGGGGGGGGGGGAGGATATTGACTTGTGCCCCAGAACATAGCACCTAGGTACATTCTATCTGAGTGTATAATAGTGTTGACTATCAATTGGGTACGTTTGGTGCGTGCCTAACCTATAGACTTGGAACTATGTTTGCCTCCGATATTTGTTTGATTTATGGTTCGAGGGTGATATCCGAACCGATATCCTTATTTAGTACATAATATACCAAGAATTGATAGCAAAATATGCCTGCATTGTAGGTCTCCACCTAGGGATTCCGTATACATATATATTATGATAGTGATGTATATATATATACGTGTGATTTATTCTACTACGGGTGCCTTAGTAGACATTATAGATAGTGACATCTAAAATTAATTTCAGTATGTGAGAACTTTATAATTATTTGGTGATAGTAAATAAATAATAAGGGATTGGCAATTTGGTATTGTACTGTATGGATAATACCGGTGGGCATAGTAAAATATTAAATGGGGAAAAAGGTCTTAGACTGAAAATATTATATAGAGTTAATTAAAGATGAGTAATTAAATTAAGGAGATAAATAATTTAGGTATCAACTTTAAGATTACTCGGGTAAGATTAGTGTGTTGAGAAGTATGCAGAACAAGTCCAGTTAGGTGGGGTAATACAATTAGGAGGGTTAGGTAGAAGCGTTAGGTGTACACTTTAGATGAGGGGTGAGAATTGTCTCAAGGGAGTGTGACACTAACTTAAAATATGAAGACGCGACTTAAAATTTGTCTCAAAAGTGCGTTCACTCTAGGCTCAAGTGCAAGCCTGTCGCTCAATTAGTAACCCGGTAAATCAGGATCGTATCCACAAGGATCGAGATTGCCAAATAATAATCAGAAAAATTATTAAATCTTGAAATGATTTCTCAAAAGAAACAAAAAGGTGATTAAAGATTGGGAAAATTTCTAATGAACTAAAAACTTTACTTAAGAGAAACAAACTGAAATTTGCAAATAGATTTAGATCTGACAAATGGAAGAAAATAGGGTAGGGTACAATCCCTCAATCCTTAACAAATTACCTTATAGAATACTAGAATTGTAAATTAAAATTATTGACTAGATCCGGTCTTTATAAATTCTAAGCATTACATATATGAGGGATCTAGCCCGCATCATATGAAATCAAAGATAGATATAAAGCGGTGAATGATAAATCATACTCGCAAAGCGTTCTTAAACATCTCAAGTACCTAGGGCAAGAGAGATTAAAAGATTGACAATGTTTGTATGATTTTCTTTCACGATTCAATCAATATTTTAATTTAACCTCTATTTTCTACATAAATAATTTGCCTTGGATTGAGTTCATGTACCCCAACCCTTGGGAATTTAGCTACTCATGATTTTTTTTGGGAAAACAATTTCATAACAATGCATATAATTGTAGATCTAAGAAATATGGTAAAAACAAAAATTACAAAACAAGAAAAGATGATTAAATAAAAATTGAGATTAAGTAAGAGAAGGGAATTTGATACTTGAATTGAATTGAAGAATTGATACTTGAAATCTTCACTAGATGAACTTGAATCTTCAAACATACAAACTAGGGCTTTTCTAAGAGTATGAAAAACTAAAAAGGATTTCTAAAAAAATGAATTTCTCTCTCTAATTTTGAGTCCCCCTCTCTAGAATTCAACTCCCCTTGAAAATGAGGTAGGGCTTGGTCTTTTATAGCACCAAGTTGCACGAATTTGGCATCAAATTTCGCTTGTGGAACAAGTTTTCCAAGAGTTGCACTGCATTAAATGCATAATTAATTACAGAAATCCGCACATCCAGACTCTTCATTATCACGCAACTTCAAAACATCGTAACTTTCTCACCGTAGCTCGGATTGAGGTGCCGTTTTTTCCAGTATTCTTGTAATTTAGAGATCTTCAACTTTCTAGTTGGACCCACCTTCGGACTAGGCTGAAAAATTACGAAAATGCCCTTTAACTCTCCATTTCTTGGTTTCTTTCACTGTTTTGAGTTCTCCTTCGCACTAACTTGCATGAAATACCTGTAAAACACATGAGAAATACACAAAACACGAAATACTTGCCAAAAAAGGTTAGTAGCATAAATAAGAGACAAATTTCAGATATTTACACTACACGGGATCATAAAAATACCGCAATTAAGGGGATAAATGTGAAGAATATATGTCTAATCACACCCCCTAACTTAGAACTTTGCGTGTCCCGAGCAATGTAAATAAAATTAGCCAAAATTCTACCCTTGAAAATTCTTTTATTAAAATAAAATTCCACTTTCGCAGGCAAGCGATTGCATTTAGCGTATGCAACAAGCCTTTAAACCCCTAGGTTACCCTAGTAGGACGAGTTTTGTCTCGTGAGGGTTTGCAGTGAATTTACCCACAAAATTCTTTATTGACTCAAATAAATATCAAAATACTCAAAAAATTGTACAATTTAAACTTTTCAAAAAATACTCACCATAAATTCATATTCAACTGTTTCAAATCATAGTGTGTGTGTGCAAAGCCAAAAATTAAACCTCAAACTTCCACCGATTGAGCATTACGTTACTTTTCAAAAATTCGTTTTGATTCAAATTCTTACGGATTGCGCTCACAAACGAGTCACTCGGATTGCGGCTATTTTCTCTCGGTATGCATGATATAAAGAGTAAATATAATGGACACAAATTCACGCATACAAAATTGAAAAGAAGGAAATATATGGTGAAAAATCTCATCATAGGAATACAGTTATTTGGAAATGGGAAACATCACCTCTATTCACACCATTTAATCTCTCATTTTATCTTTTCATGTCTTAGCTCTCCACGCGGTAACCAATTTCGCCATTTGGACTCGGTTAGGACTTTTCTTGGGGTTAAGGTGTAAAGGGAAAAAATGGAAATGGTAGGGAATGTTGGAATTGGAAAATGTCCTTATGACGTCCATTAGTGCTTTTTCGGGCATTTGCTCATTTTTCTCTTTTTTTTTTCTTCTATTTTTTTCTTTTTTTTTTCTTTTCTTTTTTTTTCTATTCTTTTTTTTTTCTATTTTTCTTTTGAGCACTTTTTTTTTCTGTTTTTCTCTTGCCCCTTTTTATTGCACAATTTGGACTTTATTTGATGAATTTTCTCAATTTTTCCAATTTCGGGCTATTTGGGTTTTTCAGGTTATCAAACGAAAAGATAAATTTTATTAGGCTCAAATTGGGTTGCAAAAGGATAATTTTGTTTTTCACAACTTTTTATGGCTAATATTTTTGGGTTAAACAAACGAGGGCCTACTTCATTGTCCAAATTGCTAATCACATTACTATATGCATCTCGAGATTAATTAAGTTTAGAGATATATTTAGCACGAATTTCGAGACAATATTTTACACATTTCCATAACCGATCAAAACAAAGGATTGAGATCATCAACGACTTATTAAAACACTGAAAAGAACTTTGAGTTAATCATAAACTCAGATTGATTTACAAACTCATAAAAAAGTGAAAGGCTCGAAATCTCACCGGGTTGGACTAATCTCCACACTTATTCGTAAAGTCGTCAATTTTCTTTCAATTTTCATCTTTGGTCAATTTTGGCTTAGTGCAATTGAGATTTAACAATTTGAGACTTCAAATAGAATAAAGGTGATATTTTTGAAAATTTTAAATTCTAATTTTTATTTATTTTGAAGAAAAATATTTTTGACTTTTTCTAAATTTTTCATTTTTTTTTTTTTTTTTCAAAACACACTTGGAAAGAACATGTGATCGAATCAATGAATCGGGAAGAATATCCCACACCCCCTAACTTAAATGTTGCATTGCCCTCAATGCAAATCAAGAACACAACATAAAGAGAGGAAAAGAAAGATATTACCTAAATGGAGCGATCCCTGATGAGTGCGAGTCCATTGAATCTACAAAACATGTTAGAACCAAGCATACAAAAAATAACAATACTTGAACTAATTACTCTAAATGCAACGAGACACTATATAACACTTATACATGACTCAAAAATACAACAAAAATCACCCCATACGCGTCGGGGGTGCGACGACCTCTCATCTCTTTCTACAAATCACCCGACCCCTTGCACGGGGTACGATGCTCTCCTTGTCTCTCCCATCTTACCATCATAAGTGAATAGACGGAACAAATTCTGCCCGTGCCCATAGATAAAGGAAAGACCGGGAGATGCATTATGATTAACCGAAAAAGGATCCTCTTGTTGCGTAGCACGTGGGTTGGTTTCTAAGTCGGACAAGATTGGAGTCGGATCTGCAAGTACCTCCGAAGACTCAAATGGTATGGGTGGAGGTTTGTTAAGGAGAAATGCATCAATGCTATTGTCCCACTCACTTTCGTCTAAATGACGAAATGAGGCCCAGAAAGATTGGACTTCAACATTTAGGCTTTCATCCACCTGTCCAAACTCTCTCTCAAACTCTTCTAGGCTCAACTCCTCTAGCGCTCTCTCTTGCTTGGTGTCCTCAACCTGCCTTTCGTGCTCACTCGCCGAATGATAGGGTGGTGTGGGTGGGTTGATAGAGCCTCTCCCGACACACTCTAAATCACCTCTTTCACTCTTGTTCATGGGCTCACTCGTGCTCTCGAATGCATTAACTAAACATACCTCCCCTACCTTGCTCTCAATATTGTAACCACTCCACTCACTGGGCGCAACACAACCTTACCCTAATGGCTCTCCCTTGTAAGTTCTTTCTTGCTCGTGTGCTTCCCCCAAAAAATCCAACCCCCGCGGTTCCTCTTCATCATCCTCTCTCTTGGAATTATTAAAGATATTTGTGTCGAGGGTCATGTTCCCGAAAGTTAATTGCATACGCCCACTTAGGGTATTGATAAGAGCATTGGTAGTAGCTAAAAATGGACGGCCAAGGATAACGGGAACATGATTACTTGGGAGAACGGAGGGTTCTTCGTCCCAAATGACAAAATCCACCGGGAAGTAGAAAGTGTCTATTTGAACAATCACATCCTCAACAATTCCCCGAGGAAACTTCACAGAACGATCCGCGAGCTGGAGAGTCATTTTTGTGGGCTTAAGGGCCCCCAGTTCCAGTTTCGTATAGATGGAATACGGAATAATGTTAACACTCGCCCCGAGATCTATTAGAGCTCTCTCAATTCGGTTCTTCCCCATGATACAAGAAATAGTGGGTGCACCCGGATCTTTATATTTTAATGGAAATTCACTCGACAAGACTGCGCTGACATTTTGGGCCAAAGAGACGTTCTGGTTTACCTTTAGCTTGCGTTTCACCGTGAGTAAGTCTTTAATAAACTTAGCATACGCGGGAATTTTCTGTATAGTCTCGAGAAAAGGTAAATTGACTTTTACTTGCTTAAGGACTTCCAAAACTTCATCACGGGAGGTCGTTTTGGAGTGAGAGACCAATCGTTGAGGGTATGGGGCAGTGGTGGGGGTGATGGCCTTGGGTCCACTAGTGTTTTCCTCCTCCTCACTCTCAATTAAAGGGTCATCTTCGGCCTCTTTTGTGCCGGGCGAAACCTCTTTATCTTTAGATGCATTGCGTGAGGGAGGTGACATATCAACTACTCTCCCACTACGGAGAGTGGTAATATCGCTACATTGCTCTCGATGGTCGAGGGATGTAGTGCCAATACTGGTTTGTCCTTGGGGAGGGGGTCTTTGGCCTTGAGCTAGGAATTTACCTTTTTCCTGAGTATTCACTGCAGATTGCAACCTAGAGATGCTAGTATGCATTTCAGCGAACATTCAATCATACTTAGCAGTGCTCTCCTTTTGGGATTGAATGAGGTGATTTATGTTGTCTTCAAGAGATCGGCTCGGAGGGGTAACATACGGACCAGGAGGTGGTGTCTGCAAAGGAGGTTGCATTGGAGGAGCCATATGCTGAAATTGAGGAGGGATTTATGGCAAAGTCACATGTGGATGAGGCACCATCCCCCCTTGTGGTTGTCCATAGTTGAAACCAGGATGATTCCTCCAAGATTGATTATATGCATTCCCTTGAGGTGCATTAAAATTTTCACGAAACCCTCCTATCGCCTCTACTTGCTCAGTGTACATTGCCTTGTAAGCAGGGATGGTAGGACATCCTTCGGTAGAATGACCAGCAGCACAAATGGCACACACTTTCTCCTTTCCTGTTTGCACGGGTCCAGACACATCTCTCAATCGTATATCTAGCATATCTCTGAAATTCTTCTCCAATTGGTCAAATTTTCAATCCAACAAAGTGTCCTTGTCCAAGTGATAAATACCGGACGCAGCAGGCAAGTTGGACACTTGTCGATTTCTATTTTGACTATTGGGATCAGAAGTATCCCATGCTTGGGTAGTTTCTGCCACATATTTCAAATGAGCCTCAGCATCGCTCGTACTTAACTCCCAAAAAGGTCTCTCACACATGGTTTGAACAAGTTGTTTAGACGCTACAGTAAGGCCTTGATGGAAAAATGAAATCAGATGATGAGGTTCAAAACCATGATGGGGGCACGCATTAACTAACTCCTGATATCTCTCCCAACACTTATCAAAAGCCTCATTCTCATTTTGATGAAAAGCTTGGATTTGGGCTTTAACAGAATTAGTTTTGTGTTGTGGAAAAAATTTTGAGATAAACTTGTTTTGCATATCTCTCCAGGATAAAACAGAATTTGGGGGCAAGGACCATAACCAAGTTTTAGCTTTATCCTTTAAGGAAAAAGGAAAGAGCTTCAACCAGATTACCTCTTGTGGACAAGCTTGGTCTCCAAATGTCTCACACGTATCTTCGAATTCTCGAATATGGAGATATGGTTTTTCCGAATCCATCCCATGAAATGTAGGAAGAATTTGGATCATTCCATTCCGAAAGTGGAACTGACCGGAATCATACGGGAGTAAAATGAAACCAGGGGTAACAGTTCTCTCCGAAAATAAAAGATCTTTCATGGGAAGATATGGTACATCATCCTCTCCAGCACCAACACTGACACTACCATGATCCGACATATCGCTACCGAAAGGTTCAGAATTCTCACTCAGGGTTTGACTCAAAGAACGACTTGTGATGGAATTATTAGGCGAAGGAGGTGGAACCCAAAAATGAGGAGACTCAGAATTTTCATAACTGGCTTCGGCAATAGGATTTTCGTGAACTTGGGTGGGAGATAAATTCTACATATAAGAACATAAGAGATGAAATTAATTTATTTTATTTTTTTTTCGAATTCACTTGTAGATAAAAATAACTTTCTTAAAAATTTAACAATTTCGGATCCCCGGCAACGGCGCCAAAAACTTGACGCGACTTAAAATTTGTCTCAAAAGTGCGTTCACTCTAGGCTCAAGTGCAAGCCTGTCGCTCAAGTAGTAACCCGGTAAATCGGGATCGTATCCACAGGGATCGAGATTGCCAAATAATAACCAGAAAAATTATTAAATCTTGAAATGATTTCTCAAAAGAAACAAAAAGGTGATTAAAGATTGGGAAAATTTCTAATGAACTAAAAACTTTACTTAAGAGAAACAGACTGAAATTTGCAAATAGATTTAGATCTGACAAATGGAAGAAAATAGGGTAGGGTACAATCCCTCAATCCTTAACAAATTACCTTATAGAATACTAGAATTGTAAATTAAAATTATTGACTAGATCCGGTCTTTATAAATTCTAAGCATTACATATATGAGGGATCTAGCCCGCATCATATGAAATCAAAGATAGATATAAAGCGGTGAATGATAAATCATACTCGCAAAGCGTTCTTAAACATCTCAAGTACCTAGGGCAAGAGAGATTAAAAGATTGACAATGTTTGTATGATTTTCTTTCACGATTCAATCAATATTTTAATTTAACCTCTATTTTCTACATAAATAATTTGCCTTGGATTGAGTTCATGTACCCCAACCCTTGGGAATTTAGCTACTCATGATTTGTTTTGGGAAAACAATTTCATAACAATGCATATAATTGTAGATCTAAGAAATATGGTAAAAACAAAAATTACAAAACAAGAAAAGATGATTAAATAAAAATTGAGATTAAGTAAGAGAAGGGAATTTGATACTTGAATTGAATTGAAGAATTGATACTTGAAATCTTCACTAGATGAACTTGAATCTTCAAACATACAAACTAGGGCTTTTCTAAGAGTATGAAAAACTAAGAAGGATTTCTAAAAAAATTAATTTCTCTCTCTAATTTTGAGTCCCCCTCTCTAGAATTCAACTCCGCTTGAAAATGAGGTAGGGCTTGGTCTTTTATAGCACCAAGTTGCACGAATTTGGCATCAAATTTCGCTTGTGGAACAAGTTTTCCAAGAGTTGCACTGCATTAAATGCATAATTAATTACAGAAATCTGCACATCCAGACTCTTCATTATCACGCAACTTCAAAATATCGTAACTTCTTCACCATAGCTCGGATTGAGGTGCCGTTTTTTCCAGTATTCTTGTAATTTAGAGCTCTTCAACTTTCTAGTTGGACCCACCTTCGGAATAGGCTAAAAAATTACGAAAATTCCCTTCAACTCTCCATTTCTTGGTTTCTTTCACTGTTTTGAGTTCTCCTTCGCACTAACTTGCATGAAATACCTGTAAAACACATGAGAAATACACAAAACACGAAATACTTGCCAAAAAAGGTTAGTAGCATAAATAAGAGACAAATTCCAGATATTTACACTACACGGGATCATAAAAATACCGCAATTAAAGGGATAAATGTGAAGAATATATGCCTAATCAAATAACATTGATGCATTTTATTTACTGCAACATTAATCACTTGCGAAATATTTTCAAAATATTTTGGGTTCTAACCCTTGCTGCAAATATTTTGAAAACCTTTTAGGTGCCCATCCACAGAGATGCTATTTCATTCCTAGATTAGGAATCTTACCTCAGTATTTTATTTTGGGCGTGTTGTCTTTTGAACTTATTCAGAGTATTTCAGTTCAGATTTTTATATTGAGATTTATTCTTGTAGGAGGATACTTTAGATTATATATATGGAGGCGTCACCCCTATTGAGTATGGAAATGACAAGTTAATTTGCCCAAGACCACCAGATTAATGACAGGACGCACAGACACAGGCACAATGAAGTTATACCCAGTTTAAACTCACAAAGCCTCTCGTGTATAACTCAGAGAATAATAATGAACTTTAGAAGTGGCTTAGCTAGAGGGAGAGAGAAGTAAGCACCCTAGATACACCTTGGTAGGCAGGTAAGACCACACCAAAATACCCTCAAGGATCCCTGTCAGGTATTAAAAGCTTCGTAATAAATGACAATTGGTGGGTGAGTAAGACTTCTCTGGTTTTTTAATAACTCTTTTCAACTCTCAAGAGGATCATCATCTCCTCAGAGGTGATTGGTGTCCTTAAATAGCCCCCCACACCACCCCCGAGGCAACTCAGTCATTAAAGACTATGAAAAGACATCCCTCATACCTTATGTCATAACATTAAATGCCTGATGCACTAGTTGTCTCCACGTCATAAACATTAAATGCCAAGACATGCCTTTTGCCTAACCACTGTGTGTCAGGGGGCTGTTGTCGCAGAGGTGGCTCACCAACTACCTGACAGACCCAAATACCACGGTGGTTTACTCAAGTGCAGGTCTGACATTGTTTAGCTGGATAGTGACATCACCTATAGTAGATATGACATTAAGTAGAGGGCTACTTGGTTCATAACTCAACGCCCGATGGAACTCCAAGTTGCTCCGCTTGAGGTTCCACGGTCAGGGTCCTTCGGTGTTTTACCAGGTGTATCTAAGATGGTCAGGGCAATCCCCAACGGTGCCTTACTTCTCAATCCTCCAAACCAAATCCCTCTAGAGTTCCCATGGTGAGGTCATTCGATTGAGCATGAAAGCTCTCCCAGGTCCTGCCAAGCCTGGTCTCTCGTGAGTACCGTTTGACCTCACCCAAACTGTTTTATTATTATTGTTATGTCATTACAACCGTTATAGCTTAAAGTAAATGTAATCAAAGATACAATATGACTAACACAACAAGCTGAAGTATGAGTTGCCATGCTAAGCTTCCTCACCAAGCTGCCACACTTGAGTTGCCACGCTGAGCTGCCTCACCAAGCTGCCACGCTAAGCTGCCTCACCAAGCTGCCACGCTTGAGTTTCCACGCTAAGCTGCCTCACCAAGTTGCCACGCTTGAGTTACCACATTAAGCTGCCTCACCAAGCTGCCATGCCTGAGTTGCCACGCTTGAGTTGCCACGCTAAGCTGCCTCACCAAGCTGCCATGCTTGAGTTGCCACGCTAAGCTGCCTCACCAAGCTGCCACGCTTGAGTTGCCACGCTAAGCTGCCACGCTTGAGTTGTCTCTTATTGCGTTAATCCTCAAACACTGTTGCTAATTATGGAATTATCCATAATCTCAGGATTACCTTCAAGCCCCCCCCCCTACATTTGCCCCCTCGTGTAGGGATTGGTTGTGGGGACAAGAAATGCCTGCACAAAAACTTTTCAAACCGATGGACCTTTCTTTATTGTGAAAAGATTCAGGCCTTTTTCCTTTATGCAGAACCGTTGGGACATCTTCTTCATTGGGGGCTTTATTAGATAAGTCTGACAAGAAATTTTGTTGGCGACAAAACTCAAGCTTGTATAGGAAGGCAACGATTAGTGTTCCCCAGACGTCACTTCATTAATGATGTGGCGCAGTCCTCTCAACGGTCAAAGCACTTCCCAAGGTGCCACGTGTTCATTAGAAATGATTGTAGGCGGCCTTGCACGTGTGATGGTGGGAGACTGAAATGACAACCCCGAAATTTTCAAACAGCCATATTCAAAATACTTTGAACCTTCTCCTTTTATTTTTCTTACTCTGTTACTATCTTCTTCAGACTGTCGTTTCTTTTTTAGAGAGAGAGAGAGAGAAAAAACTCCATTGTTGCAAGAGCTTCATTCTTCACCTTCTATACCACCACTTGTGATCGTGTTTCTCCATTCTCGCTCTCAATCCCTTTTTTCTCGAAGCTTTCTCTGTTACGGTGTCATTATTTGCCATGGCGTCTTCAAGCAACCCCACCGTGTCTGCCACCAGTGTTTTGTCTGCCACCACCACTGCTACCTCCGCCCTGGGTGCTGCCCGCCAGGAACAACTGAGGTTTTATCGTCGCTCTCCAATTTTTGGGGAGGGTGATGACTTTGCTGTTGCCTGTAAGACTGTCTGTTTTTCTTCTAAGTTTGACACCCTACTGTTGGGTGATGAGGACGAAGAATTGTCTAAGTGGGGATTTCTGCCCCGGGAAGGAACTCTCAGATTTCGCTTGGAGCGAGGGGACTTTCCATGGTCCCACATTGATTTCGAAGCACCCGGGGGATCCCCCGCCCACTTTGCTGCCTGGAACTCCCACATGCAGAGTTCCTATGCTGATATCCTCACCAAGATTGGGCTGCAACGGGCTAAATGGTTTGGTGAGTTCACTCTCTCAAAGAACAATGCTGCCCTTACTGTCTTGGTCTCTCGATGGAACGTGATTACTCATACGTTCATCGCTGCGTGGGGTGAGTTCACCATCACTCTGGAGGACGTGTGCGAGCTTTTGGGCCTCGATGCAACAGTTCATGAGCCCTACACCGATGAGGCTCTTGATACCCAAGAGACTGCCGATCGTTTGGAGTTGGATCGTATATGCCGAAGCTACATCGGCTCATCCAACAAAGCTACTTTTTCTCCCTTGATTAGTTATTTCTTCAAGGGTTCTGGTGAAGGCAGTTCTTCAGCAGATGCTCCTGGTCAAGGTACACCGTTGGAACTTCCCGCCTACATTCTTGTGATTCTTTCCATTTCCTTTTGACGGGCAAACCCAATAACCAGTCCCGAAGGGACCTTATCAACCTGTCCCTTCGCTTGGCTCGAGGCATAAAACTCCCACTGGCTGCAATTTCCTTGGGATCCCTCTACACCTGGCTGGATAGGACTTTGTTTGACATGGAACGCTCTCTTGGCCGTTATAACTTGGCCAATTTTGCCAACAGTATTCTTCTGACCAGCTTCCTTTACTTCCGCTTTCCCGCCATAGCGGCCAAGACCAACAGTCCTCCTTCGGGGGAAATAATTTTGCCTCCACGGTCTTTCATTTATCACAAGAGACAAAGTCGAAAGGATCTGATTTCTATGATTGACCGTTTCGAGAACTTCGTCATGAGGCCTTATCAGGAGGAGGTCTTCTTTCACACTTGTGATTTTTTTCATCATGAATCCAGAGTGATACAGGACCCTTCTCCCGATATTGAGGATCCCTTGCTTGTCGTGGTCCTTCTATTTTCTCCAGGATATCTGCCCTCCTACACCGAGTGGGGATATACCAGCGAGCATTATAATCCCAATCGATGTAGCCGCCAGTTTGGGTTTGACCAGGGGGCGCCAAGTCCAGTGTTTCAATCGTCAAACCCCAAGGTCTCCTTTGGTGAGGCATGTTCCCTGTTTTCTTCGACCGCTACATGGGGGATATGTTCAACAATGGTTGGACGTGTCACCATTCCCAATATTACTAGGCATGGGGATGTGACCCCTTTGTTTGCCACCAAGTACTGGCCGAAACAACTAGCTGAAATTGCTGAGTTCGTTGAGGGAGATCCGGTGTATCCTCCCGTTTCTTCATTTTCTGCCCTTGAGTTGGGGCTAAAAGGCAACTCTGTACTTGGGATAGAATTCCCTTTGAGTTCAACCCCCAAAGCAACTCCTACGGATTTTCCCCCATTTTGTCCTATGGTCCCAGTTGCAACGCCAAAACCCAAGACTCCTGCCGCTCCAAAGAAGGTTGTCCCCTTTACTGCAGCTACTACCAACGAGGGGGCTTCTCAACCACCTGCCAAGAAGGCAAAAACGGCCAAGAGAGGGACATCAAAATCGAAATCGAAGTCCAAGAAGCCCCAAACTCCCGTGGCATCTATTCCCATAGCCTCCATTCCACCTCCCATGCCTGTTGAGATGGCTGAGCGTGTAAAGAGGGAGGCCCAAGAAGAAATAGACTGAATAAATGCCGAGTATCAACGGCATGCAGTCATTGTTCCTTCTTCTGTTGCTTTCCCCACGGCGGTGGTTAATCCTGCAGAGCCAACAGCCAGGAGGAGAAAGAGCTCCAGGGTTCCTCAAGGGGTCAGTACTGGTGCAGCGGGATCGAGGAAGAAGACTCTGGGCACCAAGTCCCAGAAGAAACGAACTCCTGAGGTGCACCAAACCCCTGAGCTGCATTCCACTCCTGCCCCTTCTGTTGCTGTTACTCCTCCTTCTTCGCCCGTGGTCATATCTTCTCGTTCTCCTTCTGAATCGGAGGTAGGTATGCCTGATTTAGTTATTATCTCCTTTTGCTTAACGATGACTGTCTTTACTTATATATATATATATTTTTTAACAACTGTGATGCAGGGAGTTGAAATAGAAAGACCAGACCCCTCTAGTCCTCTCGTGAGCCCTTTTGTGGAGGGACGCTTCGGTTCATCTCGTACCGATGTGACTCCTCCTCGTTCCCCCATGACGGGGCTTACCTATTCTCGCCGTGCATGCAGTCAACGTGCAAGGGAAGTCATTATGGGGGGTGATTCCTCACCTGAAGTGGTAACACAACTCGAAATAACACAATCCGATATAACACCCTCGGTCCCCTCTGATTTACAGGCCTCACCTGAGGTTCCTCTCCCCATTGTACTTGTTGAGGAGAGTGAGCCCGAGGTATGATTTCCTCTATAATTTATTTGTTGTAGTCTTTTTGGTCCCACTCCTTTCTTATTTGGCTTGCTGAATTCTAATATGTTTTGGGTACCCCAGGTTGAAATATCCTCGTTGTTGGCAAGCGTTATTCTTCCAACGACGCTGATGAGACCCCTGACTGCCATTCGTCTCTTTAGCACCATAACTGAGGTAAGTAACACGTAGAGATATTTCTTCATATTTTCTGTACCCATTATTCTTTTCTAACACTTGCCTTTGTGCCACAGTTTTCTCCTGATCTTGCACCAACTCCTGCAGTCAAGGCCCCGGTTGGTGCTTGTAGCCAACATAGTGGTGTGTTTACACCCCATCGTGTTGTGCCTTTATTTGGGAGCTCAGTGTCTTCACCTGATGAACCTAGTATGCTGGCCCTGGTGCCCTATGCAGGTGATAGAGTTTTGCGAAGCGTGGAGGCTTCTGCGTCCAGGGACCCCGTTATGGCTTCTGGGGTAATAACCTCGCCCCCAACGGTTCCTGTCCCTGCGGCTGCCCCATATGCTCTCGTTGTGACTGAGGTATTTTTGTTAACTTTTGTTAAGATTTTCCATAATCTCCATCTTATGATTTTTCATAAGATTTTTCTTAAACTTCACCTTATAACGATGACTTAACAATGAAAACACTTGTTAAGTTTTTCCATAAACTCCACCTTATAACGGTGACTTAACAACGAAAACACTTGTTAAGTTTTTTCATAAACTCCACCTTATAACGGTGACTTAACAACGAAAACGCTTGTTAAGATTTTTCATAAACTCCACCTTATAACGGTGACTTAACAACGAAAATGCTTGTTAAGATTTTTCATAAACTCCACCTTATAACGGTGACTTAACAATGAAAATGCTTGTTAAGATTTTTCATAAACTCCACCTTATAACGGCGACTTAACCACGAAAATACTTGTTAAGATTTTTCATGAATTCCACCTTATGATTTTTTTCATAAGTTCATCATGTGCGCTATCTCTTTTCAGGTTGCTCGGGAAAATTCTCCCCCAGTTCTTTCACCTGTAGGCTCACCCTTCCGGGAACCTGATGTTTCGGAAAATTCTGGTCATGATGATCAAGGTTCCACGACTGGTGCTACAGCCGAGAGCGAGTCTGGGTGTGAACTGCCTCTTCCTGACCTGGCTCCTCACGCGTTCTGCCTAATGGTGCTTCGGCAGTCTCCTCAAATGCCTGTCAACCACCGCTTGGTGATCGAACAACTGGTGAATCGCCACCCTGAGACTTTCACACCAGATTGCCTGCGCTCCAATATTCACGTCATGAGTCACAGACTTTAAGGCATGGCAATCGTTGTTGCTGAAATTGCCAATACCCCTACTGCAAGTGTTACCATATCCCTTCTTAACCAATTTCTGGGTTTTCTGAGGGAGTGGGGGCGTGATGGTTTCCATTTTGACTGGCTTATAACGTATTTGAAGACTTTGAAGAACCAGCAACTGATCATCCAGAGGGAAGTGTTATGAAAGCACCAGGAGGACCAGCAAGCTGAGGAACCTAGGTTGGTCGTATTGGCACCCCTTTTGGAAGCAGTGGATCAAGAGGTAAAGGATGCCGAAGAAGCTTTGTGCCTGGTCAAACTGAAGCGCGAGAGACTCCTGATCGAACGTACACAAGTGCAAACGAGGTTGGAGGTTTCTATTAACGCCCAACGGTCTTTCACAGCAGCTTCTTCGGGCCTTCCTGGAGATTTTTTCTCTTCCTCAGATTTATCGTTTCTTTTAGACTAGTTGCCTCTTGTGTACAGATCCTCCATCTATGTAATTCTTGGGCGATAGCTCCCAAAACAAAATTTTTTGTAATGCTCTATTGTTTATGAATGAAGAATATGTTCTTTCCAATCCATCCATGTGTTGTGACTGTCGTCGTATGCTATAGAGTTCTGTGTTTGTGCAATTATTTCATGATGTTCCAAATTGTAAACAAAACTTGTATATTCATAACAACGGCTAGTTATAACATTGGTTCAAACTTGATTGTTTACACATGATAAACCTTCAGCCACTTATTGTTAATCTTAAATGGCTTGTCTTCCTCTAACTTCGAAATTAAACAATAACCTGAGTCATGGGCTTCCCTGACAACAAAAGGTCCCTCCCAATTAGCTGCAAACTTTGGTAGAGGAAGCCCTCTGATGTGTTTCACTGCCGCTTTCAATACGAGGTCTCCCTTCACGAATTTCCTTGGTCCCACCAAGTTATCATACGCCTTTAAAAGTTGCTTCGTATATATTTGGAAGTTCTGCATTGAATTATCTCTGTGTTCATCCAACGCTTCCAACTGTACATGTCTACTTTGAGGAAGCATGATACTTCGCAAAGCATAACGAGAACTTCCAATTCTACTGGGAGGATTGCTTCGGCCCCATAAACAAGAGAGAACGGCGTGTATCCCGTGGGTTTTCGCTTGGTCGTTCGATAGGCCCACAAGACAGTTGGTATCTTGTCATCCCACGCCCCTGGAAAGTCTTCCATCATTTTGGCCAAAATGTTAACCAATGTTTTGTTAGTTGCTTCGGCCTGACCATTTCCCTTTGGGTATGCCACCGTTGAAGTGTGATGAACAATGGAGTACTTGTCCGTGAGCATTGTTACTTCAGAATTGACGAAGGGGTCCCATTATCCGAGAGAATAACTTTTGGGATCCCAAAACGACAAATGATGTATTCTCTGATGAAGTTGCTTACCACCCCAGCCGTTGCCCGTCTGAGAGGTATCGCCTCGGCCCATTTTATTAAACATTCTGTTGCTACTAGTATCCATATCTTGCCTCTCGAAGAGGGGTGTATTGCCCCCACTAGGTCGAACGCCCAAGTATGAAATGGATAGGGTGTTGATAGAGAGTGCAAGTCTACCGATGGGGCATGGATCATATTCCCATGAAGTTGGCAAGCCTTGCATTTTCGAACAAACTCTGCAGAGTCTTTCTCCATCATTGGCCAATAATACCCCAATGTCATCAACTGATCATACAGCTTGGCTCCTCCTATATGTGCTGGATCGTGCGCTTGTTTGAGTACCTCCACTGCTTCTTCCTTCGTGACACATCGCAAGGGCCTGTTAACGTACCCCCTTCGATAAAGCTTCCCCCTGGACGTAGAACCTTGGAGCCCTTCGCCTTAGACCCATTGCATCTATTTTCTTCGTTGGGACAACCCCCTCTTGAATGAAGTCGATGTAGGGCTGCCTCCAGTCCGTTTGATCTTCAATGAAATGGCACTCAGCTGACTCAAAGAATAGCTGACACTTATTGCACTTCCGTTGTAGCTCTGCCGCATCTTGCTTCATTCTAGGCTAAAAATATCCCTCCTTTTGAATTCTCCTATATAGAGGTATCTCAGTCGTTTCGCAGTGTTCCTTATGCGTTTTCCTCAATATTTGCTCGGCCTCCTCTGGGCTGACGCATCTTGACAACCATCCTCCCGTATTTCTAAAATAGAGATTTTCCTGGCATGTAAAATATTGGGCCAACTCTCTTAGCCCCATTACCCCCTCACCAGACTTCAGCTGCTTCTTAATATCTCTTCTCCAGCCCACCTCTTCCTCCATCGGTAGTATTGACTGTACTACCGAAGGAGTTGTTCTTCGTTGGATCACAACTGTAGTCTCGTTGGTTTTTATTATCATCTTCTGGGCAATAGTGGCATAGGCGTCTGGATGGCGGTTCATCGTTCTGGGATGTCTCCTGATCTTGGTCCGATGGAACTGGTTGAGGAGCCTTTGAATGATTGTTCTATAGGGCGTCAGGCTCATGTGTTTCAACGCATATTCTCCGTTTACCTACTGAATTACTAAGTTCGAGTCACCCTTAATGCAAAGTGAACGAATTCCCCTCCGAAGAGCCTCTAGAAGCCCTAGTACCAACGCCTCGTATTCTGCCTCGTTATTAGAGCAATGGAAATATAGTTTGTAGGAAAGGCAAATCTCTTCCATCCCTTTTGAAAGAACAACCCCTGATCCTCCCTTCTTTTCCGCCGAAGATCCATCGAACTGCATCATCCATTCCTCCTCATTTGCATCCAGGTAATTAGCCTGCAAATCATCTCCTGGAATGTCTTCCCTAGGCGGCTCGAAGGTTCCTGAAGGGAAGATGGCCAATAGGTCAGCATACGCCTGGCTTTTGATTGTGCGAGGGACCACACATTTTAAGTCATATTTAGAGGGAATAAGGAACCATCTAGCTGCCCTGCCAATCAATATAGTCTTTGCGATCAAATACCTAATTGGGTCGCATCTAGTTACAATATGAATGGTAAAAGACAGCATATAATGCCTAAGTTTTTGTGCTACAAAGACCAAGGCTAAACAATGCCTTTCTAAGCTACTATATCTAATTTCTGGCCCATGTATAATTCTGCTGAGGTAGTAAACCGGCCGTTCTTGCCCGTCCACTTCTTGTGCTAGCAGAGCTCCAACGGACCTCGTGGTGGATGTAAGGTATAACTGCAACGGAGCTCCTGCCTTGGGAGGAACCATGATTTGTGGTGATACGAGCAGCTTCTTCAACCCAAAAAGGGACTTCTGGTGAACCTCTTCCCACCTGAATTTCGTGTTCCTTCGTAGCATCTACATCAGTGGGTGTGTTATTTCGGCCAATCCAGGCACAAATCTCCTAAGGTAGGAGACTTTACCAAGAAAATTTTTCAGCTCCTTCGCCATTCTTGGACATGGCATCTCCAAGATTTCCCGTTGTTTATCCTGGTATATCTGTACCCCTTGTCGATTAACCACGAAGCCTAAAAACTTACCACTTGTTACTCCGAAGACATACTTTAATGGGTTCATTCTTAACTTGTACCTCCTGCACCGAGCAAACACCTTCCTTAAATCGTTCAGATGGGACTCCTCCTTCTTTGATTTGATGACCAAGTCGTCTACGTAGAATTCCACAAATTTGTGGAAGAAGTCATGAAAAATGGCCATCATTGTTCTTTGGTACGTAGCCCCGGCGTTCTTGAGTCCAAACGGCATTACCTTGTACATGAAGTTTCCCAACGGCGTTCTGAATGTTGTTTTCTCTGCGTCAGAGGGGTCCATCTTGATCTGGTTGTATCCCACATATCCATCCATGAAGCTATACATCTCATGACCAGCCGTGGCATCTATCAAACTGTCGATGGAGGGTAGGGGAAACTCATCCTTGGGGCAAGCCCTATTCAAGTCTCTGAAGTCCACGCAGATCCTTATTTGGTTTTTGTCTTTCTTCCCCACTGGCACAATGCTGGATAGCCAGAGGGGATGTTGTATTGGCTTGATAAATCCTGCTGCCAATAAGCGTTGGACCTCTTCTTTAATCTTTAAATCTAGTTCAGGCTTATAAGTTCTTGTTGCCTGCTTCACCGGAATAGCTGAAGGCATCACGTTCAGCTTGTGGCAGCTCACTTCCTCATCCTGCCCTTCCATTTCAGTGTACTTCCATGCGAAGACATCTATGAACTCCCGAATCAAGTCAACCAAGGCCTCTTGTTTCTCCTTAACAAGATCTTTCGAGATAAATATAGGCCTTGGATCTTCCCCTTCTCCTGCTAGGTTTAGCTTCTCCAACTCTTGTGCCTGGGGCCTTGGTTGGTCTGCCATGTAGTCTGGTTCTTCGGCGACATCTTTTACGAACTCTTGTATGTTGGAGTTGTCTATCACCATACACTGCCCCTGTTGATCTACTAAAAAACACTCATATATCGGGTCAACCTCATTGTTAGTCTTTTCGGCCGCCCGCTCACACCGTTATAAGCGGTACACCACTTTTCCCTCTTCAATGACAATTTTCTTGCATTGCCTGCTGGCGGCTGTTGCCACGGCCTTTTTATTCCTCTCTCTGGAAGCCTCAGCGATTCTTTCCCTTGAAAAACGACTCAACACGCTTTGTCGTTGGACCTCATGCTCCCCTGTGTCTGTCCTAGGCCTCATCTTGTCTTTGATCTTCTTCGAGATGTTTTGGGGTCGAGGGACCGCCTGATATGTTTCCTCGATCCTCTCCCCTTCGCCACTCTCATTTAAGGGTCCCATTCTTTCTCTAATCGAGGGGACCCATGCTCCCTCCATTCTCCTCATTAGAACTCGCCGGTCCTCTTCGAGCTCTGTATAAAAGGCTGCATCCACCAAGTGTGCTTCTTCGATAGCGAAAGGCCTCTTAGTTGCCCTAATAGTCACTTCTGTCCCCTTGATATTCGCCTTAGCACATTGATGGTAAGTTGAGGGAACTAACCCTTGGTTGTGCATCCATGCTCTCCCTATTAACAAATGATAGGAAGTTGCGCTTTCTATTACATGGAACCTGATATGGGAACTAAGATTTCCCATCACTATCCTCACGTTCACAGACCCGATGGATTTGGAAGATTGATTATCGTAGCCCGAGATTACCAAGGGCATGGAAACCAACCTTTCCTCCAGAATATTAGCCGCGTGGAAGGAGTTGATTGGAATAATGTTGATGGAAGCACCCCCATCCATAAGAGTCCTTGTAAAGCTAACCCCGTTAACACTAGCGGTTACATACAGAGGCCTATTATGAGGGAACCTTACAGCTCTATCCGCATCGCTGAAAGTTAACTCTGATAGGAACCTCTTTACCAGCCTAGCCATGGGTCCCCTCTATCTTAGCGAGGGGACCGCATTTCTCCTTGCAATATCTAAGATCGCCTGAGTTATCTCCATTCTGCTCTCTTTTGGGTTTCCCACTTGGTCGAAGAACCAAGTGAACTTTGGAGATTTTGAAACTGAGCTATATTCTATGACTGGGTCCGTTTCCTCACCCTCAACGCTGTAGGCATCTTCTACGTCCCTAGCACTTGCTTCATCATAAGCTAGAACTACGTTAGCCATTCCCCTGGTGCAATGCTCCAGTGCCTCATCGAACTCCTTCATTGTTGCCCTTCCCCCTCCCATTCTGCCTCCTTATCATAGGTCGTTACCAGATTGGCTTTATGTGCCGGGAGTGGGTTATTGTTAATGTTCTGCGGGGGGATTTGTAATGCCCCCACCTTCATGTACTTGTCGATGATTCTTCGCAGCGTGAAGCAGCTTTCTGTTGGATGTTGGACCTTTCGATGAACCTGACAATATTTGGGATCAACCATAGTTGTCGCGTCGGGCTCCTCCGCCGGAACACCCTTTGGTTCGTAAACCGTTCCGCCTTGGACCATTGCGTTATAGCAACTCACAGCCTCCTCCACCGTACAAGGTAACGGTGGCGGGTCTTCTCTATCTCTTCCAAACTTTCTTTTGTTGTCCTTCCTCGGTGCCTTGCCCCCATCTTCTCTCTCGACATATCCCACCCGTGGGGCCTGAGGCCTTCCTCCCAGGAGTTGTATCGGCTTTCTGAACACCATGGGAGCCACTACCGAGCTAGGTCGCACCACCAAAGAGATGTTTCTTGCGGATTTTAAGAATGCTGAAAATGTTCCCTCGCGTGTCTCATTGATTAGGTGGCAGATATACTCAGGAAGTAGTCCCTCGGCACAAATATGCAGTAACCTGGCCTCCTTAGCTTCTTCCCTTACATCGAGGGACCTTTCCCTAAACCTTCGAATATAGTCCACTACCTCTTCTCCTGGCCTCTGCCTCTCCCTGCCAAGTTGGGTTAGGGTGAACTCATCTTCTGTCAAGAACAACTTTCGGACAAACAATACATGCATCTCCACCCACGTAGAGACACTATTGGGAGGCAGATGAGAGTACCAAGTGTATGCTTTATCAGTCAGGGATTTGGAGAACTCCCTCAATCTAAGCTTTTTGTCATTGCAGTGCGCTCCTAGATGTTCAACGAAACGCTTAATGTGTTCCTTCGGGTTCCCACCCTTCCCTGAGTATTTTTCAAAGGTAGGGGAAATATAGTCCTTCGGGTAGGGCTCGTCGTTGTATTCCTGGGGGTAAGGTGTTCGGAAGTCGTCGTAGACCGACGCCACCTCGCCCACAGCCTGCGAGGAAGCCTGCATGTACTTCAGCATTTCCCTCTGCATCTCTTTTCTCATTTCTTCCATGGGCGAGGCCACTGGGGCCACCTGCAGTGCGGCAGAGGGCTGAGCGCTCGTTGCAACTGAAATGAACGTTACCGGTGGTGCCGTTGAACCTCCTGAGGTGCCCACTTCCGGGTTCACCCCAGAAGATACACCCGCTGGGATTGTTCCTACAATGCCTGTCCCTAGTGGGATCGTTGGGGCTACTCCTCGTGTTACGAAAGTGTTAGCCTCTAACCCTCCCAGAATAGTTGAAGCCACCGGAGTTTGCAAGAACTCGTGAAATTTGCTCATGAGGAGGGCAATCTGAGCGGGTCCCAACCCCGTGATCGCAGGAGGTTGGGCCACCCCTGGGATGCCTAACGTTGCTGGCGCCAGAGGTACCTCTACTCGAGGAGCCCCATCTCTTAGGGCCTCTTTCTCTCTCGCAGCCTGTTCTTCATTATGCTGAATGTCATCGAAATTGAGTCTTCGAGTAACATTATCTTGCACCATACTCCTTATCTAGAAGGATGCCTCCCCAGCGGAGTCGCCAAATGTAGGAGGGTACTTTAGATTATATATATGGAGGCGTCACCCCTATTGAGTATGGAAATGACAAGTTAATTTGCCCAAGACCACCAGATTAATGACAGGACGCACAGACACAGGCACAATGAAGTTATACCCAGTTTAAACTCACAAAGCCTCTCGTGTATAACTCAGGGAATAATAATGAACTTTAGAAGTGGCTTAGCTAGAGGGAGAGAGAAGTAAGCACCCTAGATACACCTTGGTATGCAGGTAAGACCACACCAAAATACCCTCAAGGATCCCTGTTAGGTATTAAAATCTTCGTAATAAATGACAAATGGTGGGTGAGTAAGACATCTTTGGTTTTTTAATAACTCTTTTCAACTCTCAAGAGGATCATCATCTCCTCAAAGGTGGTTGGGGTCCTTAAATATCCCCCCACACCACCCCCGAGGCAACTCAATCATTAAATACTATGAAAAGACATCCCTCATACCTTATGTCATAATATTAAATGCCTGATGCACTAGTTGTCTCCACGTCATAAACATTAAATGCCAAGACATGCCTTTTGCCTAACCACTGTGTGTCAAGGGACTGTTGTCGCAGAGGTGGCTCACCAACTACCTGACAGCCCCAAATACCACGGTGGTTTACTCAAGTGCATGTCTGACATTGTTTATCTGGCTAGTGACATCACCTATAGTAGATGTGACATTAAGTAGAGGGCTACTTGGTTCATAACTCAACGCCCGATGGAACTCCAAGCTGCTCCGCTTGAGGTTCCACGGTCAGGGTCCTTCGGTGTTTTACCAGGTGTATCTAAGATGGTCAGGGCAAGTCCCAACGGTGCCTTACTTCTCAATCCTCCAAACCAAATCCCTCTAGAGTTCTCATGGTGAGGTCATTCGATAGAGCATGAAAGCTCTCCCAGGTCCTGCCAAGCCTGGTCTCTCGTGAGTACCGTTTGACCTCACCCAAACTGTTTTATTATTATTGTTATGTCATTACAACCGTTATAGCTTACACTAAATGTAATCAAAGATACAATATGACTAACACAACAAGCTGAAGTATGAGTTGTCACGCTTGAGTTGCCATGCTAAGCTTCCTCACCAAGCTGCCACGCTTGAGTTGCCACGCTGAGCTGCCTCACCAAGCTGCCACACTTGAGTTGCCATGCTAAGATGCCTCACCAAGCTGCCATGCTTGAGTTGCCACGCTAAGTTACCTCACTAAGCTGCCACGCTTGAGTTGCCACGCTAAGTTACCTCACCAAGCTGCCACGCTTGAGTTGCCGCGCTAAGCTTCCTCACCAAGCTGCCACGCCTGAGTTGCCATGCTAAGCTGCCTCACCAAGCTGCCACGCTTGAGTTGCCACGCTAAGCTTCCTCACCAAGCTGCCATGCTTGAGTTTCCACGCTAAGCTCCCTCACCAAGCTGCCACACTTGAGTTGCCACGCTAAACTGCCTCACCAAGATGCCACGCTTGAGTTTCCACGCTAAGCTGCCTCACCAAGCTTCCACGCTTGAGTTGCCACGCTAAGCTGCCTCACCAAGCTGTCACGCTTGAGTTGCCACGCTAAGCTGCCTCACCAAGCTGCCACGCTTGAGTTGTCTCTTATTGCGTTAATCCTCAAACACTGTTGCTAATTAGGGAATTATCCCTAATCTCAGGATTACCTTCAAGCCCCCCCTACAATTCTCAACTGTTGAATATATTGGTTTTGGATTTTGTAGTCGATGGTTTATTTGGCAAGTCATTTATTATTCAGTATAATTTTAGGAAGTGATTGTTTTTATGGTTTATTTTATTTTGTTTTCTCATATGGTTATCTGTTTAATGAAAGATAAAATTTGACACTTGCTTAAATGAGTATTAGGTGATTAGTAATTAATATAGTTTTCGATACTGATGCTAATGATTGACCAAATGAGAATCTTATTTTAATTTAATAAAGGACTGATCAATCGATATTTAATTGGGCAGGGTGCCACAGATGATATCAGAGCATCAGGTTGTAGTGTCCTTAGGATCTGTTCAACTTTTCAACATTTCAGCTTAGCGTTCTTTGATATAGAGCCCTAATGTAGGATTGTTGTATTCCTCTACGTATTACGACTCACGTTACTATATTATTAAGTATAGGTGATGTGATATATATACAAGTTTGGTTGGGCTTTGTACACCAAACTATATAGGATGACCATCGAATGTCGTTGGAAGGACTGTAGGAGGAGAGGCTCGACGGAAGCCATAGAGTATTTTGCGACCGGTGGTTGTGATAGAAGTCACTATGATTATTGTACGGGAAGATGGTGATAAGATAATTATACGGGAATAGTAGTTTTCTCAAGAACTACCGTAGATGATGGTGGTGCAAATTTCAGGCTCACACAATTTTGTTGACAAAGGGTGGGGAAGTCAAAGGGACTCTTTCGAGGAGCCACCTATAAGGATACAAAGAGAGAGGAAGTGTGATGGGCCAATGAAAGAGGACAATCCAAAGGAAATTGTGTAGGGTGGAGTGCAACGACACCTAGGATTAAACTTCGAGTGAATTATTTTTAGCTAATAGGAGCAGCATAAAGTGACGAGAGTCAGTCACCATATATGAAGACGTGTATATGGAATTACATGAGAAATTTGGGTGTGAGTAAATTATAAGACCTTCCATCTGCTATTTAGACAACGATGCAAACGGAGTTTCATAAATTTTTATTAGTGGGTCAGATGAAGATCGATCGCTAGAGAGAAGCTGACTTGTTTAACAAACTCCGTACTCGAAGAAGGGAATGCGGAGATAATAAATGGTTCCATAAGTTGATACTGGACTCATCAAGAGAAAACACAAGCATGGATGGGAAATCTAGCTAGGATAACTAGTGTCGACGTTTTCAAGGCCATACGTTTACAAGTTTTGATCAATTCTTCCATAAGAAAGGATCCATGAGGGTTAGAGAAGCTAACCAAAGTGGAGTAGTGGATTAAACGGTGCTAGTGAAGTACCACAAGAGGGTATACCCACTAGAGGACCCAGTTATACGATTCAGATGAGGTAATACCAAGTGACGGTGAATTTAGTCAGGTCCATCGAGACCAATAATGAATCCTATAGGTCTAGCAAAGCCAAACAGAAAATCGGGGTTGCAATTGGGGACAAGATTACTAGGTCTGAGAGAAGGACACACCGACATGGCCAGTGGGGGCCAGAGATAAGTGGAATAAACAACAAGGTGTCTTATGTGTGAAGTGTAGGGACACCTGTATTGAACATGTCCACAATAAGAAAGTGTGATTAGTCAGACTGGGAAGTAGATGAAAACGGTGCAGTGGGGCACAAACATTGGAAGGACGCGATTTTCGGCAAAGGAATCGAGCTAAGAGAATTAGGACCAAATTTTTACAACCTGAGAATGGTAGGTTTAGTTAGGACCAGTAGGGTCCTCAACAGCAACATCATTCCATTCTTCAGGGTTATTATAGCTAAGGGAAGGGAGGGGTATCTTATGGGTGAAGAGTAAGAATACATGTTTAGATCTTGTCTGCGGCGAATCGGGGGACAAGAATGAGATGCCCAGCAGGGGTAATAATTATAAGAAGTTTTTGATTTGGTCGGGCCGAGGGTGCTGTCTTCAGGACAATTTGAATTGCCAGTTCTATTAACAATTAAAAGTATAAGTTTTATTCCGGGTTGATTGGGGTATGTTTTGTGTGACACGAGCGAGTCATAGTAATTTATTAGTACTAAATTCTCATGTGAAACGGGTTTAGTAGAGGTATCGTTAATATTACTATAGTAGTATATATTTTAACCGTTGTGTTAGCGGGGCTCTCTTTAGTTCCATATACAAGGGAGCATGTGCGAAGACCGAGGGAACATATCTTATGAGGATAGCTCATTTTGAGAGGTGATATTCAAGGTATGGTCTTATTTTGGGTGCATACTGTTGAGCGACGGTGGGCAGTTACAACAATACTATCATGTTCGCTGCTTCGGGGCAAGATGTATACTTTTGCGATGTCTCGATTGAAAGTGGGTTGAGCTCGTGGCAATATTTTTATGAGGTAGACTTCAGAGGGTAAAGTTGTATAGTTACATTGGATCACAGTGCGTAAGGACTTTTACTGATGAGAGTCAGGATAGGTTCTGTTCACCGTTGAGTTTTAGCTCATTGTTGTTTACATGCTGAGAACTTAGTGATAGTGAGAACACCATATCGTATGATGCCTTTAGAGACATGGGCATAAACGACTTGATTTGTTTGTCTGGAGACAGAATTGGTTATATCTTAGTTATGTGCTTTGGACCCATGAATTTTGATGATCGATAATGCTAAGGAGTAGTGCATTGGGGAAAGTTCTTTTGAGCTTCGTTGCGGGATATAACACACATGAACCTTAATAAACGTTGAGGATAGTGAGACATTATTGGATGCTAGTGCATCGATTTTAAAGGGTAAATTATTGAACGTGTAGAGAAAACAGTTTAAGCTGAGAGCTATTACGATATATGGTCGGTGGAGTCAGGGAGTGCAGCAAAAGAAGCACCGAGAAAACTTATGTACCACAAGTAAATGGGTGGGGAAGTATTAAGAAGAATTAAATTGCAAGCTATAGGGTAATCGAGAATACCTGTATGATATAGCCACGCCGAGAGTGCGGAGTTGAGCTTGAGATAAGTATGTTACGTAGGAGACATTAATAATAATTATGCTGGGATGTTTGGGCTATAGTATATAGTATGGTGAGACTTTGTGTTAGTTGTTCCAATGTACGATTTACTTGTGCTAATTATCACCTGAAAGAGGGTTGGGTCTTTATATACGTGTATACATGTTATCATGTGCTTCATAATAGACTTATAAGAAAATGTTTGTATTGTTATGTTTGATCCCGGTGAGTAGGGATGTTTACTGATGTGAATAAGGACATATTGGCTTATTATCGAGCAGAGAGATATAACTCATTATGGTTTTAGCGCAGAAAACTAGCGATAGTAGGGCGTCGTGTTGTACGTTGTCTTTTGTAACAAGAGAGTGTACGAGCATACTTTTATGTCAGGAGACGGGGATTTGGGGGTACGAGCCATAGACTGAGGGCCTAACAGATCTCAACGACCGACAATTTTGGGTAGTAGTGTAACGGGGGGTTCATTGTTGGTATTTCTCTTGCGTGACATCCCACGTATGAAACTTAGCGCAACGTTGGAAGTTGGTAGATGTTTGGTCATTAGGATATGGGTTTGCTACCTTGTTTTTATACATATATGTAGTTATAACCGTGAGTTAAAAGTTATCTTATTATTCAAGGCTTGTGGATCCAGGTAGCATTTATGCTGAGAAGCATGGGTATAGGGTGTATGGGTGCCCTAGGTAATTTATTAAATTTTAATATAATTCGTGAGTAGAAGGGGTAGGAATATATGTAGCGATCTTAGGAGTAGGTGAATAAGAGTATATTTGAGACTTGGAGAGATATACTTATCCGAATTTCGAGGATAAGATTTTTTTAAGGGGAGAAGACTATAACACCCCGTATTTTTTAGGATATAGAAAATTAAATTAAATTAAATTAGTGATTTGGAGAATTTATTTAATTTAGTGAGTTGGATTTAATTAATTTAAGTTGATATTTATCTTCACGTGGAACATATTTTGAAGTGAAATAAGAAAAGTTATATAGAGTAACTCGGATGATAATTTATAAGTCACGATTGATTCCAATTAGGTCGAGATAGTCAGAAAAGAGTACCCGAGGGTAGTAATTGTGTCGCTAGATATTTTCAGGCATAGTCGTGCGAACACGGGGGGTGTTCGGGCCATTTGGGCTAGGCCCATAAGTCTAAAATTGGGATTAACATTATTTAACCTCATTTAAGGAATTAGGAGGAACCATAACTCATTTAGAAAACCCAATAGCTACAGAGAAGAAAAGAAGGAGACAGTAGGGAGATTTCGGGAGCCAAACTAAGAAGGATTTAGGGTATTCTTCATCCAATCGCAGCTTATATCAAAGGATCTGACCCTAAGAATCAGTAGAGGCAAGTGGTTAATTTTTCTTTCAATGTAAATATGTGATAATCGATATATATCATAGTGGATGTTATTGAAATAAGTTTAGGGTGGGAATCACATAACAAAAAAGCTTTTGATGATTTAATCATATATGTAGATTAATATGAAATTTCTGATGCTAAATGATTCTAGGTTGTAGTAACTAGAATTATATGATCAACCCAATAGATATTGTTGTTTAATTTCAGATTTAGAGAATAGAATTTTTAAATGATTTCATGAAACTCGAACAAAAACCCAATTCAAATTTGATAGATTTTGCTTGAAATCAATTGTATTTAAGGGTTTAGATGATCTTTAGAACTTGACTTAAGGGTGTATTATGTTGAAAATAATCATAATAAGGTTTGGGGAAAACTAGAGATTCATTAATGGAGGAAAAACGAGTTGGAGAAGAAAAGGATTCAAACCCAGGTATAGCGAACCGGTTCGGGGGTCAGGCCGAATCGGTTCGGGGGGTCTAAATTTCCAATGGAATTTTAGGGTTAAAATTGAGGGTTACGAGGTAAATTGTTAATTGTAAGGAATATGAAACTTGCTGAAAATAATGTATTTGGTTATTTTACCTCGATTAGAAGGGAAAATGTATGACGGAAGTTACTACGAGTTGAAAATTAATTAGTGATTGATTTTTATTAATAAAGTAATGTGTCTAAGCATCGTATTTTAACTACTAAAATAATATAACGGAGTGGGTATGACTTTTCGAATAGTGGGGGAAAACGTTCGGGAAAAATACGATGAGTAGTTAAATAGTGAATTAATAATACGTAGGATATTCGAGTGATATATATACACTACGCATGAGACAAATAGTATAGGTTGATGGTATACCTATATTGATGTTATATACATATATATGCATAGGTTGTGTGATTACCTATGGGTTGATGATTATGTATAAAAACACCAAGGTTACTTGCTATCACGGGAGGTTCCGCATCGTGGAGAGTCTTATCAAGATTAGCCCATCAGAGGGATTTTGACTTGTGCCCTAGAACATAGAACCTAGTTACGTGTTATCTGAGTGTATGATAGTTTCAAGGGTCAACTGGTCATGTTTGATGCATGCATGACCCATAGACTTGAAACTATGTTCGCCTCCAATATATATTGTTTGATTTATGGTTCGAGGGTGATATCTGAACTGATGTCCTTATTTAGTACGTGATGTACCAGGACTTGGTAGCCGAGTATGCCCACATCGTAGGCCTCCGCCTAGGGATGTCATATATATATTATGATAGTGATGTGTGTGTGTGTGTGTATATATATATATATATATATATATATATATATATATATATATACACACATGTGATTTATTCTACTACGAGTGCTTTAGTAGACATTGTAGATAGTGATATCTAAAATTAATTTCAGTATGTGAGAACTTTATAGTTAGTTAATGACACTAAATAAATGGTAAGGGATTGGGAATTTGGTATCTTATTATATGGGAAATATGGGTGGGCACAGTAAAATATTAAACGGGGAAAAAGGTCTATGGCTAAGAATATTATATAGACATAATTAAAGACGAGTAATTAAGTTAATGAGATAAATAATTTAGGTATCAACTTTAAGATTACTCGGGTAAGAGTAGTGTGTCGAAAAGTATACAAAACATGGTTAGTTACATGGGGTAGTACAAGTAGGAGGGTTAGGAAGAAGCATTAGGTGTGCACTTTAGATGAGGGATGAGAATTGTCTCAACGGAGTTAGACATTAACTTAAATATGAAGAGCATTCATGCATTTTATTTACTGCAACATTAATCAATTGCTAAATATTTTCACACTGTTTTGGGTTCGAACCCTTGCTGCAAATATTTTCAAAACCTTTTAGGTGTCCAACCACATGGACGCGAGGCTTGATAATATATTCCATGGATACGCAGTTGCACCATATGTGGATGCATTCTAGAGTTGGAGTATATGCTTCTTTTATTTAATGCCAAGATTAGGAATCTTATCTTAGTATTTTATTTTGGGCGTGTTGCCTTCAGGACTTATGAGAGTATTTCAGTTCAGATTTTTGTATCGAGGTTTATTATTAGTTGTTGAATAGATTGATTTTGGATTTTGTAGCCAATGGTTTATTCGGCAAGTCATTTATTATTCAGTATCATTTTAGACAATGATTGTGTGTATGGTTTAGTTTATTTCGTTTCCGCTTGTGGTTATCTGTTTAATGAAAGATAAAATTTTACATTTGCTTAATTTACTATTAGGCCATTAGTAATTAATATGGTTTTCGAAAATGATGCTAAGAATGAACCAAATGAGAATCATGTTTTAATTTAATAAAGGACTAATCACCCGATATTTAATTGGGCGGGGTGCCACACTAATACTCCCATTAAAACTATAATTTAGGATTTCGGTTAAGCCATAAGGGTAAAAAGATGACTATACCCTTATATTAGCCATTTTATGTCTAAAAAGCGCTCAAACCGAACTATAATCCCCGGGAGCCTGTTCTGGACTATTTCAACCCGAATGTATTAAAAAAGTCATCCAACTTATCAAACTAAAAATTCTCTACCATTACATTAAAGATCTCGATACATGCGTAAAGTACACGTCACCCTTATACCTTTTAAATCCGTCATTTTCACTCTCCAAACGACATAATATAATAATTTTCACATAACTATTTACTTATTAAATGCAAGTAAATAATTTTAATCATGATTATTTATTCCAAAACTCACTAATTAATATTTATCAAAACGAATTCAATTTCCTAATTAAATTAATAATTTAATGCACGAATGGAAATAAAATACTCTCAAAAGTACGGGGTATAACAGAAGGGCAGAATGCAAGAGGAAGTTCTGGGACATCTTCAAGATACCCCAAATTAGTTGTTGTCTTTGATTGAAGAAGAAAAAGTTGGATGATTAGTTGCTAGGACCTATTACTTGTTTTTCTTCTTTACCATTTCTTGTTTCCCATCAAAACAATTAATGTAAATCCTAAGAAATGATGAATGGCATAATATCTCATTAGTTTAAAATCTCCACAATTATTCGGTAAGCATATTGACTTTTGCCTGAATATCCATTTTTGATTATATTATTTGGCTAATGTGTAACAAATTTCATAAGTTGAGAGATTCATGAATTAATTATATATTAAGAAATCATTTCACTCAAATATATTAAAAAAGACCATTCTTACCCCAAACCTACATTTTACATTGTCTTTAATGTATGTTCAAAACAAAAAGTGTGGACAATGAAAATAAAGTAAAGAAGTAAAAGGATGATATTACCCATGAACTTCCACTTGTTCTACCAACTTACAACTTATATGGCATGTATTTCATCAAATAACAAAAGTAATAACAATTGGGAATCAACCTAATAGACAATATAAGTACATGAAGCCACATAATGAATACAGTGAATGAAATTATGGTGATGCGCAATTCCATTATGGCATAGATGGTCAGACTCGAACATACTCTCAAAATGGAATCTCGAATGATGCTTTACGCCTATATCTCACTCAAAATCGACAATGAATAAATTGAACTCTAAGTTGGATGAGGCCCTAGTCAAATTTTAGGAAATTCTCTTCTGAAATATATAGTATTACTTATTTAATATATATATATATATATATATATATATATATATATATGTGTGTGTGTGTGTGTGTGTGTGTGTGTGTGTGTGTGTGTGTGTAGGAAATTCTCAAAATAAACTATTTTTGATTAATTTTTGAAGGAGAAAGATGCATGTTGAATATAAAGTAGTCAAATTAAAAAGGATAAACAATCACGGATATATGTTAAAAATTTAAAAGCATTTAAAAATTCCACTAGGGATTAAACTTTTTTATTTTGATTTAGGAACTCATATAAATAAAATTTATCAAGGTAGCAATCACAATTTTTACCAGACATTAAAAAACATTATATAAGACAACCAAAAAGTTTATAAACCAAATAGATATATTACAATACTGATTTAGTGATAATATTCTAAAGAAGCCATCTATTGAGGCTTAATGATGCAAAAGATCCATTATGGCTGAAATTTTTCTTAAACAATTAAGTACCTCTTCTCATTTTTCATTTTACTTATTAAATAACTGAGAATTGATATAATTATGTGTCGAGTACTTTCAAGTGTTTATTTATATCAAGATAACTATTTCTCTTTGTTATTTTCAACTGAAAACATGGGGTTTAGGGTTTGAAATTTGTGTTGCATTGAGTTTGATATTCACAAAATGATGATCTATGACGTTGCACCTAAAATTACTAGTGAATTTGATTGAACATTACCATAGAAGGTTAGCTTTATTTAAATATGATTTTATATCTAATTAAAACATGATAATTAATAATGTTAGAATATTGATGAAATCTTGATATAGTATACATATTTGTTTATATGATGAGGAACTGCATATAATAAATTTATTTTTCAATATCTACTAAGTTTGTTGATAAAAAATTTTGATATATTTTAGGCACAACAACAGTTTATGCATTATCCATTTTGTTTTCGTGTTTCCCCTTATTGTCTATTTTATGGTTTGACTTTATATGAGTCATTGCCTCAGTCAACACAAAGAATGATAGAAGCATCATAAAGCGAGTCTATTTAACGAGATTAAGTGAGCAATGGATGTGGAGTTAAGGCTTCATAATGGAAATCTTTACTCCAATGATGTCCGTATTTTCTAGTCAAAAGCGTTACATATTATTACTTTTCCCTATCTTTAATCTGCTTTTTTAATTAAACTTTGAAAGGTTTTGTCAAAACTTTGAGGAAATGGCTGCCTTTTTATTTAGTAAATGTTGATTTATAAATTAAATTTTATTTATTCAGTTGGTTATTAATTTTGTGATTTCGTACATTTTAAATAATTTTACTATATTGATTATACTTTTTATCAATTAGGTATACCTAATCATGAAATGGAGAAAATGTCCAATGATATAACTTTTTATGAGGGTGGGTATAGGTCGTTGCCACTGCAAGGGGGATAGGTGGGGTGTGGCGAGGCAGGGTTGTTGTTGTCGGTTAACTGAGGGGATAGGATAGGGTGGGTGGGTCGGGTAAGGTAGGGGATTTTTGGTGCCAATCGGGGAAGGAAGATATGCCTTGGGGACGAATGGGAAAGTGAATTTCATTTTTTGGTTTATTATTAGTACTTTTTTATTTTTATCTAGTATTTTATTTATTTTCAGCTAGGTACCAAACACAAAACTGGGTAGTTATCCACCTACTCTGTTCTCTATCTTTGTCCTCCACTCCTCCATCTCTATCCTTTGTCTGAAGCACAAAACGAGTTTCAAGTTCAAGGTAATCAATTAATATTTACAAATTATTGCATTTTTTAAAGAATTGATAAAGGTTTTTTGTAAGAAATTTTCAAGAAATCAATGAAGTTTCATGTAAAATCTGTAAAATTATTTTTTATATCAATATGTAATGTTATTTTTGGTATGATATTGTGATTTGTAATGTTTTTTTTTGTTTGCTAACTGTGATTCTTTTTTGCAATCTGTAATTAATTTAGCATCTTCTTATTACCTTATTTCACATAGATATAACTACATAAGAAAGAAAAGCTAATTTTAAATAACAACCAAAACAATTAAAATGACAATAATTTTTTTTTTTAAAAAAATAGCAAAAAAAACATTATAATGAAAGCAAGTCTAACCCGAAGTCGACTGAACTCAAATAATAATGTTCGGTCTCGTGTCTTAAAACACATGGATCGATTCGATCCAGTCCAAAAATATGGTTAAACCTGGACCGGATCAAAACGTGAACATCGCTAAATAATGCCTATGCTTGCAATTAAATGAAAACAATTGTAAGAATTTGAAAAACAAAATGACTCTTTACTTTTAAGAGTAACAAATTAGTGTCACTTAAAGATTAATTTATAAGTTTGATTTTTATATTATTCCTTTTTTCTTCACTTTATGTGTACATGGGTGCATGATCTCGTGTGTTGTTACTAACATAAAATTGAAAACATCACTACTCTTATGTTTAATTTCAGAATTGCACGGTATAAGAGGATTAAGAAAAAAAGTAGGCCAAAGATCCACATCCAATGTACATCCACCTTTCATTTTTTTTAAATATCCCCTTTTGACTAATTTTGATTTTAACATTTCCCCCACTTCTTTGTAGATTCTGAATTTGGTCCCACTTAGATTTCTTGTGATTACTCACAAGAAAATTCCATTACTTTTGGATGATAATGTACAGTCACTTTATATTTTTTTGGGGAAAACTTGGACATGTGGTATACTTTTTTCTAGATTGAAAATATATTTGCAGTGTGGTATAGTTTTTTTTTTGGATTAAAGAAGCATTTTGGTTTTTAGTTTTGCAAGGTTGAATATATAAATACTCATGGTTTGGTTTATTCAATATGTATTGAGAGGTGCATATTAATATTAATGATGTCTCTCTGAATAAAATTGAACTTTAAGAATGAAGTATTCACTTCATTTGAAGTTGCTTTTTGTTTTCTAATGTTAACTGATAGTTAAAGATGAACTTTATTGAGATATATTTAGGTGTTTCAATAGTTGTCATGTGTCAAAACCCGACGTTTATGTATAAATGATGTAATATATGCCCCAGTTGGTAAAGCATCTGATATGCCAAAGTGTACCCTCTTACTTAGAGTAACTAACCTCGGACAGTCTCACAGCCGAGGTTACAGAAACTTGTGACAACCATTAACAAAGTCGTCTCTCATAAGGTCGGCCCCTCACGCACCAACCTCGGTTGGTCATCAGTCGAGGTCAGTAAGATCTCATGGGTTTAATCCTCTGCCAACAGCGCCATTGGCCCCAGTCGACGTTGCATTCGTCGGCTGAAGTCAGCAATGGCCAATGGGCTCAATCATTTTCTAATGTCATCACCGGCCCTAGCCGAAGTTACAACTACCTCATACCTAACATCGGCCAGCCTTCCTAGTCGAGGTCATCATGGATATTAACCTCTAATAAAGAAATGGTCCGACTTAACCAATCTCGTACTCGTCCAGGGCAAGGTTCCATCAATCAAAGACACGGCCGAGCATTTACAAGAACATGCAAGGATTGGAACACGTGGACAAATACGTTATAACTGAATCATTCCCTCAACGTGAGGGAATATTGAGGTCATTATTATTTACTTAGGATCAGCTAGGTGTCATCCTCATACTGGTTCGATCCTCATGTACATGCTCGTTGCATGCTTGGGGGGTACATTACATCCCCCAAGCACTATATATAGAGGTCATCCTCTACCTTGTAAAGGGGTCCATAATTGCAACCCTAGTTGAAACTTTGTCATTTTACACAGTAGAGAGAGAACGCTTGAGAGATTGTATCTATGGACATTAGTGCCTTCATCTAGTGATATTACTCACACACTCACAGTGGACGTAGGCCAGATTAGCTGAACCACTTATATATTGGTGTTCATCCTCTTCTCCTCACCTCATTCTATTATATGCATTATAATCTTGTACTGCCATTGTTATCACTTACTTGAGCTTGTCAACACCTTACTTGGTGGTTCTATTTCCAACATCATCAGCGTCGGCAAAGCATTTATCAATATTTTTGCATTCGTCGTAAAAATGCATTATTTGTCCTTAAACGTTAGGTTGTATATCTTTGTTTAGAGATTTGTAGACATTTAAAAAACATTGGGAAAAACATTGGAAAAGTTTTCCTTGCTTTTTTTTAAATGTTGGTCATTTCTCGGCTAAAGATACAACGATGCTTTTAAAAACGTCGAGTTTTTTTCTTTTCGACATTTTTTTATCATTTTACAATATTTTTAAAACATCGGCATATCTCATTTTTCTTGTAATGGATCAATGATGGGAGATAGTTTCTCAAGCCACTTGAGACCGATCTCTCCTAGGGTTAAGGGAAATACTCGGCACATAAGGGCATCATGGTGACTCCAGAGGGACATCTTATGCCGATAGTGGATGATATGATGAGCAGGATCCTCTTTTTCGCCATAAGTTATGATATTTAGATTGAAGAATTCCTTTGGTGGATCTGAGGTCTCTTCTCTCTATTAGGGGTGCATACAGTTCGGGCTGTTTCGTTTTCACTACTAAACCAGAACCAGAACCGGGATGGTTTGGTTCCAGGATTTTAGAACCGGAACCGATTTTCCTTGGAATCGAACCAAACTGAGCCGATGGTTCATTGGGTTGGTTCGGATCGATTCTCGATTATAATCACTTTAATAAAAATAGATTGTATGAAAGGATTAAAAAATAGAAATATATAAAGGACATGTATGTTTTAAAAAAAAAGTAAAAAAATGACTTTTCTAATCATTTTAGCATATCATTGTTTTCTAAAATCAGTAAAAAAATCCTTCGATCTGAGTTTCTAAAATGCACCAAAAATACTTTATGTAAAATCAGTAAAGAAATTATTTAGTCTCAACACTCATTGAAGAAATTGATTTTAGAACAAATAAGTCTCAACACTTCGATTAGGGATGTAAATCGGGTTGAGTGATCCGGGCTTGAGGTTGCTCAGGCTTGGCCGAATTACCTTGCCCAGGCTCAAGCCTGAGCTCGGCCCGAATTAAAAAATTTCACTGAATCCAGAACTCGGCTCATCAATATTTCAGGCTTCGGGCCCGATTTCAATTTTTTTTCTTAAAAAAGTTTGAATTAGTGTTCTTTTCTTATGTTTCCATCATGTAAAAAAAATATACACACCAAAATCTATTTGATATTTCATAAAATAAAGTATATAATTATGAAATGTATTAAACTAAAATAACGGAAGTAAGAATGAAAACTTACAAAGACTAATTAAAGTTCATACATATAAACTTATTTAACATAAATATGTTATATTATATAAATAAATAAATTAATTAATTAATTTATATATTCAAAGTTCGGGCTTCAGCCCAATTCGGGCTTGCCAAAGTTCAGCTCAATCTCGGCCCGAAATTCATTCGACCTTAAAATTTTGGCTTAGGCTGGGCTCGGCTCGGCTCAAACTCAAATAAAGCTCGACCCGAAAATATCGGGTCGAATGGGCGAGCTTCGAGCTTGCCCGACTCAATTTACAAGCCTAACTTTGATCTGAGTTTAGGAAGGGGAAACTTAAATCAAAATTAGTAATAGAACCCCAGTTGCTATGAGAATAGGTGATATTGGACACGGGGTCAAAGGATAATAACTGCATAGCTGAAGATTACCCACAAACGCACTTGAACCAAACTTTTGGGAAAAAATAGTAGGAACTAATTTTCGGTTGTACAAGAGTTTAGTGATAATATTACACTTTGATCTAAGCTTCGGATGATGGGATGAGTTCGTGAGTGTTTTTGGGAGATTGAATTTGAAATGGTTTTTAGAAGAGATAGAGCATAGAATGGCACAAATATTTTTGGGAATATGAGTATGGTTAGGGTTTTTAGTAAGTTAGTCTGTGGCGAGTTCAGTTCGGATCGATTTTTGAATTGGATTGAATTATTTTAGGGGAACCGGGAACCGAACCGTAACTGAACCATTAATTTAAAAACCTGAACTTAACCGTACCAATACCATTAGTTTGGTTCGGTTTCACCGCACACCCTTAATCTCTATAGTGAATGGTGATGCAGAGCCATACCCCAACATTCTTCTAGTAAGATCTTTCAGACTGCGTGCCAAATTTGAGTTCAACCTTCCTTCCAACTCCTTCTTAATGAATCTCCGTAGTTCGTCACTCCCAACTTTCTTCTACGAAACTCTGGGGTGAGCCGATCTATTGCAGATTCGGCTAGCCGAACTGGTGGGTGGTTACGACTAGCGAAATTGCGAGTCGGTGAGTGATTGTTATGTCCTTGGATTTAATGCACCTGTTGGATTTCATGATATATTACTCATGTAGAGGACTCATTTAGATATAGGAATTATCCCAGAATTTAGGTTTCGTAAATTTGGAAATGATGGTAGATTTCGTAGGGATTTCATATTTAATTTTGGGATATATTGACAAATATATAATAATACATATTATTATCCCGTATAATATGTAAGGGTAATTACTCCATAATTACAATAAAAATACAACCAAGGTCCACAACTTTTTCCATTTGTTAATAATTTACCATTTAATAAATTATTAATTCCACCCCATAAAATTTATTTGACTAATTAGTTAAATGTAACTTTCCTTATTTAATGTGGGCACATCAGTATTTTTAATAAATTCCTTATTTTCCCAAACTCGGTACCACTCACTTGCTTGGATTCATAAAAATACTCCCAATGAAAATCCCAGGCCCGATACCCTTATCAAATAAACTATCAACCATATCCCATAAATAATTAAGTAACCATTTAGTTATTTGCAAATTTTTATTAATTAAGAGTAGCACATAAATGTTTCACCAATTCCTTCCGTTAATGCCCTATACAGTGTACCCTATACAGTTCGAAATTTGATTTAGCAAGGCAACCAATCATCAGGCGCGTGAGCCAAACACCCCAAGGCGTGGCTCAAACGAGAGGCATCGTCGTTCGCGCGACATCACATGTCGTTTGAACGACATGCCAGGTCATTTGAACGACCTCTCGTCCTTCTCCACGTTTTCTTCTTCGTTCAAGTTTTTCTCAAAAATAGTTTTCCTTAAACCCAGCAGGCCTTTATACGAAACCCTTAACAGTCATAAAATACCCAGTACCAAATTAACCACACACAAATCCAAAAATTTACAACTATACTTCGTAACCAATTTCCCATCAAGGTTATTACCCATTTAAGACTTTTTTTAACGTTCCAAATCTTCTCCAAATCCTAACCAAATTCATTTCTCAATAAGCGAATTCATTTGGGAATCTAAATCTGAAACTTCAGTCCACGACGTTGTGTAGGCCATATAGGTACTACGTGGAGGCTCCACCCTTGAGGGGTAGGGTTGGCGCTGACTATTCCTATATCACCGCTGGGTATGGGCCATGTACAGGAGTCCTGCGTAGGGAATGCCCCTAACTTGTGTGTGATTTATGGTGTCCGCTTAGGATAAGGGATTCATTCGGACTCTCCGATTGAGCACGAATTAGACACCAATGGTAGATGCCCTTGTGTGTCACGTATATGGAAGGACATATATTATAAGTTCCCGGATACTATGAAAATAAATTTAAATTACTATGAATGTGGACATAAGTAAAAATTGTGATTCTTTATTGCACAATAGGTATTTATTCTTATTTTATGGAAATTATGTGACTTGGAAATTGTGGAAATTGGTAATTAAATGTAGTCATTACAATACAATCATTTAGCCATTTGATTTAAAATTAACATGTAGTCGTAGTTATCATATGGGGACTTTTGGGATGCGAGACATGTCACACTTAGATAAGAGGTGAGGTGTTACATGCATGTGAGTGACGGAGGGGGGATAATTATTGTGAATTGGCTGTATTATTGTATCGTAAAACAAAGAAGTTAATTCTTGCACACCTCGGGCTCTGACCCAAATTATAAATGTTTTCCCCTAGTATAATTCTAGATAGGGATAGCAGAATTGTTTCTATACCATCCTTACGTCCTCTCGGTGCTTAGCAAATTTCCAGATTTTTTATTCTAGCCTAGGTACTTTTCTATCATAGTTTAGATATTTCATTTAGAAAAATTTGTAAGGGCATAATCCCAAGTTTTATTTATTTATTTACATTATACTTGAGCTGTAATACTTACTTGTTGCTAAATTTATTATTTTAGATTGTTTGGTTGAGTTTAAATTCTTGTCAGTGAGATATTTATTAAGTTTTAAAGCTTCGGCCTTCAAAATAATAGTGTTTATATTATATTGTGTTGAGAATGGTATAAATTGTTTGCAAGACCCATGTTCGGCGTATCGTGTCTGGTCAACCTTTACGTGAGAAAATGGGGGTTGTTACATTGCACATAGGGGCAGTCCACCCCGACGTTGACCAATAGGTGTTTGGTTGTTTCCCCTGGTCATAGTACTGTTTCATGACCACTATCCATGCGTGAGGATAAGTATTGGTTTAGAGACCTATTGGAAGCGATGTGGCATGGTTGTGAGCCCCAGATGTATGTTTATGACCACCTCCATTGTTTGTGTTTACGTTTTGGGTTCGGTGGTGAGATTCTGACCCGGTGGCCCATTTGTCGTACGATATATGCCTGGAGCCTGATAGCACATGATGTATTCATACAAGAGGCCCTACGCTGGGTCTGTTGGATATATGTATAAAGTGAGTCATATATATGTATATGAGATAATTGTGTGAGTATTTAATTTTAATATGTGTGTAGTTGTGTAACATTTATAAAGATATACCCGGTGAAGGTAGTGCATATTAGCTAATAGTGATTATTAGCGGGTTTTTTATGTTAGAGTTTATTATCCTAGATAGGCTGGGTAGCGTGATTAGAATAATACAGTAAATGCGTTAGGTGCACATTGTAGATGAGAGGTGAGTAAAAGTCTCATGTGAGTGCGACTGAAAGTTAAATATAAAGTTAATACATTGCACTTTTACATTTAGAGAATTTAACTACTTGCAAATATTTTTCAAATATTTTGGGCTTTGAACCATTGTTAAATTATTTTCCAAACCTCGGGTTCTCAACAGCAGGGATCGTAGGGTTAGTCTGTCCATCATGCTGTTGCATGCAGTAGCTATGGATTCGATGAAATTTGATTGTAGCCTCGTCACTTCCTTCTATCTAAATAAGATCTAGTATTTTAGTATTTTCCATTTGGGCATGTTGCCCATAGATTGTTAGGATAATTACTTTAAGACAGATATTTCCTATTATTTTCTTAGTTGCCTGTTTGTATTGGAATTATTTTTGGTCGCTAAAAAATTATTCAATTTATTTATCAATGATTATTCTCTTTTCATTTTCATCGTTCTTTTTGTTGGTGTGTACTTATGATGGTTGTATTTAATTGAAAAAATGGTTAATGGTTGAAATGAAACCGAACTTAATAAGTTACTAGTATAATTAAATGTACAACAATGCTGCTAAGAATGAAATCATAGTTGATTCCTAAAAGGCCTGATGAACCGATATTTAAATAGACAGTATGTCACATCATTTTGGTGAGCCATTCGGCACATCAGTTCTCTATTTAGAATACGTGAACAACTTCATTCCTCATTATATTTATTAAATGTCTGCAATCTTCAATGGTTTCAGCCTATGTATGGTTGGAATATTCTTCATTATTGACAGGGAAACCACTAGCTTAGAGTCCGTTTTAATTTTAGCATTATGTCGTCCTCTCTCAAGGGCCAAATTTAGGCCATAGCAAACACCCTCAAGCTCAGCCTTGAGAGGGTAAGTCATCCCACTAGCTCTAACCAGGAATCCCACAATCCATTAACCACTATCATTTCTTGCTATGACACCCAGAGCACCTTTACGCATAACAATTTAAGTTAAAATAACTCAAACTTTCTTTTAGTAATAAATTCGTCGTTGATCTCAAATTCTTTGTTTTGTTCAAAAACTAAAAACAACAATTCAAAATTGTGAATCTTAAGCCATGTAAGTCTTAGTAAGTCATCTTGAGGCACAAATAAACTTAATGAAACTCGAGAAATGAGATTATGCCAACATTTGAAAACCTAATTGTTGATGTAAAAAATTAGATTATATCTAATTATTCAATTACAGATAAAAATGAATAAGACACAAGAATTTTAAAGTGGTTCAGCCTTGAAAGAATGGCCTACGTCCACTATTTTGTTATTACTAACTGTTTGGAATTCTTGATAACAGATTTTACCAAGAAATTCCGAGTCCTCTTACAATGAGGATGATACAACGTATTTATAGCCCTGAGGATGTAAATGTGAAAGAGTAATACATAGTTGTCCAATAGGCGTGTACATTTGTAATATAATAATAAGCATTAAATGCGCAGTCAATGTGTTGGTTATCCGGATATAAATGCTTTATACGAGATGCAGCTCAGACCGCCTAAGCTGCTCGGACCGCCTAAGTAGCTGGGTATACATGAGTTGCTCGGAGCGCCTGAGTTGGTCGGGGAGGTTGAGTTCCTCGGAGTCAAGGTGCTATTCAAGAAATTTTTGCAGGTGCCATATAGATTAACACGTGTCTCCTCATAATTGGTTCGCGTCAGCAGACTAAATTTGGTATCAACAGAAGCCCCCAATGTTTCATAGTTTGAGGCTGAAGAAAAGTATGGAACATTCTGCTGCCTAGACCTTCAGTTTTTATGGATTTTAGACAACTTTCGTTGTACATTACTCCTTTTTTTAGTACATAGTATCAGGCTTTTAAAGTAGTTTGAATTTTCATAACCGCTTCGTTTTTTATGCCACTTTCTCCTTTTTAGCCGCCGGTTACGCAATCGTCCATCCTGGTAATCATTGTTCTTATCTATTCCCAAGGTAAAGTATTTAAATGCTTAAGAAAATTCGATCGTCTTTTACTTTTTCAAATCTTCATCTCATAACTTCTTCCCTTCTTCTCTATCTTGTGCGTTCATTTCCTCCGTTGTTCATTGCCAACTGATCCACCCTTTTCCTGTAAGATCTTCTTCCTTCTCTTTTACTTTCTTCGTTCATCATGGTTTACCTTGTGGAGTCGCTTGATAAATTTCGTTCTGATTTTTCTATTCCTTCATGGGTCATATTGGAAGAACTTGCTGAACCTTCTGACTATTTTCGTTTGGCTGACGGACATTGGTTCCCCAGTCTCTTTGTGGCCGAATGTGGCTTTTCTTTTCCTCCAAATCCCCTGTGTTTGGAATTCTGTCAATATTTTGACGTTGTTCCTGCAAAAATAGCCCCCAATACATGGAGAATAGTTAATGGAGTCCATAGGTTAAATCAGATTCATGGAACCCGTTTAGGAATTCCAGAAATTATGTTTTGCTATAGATGGATTGTCAGCGACAGTACTTTTTATTTAAAAACTAGGTTTTTAAATAGGGCTTTAGTTGTCAATCTCCCAGATGCCAAAAGGGATTACTTCGAGCATGATGTTGTTATGAAAAATTGGCAACATGCTCCATTAAATGGAAATGATGTGTATCAGGGTCCTAGATGCCCTCCCTACGGCAATGGGATAGGTTGTTTTTATTTTTATTTTATTTTTGAAATTATGTTTTCTCTGTGTATGATAAAATGTTTCACTGATATTTTAATTTTTATTTATTTGTAATTGACAGCAAAAGAAAATCCCTAAAAGAAACTAATGTCAATTTGAAGCACTTGAAACTTATCTGGAGTTTGCATCAAACCGTTGCTGACGAACATATCAGATCAGCCTCGTACTTGTTGCAGTATAAGAGTTACACTTCGTCTTTTACTGCTCGTCTAGTGATAGGTGATATAAAACCAGCACCAGCTTTTGAAGGTTCTTCTCCTGAATCGCATATTCCTCTCAGTGACAAAATGAAGAAGAGAAGAGATCCTACCTTCTTTGATAAGTCTACCTCTACTGCCGGAGAGGCAAAGAAAAATAAGCCAAATGTCCCAGAAGAAGGGATGAGAAATATTGATGCATCCCCTCCTGCCGCTGTTCAAAAGGTTGCCGAGAAGCCCCCTGTGGCTCCGAGTAATATTGTAGTTGTTTCTCCTCCAATAGAGGTTATAGTTATATCACCGACCAAGACAACATCCTTGGTGAAGAATGTTCCTACTCCCACGAGGAAGTTGAAGAAAAGCTCCTCGAATAAATTAGCTGAATCCATCTCTCAGCCTCTAACTACTGGAAGTGGTGTTCCCACTTTTGTTGCTCCGAGCTCTGCCATGAGTTCGGTGAAGTCTTGGATTATCCCCGAGATCCAAGGTGTTGAAGAAAATCTTTCTCGGGAGAGGGTTACCACCTTGGCAGCTCAACATATTGCCTCAGTAAGTATTACTAATCTAAACTTTCATTTTTCAATGTTATGTCTTTGCACTGACTTATAATTATTTTCTTTTTCCAGTTGGTAACTTGTTTTAACACCATTATGAAAAAGGATGAAGCTATTAAAGCTTAAAGCTCCTCGTCAGGTGTGGAGGAAGATCTTGTAGGTCTGGCACAGTCCTTAAAGGATTCTCATCAGAAGTATGACGAAGACAAAGTTGCTTGTGGGAAGCAAGTAAAATCCATCGAGCAAGAGAGAGACAAAGTTGTGGAGGCCTCTCAAGAGTTGGAGAGAAAAATGAAAGAATTTGAGAAGAAGAATAATGAGCTTAAGGAAAAGATCAAGAATGCTGGAGATCTTGAGACCAAGCTAAAAACTGCTGAAGAGGAGCTTGGCAGACTTTATGACGTTCATCGTCAGAAGCAGGAGCTGGAAGGAAAGATGAAGGCTGCCGAGGAACTTTTTTCTGAGAAGATTTCCTCGGAGAAGACAAAGAGAAAACTTGCTGTTAAGAAGTCCTTTAGTACTAGCTAGGACAAAGGTTGGAACAAAGGACTAGCTTCCATGTCCTCTCAGATGGAGTTTTCCAGCCTCAAATACTTTCAAGATGGCTGGGTTGCAGCTCTGCAAGAGCTAAAGGTCTCTGAGAGTTTCGAATTATTTCAGCGTCATACCCATGGTCCTCCTCCCTCTCCTGGCGAAGAAGAAGAGGATGAATTTTCCTCTGAAGAGTCTTCAATAATAGTTGGGGACCAAGTCCCTACTGTCGAACTTCGCTACGAGCAGCCCCAGCCAACCAACATGTCCACCTAGCAGCTTTCTCTTCCCACCGAGCAACCTACCTCCTCGTCCAAGCCTCCCGAGGAAATCTTAGGAAGCAAGGATAAGGTGTAGAGTTTTTCGGGCTCTTTGCTTTTTATTTTTTATTGAATGTAACTTTGGGCCATGTACTTCTTTTCATGATGTAATAAAATTTAAAGTTTTGGTTGTGCATCTTAACTCCCTTTTCTTGCTCTGCTCTTATTATCAATCTATTTTATTCTTCTTGCTCTGTCTGCATTCTTATTTATTCTTTCTATCTCTTTTCCTTACTAGTTTATGGAGCTCTTGTCAGCCCACGATACTGAAGTGATGAAAAAATGCAACGATTACTTCAAGGCTGGCCATGCTGACCTGAATGAAGCTCAAATCATCGATATCATCGGTCCAGATACTTTTGAGCGAGCAGTAGAAGCCTACCAGTATCTAAAATGCTTGCTCGACCGTGCAGTTGCCAATAATGTGGCATATTATGAGATGATTGAAGATTTTCAAAGTACCCTCGAGGAACTCCAACAGCAATACAAGGAATCTACTGCCCTTTTGCACCAGGGATATGAGAAAAAGTATCAGCAACTAAGTGCTGATAAAGGATATGATAAGTTAGTCGTTGCTTATGACATGAAGGAGAGAACTTTGAAGACCGAGGTTGAAGAGCATAGGCAGATTGCGAAGTTGCTGGAGTAGGAAAACAATAACCTGCGAGGAGAGATATCTCAGCTGAAATCTGCAGCATCTACCTCGAGCGCTTTGGTCCCTGTCAACGATGAGGGTTTCTATTTCTTAGAGGTCGAAAATGCCAATTTGAGAGGTGAATTGGAAACTTTAAAGAGGACCGGTCCTTCTACTTCTGCTCGGGGACGAGCAAGAGCTTCTCAGGGATGAGCAAGGGCTGCTCGGGTTACTGTTAAAGAAGCTAGAATGCAGGCAGCCTTGGAGAATCAGGCCTTCCAGTTGATGGCGAAGAATCAAACATTAGCTGAGATGTCTAAGAAGATTCAGACCTTCGACGAGCAACTGGCTGCCCAAAATTCTGCCTTGGAGAATAAAATAAATCTAGTGAAGAATCTTCACGAGCAGTTAGAGAGGTTGACCTACCAATTCCACAAGCAGCCCAGAGAGTTCTGGATGGATGGTTATAATGAAGCCCTCTATCACCTTGATGACCGAATCCAGCAGTCGAACAATGAGGGGTATAAGAAAGGATGGTTGAATGCCTTGGGTGTGCTATAGTTGGAACAGGGTCACTATTTATGGGATTACTATGACCCTGGGTTGCTCGAGTTGCCAGTGCCACCTTTCAAACTTGATATGAGCTGGATTCCTGCTCGGGTAATTCCTTAATGCTTAATCTCCAAGTATCTCGACGACTACAGTCTTCATTCTAACTTTGAGATATCTCGCTTGGAGCGCCTGCTTGATCAGCCATCTGTGATGAATGTCAGAATGCTCAGAGATTTGAACTTCATAAACTCCCCCTATGCTTTAGATGATCCCCCTTCTGGGGAAGAGCCTTTTTCAAAGGCAGAAGAGAAAAAACCAATAGAATAGGATTTGTTATGTAATATGTAATTTGTTTTCTATGTAATTTGTTATTATTGTAATGAAAAACTTCTAGTTTTCTTTGCAATCTTGATTGTTATTTTCTTGGAAATATAATCTTGATTGTCATTGTCTGGGAAATATTCTATAAAACATTTCTTTTATTCACTAATGAATGTGCATGTATATCTGTTAAAAAGATAAAGATATTTTGTGTTATTTTAAATTGCCGACCAACTAGAGTTGGTGAAAAATTATTATTGACTATTCTGAATTGGTGATAATTATCTGACGACCAACCAGAGTTGGTGATATTTTGTTTCCCGACCAACTTTGGTGGTAATTTAAAATGTCATAAGTATCAGAAATTCTGTTTTATTTTTTATTGTAATGACTTATCACTTTTTAGTTCTAAGCCATTAGACGACTTTCATTACATGATCCTGCTTCGTTTAACCAAATGTTCCCGACCAATCGTAGTTGGGGGATTTTCATTCCCGACCAATCGTAGTTGGTGGATATTCTATTCCCTACCAACCGTAGTTGGTGGATTTTTTATTACCGACCAATCATAGTTGGTGGATTTTCTATTCCCGACCAACTGTAGTTGATGGATTTTTATTCCCGACCAACCGTAGTTGGTGGATTTTTATTCCCGACCAACCATAGTTGGTGGATTTTTATTCTCGACCAACCGTAGTTGGTGGATTTTTATTCTCGGCCAACCGTATTTGGTGGATTTTTATTCCTCACCAACCGTATTTGGTGGATTTTTATTCCCAACCAACCGTAGTTGGTGGATTTTTTGATGCGTAATGTGTAGCACTAGTACTCCCAACAAAAGGAGAGAATTGGGCAAAACATCCAAAACTTTATTCATATTTGAAGAAGACTGCATTACATAGGGAATGAACTACTGATAATATTTGCGAAGATGCTCTGCGTTCCATGCATTCTTAAACTCATCCCCTTCTAAAGTTTCAATCCTATATGTCCCTGGTCGAACAACCTCTGTTACTCTATAAGGCCCATGCTAGTTAGCTTCCAGTTTGTTGTGCTTTTGAATTACTTTCTTTAGCACATAGTCCCCCTCTTTAAAATCACATTTCTTTACTCTCTTTTTGTAGAACAGAGATGTTCGTTGTTGGTATGAAGCATTCCTGATTGTTGTTTCTTCTCTAACTTCCTCGATCATATCCAAATCTAATCTTCTCATTAAGTCGCTGATAGGAGAATTGAAATTCAGCACTCTATGTGTTGGGAGGCCCAGCTCGGTAGGTATAACAACTTCACTTCCAAATGCCAGCATGCATGGAGATTCTCCTGTTGCTTCTCGTGGAGTAGTACGATAAGCCCACAGTACAGAATGTTGCTCGTTGATCTAGTTTGCCTTCGCCTCATCCAGTCTTTTCTTCAAACCATTCATTAGCATTATGTTCGTCACCTCAGTTTGCCCATTGCTTTGGGGATGGCCGGGTTCAGAGTGGGTTTTCAAGATGTTTGACTGATGACAATATGCAGCGAATTCCTCGTTGTCAAATTGAGTTCCATGTTCTGTGATGAATGCATGAGGAAGACCATATCTACAAATGATATTCTTCCATATATATTGATACACCTTGCCGTACGTCATATTAATGAGAGGCTCAGCTTCCACCCACTTAGTAAAATAATCCACCGCGACCACGAGATATTTAAATCTTCGCCTGGTCGTTGGAAGGGGCTCGACCAAGTCTATTCCCCACATGGCAAATGGCCAAGGGGAAGTAATGGGTGCTAACAATGCTTGGGGAGTTCTTCGGATAGAGGAGAAGCATTGACACTTGTCACATTTCTTGGCATAGGCTATACAATTAGCCCTCATAGTTGGCCAATAGTATCCTTGCATCATTATTCTTCGTAAAAGCATCTGACCTACTACATGGGCTCCACAGGACCCTTCATGGGCCTCTTCAATCAAGTCTTTCACCTCGGAGGGATGCACACATCTTTACAATCCTACTATAATTCCTCGTCGGTATAGAATACCATTAGTCAGTACATAACGAGCAGCTTTAAACTTCAATTTTTTGGCTGCGAGTCTATCAGTTGGTAATGTCCCTTCCTCAATATATGCCCTGATAGGATCCATCCAAGAAGGTCCTAAATCAAGGGTAATAAAATTCATCATCAGATCTTCATCTATGCTCCGACTAGCCAAGACTTCTATTGGGATTGTTCTTTGTAGCTCGGTGCATGTGGCTGAAGCTAATCGAGCTAAGGCATCTGCTCTTGCATTCTCTAATCTTGGTATTCTAATTATATGTACTGCAATCAGGCTTGATAAAATCTCCATCGCTTTTGCATGATACCTGATCATTAATTCTCCTTTGGATGCATATACTCCTAGCATTTGATTTACGATCAATTGCGAGTCACTGAATACAATAACTTGCTCTGCCCCCATGGTTTTTGCCAAACTAAGACCTACAATCATAGCTTCATATTCAGCCTCATTATTAGAAGCCTTGAATTGGAAGCGCAAAGCATACTCCACATTAACCTCATCCGGGCTATTCAAAACAATCCCTGCTCCACAGCCTGCAGTGCACGAAGATCCATCTACATACAAATTCCATGCAGGTATATCATTATCAAACTCTTGGTTAGACAGATTTCCTCGATGGAATATTTGTTGCTTCCTTATATCCTCCTCTAGCACCTCTTGTTGCTCGTCGACCATCTCCTCTTGCTCGTCAACCGACCTAAGTTGGTCGGGGTTTAAATCTGATAATCCTGTAACATCCATAGGTTGGTCGGTGTTCAGGTTTTTCTCCTCGAGGGTATTAGGATAGGTGAACTCTACTATAAAATCTACTACTGCTTGCCCCTTAAGCGACGATCTAGGTTCATAAACTATATCATATTCACCAAATTCTACTGCCCAATACATCAATCTCCCTGATTTTTCTGGTTTATGAAAAACTTGCCTCAATGGCATATCAGTATACACAACCATGGTATGAGCTTAGAAGTATGGCCTCATTCTGCTACTCGCCTCAATCAACGCTAGTGCCAACTTTTCCAGTCTTGGATATCTGATCTCTGCTCCTCAGAAGGTCTTGCTAGTGTAATAGATCATTTTTTGCACTCCATCCTCCATTCTTATTAATGTCGAGCTAACTGCATTCTCTGACACTGCCAAATACAAGTACAATCTTTCTCCCATCACTGGCCTGGACAACAGTGGAGGTGCTCCCAGATATTTCTTCAACTCTTGAAAGGCCTTCTCACATTCGTTATTCCATTCAAACGTTTTTCGGAGTGTTTTGAAGAATGGGAGGCATCTATCTGTTACTCGTGATACAAATCTATTAAGTGCTGCAACTCGCCCTGTGAGACTTTTCACTTCCTTCTTCGTCATTGGAGATCGTAGTCCCAATAGAGCCTTGATCTTTTTAGGGTTTGCTTCAATACCTCGTTGGTTAACAATATACCCGAGGAACATGCCTTCTCGTACTCCGAATATGCACTTGGTTGGGTTCAGCTTCATTTGATATTTATCTAGTTGATCAAAGGTCTGGCCTAAGTCAATTAGATGGTCAGCAGCTTTCTTGCTCTTCGTCAGCATATCACCAACATAAACTTCCATATTACAACTGATTTGTTCTGCAAACACCTTGTTCATCAGCCGCTGATATGTTGCACCTGCATTTTTTAAACCAAAAGGCATAACATTATAACAATAAGTTCCCCTAGGGGTAATGAAAGAGGTACTCTCCCTGTCTTCAGGTTTCATTTTAATCTGGTTGTAACCATAATAAGCATCCATGAAGCTTAACAGCTCGTGTCCTGAGGTAGCATCCACTAATTGATCAATCTGGGGCAAAGGAAAATAATCCTTTGGGCATGCCTTGTTGAGGTCGGTGAAGTCTACACACATCCTCCACTTATTATTCTTCTTCTTCACCATCACCACATTTGCCAACTAGTATGGATATTTGACATCTTCAATAAAGCAAGCCTTCTGGAGCTTCTCGACCTCCTCTTGTATAGCTTGGTTCTTTTTGGGGATTAACACTCTCCTTCCCTGCTTTACTGGCTTGATTTCCTTATTCACATTGAGCTCGTGACATAAGAAATTTGGGTTTATCCCTGGCATGACCTCATGACTCCAAGAAAAAGTTTGTTTTCTGTTTTTTAGAAAAACTATCAGTTCCTATTTTAGTGAGGCATCCAATGACGAACCTATTTGAGTTGTTCGTTCCGAGTGCTCGTCGTCGAAAATGACATTTTCAGTAGCTTCCACCACCTGGCCTTTCACGAGCTGCGACTCGTGTCCAGGATCTAATGTTTTAATCTCTGCACCTTCATCCACTTGATAGGTAGTAGTATTTTTCCTAGATTCCTCTAGTTCTTCCTGCTCGGCAGATGAATAGTAGCATTCCCGAGATACTTTTTGGTCACCCTTCACAACTCCTACTCCAAAATTGGTTGGAAATTTCAGGCATTGATGTACAGTAGATAGTACTGCTTCGAACTTCTTCAAACCTACCCTTCCCATGATGATATTGTAAGCTGATTGGACATTCTTATCCATCACGAAAAAGCGCACTCTTTCTGTTCGACAAGCAGGCCATGTACCGATGAACATATCCAACTTGATCGTCCCAAGTGGAAAAAATTTCTCACCAGCAAAATCGAGGAGGGACCCGTGATAAGGTTCTAACTGAGACAACTTTAGATTTAAACTGTCGAAGCATGAGTAGAACATGATATTCGTCTAGCTACCATTATCCACTAGTACTCTTGAGATCATTACTTCCTTCATCCTCATTTTGATCACCAGTGGACCATCATGAGGATATAGCACACGTGCGAGGTCGTTCTTGGAGAAACCGATGACCAGTTTTTCTTTTGTTTACCTTCCTCGGGCAATCATCCTCAGCTAGATTTATTCGTTGAATGTATGAACAAGCTTGAGCCTTATTAAGGTAAGCTTTTCTCTCTGCCGTAAGGTCCCCACCTCCTGCATCTCCACCTGTAATAACATTACAATCAAATGATCCAAAACGAATTGAAAATACCTCATGCTCTGGCTGTCTTGGTCTTTTGAGGAGGTCGGGGTCGTCTTCTGGATCATCTTCATGATCTATTTTCTTGTCTTCTTTTGTTCGTCGAGGAGATCTAGACCTCTGTCTTGCTCGATCGTTGTTCTTTCCTTTATTTCTGCGATCAACATACTTGGCCAGCTTTCCTCGTCTGATGAGTGCTTTAATTTCATTTTGAAGAGCTATGAAATTTTTGGTCGTGTGACCATGGTCTTTGTGGAACTCGCAATATTTGGCCTTATTCCTCTTGTCAGGATCTGTCTTTATTTTCTCTGGCCAGTTTAGCTCCTCGCTGTTTTTTATTTCTTCCAGAACATGGTTTATGTCTACTTTCAAAGGAGTATAATTTTCAAATTTCTGCAATATTTCCCATGATGGCATTGCTTTTGACTGCTTGTCACCACCATTGTTCTTATGCTCTTTCTTTTTAGCCTTATCAACCTCCACCTTGGTCTCTTTGGTGTCCATATTCTTCTTCGCAGCCATAGCCTCCTCGGCATTCATGATTTTGGCCGCTTTTGCCATTAGTTCTGACATGGTCCTGGGCGGATCTTTGGCCAAAGTGTAATATAATTTATTGGGCAGCAACTCACCCATCAAAGAAGTAATCACTGTCTTATCCTCGTAATCAATAACTTCGAGTTTCTCGTTATTGAAACGAGTTATATAATCCCTGGTGCTCTCACCCGCTTTTTTTCTAACACTTAACAAGTATGCTACTCGTTTAACTGGTTTTGCTCCAAAACAGAAATTTCCAATGAAGAGCTCGGCCAGTTGAAACAAAGTTGAAATCTGCCCCCGAGGAAGACTATTGTACTATATTTGAGCAGATCCGGTAAGAGTTCCCGAAAATGCCCTGCATCTCATCTCATCTGGCACAGCATAGATGTCAGCAGCAACTTGGTATTGTTCTATATGAAGGACAGAGTCAGTTTTTCCATCATATTTAGGAGTCACAACAGGTGCTTTGAACTTTGATGGTGTGGGAAAATCCACAATTTCCTGGATAAAAGGTGTCCCTTGGACAAAAGTTCTTTGCACGGGATTCTTGGCCTTAGCCATTTCCCCTAGTCTATCCTCCAACCTTTGAATAGAGCCTTTCCATGCATCATTTCCTTCCTCGGCCCTGTTGGTTCGAGCAATTGATCATGTTGAAGTTGCTTCCTGGGATCTATCATGACGAGCAGCTGGTCGTGATTGGGCAGAACCCTCCCTTAGATCGGATGGTCGTCGAAAGTTGCTCAACACAGCCTTAGGAGGACTTTTATTGATCCTAGGGCCCAATCGATCAAAAGAAGAGACCCTACTTAATCTCTCCAATGCACTAGTCCTTTCTGGAGAGAGAGTGATGTGTTGTTCAGTATCTGTGGCTCGTACTGACGAAGTTCGACCCAGTTGATAAGAAAAATCATCAGATCTCTCAGTGCGGTACGAATCGGTATGCCTAGTACACGAAGAAGGTAAACGGGTGTTTCTTTGAACACTTCGTTGTCCTGAATGGGTCGGATCCCCACCCTGGATAGTTTGCATGAGTTGTCGCATAGTTTCTTGCATGGTTGTCTGGCCCTGGGCCAGATTAGCCATTATTTCGGCTAGATCTTAGACATTTGGAGGAGTAGATGGATTTTGGGGTTTCCAGCATTTCGATTACTGGATTCAGGATTATCAGCCATTGGTGATGAATTGTTTTGGTGAAAAAAAGATAATTTCAGTCGTTTCCTATAGATGGCGCCAATCTGTTGATGTAAAAAATTAGATTTTCTCTGATTATTCAATTACAGATAAAAATGAACAAGACAAAAGAATTTTAAAGTGGTTCAGCATTGAAAGAATGGCCTACGTCCACTATTTTGTTATTGCTGACTGTTTGGGAATTCTTGATAACAGATTTTACCAAGAAATTTCGAGTCCTCTTACAATGAGGATGATACAATGTATTTATCGCCCTGAGGGTGTAAATGTGAAAGGGTAATACATAGCTGTCCAATAGGCGTGTACATCTGTATGATAATAATAAGCATTAAATGCACAGTCAATCTATTGGTTATCCGGATATAAATGCTTTGTACGAGATGCAGCTCGGACCGCCTAAGCTGCTCGGACCGCCTAAGTAGCTCAGTATACATGAGTTGCTCGGAGCACCTGAGTTGGTCGGGGAGGTTGAGTTCCTCGGAGTCAAGGTGCTGTTCAAGAAATGTTTGCAGGTGCCATGTAGATTGACACGTGTCTCCTCATAATTGGTCCGTGTCAGCAGACTAAATTTGGTATCAACACTAATATTAAGCCTTAAATGAACTTTTTGCAGTATTCCATTTCAAAAACCTCAAATATAATAGAACAAGGGATGAGGTATTTTGGTTGATTCGCACGAATAAAATCAATTCGATTTAGCTACCATCTCCTTTATTCCTTGTAAGCCATGATTTTTTTTTAATTTATAAAAGCCACAAGGTCTTAAAATACTTTAATTTTTTAAAAAAAAATGAGTTGATTAGAGATGAGTGGGAGACTTAAATTTTTGGCCAATCATTAGATTATTTGAGCTAGAGTGATAAGGAGACACTAGTGGGGGACAATGGAACAATCCCTTAGCAACTACCAATGGCTATGAACCATGTGGCGCCCTTTTTGTTGAGTGCCTTTTACCAAAACGTTTAAGGGGTTGGGGGTTGAACCTGAGACCTCCTCCCACCTTTCTTGGCAACTTCACCATTATGCCAATCCATTGATTTGGTAATAATATGTGTTGGTTGGTTTATAAATGTTTTGCTCAGCCAAGTTTCTAGTTTTTGCAATTTGAATCCCTAACATCTTCGAGTCTTCACAACTTCTTCATTTCACATCCAATCTTCATCGTTTTTCAGGAGTACCTAACAAAATGCTAAATAAATTGTAAGAGAAAGTTTTTATAATTTCTCATAGCTTACGAATTTCAGCATTTTAGCATATCCCATTACAAATCGAAGTTTCAAACCAAACACTGCATTTTCTCTTACCTCCATGATCATTCGAAGAGGTGATAGTGATCGAGCATCTTGTTCAGAATTCAAGTCATTAGATTTGTCACCAACGTCTTATGAAGATATATGAGTTGTGATTTACATTTCTCAGTCAAATTATATGCTCAAATGTTTGTTTTTTAAATCGTGGCATTTTGTTAAAATGAATTTTGATTTTACTTTTATGTTATATCTCATTATCGTTAGAATGGAAGTCCTTTTTCGTTGGAACGAGCTTCAAACGACCATCAGACGATTGTTATATGTAAAAAGAATTAAGTTTTCCTTGTAGGAACCATTGCTCAGATTTCATTTCCTAAAAAATATTCTTATATATTAAGCAATGGACAGAGGCTACAAAAGAGTAATATTCTTTTTACGTTAAAATCCACCATTTACAAAAAGAACCTAAAAAAGATTAACGACGCACAAAAACAGAAGTACCCCAACCATTTGTTTTTTATTCATTGATGCTTCGCTACATATGAGCATCATGATATCTTTTAAAACTTGAGAGTGAATTCTTATATATGTGAGATTTTGAGGGTGTTACAAAGTAGAAGATCAACGGGTTTGCACAACGGACTCTATTGAAAACCATTAAATATTTTGGCATTTTTGATTTGAGAATCATTAAAATTCATGGCATATTGCACGAGTCAAATCAATTTCATTTATGTTCAGCATTTTTACACCTAAGGTTGAAATTGAGTTCTTTCTTTAAAAGTATCTCATTGACTTCGTGCACCTGTTATGAATGCCTATGTTGATTTGCCTATGGGAAATATTCACACAATAACATTCCATTTTCTTGATCCGAATATTTTAGTGTTATTCCATGGTGTTATGTTTTTATACCTATATGCACTTCTTATACTTATACTTTTATACTTGAAAAATTTTGAAAATTTTCAAAAATAGTTGGTATGGATTTTGGAATTTCATCGAATGTGCTTTATCAATTATATTTGTGATGATATATTTGCTTCTTCATGTGATGCTATTATTCGTGATTAGCTTATATCCATTTGTCTATTACACGCAAAATGGGGGGAGAACAAAGTAAGGGGGAGTTTATTTTTTCTTTAAACTCGTTCACAGCACGATATTCTTTTATTTCATGCTTGTAAGTCTCTTTCGATTTGATGATTCATGGAGTAACAAGATAAAGACACAATTGGCTTAGGGGAGAACAAATTAAGTTGAAGACAAGGTTTCAAATGTCATTATGTTCTTGGGTCTAGGAGGACATTAGGATATGTTGTCTTAGAGGTTTTATTATAGTTTCGTTTTCCTTTTTTTGTTTTGTATCCGAATATCCAAAGGGGGCGATTTGTAAGACCAAGTTTGTATAATTTCTCATAGCTTAGTAATTTTGGCATTTTAGCGTATCCCGTTACAATTCGAAGTTTCAAACCGAACACTGCATCCACTTTTACCACCACAATTATTTGAAAACATCTAAGTGATCAAGCATCATTTCTGGAATTCAAGTCGTTATATTTTTCACCAATGCCTTATGGAGGTATACGACTTGAAAATTCCTTTGCTCCACCGACATTTCAACATTAGGAGGCACTCTCTCTTTCAAAGCTAAAATATCGGAGCTCACTGCCTCCTTCAGGAAATGTTTCTTTCGAAGGTTTCTCCTATATGTCCTCAATGCTTCAGCATCCTGAGATAGAACCTTATTCATGGAACGGTTGGGAAATGAGAAACACTTATAGAGTTGATCATATATGTCATCTTTGACGGCTTGATCATCAAGGTTCCAATTGTCTAGTCCACTGACTCCAACGTTCATTTTTACCAGTTACAAAATCTCGGCGTTAAAGTTTAGCATTTCATTTCTATCACATGTCGGGTTATTCTCGAGAAGGGAGAACCCAATGGGCTTCTTTTCATTTGAGCGGGAGGCGTCGAGAGCATTGGATGGGGGCATTAGGGCAACGAGAGTGCTTGATGGGGGCGTTAGAGAACTTGAAGTTGGACTTGGTGAGGAGTGAACCATTGGTGAAGTTGTGAATTTCTCAGCCATTGGTGTTGAGAATTCGGGTTGTGAACGAGATGAGCAATCTTGTTGGGGTGTCACCTTGTCACTTGGTACCATTTGGTTGTTTCCTCCCAACATTATCTACAAAAATGAAAAATCATAAGTCACTAAATAATTATAATAATATGAAATTATAACTAATTAATCAAGCTTATATATATATATATATATATATATATATATATATATATATATATATATACCTTTTTAGAGTGAGATATTAGAATATGTTCAATGTGTTTAATCTCCATCCATTCGATATGAGTTTTTAAGAACCTATGAATTTTTTCACGTGGCCAACTAGGAGCAAGAGTATCTATGATTGATTTGTAGATATCCTTGACATCCTTTTTTGCTCAACTTGTCATCAAGATTCAATTTTGCGGGCATATGGTGCAAGAAATCACAGTCTATATCAATGCTCTATGTATGCAGTTGTATCCATAACGGATGGATTTTTTTCTCGCCTTCTCCAATAACGTAACCAAGGTCAGTTCTATGTCGGGATTATGTGTGCGACATATATTTTATATAACGTCATTCCAACTTTATGGTAGGAAAATAGAATACGATCAAACAAGTAATTTTGCTGGAGATCAACTCCACGATTTACAAGGTAGTTAAATTATTCGATCTTTTTTATTTCTATACCTATAAATAGAAGTAACCTCTATATGGCGCACACTAATAAAAGAGATATATGTTTGGTCCAATTGCACCTCTCGCACTCTTGTTGCTAGTGATTGCTACAATTAAGGGCTCTAATTAAGGTTACGAGAGTGTGAATTAAGGGCTCTAATTAATTAATAAATATTAATTCCAACATATGAGGTATAAGGGTATACTAGTTTAATTAAGGTTTTGATTCATCACTACCCTTCTCTTAACCCCTTGCATATTTATTGTAACACGTTTTGTTTGGGTTTATTATAAGAGAGTTTAGAAGTATATATGTATTATCAGTCCAAGAATACCAACAACCAATAATTATCTTGTACTCCTTCTATCATCTACGTGATAAAAATATACCCATAATCACAATATCTCACTATAGTAAGGTCATTTCACATTTTATACATGATAAATTCATAAGTGAAACAATTATTAATGTGCACACATGTTTGCGATTCATATTTAAAGTAGAGAAGTAAAGAATTGAAGAATGGATAAAAATATGAATAACACGAAATACACGTAAAACATGAATAACACGATGACAAGACAGGATAAGACAATTGACACGAGTCTTAGTTCCCACACGAACACAACATGACGGGAGTTAATGTTAAAAAGTCACGACAAACATATAACCCCCAATACAATGTAAAACAAATCCTTTAAATTATATTTTGTCAAAAAAAATCACGACACACGTATAACCTCCAATGCAATGTCACGACACGCATATAACCCACAATACAATGTCAAAAACTAAATTTAATTATATTTTGTCAAAAAAACTCACGACACGCATATAACCCACAATAAGATGACTTCCTCGAGTCTTAATTGTCTCACAAACACAACACAGTAGGAGTTACTATTAAAAAATCACGACGCGGATATAACCCCCAATATAATGTCAAAAAAATCCATTTAATTATATTTTGTCAAAAAAATCACGACACTCATATAACCCCAAATACAATGTCACGAAACGCATATAACCCACAATACAATGTCAAAAAAATTCATTTAGTTATATTTTGTCAAAAAAATCATGACATGCATATAACCCCCAATACAATGTCATGACACGCATATAACCCACAACACAGTAGACGTAATTTTTTTTAATTATTAAAAATTTATTTAATTATATTTTATCAAAAAAAATAATGTCTAAGGTTTTGAATAATATTTTGTCAAAAAAAATAACCCCCAATACAATGTCTAGGGTTTATTGACATACAATACAATGTGTTCATAGTTATAAACATATGCACATATAAATAGAAATCTATACATACACACACATACATACATATACACACATACACATACATATACATACACACACATAAAAAGAAATACACAAAATAACTAGGGTTTTGTATTACCTTTCAAGAGAAATCAAAATCAAACCAAATTGCAAGAGAAATCACGAGCAAAACCCAACCAAATCGCAAGGAAAATCACAAAAGAAATTGTAAGGGCTTGTGAGCTACCGAAATCGATCAGGTAAAATGAAATACACAACTACTATTTTTTAAGTAATGAGCCTAGTCACGGCTCTAGATCATGATCCACATACCGCGACCTTTAAAATTCTAGCCAAATCAGCTGCCACATTTGTTCGCAACTACTGGTCACGGTCGTTAGCCGTGACCCATGCTATGGAATGGTCAAGACCTCATCCATGACCCACAATGTGTGTGTGGTGATTCATCATGAAGATGGTCACAGACTAAGTCTGCGATCAATCCACGACCAAGCTTGGAGGGCATTTTGGAGCGAATTTGGCGCTAAGATGGTCATGGCATGGTCACGACCCAAGTCCATGACCCACAGTGGTTAGGGATTTTGTCCGTGACCACTTTCTAGGAGAATCCATGACCTAGTGTGGTCATGGGTCTAGTCATGCCAAAGGTTAAGATGGTCACGGCCAAAGTCCATGACCAGCTGGTCACAGCACTGGGTCATGACCCCTAGGCTGTGACCATTTGTAGGATTTGGTGTAGTGATCAAATCAACGCATAAATAATGGAACGGTCAAATTAACAAGTGCATACTACCAAATGAACATCAATTTAACAAGTTCATACTAGCAAACTCGTAATAACAAATAAACATTAAATTTATACTAATAGAGAATGCTAATACATAAATTGATTTGAACATTGCAATACAAATATATATGTATGCACATATATATAACAAATTTCATACATATATACATATGTATGAACATTAAATTTGAAACACATTAATAGAACCCAGACTCATATATATATGTCTTTGAACAACTAATTATGGTTAGAATTGGCCGCGAAAAAAAGCTTACGGTGGGAATAAACCGAAATTAACACACTTACGGTGGGCAGCAACCGAAAATAAACCACATACGGTCAAGTGTGGATGAAAACGACTATCACCTATGGTGACGGCCAACCGTAGGTTCAGGGTTTACACATTTTTAAAAAAAAAACTAGGTTGTCTAATTCATTTTTTATGCAATAGATTAACAATGTTTATATTAGGGTTATTAAATGGGTTTATAATTGGGTGTGCATGCTAGGATTTATAATTGGGTTTGAATTCTAGGGTTTCATACTCGAAATGAGTGCATTCAGACAATATAACAATAATGAGAGTAAGTTATAAGGTTGTAAGATACCAGAATTTGAGCTTAAGATATAAAGAATAAGTTGTGAGGTTGATAAAAAAATGGGAGTAGGTTATGAGGTTGAGAGAATGGTTTGGAAGGGAAGTTAGAGAGAGAGAGAGAGAGGAAATAGAAAAAGTGAAGTTTAAATTTTTATATGACAATCACATATGCATTGTTATGTTTTTTGGGTGTTATGAATAAATAATAGATATTTATGTGGTGTTTTGTAAAAAAGAGTATTTTTCATTCATGACACTTGTGTCTATGCCATTTGACATATACCATCCGTTACGAAAAAGTGTTAAAATATGTGTATTTGGACATTTACCTCGGGAGTTACACTATGAAGAACACAGTGGAAATATGTATTTTATCTCCCCCGAGTTAAACAGTTTATCGTGGAGAAGTTAAGCAAACTTTTCATGCTAAACTGTTTTCAGTGAAAGTAATAATTATTTTTTAAAATGCAAAAGTTTGCGTTTAAAATAATATATCACACAAAATGTTCTATGCACTATACTGTTTTGCACGTCAAGTATGGAACCCGCATTTAGATAACTTGTAGAGAAAACCAAGTTTTACACACACTCTCTCTCTACCCCTTTGTATAGTGTATTCTACATAATCTCATACACACTCTTTAATTGACTAAATGTAGAATACACTATAGAAAGGGGTAGACGGAGAGAGTATGTAAAACATAGTTGTCTCTACAAGTTATCTAAATGTGGGTTTCATATTTATACCACCATTGTGAGTGACCTTATACTCTAGTTTGTTAAGAAGGCCTGCAACATGTCCCTGTCTATGTCCTTGTTCATATAGTTGTTTATACTTTTACTTGTTGAATAAGCAATACTCAATAAATAAATAATAAGATGTTATAAATGCTTAAAAGAGGAGCAGTAGCTAAATTATGAAATGCAACATGAAGGACGTTATAAATGCTCAAAAGAGGAGCAGTAGAAAAATATGAAATACAGGAAGAGGATCATATTATCTAATAAAATAGATCGTTGCAATATGAATGGCTCCACGGTAATGTATTCCTCTACAATTGATCCTTCAATGTATCGTGAATTCTTGATGTAACCTTTAAAAAATTTCATCAATCTTTCAAACGGATATATCCATCGATATCTAATTAGGCCGCAAAGAAGTGCCTCGTCGCATAGGTATACCAACAAGTGAACACTTATGTCAAAAAATGATTGGGGAAAGTACTTCTCCAACCCATAAATCGCTTAGGTTATAGCTAATTTTGCAGCCACTATGTGCTCTCGATTGACTACCTTATCCCATAAAAGTATGATGCAGATGCTAATTTGCATAATGCCCCTCCACAAATCCTTGTGCTTGGAGAAACAGTGCTTTCATAATCATATGCCAATCATAGGACTTACACTTATGTAAATCATGGGTAGCATAATTCACAATCCTTTGCAAGATGGATGAAAAATTAGATGGTTCCTTCAAATTATATATTGTGTCTAAAAGCACCTTTCTTTCCTCACTCGCCAAAGTAAACGCACCAGGGGGATTTATTCTCCTTCCCCTACTATCTTCTTTCAACTATATTTGGGACTTAAGTTTCAATGATTTAAGATATTTTCGTGTATTTTTATCCATCATTCGAATGAATCCCTCAAGGAATGTGCCCACAATATGTTTAGTGATGTTCTTCTCTGCATGCATCACATCAAATACATAGCGCACCGGATTATTCTTCAATTAAGGGAAGTTAAATAAATTTGACCACTTAGACCATGCCTTTCTTTTCTCAGTTTCATTCACAGTTGGAGTCTTCTTATTCTTGACATTATTCAATTTAGGATTCTTACCTGGTATATTATGGCCACAATTAGAAGATTTACTTTCAATTTCTGAACCTAAAAGTTTTCTCTGAGGTAGCGTATGTTCAACCCCGTCCAATAACAAATTGGACCCTTTCCCAATTCTAAAACTATGAGTAAGTGGTAAAATCCTCCTATGGCAATGGAATATATTTTTTTCTGCTAGCTTTGAGATGCAGAGATTCATTCTCCTCTCCATAAATAGGACACCTAAAAAACACATATACTACACAACCGAATAATGTCTTACAAGATGAAAAAGCATGAATCGCCCACATCAACATAGCTTTCATCACAAACTCTTCTTTTTTTAAAGAGCCACACGCGGCACACCTTATTCCCATAAATGATTTAATTCTTCTACTAAAGGACCCAAGTAGACATAGATGTCCTCAATGAGGGCCTTTGTCCCAAGTACCAACAAAGACATCATCAAAAATTTAGGTCTCATACACTGTGAATGAGGGAGGTTGAGTGGTGCTAGGATCACTTCCATACACTCTGGTTGGTGCTTAGATTTCCAAATGAATTGAAACCATTTGTTGATATTGCCAAACAAATGTTACACTATTCTCGAGAAAAATCGAGATACTCATAACTCATCATTTTCCAAGCATTAGAATCAATATGATGACGCATGAGATTATCCCCTACTTCTTCCCTAGCATGCAACGTCATTGTTTCCACTATCTATAGTACTATGAAAAACCTCTTCAATATAGGTCTAATGGGAAAATATTTTGACACTTTGTGAGTCACTTTTGAGTTTATGCCTTCCTTGCCATTAGATTGCACATATCTAGGTTCATCTCATACCGAACATCGATCGAGATTACTCCTTTCGGTATAGTATGTAGTCATACACACAAGCATGGATTGACTTATACTTCATTCCCAAACCTTTCAAACAGTTTTTCATAGTAGGCTAGCTATTTAGAAGCATATTCTCCTTGGGTAGCAAATGCTTCACCCAATTTAAAATTCATGTCACACTATTGCCAGACAAACCATATTGGGTCTTCAAACTATACAAACCAACCATGGCATGCAAAGTTGTTTGTTCTTTGTCACAACCAGTGTGCAACGGTTAGGTCGCTTTAAATTTTAAACTTGGATAGTCATCATCAAGGTTTATCCCGATACCTTCATGATCACATGAACCTTGTACATCGTCAGTGACGTTATTTTCTTCCACTTTATGAACTCCATATGCGTCATCAACTAAATCCTCTGGCATATTATGATCTACATTGCCCTCCTTCCCTTGTACACATATCCAAATAGTTTAAGGTTGTTGTGAAGCTTGCTCAAAGAAAAAAGGAATATGCGATTACCCTTGAAAAACTCAAAATCGATAACTATCTTTTATACCCCATCTTAACAAATGTAGTTCAACTGTTTTTCACTCAAAAACTTTGTCACTCCTACACTTAGCACACATACACGAGAACTCTACATCATTACGACATCTCTTAACGTATTTCACAAATTCATTATCACATCAACGAAACACATCCGCTAGTCTCTCACCCATCAACTTTTTTTATAGAGGATATCCCATCACAGCTACTTCAAATAATCACCTATTTTGGGTAAGAAGCGTATATTCATGGATTAGTATAAACAAAAGTGTGAAAATTTAGTAGCTTATCCACATTGTTTCAATTTGAGGAAAATTCGACAGCATATATCCATAGTTCCCCAAGTACACGACACAGATTCACAAGTGTTCATGCCATTTATATTTCTCAATTTAAATAGCACTAAACATCGCATCATCTAGTATGTACCCAGTGAACATTAAGAGATGACAGTAGAACTTCCCCCAAAAGTATCAAGTGTAAGCCACTAAGAACATTATTATACAGAAACTATGTTGTCCCAAACTGTCTAAACAGGACAATTTGAGGTATCTCATTAAAGGGGTAATGACTCTCGAACAATTCTAAGGGCTATTGAATGCATACTCATAAGAACTAGAAGTCTAGTACCTATGTACACTATATGTAACTTAAGAGGCTGATAACTATGTATAATTTAACACTATAGACTTATTTGGTAATTAACGGTAACATCGGAACATAGATTGTCGGATGATTCAAATTTACAATGAATTAGATTTTACCCGCGTGATACAATGAATTAGATTAAAAAAGTATATACTTTTTAAATTAATAATGTTACACACACACGAGTTAGAACCGTATTTACTTTTTGAGTGTACGATTGTTTCCCACCGTATTGTTATATCACGGGGGTAAAATCTAATTTATTATAAATTTGAATCATTAAACAATGCATGAGTATAACATTAGCGCCAATTACCAACTAATTTCTATAATGATGATGTTTCATTGATGTTTTAAAATTTATAATATGTTTCATTTCTGTCTTATTTATATTTCCATGGTAGATATGTTTCATTTATGCTTATTTAATATTTCCACATCATCTCACTACTACGTAGAATCACAACCTTAAATGTTAGAAATGCCTAGGGCCAACCTGTCACGACCCTAACCCAATAGTAGTAGGGAATGAGTGTCTTGACATGCCACCAAGGCATTCAATGTTATGGACTTAAAATATTTCTTAAAATAAATGCAACGGAAATACATTCACATGGTCATGAATCGTAAACTATTGAAAAAAATGGAATTACGTCATCAAAGCTTTCTAAAAGGGAACTTCATATGTATTAAAGTATGAGCGGATTACAACTTATGCCAAAATTAAAAACTTATTACTAAAGAGCCAAACATGCTCTATCGCCTAAAAACAAACGTTATATTTAAAATTATAACAAAAGAGCTCCTCAAGCTAGATCTTCAACATAGTCCTTCTACACTCCATCCTCCAGTCTAATTATTTCCTGAAAAATCGTTATTTATACAACGTCAGCTAAAAGCTGAATAAGATTTAATCTCCCGACATTCCAAGGTTTTCAGAAAATAGATACCTATTCAAGTCAAAAGAGATGGCATATACATATATGGATAGGAACTTGCAGTAAATAAATATATATTTTGAAATGATAGTATATATATCACAATTGGATAGCTCAGAATAAGAAGAATGCAACAAATCAAATGTGATATATTTTTCTTTCAATCATATCATTTCAATGGCCAAGTACACTCTACTACCGTATTCTTCTACCGTATTATACCCCGGTAGTTGAGGGTCAATCGAACTAGTTCGTCACAACGCCTTATTTAGGGCACACCAGCGATAACCTAACTGGGAAGGTCAGTCAGTAAAGAGGTCCCTTAGGCCGAATCATATTTTCAATATTCAATATCCTTTTCAATAATCATTTTAATCAGTATGTTTATAGGGAAAAATATAAACATATCACAATTGAATCAATCATCGGTATCACATGAATTTTGAGAATAAAAGCAGTTCATAAAATATATATAGTTTTCATAATATCATATAATCAAAATACACAAGGAATGTCAGAGTACTCACCTAAAATCGAGGCTCGAAAATATAGATATTGAGTCTTGGATCACACGTTAATCTAATAAATACAATAAAGGTTTAATTATGTATTCTAAATAAGGCCCAATTCTAAATATTGTGTTTTAATCCTAAAATATCTTGCTGAAAAAGGTTACTAAAACCATTTTCTCAATTTTTAATATTCATTCATCGCATTTAAAGAATTTCAATTCATAGTTCTTCCTAATCAGTCGGTTCCCAGTAGAGATGGAGGGTCACAGGGGCACCACTTAAATACCATCTCATCTAGACAGAACATTTCTGGAGTTATTCCCAGTAGAGATGGAGGGTCACAGGGGAACCACTTAAATACCATCTCAACTAGACAGAATTTCACCGGGACTGACTTTGGAATTACTTAAATGAGATTCCATAATACGAGCAATTGCTTACAAAAATTATTTTAAAAAGCGTATATATATTTTTCAAACAAGTTGACATATTTTGAAAATAAAATCAATTTAGATTGTTTTCAAATTTTAAGTTTTGATTAGTAAAGTCTTTAGTGTATTTTACCAGCATAACTACTAAGTAAAGCTATAAAATACGAAATTAAAACTACAAAAATGAATTATAACATTTAAATAAAATCATACCTACGAAATGAATTATTTCTTCGAAATTATAGAACTCCTTCTTAAGATATTTCCCAAGCTTTCTATCACTCTTTCTTACTATAATTCTCAAGGAATTGGTGTGAGTTTCAAATGAACCCTAAGGCCCTATTTATAGGTTTCCAAAAGTCTTACGGTGTTGACATGTGTCTAGGTGATCAAGCATTACGGTGGCAAGTCATCGTTTGGGTGTCGCATTCCGGAGTGGTCTTGCAGTCTAACATCACCAAATGATGACAAGTGTTTAGCTTTCTCTCTGAAGATGACATGTGTAAGGTGGAGGTGACCAGCACGTGGTGGAAAGGTGATAAGGGTATAAGGGTCATTTCACACATGAAGGGTACTTTAGTAATTTCACACTATATATTTTTAATATTTCTTAGAGGTCCTTGAAAATATTTTATTTACAAAATGGCCCTTTTATATTTTTACTTTAGTCCCTAAAGTTTCAAAAAATTATATTTTCTACCCCAAAACTTATTATATACCTTAAGATATGTCTAAGACTTCGATTTCATCCTATTTACGATTGATTCTTCATATTTAAAAATGGGGTTTGTTATATTGATAGCCAATAACATCACATATCTAATAATACAACATTTATAAGATAGTAAGTAACACATGAGTGTAAAAACAAACTATATACATATGAGCACATAAAAGTGGGGTCATTACATCCTACCCTCCTTATGAAAAGTTTGGTCCCCAAACTTGACTCATATTAATTTACAAACATGTATGGATATATCTCCTTTATTTCATCTTCCCGCTCCCACGTTGCTTCTTCAACTGAATGATTTCGCCATAATACTTTGACCAGTGGAATTATCTTGGTCCGTAATATTTGATCTTTATGGTCCAAAATTTCTACCGGATGCTCAATGTATGACAAGTCTTCTCTAACTTGAAGAGGTTCGTGATTTAAGATATGTGTTAGATCTGGGACATATTTATTTACCATTGATACGTGAAACACATTATGTACACTAGAGAGTTCAGGTAGTAAGGCTATTCTATACGCAACAACTCCTATCTTTTCAAGGATTTCAAAAGGTCCTATGTATCTTGGGCTAAACTTCCCTTTCTTCCCGAATCGTATTACTCCCTTTGAAGGCGATACTCGTAAGAACACATAATCTCCTTTTTAAAATTCTAACTGTCGGTGTCGATTCTCAAAATAACTCTTTTGACGGCTTTGAGCGATTCGAAGTCGGTCTTGTATCAATTTCACTTTCTCTGTTGTGATCTGAATCAATTCTGGTCCCAATAATTTTCTTTCTCCAACTTCTACCCAACATGCGGGAGAACGACACCTTCTACCGTATAGTGCTTCATATGGAGCCATTTGAATAGTTTCTTGATGACTATTATTATAGGCAAACTCCACTAAGAGTAAATGATCATCCCAATTCCCCTTTAAATCAAGTACACAGGCCCTAAGCATATCCTCTAAGGTTTGAATGGTTCTCTCAGATTGTCCATCTGTTTGAGGATGAAAAGCGGTGCTGAAATTCAATTTTGTTCCCATGGCTGCTTGTAGGCTTTTCCAAAAGCGAGAAACGAATCTAGGGTCACGATCTGAAATAATTGAAATTGGGGTTCCATGAAGCCTAATAATTTCCCTCACATACAACTTGGCTAACTTTTCTAATGAATGGGTAATTTTAATGGCAAGAAAATGCACAGATTTAGTTAACCTATAAATAATTACCCAAATAGAATCATTACCATTTGAACTCCTTGGTAAACCTGTCACAAAATCCATGGTAATATGTTCCCATTTCCATTCAGGGATAGGTAGAGGTTGTAATAATCCTGATGGTTTCTGATGTTCAGCTTTTACTTGTTGACAAACCAAATAGTGAGATACAAATTCCGCTATCTCCCTTTTCATATTATTCCACCAAAACACTTCTCGAAGATCTCTATACATCTTAGTATTTCCAGGATGAAACGTAAATCTCGAGCAATGAGTTTCCTCCAAAATTTGCTTCTTTAGTTGGGCATCACGTGGAACACACACTCTATTTCCAAACCTCAATATATCATCCCGTATCGCAAATTCAAATATCTTCCCTTCAATAACCTCTTCTCTGATCTTCTTCAGTTGTGGGTCATTTACTTGTGCAATTTTGATCCTTTCCATCAACGTGGGTTGTACTTGTAAGGTTGCGATTATTCCTCCTTTGCTATAAATACGTACATCTATTTCCATACTTCTCAAATACGCTAACAAAGGTTCCTGATTTGTAATGAGACATGCTAAATTTGTTGTAAACTTTCTACTTAAAGCATCATCTACTACATGTGCTTTCCCTGGGTGATAATGAATATTTAAATCATAATCCTTCATCAATTCTAACCACCTCCTTTGTCTCATGTTCAATTCTTTCTGAGTAAATATATATTTCAAACTCTTATGATCGGTATAAATCTCACAAGTCTCACTATATAAATAGTGTCTCCAAATCTTAAGAGCAAAAATTATAGCAGCTAATTATAAGTCATGGGTTGGATAATTCTGTTCATGTGGTTTTAATTGTCTCGAGGCATAAGCTACTACTTTCCCATTTTGCATTAGCACACATCCCAAACCATTTTTTGAAGCATCACTGTAAATCACCAATCCTCATGTCCCCGAAGGAATAGTCAAAATTGGGGCAGTTACTAATCGATTCTTAAGTTCTTGAAAACTATTCTCAACTTCCTCAAACCATTCATATTTTACCTTCTTTTGTGTTAACCTGGATAAAGGTTTGGCAATGCTAGAAAATCCTTCAACAAATCTTTGATAATAACCTGCTAATCCAAGGAAACTACGAATCTCTGTTACATTAGTTGGTCTAGGCCAATCTAGTATAGCCTCGATCTTTTGAGGGTCAACCGACAGTCCCTCTTTGGAAATGACATGTCCTAGAAAAGAAATGCTGGGCAACCAAAACTCACACTTCTTTAATTTTGCATATAATTTCTCCTTCCTAAGGATTTGTAATACTGTCTCTAAATGTTTCTCGTGTTCTTCAATACTCTTGGAATAAATAAGGATGTCATCAATGAAAACAACCACACATTGATCCAAATATTTCCTAAACACTCTATTCATCATATCCATAAAAATGGATGGTGCATTAGTAATTCCAAATGGCATCACAAGAAATTCATAGTGACCATATCTAGTACGAAAAGCTGATTTTGAAATATCATCTTCCTTAATCTTCAATTGGTGATATCCTGACCTAAGGTCAATCTTAGAAAATACTTGCGCACCTTGTAGTTGGTCAAACAAATCATCTATGCGAGGTAAGGGGTATTTATTCTTAATGGTTACCTTATTCAGTTCACGATAATCTATACATAACCTCATCGTCCCATCCTTCTTTTTAACAAATAACACCGGAGCACCCCAAGGGGATATACTTGGTCTAATAAAACCCTTGTCTAACAGATCTTGTAATTGAACTTTTAATTCCTTCAATTCTAAAGGTGCCATGTGATAAGGTGATTTTGAGATTGGTGTGGATCCAGGAAGAAGGTCAATCGTAAACTCTATTTCTCTACTAGGAGGTAGACTGCGTAAATCATCCGGAAAAACATTTGGAAAATGTTTTGCTATAGGTATCTCTTCTAAACTAGGATCCTTCATTTGCAAATCAATAACACTTGGAAGAAATCCTTGACATCCTTTCTTAAGAAAACTATAGGCTTGCATTGCAGAGACAATACACATGGGAGATAGGACGCCAGTTCCTTCAAAACTGAATTTTGGTTGGTTAGGAATTTGGAAAGTAACTCTCTTCTCAAAACAATCTACATTAGCATGATATGATGCTAACCAATCCATCCCCATAATGACTTAGAAATCTGTTATGTCTAAAACTATCAAATCGACATATAGTTTATGACTACTAACATTTATAGGGTAAGATTTATATACTAATGTACCCGTAAATAAATCACCAGAAGGAGTAGAAGCGTGTATGTTATGATTCAAGGGTTTAGGAATATTAGGAAAGCGATTAACGAAACGTAAAGACACAAATGAATGGGTAGAACCAGGATCTATTAAAACTTGAAAAGGCTGTGTACATATAGAAAGTATACCTGACAAAACTGCATTAGAAGCCCTTGCATCAGAAAGATTAGAAATTCTACCTTGTCTGCCATGATCTTTATTGTTATTGAAAGTCTTCATTGGCACCTTCCCTTTGTTAGGGCAATCTCTCATTTTATGTCCCTTTTGGCCACACCCAAAGCAATTTCCTATTTCTAGGTAACATGGTTGCCCTCTATGAATATTACCACATCGTTGGCATCTATCAACATTAAAGGGTTTATTCGCAAAAGGTCGCCCTGTATTGGGTATAGTCCTAATGGGTTTATTATTGGGGTTCCTTCCTCTTTGTTCCCCAAACTTCCTCTTCCCGTCTCTAATCTGATTATATTCTTCACTGTCCTTCTCAGCTATCGTTGCTCTAGTCACCACGTCAGTATATGATGTCAACTTCAGGATGGAAATTAGACTACGAATGTTCAACCTTAACCCACGTTCAAACTTCTTGGCCTTTAAAGTATCGGTTATCACAACATGAGGTGCAAAACGGGATAACTCGGTAAACTTCGCCTCGTATTGACTAACCGTCATATTTCCTTGAACTAAACTCATGAAGTCGGCTGTTTTTTGGTCTTGTACCGTTTCAGGAAAGTATTTCTCGTAGAATATCACTAGGAAATCATTCCAACCTATGGGGTTATTCCTTTCCTCGTATATTCTCTTAGTCATTCTCCACCAATGTTCGGCTTCACTTTCTAACATAAACGTTCCAAATGATACTATTTATTCATCAGTACACTTAAGAACATCGAGTATCTTTTCTATTTGCATCACCCAACTTTCTGCTTCAGTGGGGTTAGGAGTCCCTTTAAAAGATAGAGGAATCAACTTCTTGAACTGTTCAATAGTACATTTACTTAGTTCAGGATTCCTTGGTACTCCATTATTTACTTGATGCTCCACAATCTTTGCTAGACTTTCGATCGCCTTGTATGCACCTTCCAGTCCTTCAATACTTGAATCACTAGTTCCCATAGATGATCTTCTCTTGGTCATTTTCTACAGTCATGGCAAAACGTAAGACCTACTATACTATATCAAGATTGAAAACTAAAATACTAGTTATAAATAATTTAACACATAGGGAAGGTTATCACATAAATCAGATATTTAATACTATCTCCTAAGGATTGAAACACGAAATCTATAACGTTCGAAACCTATGTTCAGTAGTCTACGGGTTTATAACGTATGCTTTGATACCACCTCTGTCACGACCCCAACCCAATAGTAGTAGGGAATGAGTGTCTTGACATGCCACCAAGGCATTCAATGTTATGGACTTAAAATATTTCTTAAAATAAATGCAACGGAAATACATTCACATGGTCATGAACCGTAAACTATTGAAAAAAATGGAATTACGTCATCAGAGCTTTCTAAAAGGGAACTTCATATATATTTAAGTATGAACGGATTACAACTTATGCCAAAATTAAAAACTTATTACTAAAGAGCCAAACATGCTCTATCGCCTAAAAACAAACGTTATATTTAAAATTATAACAAAAGAGCTCCTCAAGCTAGATCTTCAACATAGTCCTTCTACACTCCATCCTCCAGTCTAATTATTTCCTAAAAAATCGTTATTTATACAACGTCAGCTAAAAGCTGAATAATATTTAATCTCCCGGCATTCCAAGGTTTTCAGAAAATAGATACCTATTCAAGTCAAAACAAATGGCATATACATATATGGATAGGAACTTGTAGTAAATAAATATATATTTTGAAATGATAGTATATATATCACAATTGGATAGCTCAGAATAAGAAGAATGCAACAAATCAAATGTGATATATTTTTCTTTCAATCATATCATTTAAATGGCCAAGTACACTCTACTACTGTATTCTTCTACCGTATTATACCTCGGTAGTTGAGGGTTAATCGAACTAGTTCGTCACAACGCCTTATTTAGGGCACACCAGCGATAACCCAGCTGGGAAGGTCAGTCAGTAAAGAGGTCCCTTAGGCCGAATCATATTTTCAATATTCAATATCCTTTTCAATAATCATTTTAATCAGTATGTTTATAGGGACAAATATAAACATATCACAATTGAATCAATCATCGGTATCACATGAATTTTGAGAATAAAAGCAGTTCATAAAATATATATAGTTTGCATAATATCATATAATCAAAATACACAAGGAATGTCAAAGTACTCATCTAAAATAGAGGCTCAAAAATATAGATATTGAGTCTTGGATCACACGTTAATCTAATAAATACAATAAAGGTTTAATTATGTATTCTAAATAAGGCCCAATTCTAAATATTGTGTTTTAATCCTAAAATATCTTGCTGAAAAGGGTTACTAAAACCATTTTCTCAATTTTTAATATTCATTCATCGCATTTAAAGAATTTCAATTCATAGTTCTTCCTAATCATTCGGTTCCCAGTAGAGATGGAGGGTCACAGGGGCACCACTTAAATACCATCTCATCTAGACAGAACATTTCTGGATTTATTCCCAGTAGAGATGGAGGGTCACAGGGGCACCACTTAAATACCATCTCAACTAGACATAATTTCACCGGGACTGACTTTGGAATTACTTAAATGAGATTCCATAATACGAGCAATTGCTTACAAAAATTATTTTAAAAAGCGTATATATATTTTTCAAACAAGTTTACATATTTTGAAAATAAAATCAATTTAGATTGTTTTCAAATTTTAAGTTTTGATTAGTAAAGTCTTTAGTGTATTTTACCAGCATAACTACTAAGTAAAGCTATAAAATACGAAATTAAAACTACAAAAATGAATTATAACATTTAAATAAAATCATACCTACGAAATGAATTATTTCTTCGAAATTATAGAACTCCTTCTTAAGATATTTCCCAAGCTTTCTATCACTCTTTCTTACTATAATTCTCAAGGAATTGGTGTGAGTTTCAAATGAACCCTAAGGCCCTATTTATAGGTTTCCAAAAGTCTTACGGTGTTGACATGTGTTTAGGTGATCAAGCATTACGGTGGCAAGTCATCGTTTGGGTGTCGCATTCCGGGGTGGTCTTGCAGTCTAACATCACCAAATGATGACAAGTGTTTTAGCTTTCTCTCTGAAGATGACATGTGTAAGGTGGAGATCACCAGCACGTGGTGGAAAGGTGATAAGGGTATAAGGGTCATTTCACACATGAAGGGTATTTTGGTAATTTCACATTATATATTTTCAATATTTCTTAGAGGTCCTTGAAAATATTTTATTTACAAAATGGCCCTTTTTATATTTTTACTTTAGTCCTTAAAGTTTCATAAAATTATATTTTCTACCCCAAAACTTATTATATACCTTAAGATATGTCATAAGACTTCGATTTCATCCTATTTACGATTGATTCTTCATATTTAAAAGTGGGGTTTGTTATATTGATAGACAATAACATCACATATCTAATCATACAACATTTATAAGATTGTAAGTAACACATGAGTGTAAAAACAAACTATATACATATGAGCACATAAAAGTGGGGTCATTACACAACCAATTCAATGGCCATCTAAATGTTCAAATTCACCAGTCAACAAAAATTCAAGAACCCCAAACAAAAATTCAAATAGTAATGCAAAATATTCAATAAATGAGAAACATGTTAGCATAATAAGGTGACATCATTTTTAAATTAGCACAAAAAATAATAAATTAGCACAGTAAATTACAAAAATTAAAAAAGTGCATGTATTTGTGTGTGTTTGGTATCATTTTTAAGATTTCAAATTAATTTCATTTGTAAAAATCAAACTAGGTTCTTTTAGGGATTTTTATTTTAGGGTTTTCATGAATGAGTAAAAGGGAGACCAAGGACCTCCATGAATGAGTAAAAGGGAGACCTAGGACCTAGTTTACTCCTCATGCTTTGGAACCTCCCTTCCAATATGCTAGAACTTCAATCATTTGCGCGATTAGAGAAACAATCAAGAGAACTTTATTTTTACTAATTTCTTTGTATTTAAAAATTTCATAAGAAATAACTATTGAAGCAAAATACACTAACTAGTCAAATAACATCCCCTCGAGGGAGGGGGGAGAGAGAGAGAGTCAGAGTATGAGAACTGTCAATCATGGATACATGCTTTGGAACCTACCTTCCGAACTTCAATCATTTGTGTGATCAGAGAACTAATCTAGAGAACTTTATTTTTACTAATTTCTTAGTATTAAGAACTATTGAAGCAAAATGCACTAACTAGTGGAAAAACATCCTATAGGAGGGAGGGGGAGAGAGATAGTCAGAGAATGAGAAATATCAATCATGGATAAATTATGGAAAACAATATAATTGGTATCAGAATTGTTGTGTTATTGTAGGAGGCTCAATCCTTAAGTATGATAGTACCAGGTATGTATTTTCTTTGTGTTTATTTTTTTTCTTTCAAACTTTCGATTTTTTTTTATTTTCGATAAGATTTTGGAACACCATATTAACTCTCGAATTTTTTCGAACAAAATAGAATAAGATCTTGTTCTATATTTCAGAAATTTTGATTTTATCCCCAAAAAACCTTTTTCGCAGAATTTTCCAAATTTTCCAATTTTGGAAAAAAATACCTTGAAAAAATTAAAATCTGAATTGTCAAAGATTTTCTTTCCTAAAAATAGGAAATATTTCTGTAAGGTCCCTTTCTGATTCGATCAGGCTGCAAACAGCCTTGGATAGTTTAAACTTTCTTTCCAATCTACACGTGGTTAATTAAATATGTTATTACAAGATAGTATGTAAAATATTCATACTGACAAATGCCATTTAGAAAGTTCATTGATAGTGGATATGTTTAAAGTTCAAAAACTGATTTGCGTTGTTTATAAAATTAGCTCTCATTATGTGAATCATAAGTCATTTTCGTTGGTTTACATACGGATGCAGAAATTAAATACGAGGTGATGACACGACCTCTTGCATCTTTTCAATCTGGAAAGACTCGGAAGTCTATCAAGAAGTTGTTTTCTGTCAATTTTGTCAAAAAGGGGTTGCAAGGGTCAAGGCGTTAAAGCGTAATCTTCCTCTGCGTGATGTATATATAAAATAGTAGGAACGGGGGGCCTAAAATAAAAATCAACTAAAAACATGTCCTACAATGACTTGTAATGAAATGAAATGCAAATGGAAGCAAATAGCAATAAAAAAAATCTTTTGAAATTCCTATATTTTCAAAATTTGATTCAAATTATCCTGTTATTCATAATACTAAAATATCAAAGAATTGGAACAGAATATATAAATATTTGTATATATCAAATAGTAGAAATATGCCTAAAATCAAAATTAACTAAAAACATTCACTATAATTACTTTTAATAAAATGAAATGCTAATGGAAGCAAATAGCAATTAGAAGTCTTGGCTCTTTGCAACCATCTATTTTCCTTGTGAATTTATGATATTTTCAATATTTGATCCCAATATATCCTGAATTTGGAATGATGTATTTAGTTTCTCAACTCTGTTTTTTCCAAATACTAAAATATTAAAAAGAACTGGAACTGAATTTGAAACCATATTGATATTTCGGATATTTCTGAATTTCTGCTCTAAAATCGCTGAAACTATGTTTCGAGAAGTAACATACATTCAACTAAAAGACATTTTGCATATAGTTATATTTGTGCTTAAATTATCAACAACAAAAGTATCATGTAAATCCATATGTAGCGTTTACCTTAGTAATCTATATGAATTTTAAATGGATGATATACATATGTATTTAGGGACTAGCACAACAAGTACAAGCTTTATCAGTATCTTATCTCTCTGAACTTGAAGTTCTCATCAAGTTATGAGGATATATATTCCTAGATAATCTATTTTCAGTCTATATTTAATTTTATTGCAGTTTTAAAGTTTAAATTTTTTGATAATTCTGAAGTCTCTTGAATATTTAGAATATTCGTGCCGTGACTCCAATTCTGGATCAGCTCTTTCTCTGGTTTGATGGTGGATCTTGTTCCTTGTTTGGAGTTGGAATTCAGGTTGTTGTTGTGCGGTGTATATTGTGGGTATTTTTTCCTAGGGATTGAGAAATGGTGATGGTTAGGTTTGAGGTTGTTTGGTGTCTTTGGGCCTGATTGTTGCTTCGTCTTCTTGAGAAGTATGGTTTTGATTTGAGATTGTTGTTGATGGTTTTTTTTGTTCTAGTGAGGTAAATGCTTTTGATTCCTATTTTGTTAGTGTTGTATTGTTTTCTTTCCTATCGCGTAGCTTGTGGGTGTGATTGGTTGATACGTGCTTTGTTTCCAAAGTCTTCATGAGTTTCTTGGATCTTGTTGTTTTTGGACCCGGGGACTAATTATTTGGGCTGATTATGTAGGTCTTGGTTCAGGGTTGCTTTGGTTTTGTTTTTGTGGGTTTGAGGTTTCTTTTGTTGTTTTGAGTCAGAGCCGGCTGTGAAGCAGGGACACTTCGTCGGAGGTGACATACCCATTTCGGACACTCTTACGAACATGACATCCGTGTTAAATTAATGCATAGCTTAGCTGCTCTACCTAGTGTTCCTAATTAATATATAGGGGCTGCTGTAGAGGCTGCTTAGGGGCTACTTAGGGGCTGCTATAGAGGTTACTTAGGGGGTGCTATAGGGATAATTATTGTGTGCCTAAGAGGGCAATTAATGTGTCTAGTTAGTTGAAAAATCTGAGCATATAAATGTAACCCATCACCTATGTTTTAGATATGTAATCTGCTGAAAATAAAAACAACACTTCTTTCTCTAAGAACAAGTTTGTCTTCTCCAACTTATCTCCAATTTTTTCTTCAATCCTTCACTTCTTCTAATACAACCATATAGTTCTCATTTAAATTCCAAAAAGGGGGTATCAGAGCCTGATTCAGATCAAGAGTTGGGTGTATTTTCTTTGCTGAACAGAAAACAAATCCGACGAAAAGCGACAGAAAATTTATGGCAAGTTCTAGCAACCAAATGGGTACCCAACAACCCTTTATTCCAATTTTTGATGGAGAGAACTATGATTTCTGGTCTGTAAAAATGAAAACCATTTTTCTTTCATTTGATTTATGGGAGTATATTGAAGATGGGTTTGATGAACCGGAGGATATCACGGCTTTATCAGAAGCTCAAAAGTATAAGTTGAAGGAGCACAAGAAGAAAGATGCAAAAGCTTTAAGCCTAATCCAACAAGGGTTAGTTGAAACAATATTTCCAAGAATCATCAATGCAAACAAAGCAAAGGAGGCTTGGGATATTTTACAAAAAGAATTCAGAGGTACTTTGAAGGTAAGGGCTATTAAAATTCAGTCCTTAAGAAGAGATTTTGAGAATATGAAGATGAAGGATGTGGAAATATTGAAAGATTATTTCTCTAGATTAATGGAGATTGTGAATCAAATGAAAACATATGGGGAACAACTTTTCGATCAAAGGATTGTTGAAAAAATTTTGATTAGTTTGCTGGAAAAGTATGACCCCCAATGTTGCCATTGTTGAAGAAACTAAAGAAATAGGCTCTTTGAGTGTTGAAGAATTGATGGGTTCCATTAAAACATATGAACAAAGGTTGAGTAGACACTCCGAAAAATCTGTTGAGAGTGCCTTTCAATCTAAGCTCAATGTTGGGGCCAAACCATTTTTTGAGCAACCCAAAGGTGAATCTTCAAGAGGTGGAAGACATGGAAGAGGAAGAGGAAGAAACACTCGAGGAAGAGGTAGAAATAATTTTGAAAGAATAGAAAGTAATGAAAGTTTTAATCAACAAAAGTGTAGTATTTGCAAGAGAAGTAGCCATATTGATAAAGATTGTTGGTTCCGGGGAAAGCCACAATGTCACAATTGCAAGAAATTTGGGCATGTTCAAAAAGATTGTCGGCTCAAGAACAACCAACAAGCTAACTTCACTAAAGAACAAGAATGTGAGGGGAATATGTTTTTTGCTTGTCAAAGTGCATCGGAGCAAAGAAATGATTTGTGGTTTCTTGATAGTGGGTGTAGTAATCACATGACCGTAGATCAAAATATTTTTACCTCTATGGATACTTATTCTAATTCTCAACTGAAGATGGGTAATGGTGCCTTAGTCCAAACAAAGGGCAAGGGTATTATAGCCATTGAAACGGAGAAAGGAACAAAGTATATCCGAGATGTGTTACTAGTTCCGAATTTAGAGAATAATTTGTTGAGTGTTGGGCAACTTGTGGAATATGGGTACACTATTCTCTTTGAAGAAGACTCGTGCAGAATTTTTGACAAAGGGGGGAGAAGCCAAGTTGTTGCAAAAATCAAGATGGAAAAGAATAGAAGTTTCCCTCTCACTTTTCGATACTCAAAGAATGTAGCCTTGAAGATGAATGTGGTTGACGACATATGGCTATGGCATAGAAGATATGGGACTTGAATTTTCAAAGCATGAAGAATTTGCATAAAAAGAGCATGGTTTACGGGCTGCCAAGCATCCAAGAAGTAAATGGAATTTGTGAAGGATGCGCTCTTGGAAAGCACCACCGAGAGCCTTTTCCAAAGGAGAAAGCATGGAGAGCTAAAGCACCATTGGAGCTTGTTCATACCGATGTGTGTGGACCAATGAAGAACACTTCTCATGCGGGTAACAAATACTTCATTACCTTTATTGATGATTTTACAAGAATGACTTGGGTGTATTTTATGCAGCAAAAATCATATGTTTATGCCATTTTTAGAAAATTTCACAAACTAGTTGAAACACAATGTGGTCACTACTTGAAATTTTTTAGAAGTGATAGAGGTGGAGAATACAACTCTAAGGAGTTTGATAAATTTTGTGAAGACATTGGCATGGAAAGACAACTAACGGTTGGGTATACTCCACAACAAAATGGAGTGTCAAAAAGGAAGAATAGAACCATTGAGGAAATGGCAAAATCCATGTTACATGAGAAAGGGTTGCCATATACTTTTTGGGCCGAAGCGGTGTATACGGCGGTTTATTTAATGAATAGATGCCCTACAAAGGCCGTAGAAAACCAAACTCCATTTGAGGCATGGAATGGAAGAAAACCATCCGTGAACCACTTGAGGGTGTTTGGTTGTATTTGTTTTGCTCATGTCCCTAAAGAAGTGAGACACAAGCTTGATGAAAGTAGTGAAAAATGCATCTTTGTGGGGTATAGCTCAAAATCAAAGGGCTATACACTCTTTATCTTAAAGAGGAACAAAGTGATTATTTGTAGAGATGTGATTTTTGATGAGAAAGATTTTTGGGATTGGAAAGAAAAAAAATCTCAAAATCAACTTATCACCCTTAATGAAGAATCACAAAGCGTTGAAGAAGATGAAGAGGAAGATGTCGAAGCTCCTCAAACGTCTCTAAATGCAGGTCCAAATGCAAGTCCACAATCATCCTCAAGTTCTCCATCAAGCTCAAACTCCTCATCTCCAAGCTCAACTCCAAGAAGAATAAGAAGTCTAAATGATGTGTATGCTAGATGTAATTTTTGTGTAGCTGAACCGGAGACCTTTGAAGATGCTAAAAATGAAAAAGTCTGGAAGCTTACAATGGAAGAAGAAATTCAGGCTATTGAGAAGAACAAGACTTGGGAATTGGTGGAGAGGCCTAAAAATAAAGAGGTCATTGGTGTGAAGTGGATTTACAAAAGCAAGGTCAATTCGGATGGCTCAATCCAAAAGAACAAAGCAAGACTTGTAGCAAAGGGGTATTCTCATCAACCCGGAATTGATTTTCAAGAGACATTTGCACCCGTGGCAAGGCTTGACACAATTAGAGCACTTTTTGCCATGGCCACTCAAAAAGGTTGGTTTTTGTATCAACTTGATGTAAAATCTGCATTCTTGAATGGTGTGTTAAATGAAGCGGTGTACGTTGACCAACCTCAAGGATTCGTGATGAAAGGTGAGGAAGAGAAGGTATACAAGCTGAAAAAGGCCTTGTATGGCTTGAAGCAAGCTCCCCGAGCATGGTATAGTGAGATTGATGCATACTTCAATGAAAGAGGCTTTCAAAGAAGTAAAAGCGAGCCAACCTTGTACATCAAAAGAAGCAGGGCAGCAGGTATTCTTATTGTCTCTCTTTACGTTGATGACTTGGTGTTTACCGGTAGTGATGCAAAAATGATTGAAGATTTCAAAAGTGACATGATGAAAAATATGAAATGAGTGATTTGGGTCTTCTAAATTACTTCTTACGCATTGAAATTTATCAACAAAAAGATGTTTGCCAAAAGAAGTATGCTAACACCCTTCTTGAAAAATTCAAAATGATGAATTGCAAATCGGTGGCTACGCCTTTGGTGGTTAATGAAAAATTATTGAAAGAAGATGGAAGCAAAGAGGTTGATGCATATATTTATAAAAGTTTGGTTGGAAGTTTGTTGTACTTGACGGCTACGAGGCCGGATATCATGTATGCTTCTAGTTTATTGTCTCGGTACATGCACAAGCCGAGTCAAACTCATTTTGGGGCTACAAAAAGAGTGTTGAGGTACATCCAAGGAACTTCTGATTTTGGCATCATGTATAAGAAGAATGTTGAGATCAAGTTACTTGGGTTTTGTGATAGTGATTGGGCTGGTTCTATTGATGACATGAAAAGTACTTCCGGGTATGTATTTTCTCTTGGCTCCGGAGTAGTTTCATGGGCATCAAAGAAGCAACAAACGGTAGCGCAATCATCCGCCGATGCCGAATATGTGTCAGCATCATTGGCAACTTCATAAGCGATGTGGCTAAGAAGAATTTTGGAGGATGTTGGTGAAAAGCAAGGAGATGCTACTCCAATACTTTGTGACAAACAATCCGCGATTGCCATGACAAAGAATCCCGTCTACCATAGTCGCACCAAGCACATTGCAATCAAACATCATTTCATTAGAGAGGCCGTGGAGGACGAAGACATTCAACTCAAATATATCAAGACCGAAGAGCAAGTTGCGGATATCTTCACCAAAGCTCTACCCAAGGACAAATTTCATTTTCTTAGAGAAATGATGGGTGTTCAACAAATGCATTAAGGGGAGTGTTAAATTAATGCATAACAGATTTTAGCTGCTCTACCTAGTGTTCCTAATTAATGTATAGGGGCTGCTGTAGAGGCTTCTTAAGGGTTACTTAGGGGATGCTATAGGAATTACTTAGGGGCTGCTATAGGGATAATTATTGTGTGCCTAAGAGGGCAATTAATGTGTCTAGTTAGTTGAAAAATCTGAGCATATAAATGTAACCCATCACCTATGTTTTAGATTAATAATTGGTGACAACTTCTTTTCATAAAGAAGAAAAAGACCCGTACAAAGACAACCAATATAATTAAAGACTTTAATTATTAATGTTTTGTTTTTATTTCACCGAGTTACTTTTCACAGTCGGTTGCCAGTCAAGTGTAGTGACCTTGTGATTATAAAATGGAGTGTCCGGTATGTAAGAGAGAGAGAGAGAGAGAGAGAGAGAGAGAGAGAGAGAGAGAGAGAGAGAGAGAGAGAGAGAGAGAGAGAATCAAGTTAGAGAGAGCTCAGAGAGTAATATGTACATGACTGAGTAAACCTATCATAGTTAGGGGTGAGGGGAGAGTTGTATTTACTTATGCTATGCAATAAAAGTATTTTATTTTTCAGAAATCTCTTATGTTAAGTTGTTATTATTCTGCAAACGTCTTCAACTTTCTGTTCATAGAGGACTATTGTGTGGAACCTCTAATGTAGCACATAGGTGTTATACTGTTGAATCTCCATCTGGTGCCGATTTGCCGAGAGTCGTTAGCCAAGTGGTCGTTAGGCATGGTGGCGTACGAGTAGGAAACGGGTCCAACGCCAAACTAGTGGATTGAGGTGCGACACATAAAAAGAGAGTTGCAGGAGGCACTGGCCGGAGAAGAATAGTAACAAACTGAAGAGAAGAAGGAAAGAAGATAAAGATATTGCAAACCAGAAGGAAGTATAAACTCGAACTAAACCCCTAGCTATTTTACATATGATTCTTATAATTCAAATAAACTTGTATAATCCTACAAATCACTACATACTTTTTAGCGTTTGTTAATCAAACAAATATATACTTAACAAGACAAATTCAAGAAGTGGACTCTTAGAGACCCCGTAGATAAAGTACTTATAGAAACTTCTTTAACATATGCAGGTGGTGCTTATAAAAATATAGATAAAAATATTGTGCGGTTAGTACATGAAGTACCTACAATAAAAATAATTAGAACAGGGATCCGTGATCTCTTCAAACATGAATTAAGAATCAAAGAGCTCGCAGAAGAACTTTCAAGACCAGGAAAGTACCAAGAATATACTAGAATACTTGAAGATACTATAACTGTATTAAAATACATTAGACGCAAAAGGTTAACTGCAACAAGAACTACCTTAATTAGAGCAGGAGTGATCCGTTTTCGTCTTAAAAATGTAGAGACACTGCCCCTAGAATGTATAGTAGATTTTTGTCATCCTATAGTGACGAAGAATTAGACAAATTTATAAAAGACAACCTAATTTATATTGTTAATCAAATATATAAAGAAATTAGATTGATAAAACCTCAGTACTGCATAAGGTATTTAAGACTATAATATTTTCCCCAAAAACCTTTTGAAATCTTTAAATACCCAAAGGAAAATATTTATATAGATAATCCTCACTATTCCGAATTCCAGTACGATAGTGACGGTAGAAGCCTAACAAGTAGCGCTGAAACTTCTACATTCAGGCTTTTATATTATAATAGATTTTAAGATGACCTTAATAGACTTTAGAATCTATTAGGATAGAAATGTATATTCCCAGAATCATTAAAAAAAGACAATAGTATATAAAGGACGAAGTGGTCCCTAGATAATTATGGGACTATAGCTGATCCACAAACTAGGTCCGCACGAGAACCTCTCTCTCTCTCTCTGTATATAAGTTAACGATCAATTAACGATTTTATTAAAAAATAATACTTAAAAAGAAATGTTATTAATTCAAATATCCTAACTTTTAAATACGTATTTAAAAAAAATGTAATAAATCCTATATTACATAAGAGCTTTGATAGAGAGATCCCTTTCTGTTACACCTAACTTTAAAGTATTGTACTTTATTTTGTCTTTTATATCCTCCATATAAATAAAGACAAAATAAAGTATAAAACTTTAAAACTAGGGTAAGAAAAGCATTCTCACACATTTTTTCTACTTTTTTGACCGAGTTGATTTAAGTGAAAGTATAATCTTTTTAACCACTTTGGCTTCACCTTTTTACCTACAACTCAAACCCGTAGCCCAACGCCATAAGCCCTTCCCACGTCTTTCTGATATACTGTACTGTACAAGAGTGGTGATGATGATGAAGACATTATCTGTTATTGCTTCCCAAACATTAAGCTTAAGACATGTGGTTGTGGCTCTTCTCAATGCTACTAAAAACTCAATTGCTTCTCCATTAAGGGTTTGTTTCCATTCTCATCCTCACTATTCTACTTTTTCTAAAACTCCACCTGTTTCTCATCTAAATCTAAATACTCCAACCCACTTTTACAATTTTGTTACAAACCAATGCAAATCAGGGTTCAATAGCCTCCAAGATGCCCTAGATTTGTTTAATCAAATGACTCAAATGCGACCCTTGCCATCAATTTTATATTTTAATCAGCAGCTGCTAGGGACCATAGTCAGGATGAAATATTATACCATTGTTATTTATTTGTTTAAGCAAATTGAATCATTGCTAATAGTTGGGGCCAACCTTTGTAATCTTTATTTTTTAATTAACTGTCACTGCTATCTCAAGAGGTTTGATTTGGGTTTCTCTATTTTGGGGAGACTCTTCAAACTTGGTTACCAACCAAACTGTATCACGTTCAGTACTTTGATGAGGGGGTAATTTGTGCGGATAGAATGAGTGAGGTTGTGCACTTATTTAATCAAATGAAGATGGAAGGCATACAACCCGATGGCATAACTTGTGGGACCATTATAAATGGGTTATGTAAAATGGGAAAACTAGCGTGGCTATTAGATTTCTTAAGAGGATGGAAGAAACAAATATGAGGGTCGATGTTGCTGTATATAACACTATTATTGACAGTCTTTGTAAGGACAAACTAGTAGTTGAGGCTTTAGACCTCTTTTCAGAAGTAGTCCGTAAAGGTGTTACACCAAATGTCATCACATACAATACATTGATTCATGGTCTTTGCAATTCAGGCCGGAGGAAAGACGTTACAAAATTGTTGAATGAGATGATGAAGCGGAAAATAAATCCTAACATTATCACTTAGAACACTCTTATAGGTGGCTTGTGCGTGTGGGGCAGCCTCTTGTCGCACTAGAGCTTCTAAATGAAATGCGGGCTTGTGGCCAAAAACCAAATGTCATGACATATAATATTATTTTCGATGGTTTATGCAAAAATCAATGCCTTTCCAGGGCAATGGAATTATTTCAAGAGATAGAAGATTGCGGGTTGCATCTTAACATTGTAACTTACAACACCCTCATTGACGTTATGTGTAAGGCTGGGAAATTTAAAGCTGCTAATGAACTCTTTAATAATCTTTCTAGCAAAGGCTTGCAACCTAATGTCCGTACATACAAAATTTTGATAAATGGATTCTACAAGGAAGGGGTGCTAGGAGAAGAAAATGAATTACTCAAAAGAATGAAAGAGAGTGGTTGCTCGCCTGATGGTTGCACTTATAATGTTATGATCCAAGCATTCCTTAAAAAATAACGAGACATTAAGGGAAGTGTAACTTCTTCGTGAAATGGTTAATAATGGATTATGTGCTGGTGTATCTACAACCACTTTGTTGATGGATTCTCTTAGTAATGATGAATGACGTCAATCACTTTTGGAAATGCTTCATAGGGTTGTATGATATCTCTCCAGTTTTTTCTTGTATGGCATACTTAAAAGTCCAAAATTTGGGATGAACTTCGCTTTATCAAGAGGAAGAAGTACCTAATTTGTGTTATATTCGTACAGTTGAAAAAAGGAGATAATAAATGTTTAATTTCACTTATAATCTTTTTTACCTGCGAGTTTAAACTTAAAAATACTCGATGTTGATACCAAATTTAGTCAGCTGACGTGGATCAATCATATGAAGACACGCGTCAATCTACATAGCAAATACAAATACTTTAAAAGAATATCATACTTTCACCGAGCTACTCAAGTGTACCGAGCAACTCAGGCGGTCCGGGCTACTTAGCGTGCAGAGCATTTAACCAAGAAAACCAAAAGGCAACTACGCATTCAATGAACGTCTGATTTAATGCACAATTATTATTGTACAGATGTATATGTCTACTAAGTGACAGCTTACTGCCTTTTCATATGTATAGCCTCAAGGCTATAAATACATTATAAACTCGTCATAAGAGGGGGACTTTTTGGATCTCTTAGTCAACCTATCATCGAGATTCAAGCAAACACTCAGCAATACAACAACAGTGGATATAGGCCATTTCCATAAGGCTGAACCACTTTAAAAACCCTTTATCTTATTTATTCATTTTTATCTGTGATTAATTAAACTAGATTGCATCTAGTTTTTTACATAAACAGATTGGCGTCGTCTGTGAGAACGACTATACTTAGCGTTTCATATCAACAACTCATCATCTATGGCTAAGATTTCAAAATCCAGTAATCGAAACACTGGGGTCCCTCCAAACCCCTCCACTCCACCAAATATTCAAGATCTGGCTGGCATAATGGTTAATTTAGCCCAAGGGCAATCGACCATGCAAGAAATCATGCATCAACTTATACAAACTGTTCGAGATGGAGTGCCTTCCCAATCAGGACAACGAAGTGTTCAGAGAAATACCTATCTCCCATTTTTAAGAACTAGACGAATGCTATTCTCAGAGGTCTCTCAATCTAGACGTACTGACTCATATCGTACTAAGAGGTCTAATGGTCCTTCGTATCAACCTGACCGGACTTCATCAGTACGAGCTAAAGATTCTCAACGGAATGTCATTCTAACTCCAGAGCGGACTAGTGCTATGGAAAGGTTGAGTAGAGTCTCTCCTTTTGATCGATTGGGCCCTAAGAGGAATAGAAAACCTCCTAGGATTGCGTCGAGAAACTCTCAACAACCATCCGATCTAAGGGAAGGTTCTGCCAAATCACGCTCGACAGTCCGTAGCGAAAGGTCCCAAGATGAAAACTCAGTACGATCAGTTGCTCGGACAAATAGGCCCGAGGCAGGAAACGATGCATGAAAAGGTTCTATTTAAAGGTTGGAAGACAGGTTAGAGGAAATGGCTAAGGCCAAGAATCCTCTACAAAGAACTTTTTTCCAAGGGACACCATTCGTGCAGGCAATTGTGGATTTTCCCACACCATCAAAATTTAAAGATCCTATGGTGACACCTAAATATGATGGAAAAACTGGTCCTGTCCTCCATATAGAGCAATACCAAGCTGCTGCCGATATCTATACGGTTCCAGATGAGATAAGATGTAGGATATTTTTAGGAACTCTCACCTGGTCAGCTCAGATATGGTACAACAACCTTACTCGGGAGAAGATTGCAACTTTCCATCAACTAGAAGAGCTTTTTATAGGGAATTTCTGTTTTGGAGCGAAACGAGTTAAAAGAGTAGCACACTTAATGAGCGTTAGACAGAAGACAGAAGAAAGTACCAGGGACTATATTACTCATTTCAATAATGATAAACTTTAGGTAATTGATTACGAGGAGAAGACAATAATTACTACTGTTGATATCAAATTTAGTCTGCTGACATGGCTCAATTAAGTGGAGACACGTGGCAATCTGCATGGCAATAACAAACACATCTGAACAGCACCTTAACTTCGAGGAACTCATTTTCCCCGACCAACTCAGATACTCCTAGCAGTAGGTACTCTCCGAGGAACTTTACTGCACCGAGCAACTCATGGATACCGAGATACTTAGGCAGTCCGAGCAACTTTGGCGGTCCAAGCTGCATCTCGATCAGAGCATTTATTATCAGATAATTAAGAGGATTAAATGCGCATTAAATGCTGATTGTTATCATACGGATGTATACGCTTATTGAATAGCTATGTATTACCCATTCACATGTACAACCTCATGGCTATAAATACATTGTATCATCCTCATTGTAAAGGGACCGGAATTTCTTGAGTATAATCATACTTCGAGAATTCCCAAACAAGTCAATAATAACATAAACAGTGGACGTAGTCCATTCGTTTAAGGCTGAACCACTTTAATATTTATTGTCTTTTAAATTTTTATGTGTGATTAAACAAATTAGAGATAGTCTAATTTTTTACATCAACAGATTGGCGCCGTTTGTGGGAAACGACTGTAATTTTCATTTTTCACCAAAAACAGTTCATCACCAATGGCTGACAACCCTGAATCCAGCAATCGAAATGGTGGAAACCCCCCGACTCAATTCTCTCCTCCAAATATCCAAGATCTGGCTGGAATCATGGCCAGTTTGGCTCAAGGCCAGACGGACAATGCAGCAAATAATGCGATAACTCATGCAAACCATCCAAGGTGGACCATCAACCTATTCAGGACAACGAAGTGGTCAAAGAAATACTCATTTACTTTCTTCACGCAATAGGCAAAGCGATTCATATCGCACTGATAAATCTGAAGATTTTTCTTATCAACCGAGTCAAACTTTGTCAGTACGAGCCACAGATACTGAACAACACATCACTCTCTCCTCAGAAAGGACCAGTGCACTGGAAAGATTGAGTAAGGTCTCTCCTTTTGATCGATTGGGCCCTAGGAAGAATAAAAGTCCTCCTAAGGCTGTGTCGAGAAACTTTCGACGACCATTTGATCTCAGAGAGGGTTCTACCCAATCACAACCAGCTGCTCGACAAGATAGATCCCAGGAAGCTACTTCAATACGATCAATTGCTCGAACCGGTAAGCTCGAGGAAGGAAATTATGGGTGGAAAGGCTCTATTCAGAGGTTGAAGGATAGATTAGGGGAAATGGCCAAAGCCAAGAATCCTCTACAAAGAACTTTTGTCCAAGGGACACCTTTTGTCCAAGCAATTGTGGATTTTCCCAAACCATCAAAGTTCAAAGCACCTGTTGTGACGCCTAAATATAATGGAAAAACCTACCATGTCCTTCATATAGAGCAATACCAAGCTGTTCTCGACATTAATGCTGTGCCAGATGAGATGAGATGCAGGGCATTCTCGGGAACTCTTACAGGATCTGCTCAAATATGGTACAATAATCTTACCCGAGGTAAGATTTCAACTTTCTTTCAACTAGCCGAGCTCTTCATTGGAAACTTCTGTTTTGGAGCAAAGCCTGTTAAACGAGTAGCACACCTGTCAAGTGTTAGACAAAAGGCAGGTGAGAGCACTAGGGATTATATAACTCGCTTCAATAACGAGAAACTCGAAGTTATTGATTACGAGGAAAAGACAGCGATTACTGCCCTGATGAGTGGGCTGTTGCCCAATAAATTATACTACACTTTGGCTAAAGATCCACCTAGAACCATATCGGAATTGATGGCAAAAGCGGCCAAGATCATGAATGTCGAGGAGGCTATGGCTGCAAAGAAGAATATGGATACCAAAGAAACCAAAGCGGAGGGTGATAAGACCAAAAAGAAAGAGCATTAGAACAATGGTGGTGATAAGCACTCAAAAACAAAGCCATCATGGGAGGTATTAAAGAAATTTGAAAATTATACTCCATTGAAGGTAGACATCAACCATGTTCTAGAAGAAATCAAGAACAACGAGGAATTAAACTGGCCAGAGAAAATGAAGTCAAACCCTGACAAAAGGAATAAGGCCAAATATTGCGAGTTCCACAAGGATCATGGCCACATGACCAAAAATTGCATAGCTCTTCAGAATGAGATCGAAATACTCATTAGACGAGGAAAACTGGCAAAGTATGTTGATTGTAAAAATCAAAGAAGAAACAACGACCGAGCAAGAGAGAGATCTAGATCTCCTCGTCGAGCAGAGGAGAATAAGGAAAGAGACCATGAAGATGATCCAGAAGACGGCCCCGATCTTCCTAAAAGACCAAGGCAGCCAGAACATGAAGTATTTTCAATACTTTTTGGATCCTTTGATTGCAATGTTATTACAGGTGGAGATGCAGGAGGTGGAGACCTTACTGCAAAAAGAAAAGCTTACCTCAATGAGGCTCAAGCCTATTCATATATTCAACGAATAAACTTGGCTGAAGATGATCGCCCGAGGAAAGTCAACAAAGAAAAATTGGTCATCGGTTTCTCAAAAAATGACCTCACAGGTGTGCTGTATCCTCATGATGACCCATTGGTGATCAAAATGAGAATGAAGGAAGTGATGATCTCGAGAGTACTGGTTGATAATGGTAACTCGGCTAATATTATGTTCTACTCGTGCTTCGACAGCTTAAATCTAAAGTTATCCCAGTTGGAGCCTTATCATAGGCCCCTTCTCGGTTTTGTTGGCGAGAAAGTTTTTCCACTTGGGACGATCAAGTTGGATATGTTCATTGGTACATGGCCTGCTTGTCGAACTGAAAGAGTACGCTTCTTCGTGATGGATAAGAATGTTCAATCAGCCTACAACATCATCATGGGAAGGGTAGGATTGAAGAAGTTCGAAGCAGTACCATCTACGGTACATCAATGCCTAAAATTTCCAACTAATTTTGGAGTAGGAGTTGTGAAGGGTGATCAAAAAGTAGCTCGGGAATGCTACTATTCATCTACCGAGCAGGAGGAGCTAGAGGAATCTAGGAAAAAGACTATTACCTATCAGGTGGATGAGGGTGCAGAAATTAAAACATTGGATCCTAGAGACGAGTTGCAACTTGTGAAAGGTCAGGTGGTTGAAGCTACTGAAAACATCATTCTGGATGATGAACATCCTGAACGAACAACTCAGATAGGTTCGTCGTTAGATGCCTCATTAAAACAGGAGTGGATAGTTTTCTTAAAAAGCAGAAAACAAACTTTTTCTTGGAGTCATAAAGATATGCCCGGAATAGACCCAAATTTCTTATGTCACGAGCTTAATGTGAATAAGGAAATCAAGCCAGTGAAGCAAAGAAGCAGAGTATTCAGCCCCGAGAAGAACCAAGTTATACAGGAGGAGGTCGAGAAGCTCCAGAAAGCTTGCTTTATTGAAGATGTTAAGTATCCAGACTGGTTAGCAAATGTGGTGATGGTAAAAAAAAGAACAATAAATGGAGGATGTGTGTAGACTTCACCGACCTCAACAAAGCATGTCCAAAGGATCATTTTCCCTTGCCCCGAATTGATCAACTAGTGGATACTACCTCGGGACACGAGCTACTGAGCTTCATGGATGCTTATTCTGGTTACAACTAGATTAAAATGAAACCTGAAGACAGGGAGAGTACTTCTTTCATTACCCCTAGGGAAACTTATTGTTATAATATTATGCCTTTTGGTTTAAAAAATGCAGGTGCGACATATCAGTAGCTGATGAACAAGGTGTTTCCAGAACAAATCAGTTGCAATATGGAAGTCTATGTTGATGATATGCTGACAAAGAGCAAGAAAGCTGTTGACCATCTAGTTGACTTAGGCCAGACCTTTCATCAATTAGATAAATATCAAATGAAGCTAAACCCGACCAAGTGCATATTTGGAGTACGAGAAGGCATGTTTCTCGGGTATATTGCCAATCAAAGAGGCATTGAAGCAAACCCTGAAAAGATCAAAGCTCTGTTAGGGCTGCGATCTCCAACAACGAAGAAAGAAGTGCAAAGTCTTACAGGGCGAGTAGCATCACTTAACAGATTTGTATCGAGAGCAACTGATAGATGCCTCCCATTCTTCAAAATGCTCCGAAAGACTTTTGAATGAAATGAAGAATGCGAGAAAGCTTTTCATGAGTTGAAGAAATATTTGGGAGCGCCTCCACTGTTGTCCAGACCAGTGATGGGAGAAAGATTGTACTTGTATCTGGCAGTTTCGGAAAATGCAGTTAGCTCGGCATTAATAAGAATAGAGGATGGAGTACAAAAACCAATTTATTACACTAGTAAGGCCTTTCGAGGAGCAGATATCAGATATCCAAAGCTGGAAAAGTTGGCACTGGCGCTGATCGAAGCAAGTAGAAGAATGAAGCCATATTTCCAGGCTCATACCATAGTCGTATATACCGATATGCCGTTGAGGCAAGCTCTTCATAAACCAGAAAAATCAGGGAGATTGATGTATTGGGCAATAGAACTCAGTGAATATGATATAATTTATGAGCCCAGATCGTCACTGAAAGGGCAAGCAGTAGCAGATTTTATAGTAGAGTTCACTTATCCTGATACCCCCGAGGAGCAAAAGCTGAACACCGATCAACCTGTGAATGTTACAGGATCATCAAATTTAAACCCCGATCAACTTAAGTTGATCGGAGAGCAAGAGGATAAGGTCGGTGAGCAGCGAAGTGTGGTAGAAATGGAGATAAAGGAGCAATAAATATTCCATCGAGGAACTTTGTCCGATAAGAAGTTTGAGGACGAAATACCTGTATGGAACCTATATGTGGATGGCTCATCATGCACCTCGGGTAGTGGAGCTGGGATTGTATTGAAAAGTCCAGACGAGATCGATATAGAATATGCTTTACGCTTTCAATTTCAAGCTTCTAATAATGAGGTCGAATATGAAGCGATGATTGTAGGTCTTAGTCTGGCAAAAACCATGAAGGCAGAGCAGGTAATCGTGTGCAGTGACTCACAGTTGATTGTAAACCAAATGCTTGGTGTATATACAGCAAAAGGAGAGTTGATGATTAAGTACCATGCAAAGGCAATGGAATTAGTATCGGAATTTGTTACTGTTCAACTGGTCAGAATACCAAGAATGGAGAATGCCAGAGCAGACGCTTTAGCTCGATTAGCATCGGCTACTCGTACCGAGCTACGAAGAGCAATCCCAATTAAAGTTCTAGCTGGTCGGAGCATAGATGAAGATCTGACGATGAATTTTATTAACCTTGATTTAGGGCCATCTTGGATGGATCCCATCAGGGCATATATTGAGGAGGGAGAATTACCGATTGACAAACTCGCAGCCAAGAAATTGAAGTTTAAAGTTGCTTGTTATGTACTAACTAATGGAATTCTATACAGATGAGGAATAATAGCTAGCTTGCAGAGGTGTGTACATCCCGTCGAGGTGAAGGATTTGATCGAAGAAGTCCATGAAGGGTCTTGTGGAGCCCATGTAGCAGGTCGGACACTTCTGCAAAGAAGTCAGCGCTTCTCCTCCATCCTAAGAACTCCCCAAGCATTGTTGACACCCATTACTTCCCATTGGCCATTTGCCATGTGGGTAATTGACCTGGTCGGGCCACTTCCAACAACTAGAGGAAGATTTAAATATCTAGTCGTCGCAGTGGATTATTTTACTAAGTGGGTAGAAACCGAGCCTCTTGTCGACATGACATACGAAAAGGTGTAAAAATTTATTTGGAAAAATATCATTTGTAGATATGGTCTTCCCCATGCATTCATCACCGACCATGGAACACAATTTGACAACGAGGAGTTCACCGCCTATTATCGTCAGTCAAATATCTTGAAAATCCACTCGTCACCATGCCATCCCCAAAGCAATGGACAAACTGAAGTGACAAACAGAACGTTGCTAAATGGCTTGAAGAAAAGACTGAATAACACGAAAGCAAACTGGATCAACGAGCTACATTCAGTATTGTGGGCTTATCGTACTACTCCCCGAGCAGCAACGGGAGAATATCCATATATGCTGGCATTTGGAAATGAAGTTGTTATACCTGCTGAGTTGGGCCTCCCAACACACCGAGTGCTGAACTTCAATTCCCCTGTCAGCGATTTAATGAGAAGGTTAGGCTTGGACATGCTCGAAGAAGTTAGAGAAGAAGCAGCTATCAGGAATGCTGCTTACCAGCAACGAACAGCTTTGTTCTACAACAAGAGAGTGAAGAAGTGCGACCTGAAAGAAGGAGATTATGTGCTAAAGAAAGTGATTCAAAAGCACAACAAACTGGAAGCGAACTGGCATGGACCTTACCGAGTTACAGAAGTTGTTCGACCAGGAACCTACAGAATAGAAACTTTAGAGGGGGAGGAGTTTAAGAATGCATGGAATGCAAAACACCTGCGCAAATATTATCAGTAATGTAAACTCTCATGTAATGTTGTTTCATTAGTATGAATAAAATGTGAATATTCTACCCAATTCTCTCCTTTTATTGAAAATTTTTCGCGGAATACTAGTGTTACACACTACTCAGCAAAATCCACCAACTCCGGTTGGTTGGGAATAAAAAAATATTTCCCAAAAGTGACACCTCCAGTTGGTTGGGAAGAAAATCCACCAACTCCGGTTGGTCAGGAATAAAAAATATTTTCCAAAAGTGCCAACTCAGGTTGGTTGGGAAGAAAATCCACCAACTCCAATTGGTCGGGAATAAAAAATATTTCTCAAAAGTGCCAACTCTGGTTGGTTAGGAAGAAAATCCACCAACTCCGGTTGGTCGGGAATAAAAAATATTTCTCAAAAGTGTCAACTCCGGTTAGTTGGGAACAAAATCCACCAACTCCGATTGGTCGGGAATAAAAAATATTTCCCAAAAATGTCAACTCAAGTTGGTTGGGAAGAAAATCCACCAACTCCGGTTGGTCGGGAATAAAAAATATTTCTCAAAAGTGCCAACTCCGGTTGGTTGGGAAGAAAATCCACCAACTCCGGTTGGTCGGGAATAAAAAATATTTCCCCAAAGTGCCAACTCAGGTTAGTTGGGAAGAAAATCCACCAACTCCGGTTGGTCGGGAATAAAAAATATTTCCCAGAAATACCAACTAAGGTTGGTTGGGAAGAAAAAATATTTCTAAAAATCCACCAACTCAGGTTGGTCGGGAATAAGAAACCATCAACTACAGTTGGTCGGGAACATTTTTTAAACAAAGCATGAGTATGTGATAAAAGTCAGCTAATGGCTTAGAATTAAAAAGTGATTAAGCAAAATTTTTTGATACTCGTAACATTACCATCAAGTTGGTCGAGAAACAAAATATCATCAATTTTGATTAGTCGTCAAATGATTACCACAAATTCAGGATAGTTGACAATAAATTTTAACCAGCTTTAGTTGATCAGCAAATAACACAATGTTGTTATCTTTTTAACAGATATACATACACATATGTAAAGTGTTTTACAAAATATCTACAAGACAATGGCAATCAAGATTTCAAAGAAAAATATAAGGTTTTCATTAAATCCAAAACAATGTACATTGAGAATAAAATACATAAAAATTGTTACATCAGAAATCCTGTTTTATGGGTTTCTTCCCCTCTGCTTTTGAAACAAGTTCCTCGCCAGCAGGAGGATCGTCTAAGGCATAATGGGAATTTATGAAATTAAGGTCTTTGAGCATCCTGATGTTCATCACAGATGGTCGATCGAGTAGGTGCTCGGGGCGAGATATCTCAACATTGGAATGGAGACTGTAATCGCCAAGATATTTGGAAATCAAACACTGAGGGATTGCCCGAGCAGGGATCCAGCTCATGTCGAGTTTGAATGGTGGCACTGGCTGGTCGAGCAACCCAGGATTATGGTAATCCCACAAGTAATGACCCTGTTCTAATTGCAGTACACCCAAGGCATTCAACCACCCTTGTTTGTAACCTTCATTATTCGCATTTTGGATCCGATTATCCAAATGGTAGAGAGCCTCATTATAGCCAGCCATCCAGAATTCTCTGGGCTGCTTATGGAATTGATAAGTCAACCTTTCCAGCTGCTCGTGACGATTTTTTATAAAGAGTTCTTTATTCTCCAAGACAGACTTCTGTGTAGAGAGCTGCTCGTCCAAATTCCGGATCTTCTTGGACATCTCTGCCAGAGCTTTATTCTTTGCAACTAACTGAACTGCTTGATTTTCCAGAGAATCTTGAGTTCTTGCCTCTTCAACAGTAAGTCGGGCAGCCCTTGCTCGTCCCCGAGAACCTCTTGCTCGACCCCGAGCAGAGGTAGAAGGACCAGCTCTCTTCAAGGTTTCCAATTCATCTCACAGATTGGCGTTTTTGACTTCCAAGAAAGAGAATCCCTCGTCGTTCACAGGGACCAAAGCGTTTGAGGTAGAGGCTGCAGATTTCAACTGAGATACTTCTCTTTGCAAGATATTGTTTTCCTGCTCCAACAACTCAGCTATCTGCATGCGCTCTTCGACCTCGGTCTTCAAAGTTCTCTCCCTCACGTCATAAGCAGCAAATAATTTATCATATCCCTTATCAACATTCAGTTGCTGATACTTCTTCTCGTATCCCTCCTGCAAAAGAGCTGTAGATTCCTTATATTATTATTGAAGATCTTCAAGAGTGCCCTGGAGGTCTTCAATCATTTCATAATACGCTATATTGTTAGCCACTGCACGGTCGAGCAGGCACTTCAAATACTGGTAGGCTTCAACTGCTCGTTCTGAAGCATTTGGACCGAGTATATCAACGATTTGAGCATCAGTCAAATCTTCATGGCCAGCCTTGAAATATTCGTTGCACTGTTTCATCAATTTTGTATCATGAGCAGATAACAATTCCATCCTGGCCATAAACTAGTAAAAAGAAGAAAGAGAAAGAATCAATAAGGAGCAAGAGGAAGAGAAACAACATTATGAATAGGCAAAACTTCAAATTTTATTATATCATAAAAGAGAGGTACATAGTTCAGAATTACAATTGACAAAAATAAACAAAGAAAAAATCCAAACAACTCTACACCTTCTCCTTGTCTCCCAAAACTTTCTCGAGAGGCTGGAACGAGGAAGTAGGTTGCTCGGATGGCACAGATGGTTGCTCGGGGGTGCTGGAAGCTGCTCGTTTGAAATAATGGATGGTTGAAGTTACTCGCAGGAAGACTGGACAACTGTGGGATGAGAAATTTGATCTCCCATCACCATGGAAGATTCCTCAAAGGCATCTTCGTCCTCTTCTTCTTCTTCAGGAGTTGGAGGGGGACCGGGATGTGTCGCTGAAACAAGTCAGAATTTTCATCAACCTTCATCTCTTGCAGAGCAGCGACCCAACCATCCCTAAAGTATTTATGGCTACCATATTCCACTTGTGCCATCATGGCAGCCAGACCCTTATTCCACCCCTTATCCCAGCCAGCACTGAAAGACTTTTTTACAGCCAACTTCCTTTTCACCTTCTCCGAGGAAAGCTTCTCGGAAAGAAGATCCTCGACAGCCTTCAATTTATTCTCCACTTCTTCCTTCTGACGACCTACTTCACGAAGCTTGTTTAGCTCTTCCTCAGCAACCTTGAGATTACCTTCAAGCTCCCCAGCATTTTGGAGCTTCCCTTCGAGCTCTTTATTCTTACTTTCTAATTCTTTTATTTTCTTCTCCAATCCCTTGGAGACTTCAACAGCTTGATTTCTCTCCTGCTTGGTCAAATTGAGCTGCTTCACCCAGGCAGCTTTATCATCAACATACTTCTGACGAGAATCTTTCAGAGACTGCGTCAGACCCACCAAAGCTTCCTCTACACCTGACGAGGAACTTGATGCTTTAATAGCTTCATCCTTCTTTAAAATTGTATTAAAACAGGTTACCAACTGGGAAAAGAAAACAATAGCAAGTCAGTGCAAAGATATAACAGTGGAAAAATGAAAGTTTAGGATAATAATACTTACAGAAGCAATATGACGAGCAGCCAATGTGGTAACCATGTCCCGAGAAAGATTTTCTTCAATACCTTTGATCTCGGGAATGATCCAAGACTTCACCGAGCTCATGGCAGAGCTCGGGGAAACAAAAGTGGGAACACCACTTCCAGTAGTCGGGGGCTGAGAGATGGATTTAGCCAAATTGACCGAGGAGCTCTTCTTCAGCCTCCTCAGAGGAGCATCAACGGTCTCGACCAAGGAGGTAGTCTTAGTCGGGTATATGACTATAACCTCGCTTGGAGAAGCGACCTTGCTCAGAGCCACTGGGGGCTTCTCGACAACCTTCACAGGAGCAGCTGGAGGAGGAGCATCGATTTTTCTTGTCCCTTCTTATGGGACATCATGTTTGCTTATCTTTGCCTCTCCAGCAGTAGAGGCAGATTTCTCGAAGAGGGCAGGAGCTCTTCTTCTCTTCATCCTTTCACTCAAAGGAATATGTGACTCAGGTAAAGAACTTGCAGAAGCTGATACTGGTTCCACGTCACTTATCACCGGACGAGTAGTAAAAGACGAGGTGTAACTCTTGTATTGCAGCAAATATGAAGCTGATCTGATATGCTCGTCGGCAACAGTCTGATGCAAACCCCAGATAAGTTTCAGATGTTTTAAGTTAACTTCTGTCTCTTTTGGAGACCTTCTTTTGCTGTCAACTGAAAAATAAATGAAAATTAAAATATCAGTGACACATTTTATCAAACACAAAGAAAGCATAATTTCAAAAATAAAATAAAATAAAATCAACCTATCCCATTGCCATAGGGAGGGCATCTAGGACCCTGGTACACATCATTTCCAGTTAGTCGATGGTGTTGCCAATTTTTCATAATAACCCCGTGCTCGAAGTAGTCCCTATTGGCATCTGGGAGATTGACCACTAAAGCCCTATTTAAAAACCTAGTTTTTAAATAAAAAGTATTGTCACCAACAGCCCATCTATAACAAAACATAATTTCTGGAATTCCTATACGAGTTCCATGAATCTGATTTAATCGATGAACTCCGTTAACTATTCTCCATGTATTGGGGGCTATTTTTGCAGGAACCACGTCAAAATATTGACAGAATTTCAGACACAAAGGGTTTGGGGGAAAAGAAAATCCACATTCAGCAACAAAGAGACTGGGGAACCAATGTCCCTCAGCCAAACAAAAATAATCTGAAGGCTCAGAAAGTTCCTCTAAGACAACCCATGAAGGAATAGAGAAATCATAACGAAACTTATCAAGCGACTCAACAAGGTAAACCATGGCGAATAAAGGAAATAAAAGATAAGGAAGAAGATCTTACAGAAAAAAGATGGATCTGTTGACAACGAACAATGAGAGGGATGAACGCACAAGAGAGAGAGAAAATGGAAAACTCAAAGATACAGATTTGAAAAAGTAAAAGACGATATGATTTTCTGCAACACTTAAATACCTTAACTTGGGAAAAGGTGGAAATAATGATTATAAAGGGAGACGTTTACGCTACCGGCGGCTAAAAGGATAAAAAGGGCGCGAATATCGAAGCAGTTAGAAAATTTTGAAAAGTCTGATTCTATGAATTCGAAAAGAAAAATAAATGCAAAGAAAACACTCCTAAAATCAAGGATGACCATTTAATCCCGCCATATTTCGAGAAGAATGTTCCACACTCCTCAATCTCGAACTGTGAAACATTGGGGGCTTCTGTTGATACCAAATTTAGTCTGCTGACATGGCTCAATTAAGTGGAGACACGTGGCAATCTGCATGGCAATAACAAACACATCTGAACAACACCTTGACTTCGAGGAACTCATTTTCCCCGACCAACTCAAATACTCCGAGCAGTAGGTACTCTCCGAGGAACTTTACTGCACCGAGCAACTCATGGATACCGAGATACTTAGGCGGTCTGAGCAACTTTAGCGGTCCGAGCTTCATCTCGATCAGAGCATTTATTATCAGATAATTAAGAGGATTAAATGCGCATTAAATGCTGATTGTTATCATACAGATGTATACGCTTATTGAACAGCTATGTATTACCCATTCACATGTACAGCCTCATGGCTATAAATACATTGTATCATCCTCATTGTAAAGGGACCGGAATTTCTTGAGGATAATCATACTTCGAGAATTCCCAAACAAGTCAATAATAACATAAACAGTGGACGTAGGCCATTCGTTTAAGGCTGAACCACTTTAAAATCTCTTGTCTTTTAAATTTTTATCTGTGATTAAACAAATTAGAGATAGTATAATTTTTTATATCAACAGCTGCTCTGATGAGTGGTTTGTTACCGAACAAGTTATACTATACTTTGGCCAAGGATCCGCCTAGGACCATGGCTGATGGCAAAGGCAACAATGATCATGAATGCTGAGGAAGACATGGCTGCGAAAAAGAATATGGACACTAAGGAGACCAAGGTTGAGGGTAATAAAAATGAGAAGAGGGATCAGAAGAATAATGGTGGTAACAAGCAGTCGAAAGGTAAACTAACGCTGGAGCAGATGAGCAAGTATGGAAATTATACTCCCTTGAAGGTAGATATAAATCACATTCTGGAGGAGATCAAGAATAGCGAGGAACTAACATGGCCAGAGAAAATACAGGCAGATCCTGACAAAAGGGATAAGTCCAAATATTGTAAATTCCACAAAGACCATGGTCACACGACCAAACATTGCATAGCTCTCCAGAATGAAATTGAAGCACTCAACAGGCGAGGAAAACTGACTAAGTACGTTGATCGCCATAATGGTGGAAAAACCAACGACAGAGGAAGGAAAAGATCTAATTCTCCTCGACGAGCAAAAGATGACAAGAAGAGAGATCACGAAGATAATCCAAAAGATGATCCCGATCTCCCCAAAAGGCCAAGGCAGCCTGAGCACGAGGTATTTTCAATCCATTTTGGATCATTTGAATGTAATGTCATTACAGGTGGAGATGCAGGAGGTGGAGATCTTACCGCGAAGAGAAAATCTTACCTCAATGAGGCCCAAGCTTGCTCTTACATACAACGCATAAACTTGGCTGAAGACGAGCGCCCGAGAAAGATGAATAGGGACAAAATGGTCATCGGCTTTTCTAAAAATGACTTGGCAAGTGTACTATATCCTCATGATGACTTCTTAGTGATCAAGATAAGAATAAAGAATGTGGTGATTTCACGGGTATTGATGGATAATGGTAGCTCTGCAGATATCATGTTCTATCCATGCTTCGACAACTTGAATCTGAAGTTAGCTCAATTGGAGCCATATCATAGGCCCCTCCTCGGTTTCACTGGCGAAAAGGGTTTTCCACTTGGGACGATCAAGTTGGACATGCTTATTAATACATGGCCTGCTTGTCGAACAGAAAGAGTACACTTTTTCATAATGGATAAAAATATCCAATCAGCCTATAACATCATCATGGGGATGGTAGGTCTGAAGAAGTTCGAGGCAGCACCATCTACTGTACATCAATATTTAAAGTTCCCAACCAATTTCAGAGTGGGAGTTGTGAATGGCGACCAGAAATTAGCTCAGGAATACTACTATTCATCTGCCGAACAGGAAGAACTAGAAGAATCCAGGAAGAAGACTACTACGTATCAGGTGGATGAAAGAGAAGATGCAGAGATTGAAACATTAGACCCTAGAGACGATCCTCAGCTCGTGAAGGGCCAGGTCATGGAAGCTACGAAAAATATCATTCTAGACGATGAACACCCAGAACGAACAACCCAAATTGGTGCGTCATTGGATGTATCGATAAAATAGGAACTGATAGCATTTTTAGGGAGCAAAAAACAGACTCTTGCATGGAGTCATGAAGATATGTGAGGGATAAATCCGAGTTTCCTGTGCCACGAGCTCAACGTTAACAAGGAAGTCAAGTCAGTGATGCAGCGAATAAGAGTGTTAAGCCCTGAAAAGAACCAAGCTATACTGGAAGAAGTAGAGAAACTACAGAAAGCCTTTTTTATTGAGGACGTCAAGTATCCTAATTGGCTAGCAAATGTGGTGGTGGTAAAGAAGAAAAATAATAAGTGGAGGATGTGCGTGGACTTCACTAATCTTAATAAAGCCTGTCCAAATGATCATTTTCCTTTGCCCCGAATCGATCAGCTGGTGGATGCTACATCGGGGCATTAATTGTTGAGTTTCATAGATGCTTATTCTGGTTACAACCAAATTAAAATGAAACCTGAGGATAGGGAAAGTACCTATTTTATCACCCTAAGGGGGACTTATTGCTATAATGTTATGCCTTTCGGACTAAAAAATGCAGCTGCAACATATCAACGGCTGATGAATAAGGTGTTTGCAGAGCAAATCAGTCATAACATGGAGGTTTACGTTGACGATATGTTGACGAAAAGCAAGAAAGTTGTCGGTTATTTAGTTGACCTATGTCAGACTTTTGAACAACTAGAGAAATATCAAATGAAGTTGAATCCCACCAAATGCATATTCAGAGTACGAGAGGGTATGTTTCTCGAATATATTGTTAACCTATGAGGTATCAAGGCGAACCCTGAAAAGATCAAGGCCCTACTGGAGCTACGATCTCCAGCTACGAAAAAGGAGGTGCAAAGTCTCACAGGACGAGTTGCAGCACTTAACAGATTTGTGTCATGAGCAATAGACAGATGCCTCCCATTCTTCAAAACACTTCGAAAAACTTTTGCGTGGAATGATGAATGCGAGGAGGCTTTTCAAGAGTTGAAAAAATATCTTGGGACACCTCCATTGTTATCTAAACCAGTGATGGGAGAAAGGCTATACTTGTATCTGGCGGTTTCAGATAACGCAATTAGCTCAACATTGATAAGAGTGAAGGACGGAGTGCAGAAACCAGTCTATTACACCAGCAAGGCCTTCCAAGGAGCTGAGATAAGATATCCAAAACTGGAGAAGTTAGCACTAGCACTAATCAAAGCAAGCAGAATGATGAGGCCATACTTCCAAGCCCATACTATAATAGTGTATACTGATATGCCATTAAGACAAGCTCTACATAACCCAGAGAAATCGGGAAGATTGATGTACTGGGCGATAGAACTTGGTGAATATGACATAATTTATGAGCCTAGGTCATCACTTAAGGGGCAGGCAGTAACGGATTTTATCGCAGAATTTACTCACTCTGAGAGCAGAATTTAATACAGACCAACCTGTAGATACTACGGGATCATCGAAGATAACACCCGACCAACTTTCATCAGCGGATGAGCAAGAGAAGATAATCAATGAGCAGCGAGAAGTGTCGGGTAATTACCCTGTAACGGGGGAAGATAAAAGGAAGTATCAAATACTCCACCGAGGAACTCTGTCTGACCAAGAGTTTGATAATGAGGTACCTGTATGGAGTCTATATATAGATGGCTCTTCATGTGCCACAGGCAGTGGAGTAGGAATAGTTTTAAACAGTCTTGATGGAATTGATATGGAGTATGCTCTAAGTTTTTAATTTAAGTCTTCCAATAATAAAGCTGAATATGAAGCTTTGATCGTGGGTCTAAATCTGGCCAAAACCATGAAGGCAGCGCAGGTCATTGTCTTCAGTGATTCATAATTAATCGTAAATTAAATTCTTGAGTTGTATGCAGCGAAGGGAGAACTAATGGTCAAGTATCATGCAAAATCTATGGAGGTTGTCTCGACTTTTTCTGCAGTTCAGTTGATCAGAATACCGATATTGGAGAATGCAAGAGCCGACGCCCTAGCTCGGCAGGCATCAACAACATGCACCAAGCTACGAAGAACAATCCAAATAGAAATCCTGGTATATCGGAGCATAGACAAAGATTTAATGACGAACTTCAATGCCCTCGACTTGGGACCATCCTGGATCTATCCTATCAGGGCCTATATCGAAGAAGGGACAGTCCAACTGACAAACTCGCAGCCAAGAAACTGAACTTTAAAGCTGCTCGTTACGTACTAACTAGCGGCATTTTATATAGAAGAGGCGTTATAACAGGACTATAGAGATGTGTCCATCTCTCCGAAGTTAAAGACTTGATTGAAGAGGTTCACGAAGGGTCTTGCGGAGCTCATGTAGAAGGTCGGACGCTTTTATAGAGAATAACAACACAAGGGTATTACTGGCCAACAATGAGAGCTGACTGCGTAGCTTATGCTAAGAAGTGTGATAAATATTAACGTTTCTCTTCCATTCGAAAAACTCCCCAAGCATTGTTAACACCATCACGTCCCCTTGGCCATTTGCCATGTGGGGGATAGACTTGGTCGGGCCACTTCCAACGACCAAAGGGAGATTCAAATACCTCGTAGTTGTTGTGGATTATTTTACCAAATGGGTGGAAGCTGAACCTCTCATTGATATGACGTATGATAGGGTCTATTAGTTTATTTGGAAGAATATCATTTGCAGGTATGGTCTCCCACATGCATTCATTACTGATCATGGAACCCAATTTGATAACGAAGAGTTCGCTACATATTATTACCAATCTAATGTCCAGAAGATCCACTCTGCGCCAGGCCATCCCCAGAGCAACGGGCAAACTTAAGTGACAAATAGAACTCTACTGAATGGTCTAAAAAAATGGCTGGATGATACAAAGGGAAACTGGATTAACGAGCTACACTTTATGTTGTGGGCTTATCGCACTACAACGCGAAGAGCAACTGAGGAGTCTCCGTATATTTTGACACTCGGGAGTGAGGCTGTCATACCTGCTAAATTGGGTCTACCCACATAGGCCTGTCAATGGGTAGGGTCTAGACCCGGACCCGATCCGAACCCGACACTTTTAATAGGGTTTGAGCATTTTTTTGGACCCGAATACCCGATTATTAAACGGGTAGGGTCTAGATCTTATACAAGACCCAGATCCGAAGACTCGACCCGAATATATTATTATTATTTATTAAATATATATTTTATACCCCCTTCCCCTTAGTGTTAGTAGATTATTTATTACCCTTAGATCTTTTCTAATCTAAGGGTCAAAAGTGAGCTGCTGCCCTCATTTCTTTTAACCCTAACACAACCCTCATTTATTTTACCCTAGCCGTTTCTCTCATCTCATCACAAGACAAGCTCTCTTCTCTCTCTTCACAGCCAAGCTCGTCCATTTATGTCTCTATTTCTGTTCCTTAGTGTTGGTTCTCCAATTCTGTCACAAGACAACCAAGGTAAATGTTGTCGCCCATTTATGCTCTCGTTCGCATTTATGCTCTCTCTCTCTCTTCCCATTTATGCTCTGTCTCCATTTCTGCTCTCTCACAAGACAACCAAGCTCTATATTTTTTTTTGTTAAGATATGTAATTAATACTAAGATCTGTAAGTATCTAAGATCTCTCACAAGACACATATATAATTGTTACTAAGATTTGTAAGTATCTAAGATCTGTTTACAGTGAACATATGTAATTTTTTTTACATATGTAATTTTTTTTTACAATTAACATATCTAAGATCTGTAAGTTCACATATGTAATTTTTTTCATTTTTTTTTAACTCATTTACACTTTTTTCAGTTTAGATCTGTAATTTATCTACACAATTTTTTATTTATTACAGTTAACATATGTAATTTATTTTTTTACAGTTTAGATCTGTAATTTATCTACACAATTGTTTTCATTATTTTTTGTTACTCATTGCTGTTATAAATGTTTAAAACTCATTACACATAAATGTTTAAAACTCATTGTTGTTATAATTTTGAAACTCATTACTCATTTTAACATATGGTTTGTTTTATTTTTTGCTTTTTTTTTTGCAGAATTTCAAATGTCTACGGACCCCCCCTATTGGAGGTAGTTCCAGTGGTGGAGATACGACAAATGAGGAGGCACCGGAAAGTGTGGATGGTAAACTTATAGAATCCAGGAGACAACTAACCTCTTCGGTATGGAATGACTTTACTAAAATTAAAACTCCTAGTGGCATAGATGTTGCAAAATGTAATCACTGTTTTAAACATTTATGTGGAGATAGTACTAAAGGGACGAGCCATTTGAGAAACCACTTGAAAACTGCATGTAAAAAAATAGGGCAAAAAGATGTAATCCAACTAATTTTACAAGCTTTGAAAAGGGCGGCCGATGGTAGTATTAAGCTTGTAAACTTTAAATTTAGTCAAGAGAAGAGTAGAAGGGACCTTGCAATCATGATTATTAAGCATAAATATTCGTTTAACATTGTCGAGCATGAGTTTTTTGAGATATTTGTTAAGGGTCTTAATCCCAAATTTAAACTTGTCTCTCGAAATACAATTAGGTCCGATATCATAAGTGGGCATAACGAGGAGAAAGATAAAATCTATAGTATTCTTGATGAGCTAACTTATAGGATCACACTTACAACGGATTTATGGACTAGTGACCACCAAAATATTGCATATGCATGTCTAATGGCTCATTTCATTGATGATGATTGGAAATTGAAAAAGAAGATCATTAACTACAAATCCATTGAATATCCGCATGATGGTGAAACACTCTATAGGTTCATTTACAATTTGCTTTTAGAGTGGAATATAGATAAAAAGTTGTTTTCAATGGTTGTGGACAATGCAACGACAAATGATGTTATGGTTAGACAATTGCAACGTTGTCTTTGTGATAAGGCATTGCTCCCTTTAGGTGGTGAGGCATTTCATGTGCGTTATAGTGCACATATTCTTAATTTGATTGCACAAAATGGTTTAAAGGCAATAGGGGGACTACTTAATAAAATTCGAGACACCGTGAGGTACTTAAGTAAGTCTCCCTATGGAAAATAAAAATTCGATAGTGCATGCAATCAAGGTAAGTTGAAGTGCAAGAAAAAAGTGCCCATGGATGTGCAAAATAGGTGGAATTCCACCTACGAAATGCTTGAGGCGGCCATTACATTGAAAGAAGCCTTTTGTCATTTGAGTGAAATGGATAGGAGTTATAAACACAACCCTTCGGATGAGGATTGGTGTGTCGCAAGTTTGGTGAAAGATTGTTTGAGTGTTTTTTATGATGCAACAAGACATTTTAGTGGTAGTAACTTTCCAACTTCTAATGTATTTTTTGGTGATGTGACTCGTATACAACTTTTACTAATGGAATGGGTGAATAGTGAGCTTGAGTTCATTAGATTAATGGCGAGACCAATGAAGGAAAAATTTGACAAATATTAGGAGGAAAGTTGTTTGATACTTCCTACGGTGGTGGTGCTAGATCCTAGGTATAAAATGGTATATGTTGAGTACTTTTATAATAAGATTTATGGGAGTTTAGCAAGTGGTTACATTTCTAGAGTTCGCGGGTGTTTTGTTGAGTTAATTCATGAATATGGGGGTGATTCCACAAAAGGTGTGTGTGATGATGTTGGCGATGGTACATCTAGTTCCTCATTCTCTTCTCCACATACTAGTCATGGTGATGTTGATTTTGACAATTAGTTATCTCAAACCAATTCATTCAATACTAGTGCATTTCAAAAGTTGGAAGTAGAACAATATTTGGAAGAACCGGTTTTTCCAAGAAAGGATAGTTTTGAGATTTTGAATTGGTGGAAAGTAAATTGTCCTAAGTTTCCAACTTTAGCTAAGATGGATCATGATATGTTAGCCGTTCCCGCCACTACGATTGCATCGGAGTCAGCATTTAGTGTTGGTGGGCGAGTTATTGATGAGACACATGCCTCTTTACTTCCCGACATTATTGAGGCATTAGTGACTACGAGTGATTGGATTGAATCAACCAAAACAACGTGTAAGTGTTACATTTTTAATTTATCTTCATCTTTCCTTTTAGTTTATTTCAAATTAAATACAATTGTTAATTTTTTTTATTACATTGTAAGTGTTGAAGAAAGCAGGGCAAATAATACTAAGTGATTGATGCAAAAGTGGAGCTATTTGGGGGGCAAAAAGATGGTGAAGAAGTTGCTGAATTTTACTCAAATTTGGTGCAAAATGTTGTACTTTTTTTTTTAGATATTTGGACTGAAAATGTTGTATTTTTATTTGCTTTAAATCTGTTGAGTTTTAGATATTTATTTAGGACATAAATTGCTGAAATTTGGATGTTAAGTGTGGGATATTTGTTGCTGAATTTTGGATGTTAAATGTAGGATATCTGTTACTGAATTTTGGATGAATTTTATATGTTAAAAATGTTTGTCCATAAATTTTAAATGTTCAAATTTTACTTCAGTCAAACAAAAAATACGAGGAAACATAAACTAGGATAAAAAGTTATTCCTGATTTTGTAAGTGTGGGATAATATGAGTAACCACATAGGGATAAAATGTTGTTCATGATGTTAAGTGTGGAATAAAATGATGTTGGCCCTGATTTTTTACATGAAAAAATAAAAATTTAAAAACAAAAATTCAATCTTTCGGATCGAGTCTTTAATGGGTTCAGGTCTGGATCCACCTAAGTAGGACCCGTCGGGTAATCGGGTAGGACCCGATCCGTTAAAAATCTAAACGGATCAGAGACAATTTCACTGATACCCGATCCGTCTCCGACCCATTGACATGCCTATACCCACACATAGGGTGCTTAATTTCAATTCTCCTGTAAGCAACTTGATGAGACGTTTAGACCTGGATATGCTCGAAGAAGTTAGGGAAGAAGCAACAATCAGGAATGCAGCTTACCAACAACGAACAACCTTGTTCTACAACAAAAGGGTGAAAAAGTGCGTTTTGAAAGAGGGGGAATATGTGCCGAAGAAGGTGATCCATAAGCATAATAAACTGGAGGCCAACTGGCATGGACCTTACAGAGTAACTGAAGTTATTCGTCTGGGACATACAAAATTGAAACTTTGGTGGGAGAAGAATTCAAGAACGCATGGAATGCAAAGCATCTGCGCAAGTATTACCAGTAATTAAATTCCATATGTAATACATTTCTCTCAATATGAATAAAGTGATGTTTCGCCCATATTTCCTCCTTTGTTGAATTTTCTTCGGAATATTAGTGCTACACACTACACAAACACAAATTCAGATTCAGCAACCACCAACTCCGATTGGTCGGCAATTCAGCAACCACCAACTCCGGTTGATCGGCAATTCAATAACCATCAACTCCGGTTGGTTGGTAAATAAAAATCATACAGGTAAAAAGCCTATTTGATCACGGGTGATCTAAAGGGACACCCCAAACTAGGCAAGAAGATGGGTGACCTCCCAAGGCATCCATTGTCTAGGCAACAAGGTAATCCTAGCAAGATTACTACAACTAAGCAGGAACATGGAATGAAAATTATTCCATTGCTTAGGCCCAAAGAGTGACAAGTCACTATAATCAGACAACAAATGGGACAAGTTCCATTATCTAAAAACAAAACAGGACCTTATATATATATATATATATATACTAGCGGATGCCCGTGCCGAGGGCACGTCGATAAATTTGCCCCCGTGATAAAAAAATAAAAATTAAAGAAAAATAAAAAAAATATTTAAAAAATATAAATTAAATTATTTAAAATTATTTCCCTTTTTAAAAATAATTATTTTCCTTGTAAAAAAACAAAACCAAAACCCTTTTTATTTAAAAAAAAACACTTTAGCATGACATTTCATGCATGGACATGAAAGAGAAAAAAATCATACATCCAAAAAGTGAAGATATTTTACAAAAACTTTCAAAAACCAACGAATAACAAAATATATATTCACCAACGAATAACAAAGACATTCTACAAAATATTTCCAAGGAAATGATATTGCACAAGAAACTAAATCTTTCTTTATTAAAACTAAGCAGATTATATACGATATGAAATGTGATTCATTACATACAAATGTCATATTCTATGGGTTTCTTTCCCTCTGATTTTGAAACAGGTTCCACCCCAGCTGGAGGATCATCTAATGCATAAGGAGAGTTTATAAATTTCATATCTCGCAGCATTCTGACATTAATTATGGATGGTCAATCAATCAAGTGCTTTGGACGAGATATCTTAAAATTCGAATGAAGACTATAATCACCGAGATACTTGGAGATCAAAATTCGATGAATGGAACGGGCTGGAATCCAGCTAAGGTCAAGTTTGAAGGGAGGCACAGGTAAATCAAGAACTCCCGGTTCATAATAATCCCATAAGAAATGACCTCGCTCCAGTTTCAGAACACATAAGGCATTCAACCATCCCTGCTTATATCCTTTGTTGCTTGACTGCTGCAAACGAGCATCAAGATGATACAGAGCTTCATTATACTCAGCCATCCAAAACTCTCTGGGTTGCTTATGAAATTGATAGGTCAATCTATCAAGCTGCTCGTGGAGTTTCTTTACCAAAAGATCCTTATTTTCCAATGCAGAATTTTGGTCGGAGAGTTGGTCGGTGAGAACTTGCATTTTCTGAGACATTTCGACCAAGGCTTGAGTTTTAGCTTTTATCTGAGTGGCTTGATTTATCAAAGTCTGGTCAGTCCTCGTCTCTTCAACAGTTTTTTGAACAGCCCTGCCTCTACCCCTTGAGGAGGATATAGTTTTAACTCGTTTGAAAGTCTCCAACTCCTCTCTCAAGGCAGCATTTTTAACTTCTAAAAAGGAATAACCATCATCATTGATTGGAACTAAGGCTCTCGAGGAAGAAGAGGCAACAGTTTTAAGTCATTTTAACCCCTCCTGCAGCGTAACATTGTCTTCTTCCAACAGCTTGGCAATGTGCCTATGTTCTTCAACCTCATGACTTAGAACATTTTCTCTTCTCTTATGAGCAGAGAGATACTTATCGTAACCCCGATCAACGCTCAGTTGTTGGCATTTTCGCTCGTAACCCTCATGTAGGAGTTTGCTGGATTCTTTGTACTGTTATTGAAGTTCCTCGATCATTCCTTGAAGATCTACAATCATTTTGTAATAAGCCACATTATTGGTTATAGCACGATCAAGTAGGCACTTCAAGTACTGGTAAGCATCAATTGCTCGTTCAGAGGCATCAGATCCGAGGATGCTAATTATTTGGGCCTCAGTAAAGTCTGCATGACCAGCTTTGAAATAATCATTGCATTTTTTCATTAATTCTGTATCATTAGCTAACAAGAGTTCCATCCTGGTCACAAACTAGCAAGGAGAAAATAAAAACAAAATCAACAATGATGCGAATAGAGCAAGTAAGAGAAAAATTCAAGACGAACAACAAAAGTTCATTTTTATTCATCACGACAAAGGAAAATACATTTCAGGGTTACATCCAAGAAACAACGCAACAAAAGAACCGAACAACTTTACACCTTCTCCTTATTTCCTACAACATCTTCGGACTGTTTGGAGGAAGGGGTTAGTTGCTCAGAGGGTAACGACAGTTGCTCGACAGATGTGCTAGCTTGTTAGACTTGCTCGGAGGATAGAATAACAGCAACAACAAGAATTGGCTCTCCTATCATCATAGAAGACTCATCTGATGCAGATTCATCATCTTCTTCTTCTTCTTCTCCAGTAGAGGGAGGAGGGCCATGAGAATGCCCGTGAAACAACTCAGAATTTCAAGCAACCTTCAATTTCTTCAAAGCTGCTATCCATCCATCCCTAAAATACTTAACACTGTTATACTCCATCTGATAAGACATAACAGCTAGGCCCTTATTCCAACCCTTGTCCCAACTAGCACTTAAAGATTTCTTAACAGCAACTTTCCTTTTTGCTCTCTCCTAGGAAGTTTTTTCCCTAAGGAGCTCTTTGGCAGATTTTAATTTTTCTTCTACCTCTTTCTTTCGTCGTTCAGCATCTTGAAGCTTGGCAACATCTTCCTCGGTAGATTTAAGCTTGACCTCAAGCTCCTCTTTACGCTGTTCAGCATCCTTTAATTTCTTCTCCAACTCTTTGGAGGCAGTCACAGCTTGATCTCGATTTATTTCTAAAGACTGGAATTGTTTCTCCTATGCATTTTTGTCTTCCTCATACTTCTGATAAGATTCCTTCAAAGATTGAGTTAATCCAACAAAACCTTCTTCTATTCCACTCGAGGAAGTGGAATCCCCGATGGCTTTATCTTTCTTTAAAATACTATTGAAACACGTCACGAGCTGAAAAAAGAAAGAAGTTTAATTCAATATATGAATGTAGTCTTAGAGGATAAAGGACTCAGGCTAATAATACTTACTGACGTAATGTGTTGAGCAGCCAAAATAGTAATTCTCTCGCGAGAGAAGGTGTATTCAATACCTTGGAATTCTGGGACAGTCCAAGATCTAATCAAGCCCATAGCAGAGCTCAGAGGAATAAGAGCTAGAATATTACCCTCAGCATTTGAAGGTTGAGAAACAGAGTCATCAGGTCTCTTAGTAGAACCTCTTTTCAATCTCCTCAGAGCAGCACTTTCAATTAAAGGTGATGTCTCTCCTTGTGAAATGGCAATTGTTTCAATCGAAGGTGCTGCCTCTTTTGGAGGCACAGGGGGCTTCTTGCCAGTTTCCTTAGCATCAGTAGATGAGGGTACATCTACCTTCTTTGTCTCCTCATCTGGGGCATCCTGTTTGTTCTTCTTTTCCCCTTCACTGGCAAAGGCAGACTTGTTAAAAAATACGGGAGATTTCCTTTTCTTCATCAGATCAGTAATAAGGAGTACTTAAATCAGAAGAAGATCCTTCCACACTGGTTTTAGAAGTCGGTATCCGATCAAGATCAACCACCACAGGACGAGCAATGAAAGATGAAGTGGAGCGTCTATATCTCAATATATATGAAGTGGACCCCACGTGCTCTCCATTGATCAACTGATGCAAACTCCAAATAAGTTTCAAGTCATTTAAATTAATATCAGTTTCCCTTGGAGATTTCCTTTTACTGTCAACTGTAACAAACAAAATTAATGTCAGTGATGCATTTCAACGAATACAGAGAAAACAAGATTTCAAAAATAAAAACAACATATCCCATTGCCATAAAGCGGACATCTGGGACCTTAGTACACATCATTTCCATTTAATAGGGGGTGTTGCCAATTTTTTATCACAACCCCATGATCAAAATAGTCCCTATTGGCATTGGGAAGATTGACAACTAAAGCTCTATTCGAAAGCCTAGTTTTTAAATAGAAAGTAGTGTCACTGGTAACCCATCTATAACAATACATAATTTCTGGAACTCCTAAATGAGTTCCATGAAGTTGATTCAACCTATATACGCCATTAACTACCCTCCATGTATTTGGATCTACTCTTGCAGGTACAATATCGAAATATTGGTAAAACTCCAAATACAGGGGATATGGCGGGGAAGAAAAGCCACACTCAGCTACAAAAAGAGTTGGGAACCAGTGTCCCTCCGCCAAAGAAAATAAATCAGAAGGACAAGGAGGTTCTTCCAAAATAACCAACGAAGGGATTGAAAAATTAGACCGAAATTTATCCAACGATTCAACAAGATAAACTATGGTGAATAGAGTAAATAAAGAAGAAGGAAGAAAATATTATAGAAGAAAGAGAGATCGGTTGGCAATGAATGATGGAAAGAACGAAGGCATAAGATAGAAAGAAAATGAAGAGTTCAGAAATACAGATTTTAAAAGTAGAAGACGATAGGATTTCTGTTGCACTTAAATACTTTATCTCGGGAATAGAGAAAAGCAATGATTACAAGGGAAGACGTTTGCGTTTTCAGCGGTTAAAAGAGGAAAAAGGCACAAATATCGAAGTGATCGTGAAAATTTTAAAATATTTATGAAGTTTGATATTATGTGCTCAAAAGGAACTATATACAATGAAAATTTTCCTAATCTATGAAGACTAGTAATCCGAGCAACTTTCAAGCAAAATGTTCCACACTCTTCTTCAACCTCAACTGTGAAACATTGGGGGCTTCTGTTGATACCAAATTTAGTTAGCTGACGTGGATCAATCACATGAAGACACGTGTCAATCTACGTAGCAAATACAAATACTTTCAACGAACAACATACTTTCACCGAGCTACTCAAGCGTACCTAGCAACTCAGGCGGTCCGAGCTACTTAGCGTGCAGAGCATCTAACCAAGAAAATCAAAAGGCAACTACGCATTCAATGAATGTTCGATTTAATGCACAATTATTATTGTACAGATGTATATGTCTACTAAGTGACAACTTACTGCCTTTTTATATGTACAACCTCAAGGCTATAAATACATTGTAACCTCGTCATAAGAGGGGGACTTTTTGGATCTTTTAGTCAACCTATCATCGAGATTCAAGAAAATACTCAGCAATACAACAACAGTGGACGTAGGCCATTTCCATAAGGCTGATCCACTTTAAAAATCCTTTGTCTTATTTATTCATTTTTATCTGTGATTAATTAAACTAGATTGCATCTAGTTTTTTACATCAACACTCGAGTTAATGGGCAACAATAGTCGGCTTGAGTATTATCTTTATATGAAAATAAGCTCGTGCTGAAACTGAGGCCTACTTTTCCAATAATTTCTCTACATTTGTTTTCCAAAATTGCCTTTTACTAATTCGTTTGCGCAAAAAATGAGGCCTTTAGACTGTTTGCGTATGTTATCTTATGTCACTTTGCTTTTAGAATTGGTGTTGTTTTAATTTTAGGTTCTTTGTTGATCCGGGTTTGTATAAAAATTATTGGTTTATGTTCTTGGTCAACCACTCTTGGTAGTCTTATGTTTCATTAGTTTATGATGTTCATATTATGTTTGTAAGAACTGTTTTGGTATGTGTGTGTGGATGGATTTGGTTTGGTTTTAGACGCGGGTTGTTTAGGCACGCTTTTATCCTAATGTTTTATGTTTCTCGGTTCGTGTTAATGCAATATCACTCGTCAAATCTAGAAAAGAAGATACACTAAAATTTACTCGCTATTATTTACTTTTTCGAGTCCCCCGGGAGGCTGCAACCGAGGAGGCTTCATCTTCCTAAACTTACGTTGTTTGTCGAAATTTGAACAAACACAAAGTTTTATATTATCAACTCTTCTTCTAAAATAGACGATCAATATATATATATATATGTGTGTGTGTGTGTGTGTGTGTGTGTGTGTGTGTGTGTGTTAGGAAAGTCTTAAAATAAACTATGTTTTGATCAAATCTTGGAAGGACAAAGATGCATGTTGAATATAAAGTAGTCAAATTAGAAAGGATAAACAAGTCAAGGATAGGTGTGAAAAGATTCCAAAGCATTTAGAATTTCCATTAGAGATTAACCTTTCGAATTATATTCAAGAATACTTATAAATAGAAAATATCGAGATAATAATCACAATTTTTACAAGATATTAGAAAACGTTATACAACGGAAAAGTTTATAAACCAAAGAACCATATTGCATTAGTGATTTAGTGACAATAATTTAAAGATGCCATCTATTGAGGCTTGAAGATGCAAAAGATCCGTTTTGCTCTGAAATTTTTCTTAAACGGCTAAGGACCTCTTCTCATTTTATTTATTAAAGAAAAATAATACTTGCACCGGCTGTGCAAAACACTTGTACAGTTGACTAAAAAAATATACATAGTTTTAGTCAAATGTACAAGTGTTTTCTGCACCCGATGCACAAAATCGATGCATGTAGCACCCCTCTTTATTAAACAGCTGAGAATTGACATAATTATGTGCCTAGTACTTGAAGTTTTAGTTGTATCAGGTTCACTATTTCCTCTTTGAAACATTGGGTTTAGGATTTGAGATTTGTCTTGCATTGAGTTTAATATTAAAAAAATGATGATCTATTAAGGACATTTCACCAATATTGATTGAATATTATCATGGAAGGTTAGCCTTATTCAAGTATGATTTTACTATCCAATTAAAACTTGTTAGAATATTGATGAAATACAAAATTGTTTATATAATGATGAATTGCATACAGTTAATTTATTTTTCAATATCTACGAAGTTTGTTAAAAATCAATTTTGATATATATTGGGTACAATATAATATTATGCATTGTACATTTTGTTTTCCTGTTTCCCCTTCTTGTATATTTTATGGTGTGGCTTTATGTGAGCCATTATCTCCGTCAACAGAGCTATCAGAACAGAAGTGGCAGGGTTTGCTAGAAGTATCATGAGGAAGTATGAATATTTCTTATTGCCACCCATATGAAATACTAATTTCAAGTGATGCGAAAGAAGACTTCCTTTAAGTCATGATCCCATTCGAAAAAGAGGTGAAGTGGAAGAAAATGTAAAGCTTCGAACGAACTGCATGGGAGTTGACTGCAATACAAGTTGAACAGTTGTCCTCAAAATTAGATAAACTTCTTTAGAGTTGAGGGAAAATGTCGGCAGCGAGTCGCGTCAACGAAAATGCGACCAATAACTCATTTCATGAAAAACAAATTTCCTTATATCCCGTTGGTCGGAACAAGGAGTATCGGGATTTAAACTTGTAAAGGTCCCAGAATTTCATTGAAGCCTCAAGTGAGAAGAGTTCATTGATGGGGTCACTACGGTTAAACTGATTTTTGATTATGCCGAAGTTCCGAGCAGAGAGAAAGTAAAGTTAATGTCTATGTGGTTGAGAAGTTTTATGTCATCATGGTGGGAACAACTTCATGTTACAAGGGTCAGGCAATAAGACCAATAAAGTGAAGGATGCATTTTACATGATTAGAATATATTGAACCTGATTGAAATGGGCCCCATTTAGGGTTTTATTGCATTTTATTGTATTTTTGTTATTTTATTTTAATTTTTTATGTCGTTGTATTTTCTTTTTGTTTAGTATTTAGAGGTAAGAAGTAGTAAAGGCTAGTAAGGGCATTGTTGTAATTAAAATATTAGTTTGGAGCCTAAGCTACTCCTCACCTTTAAATACCCCCTTGTATTTCTCATTTGAGGAGACTCTCCATTTTGAATATACGAAATCTCTTGATTCTCTCTCTAAAAGTTAGGGTTTGGTTTATTTTCTTGGCCATTGACGTGTAGTTTACGTCACATTGGTATAAGAGCGAGGTGTGCTCCAATATTGGTATTTGGTGTATCGGTATTTTTTTATCAAATCGTACACTAGTTTCGATGGCTCCAAGAAAATCAAAATAACAAAAAGAGATTCAAGAGTTAAGAGAGAACATTTAAGAGTTGAAGAAAAAAGTGGCCCAACTCTTTTCTAACCTAGGCCTAAACCCTAACCCTATCCCCTACACCACCCCCTGCCCAACCCTCTCCCCTGCTGCCCTAAATAGCTCTACCCCCCCCCCCTCCCCCCCCCCCCCCCCTTTACCCCACCCCGCTGACCTGAAAACCCCTTTTTTCAGCCACCTTAGCCCCATAACCCAACCCAAACCCTCCAGCCCCCGAATCCCACTCACCACGCTGTCGGCACTACCGTCAACCCAAAAAAATCCCCCCGCCCGTCTATTGCCCCGGGGGCCGGGGCAGACCCCGACGTTTCCCCAGCCCACTACCCCTACCTCCTAACCCCCAACCCACTCGCTGATCATCCTACTGCCCAAAAAAACCCGTTGACCAACCCAAACAGTCCCACGCCTACTCTAAGTAGTTCCCTATCACACCCAAACCCATTTCGGTGCTCCGAAACCGTGATTTTTGACCCGGGTGGAAGTTTTTAGGGTTGCTTTGGGAGAAGAGAGAGCGAAGAAGAAGAAATGAGGAACAAGATTTGTGGGATGTGTCCCCTCAACTTTTAGAAATTATTTTGGGCCCCCACAAGTTTTTGGCACAATTTTTGGTAGTTCCTCACGAATCCCCAATTTTTTGAACGCTCGAGGATGAACTTGGTCTTAAAAGGGGGAGAGTGATGGAAATGGGCCCCATTTAGGGTTTTGTTGCATTTTATTGTATTTTTATTATTTTTTTAAAATTTTTTATGTCGTATTTTCTTTTTATTTAGTATTTAGAGGTAAGAAGTAGTAAATGCTAGTAAGGGCATTGTTGTAATTGGAATATTAGCTTTGAGCCTAAGCTACTCCTCACCTTTAAATACCCCCTTGTATTCCTCATTTGAGGACATTCTCCATTTTGAATATAAAAAATCTCTTGATTCTCTCTCTAAAAGTTAGGGTTTGGTTTATTTTTTTGCCTATTGACGTGTAATTTACGTTAGAACTAGTGTTGTCCTATAGTTTCTTTATTATCCTATAGTTTCTTTCTTGTTATACATTGGTATGATCGTATATACTTTGTTAGTTGAATCCACCATAGTAGACAACTTTTACAACTAACAACGTTCTTCTTTGTTATGTGCAAATTTGATGGTACGTGTGTGTGTGCGCACATAAGTCTTCTGAACCATTTCTCTGATAGCATCGAGGTTTAGGCCATCTTTCTAGTTCATTTAATATACCAATTTTTTTCAATTTGTAATTTTTTAGTGTTTTTGCTTTTGAATCTACTTATACTTAAGGCAACTGATTCCCTACAAGTACTTGGGTCGTTTTGTTATTGCTTTCTCCCAAATAGAAATGTGAAATCAAGCTACGATACAATGATATATAAAATAATTGAAACTAGTAAATTAAATGCTATGAAGATACAATATTCTAATATGAAATGCCTAGACATTGTTAGGATACTAGGCAAGTCGTGACAAAACATGATGTATATAGGATATGAAGCGACACGTGGCGCATGGTTGTACCTACGAGAGACTACTATCTTTTATTGCATTTTTAGTTTAGGGTTTAATTGTAATTTTCCTTTATTTTTAGTGGTGAATTAGTTTCCAAGTATGTTTGGAACTAATATGTCATTTTTGGTTATTAGTTGCATTTTTTAGTCATTTTGAGTATTAGCTTGATTAGTAAGCTAATCTCTCCTATAAATAGTCCCTTGGTCCTCATTTGTAATCAACCTTGAATATTGAGAATTGATAATAATTTCATAAAAAAACAGTGTTCTAAAAGGCGTGCGTATGCGACGAAAATGGGCGCATATGCGTGACGCCTTTTAGAAACGCAGCGCATTAGGGGTATGCGCGGGAAAATGTGGGGTCAACGATTTTTAAGGCAGTCAACGGGCAAAACAAGTAAGTTTTCTTATTTCTTTCTTTTGATTTCTTATACTCCGGCCGAAAACAACCTGAAATGTTGATTTCTTATTTATTTATTTCTTCTTTCTTCTTTCTTTTACCTTAATACATTTCTTTCTTATTTTTTTGTTAACAGTTAATGCTTATACAGTTAAATGTTGTCTTGTTAAATGTTATGCAGTGTATAAATGTTATGCATATACACTGCATAACTTTTTGCTCCTCAGTTAATGTATAAATGTTATGCAGTTAATAAATGTTAGACAGTTAATGTAATAAATATAATAGATGTTTGCTCCTCAGTGTGTATGTAGTGAATATGCTCCCCAGTTAATTTATAGATGTTATGCAGTTAATAAATGTTAAACAATTAATGTAATAAATATTATGCAGTGTATAAATGTATACCTCTTATGTAGTGTATAAAATATAAATGTTAACAGTTAATAAAGTTATGTAGTGTATATGCATAACATTTCAAGGTATGTTTTATTTTATTCGTAATTTTGATTCAATGTTTATGATTATTTTTTTTATGTAAGTTATGCTTATATTTCTGCTTTTATTATTTTACAAGCCTGGGTATAATTAAAAAAATATTTAAAAAGGGCAAAACGCCTTTTCACGCAGATGCTTAGCATATGTGCACCTATGCTCCTAATGCTTGATGCTTGACCTCCACGCATCGATCACGCATCGCGCCTTTTAGAACATTGGGAAAAACCCATTTCATTTCTTTAGTTTAGTTGTTGTTGTGTACTGTAGTTGTTGTGTAGTGTAACAATAACGCTTCCGCATTTGAAGATTTACATCAAATTGGTATCAGAGCGAGGTTTGTTCTTGGTGTTCGTCGGGGTGCGTGAAGTGGGTCACTAGTGGAGAATCCAACTCCGGCAACCCTTCAATCAAACGATTGATAAATTCCCAAAAGAGAATCGGGTGAATGAAAATCCTAAATTTCATCACCACTAAAAGAGGATATACCACCTCTTTTAGTTCCTCCGCCCCCATCCTCACCACCACCATCCTCCATCTCCACCTCCCACCACCACACAACCACCATCATGCCTACATGAATCTCTGTCTTTAAATTTTTACCCAAACCCTCACCCAAGAAAACTCACCACCCCAAAATTGAAACCCTAACCCAAAAAAATCAAGAACCCAACAAACCCTACCCATAGCCTTATCCCCACCCGAAACCGACCAAACCCCACTGGCCGAAAATGCTCCTGAAGCGGCCGGAATCCCTTTGCCATTACCAAAATACCTTCAGCCCTAGCTGTCGGCACTCACAACAACCCGAACCCAGTCGAAACCCATGCCGAGTCTAGCGCCCGGCCTTGGACCATCGTTGGCCATTAAAATCCAGTCCCAACCCCTTTTCCCCTACCCGACTTTCATCCGACACCCATCGAAACCATCATCCATAGTGTCCAAACAAAGGTTGACCAGCCCCTTTTTACCCTCCAACAGGACCCCCACCCCTGCTAGATCCCGACGCCCCTTTCCCTGCCTCCAACCTCATTTTTTTCACCAGTCGAAAACCCGATTTTTTGGGATGTCGTCGTCCTCATTTGTCTTGTTTTGCCATCATACTCGCAAAGGTGTGGTCATCGGAGTTACCGTCCGATCATATTCAAGAGTCCACCAAGCCAAGTTGCAATCATGTGCTTATGGTGTTGATAAGGCAGAGTGGTCGTCAGTTTTTGGTTGCTCGGATTCTGTAGGGAGGCATCGTTGAGATTTGGGTATATTAGCTAATTTGTTGAAGGTCCATATGGGTCTAATCAAAGTACAGCCGGTCCATTTGCTTGGTTGGATTTGATTTGGGGTTTTGCTTTACTTTGGAAGATAACACTTGTACCGACACGTGTTCATGTGGCATTGATGACTCATCCTTCAAGCTCGAGCACGAGCTTTTTCGAAGACGGGGAGAATGATGTATATGGGATATGAAGCGACACGTGGCGCGTGGTTGTGCCTACGGGAGACTACTATCTTTTATTTTGCATTTTTAGTTTAGGGTTTAATTGTAATTTTCCTTTATTTTTAGTGTCTAATTAGTTTCCAAGTATGTTTGGAACTAATATGCCATTTTTGGTTAGTAGTTGTCTCTTTTAGTCATTTTGGGTATTAGCTTGATTAGCAAACTAATCTCTCCTCAAAATAGGCCCATTGGCCCTCGTTTGTAATCAACCTTGAATATTGAGAATTGAAAATAGAGAGAGAAAGAAACCTATTTCATTTCTTTAGTTTAGTTGTTGTTGTTGTGTAGTTATTAGTTGTGTAGTGTAACAATAACGCTTCCGCATTTGAAGATTTACATCAAAACATCTTTTGATACTATTTCCAAAGTATAAAAAGATAGGAACATATTAATACCTGGCCTTGTAGATACAATTTCTGAATTTTTACTTCACATATTTAATGCTTGGCTGTTGTGGTTGGTAACTGCAAAATGAAGTAGAGACAATAATTATTTTTGTTTGTTTTTCATGAAGTAAGATTTATGCTTTACTAAGGTAATGTATGTATTTATGTATGCTTTCATATAGTTGCTTTTGATTGCTTTTGACGGAAGTGGTTCTTATTAAACTGATGTATGTGTAAGCATTTTTTATAAAAACAATAACAACATTTGTTTAGAGGCCAATGGTCTAAATTCTCTCTCTCTAATTCTCATTCATATCCATAAGTACGTTATTACAAAGAGTGACCAAATGCCTTATTTATATGAATGGGTATCTTACTAGCCAGTTAACCCTAAAGTGTAAAATGACTCGAGAGGGTACACTAAAGGCATTAAAACACAATGTTACCCTCTGACCTAATATGGCAACTAAAAAGGGGAAATAACCTAATAAGATATGAAAAATAAAATAAACAAGAATACAAATAAATTTCAAGTATCTCCTACACGTCATAAATGTCCGGACCGACTTGTTTAGGGATGGGAAGATTGCACCAATATCAATCAGTTTTCTTCCATTTTTTCCTATTCCAAGGCAAGGATTCAAGAATCCTTAACCAAAATCAAGGAACTATTAATACATTAAAGAATTGAAATAAGGAATGCCAATCTTTGATACTTTTGTCATAAGCAAATTGTTCCCAAATGAGTCCATTCAACGATACATTTGTACAATTCAGTATGTTAACTTGTGCACATGGATTGGTGACTTTTTAGCTTCACCTAATAACTTTGTATCTTTTTGGTAACAACTTGTCTTGCTTTAGGGGATAGCTTTTTTCTACCCCCTTGTACCTCCTCTTTTAATTTTCAATGGTATATATATATATATATATATATATATATATATATATATATATATATATATATATATATATATTTTTTGTTTTCTGATAAACAAAAAAATTAAATTTCAATTCCGTGTTTACAAATATGCCTTTTCCCTTCATTTCTTCCTTTTTTTTTATGGATTGTGTTTTATTGTGATTGGTTTTGTGGTAGATGACTGATTGGTTTTTAGTTTTTTTTTAATAATTTCCCAAGTTGATTGATTTTTATTTTTTATTATTTATTCATTTTTTAATTACATTATTGCGATTTCCCCTAAATTTCATCCAGCCATCCCCCCCACCCCTTTTACATCACTAAAACTCATCATATCATTGGATGATATTGTTCTGGTCTTGCAGTGACATTGTTTGATTCAATGCACAGGAGTTAGGATTGTTTTTTTAATGTTGATATTCATGAGTTGTTCTAGAGTTATGAGTGTATGTTATTACAACTATAGGAAATATATAGTTTTTCCTTTTCAACATATTTTGATGGGGATCTTTCATTCTTTCTTTAATGGTTAAAATACACTCATTATACAATTTTCCAGAAAAATGGTCCTGAACACCAAATAAACTTAACCTATCTTCAATTGGTAATGTCTGTGCTGAAGTTGGGTTTAAATGATTATTTTATTAAAACCATTTTCTATGTCTTGCTGCTATCAAAGAATTTGTGATTTATTTTTTGTTTTCAGGTTACATCTAGTCTTTACTCAGTCATTCCATTGGTTCAATTCAATAAAGTCCATCCAAGTGATCTCATAGGGGTACTTTTTCACTTCTCACCCCCAATTTCTCTTTGAAACTTTCATTTTGCCAATATGGGAACTATATCCAATGTTTTGTATTTTTGTAGAGAGTCAAATCACTGATTCATTTTGACAGTGGGCAATATATACACATATATCCAATGTTTTGTATTCAAAAGATGTTATGATAAATAAATTCATATACCCAATGTTTTGTCCAATAATCTGTTTTAAAACAGCACATGTATGTATGTTGTGTGTGTTTGTTATGTTTGTATTCATATATCCATACAAAAGATTTGCTTTTGGTTGCTTCTGATTGAGATGGTTCCTCTTAACCCCCTATATTTGTATAATATAATTCATTCTGTTGATTTGTCCTTATGAATTGGTGACTTGTCAGATTCATCAAATTATTTTGGATTCAATTGTCATGCTTACATTTATGCATTTTAGACGCCTAATAAATTTTTATTTCAGTTCTTAAGCCCTTTACATTTTCTTACAATGCACTCAGTTGATTTGTGCATATTAAAGGTCCAGCAGAAGGCTGTGGAAAGGCCCCAACGTGTATTATCAAGGCAGACCATTGATATCTAATTGATCACTCCTGCCTCTCCCACCCTTTTTAATGCTGGAACATCAATTCCCACATATGTAGTTGGTTTGAAGTCTACCTTTAATTTATCCTTTTGATTAAGTTTTAGACTTGGACCTTAAATTTGAAGATTCCAGATCTTGTTTCATGGTGTCCAATTGTTGTTTTAGGCTAAGCAATTAACTCTCAAGCTTAATACCAATGGGATGTTCTCATCTTGGTGGCTGCCAATCAAGAAGGGAGCTCGACACTTTTTATCCAAGACGCCCTTGCCACCGTCCAGCCAACCAATTCAGAAGGGTTGGGTATGTGTCTTGGCGGGTAGGTGGAACTAGTAACCATCTCCTTCGCGATTAGGTTGAAGGTGGACCAAGTAAAAACCGAAAGTTAACCATGGTTGCTGGCAGGCTGCTGCTGAACTGTGTAGGGATAGAAGGGTCGGGGTACCTCAGAGGAAGTACGGTTCAGGTTGGGGAGGTGCGGACCTCTGGAGGTGAGGCTGAAGGAGAATTAATTTAGGGGTAGAGCTCTAGCGGAGTCACGAGTAGGGGACTAGGGTTTTGGGCTATGAGTGCCTAAATGTGGAGGTGGATGAGGCGGAATAATGATTTCCGATACGCTGTTCCGAGATGAGGATATGGGGTCTACATTGGCTAAATACGTGATACTGTCTGCTCAAAGTTTCTGTCAGACTTGAGTGTTTTGCAGCAGCGGAGGGACTTGATGGTGGCAAGGAGTAGGCTTCGGGGGGGACAGCGGTGATAAGCATATCAAGTGGGCATCCCTACAGGGTGGGAGGCCTTCATAGGGAGTGCGGGTGGCGCAGCTGGGCCAGCATGCGGTTATAATGATGCTTCGGTGGGGGGTTCTCCCACCCTTGACCATATTCATCATTTTCAATAGCTACGGCCGACGATATAACTTCCATCACTTTGATGTAAACACGAAATATTTCATAAACTGTCATTGAATACAATCAAGGGTAAGGACCTTATTTATAATAAGATAGACCCTTATTATCACTAAAGAGTCCCAAACTATCGTAACTCAAAGAGATAAAGCCACATAAATAAAAATAATAAAAAAAACATTGGGATAAGCACATCAAGTGGGCTGCTCCTCATAGGGTGTGCCTTGTGTGCGCCACATCACTTTGTTTCTGATAAATGTATTTGTGGTCAATTTCCCTATGTTGGTATTCATGCATTTAACCTATGTTTTCAGTGACCCTTCTATTCCGTTGACACCTTAATTAGCGGACATAATGCGCAAACCTCCTATTTGTAGGTGTAAATAGATGAGTTCGTCGTAATAAAGTTTATCAAAAAAGTGACATCTAGTGCTGAGATGATATGATCAGCACCCCCAATTTTATCATTTATTTGGGTGATTTGTATTCCCCTATGATAGCATTTATATGTTATGAATTCAGTCACTGATATTTGGTAAGAATGAAAAGGACAGTAAGAACTTCTTTTAGGAAGGAGCACAAATACTTGTATAATCTACCATATACTACATTTTTAAGCATAATTAACCCCAGCATATGCTTTTCTTAAAAGTTACTGTGGATACATTAATAGATACATTAATTGGGGCTTGAGATTTCAGATGTAATAATTTGATTCATACATTTCACCCCCGGTCTATAACTGAAATCTGTAAACATGTGTCTAAATTTACTTTTACCGATTTATATATTTTCATGGTACTAGATGTGTACTGATAGTTATGATAGTACCTTTATCATCGTCAAAACCGAACCAAGTTAATCTGACTTCAGTTCCATTGAATTCTCAATTCCACATTTCCGGTTTCTTAACTTTAAATAATTTAAAATATTCAATTATTGACTTGAAAATCCTTGCAGATACTCAGAATGGTCAAGCAAGAGCTGTTCTTTTAGAAAAAAATGTGTATGCTGTAGTTGTTGTGCTCAAGTTTTACAATTAATTGCAATAGCCTCTGCTTGTATCGTCAAGTTAATTAGAAACAAAAATGCAATGAAGGATCTGGAGTGTTTGTATTCGCACTAGGTTAGTCATTAGCCATTTTTTTTTCTCCGGTTAAGAATATGTTTTATATATATTTGCTGCTACATTTTTGCATTTATAGTTGAAGTATTACTGTCTACTAGTTCGGTTAATGAATGAATAGTGCAACTTACGTCTCTGTATGGTGGTCCCTTTGAATTTCTGAAATCTGAATATCCCATGTATATATTTACTCTCTAACATGCCTCACTTAGTATATTTGAAGAATGTACCTTTACATTGGGGGTAAATGAATGAATTTTTTGATGAAATTGGTGGTGATGATATCCTCACTATGAGAATCATCTGCACCAAATTTCTTCAAAAACTTCGACTATTTAGTGGTTGAAGGCAAAATAGTTATATATGTGCAATTCCGACCTTTGAAAGTTGTTATCATCATCGCACTCTTTTGTGTATGTTATGTATGTGCGTGTGTAGAGCAAAGCTCTAGAACAAGCAACCATTCAGATCTTAAACGTTGGAAATACTCAGAACAAGAATTCTTTTAAGAATGCAAATGTAGGGAAAACATCTCTAGAACAAGTGACCATTCAGAGATTAAATGGCGAAATATTAATGCCCAAGAATTTTTCATTCAAGCGTGGAAATGACATAGTAAGAATTATACTTACTGGAACTAAAGACTCTCTCTGCGGGCTCGGTTTATGACTCCTGATTATGCTAGGAATTCCAGTATTCTTTCTCGTGATTGACCAAGCATTCCTTTCCTTTGTGGAAGCATGTTGTCAAGAACAAATATGTTTTATGTGAAACTTTTGGGATTCTTGATGGGAGGCTAGTTTCAAAACCTTCAGTTAATAGGAATATTATGTTCATTTTTTCTTGTGCCTGGGATGTTGCGAGGGACCACGCTAATGCTTCTCGAATATTTTCCAACATTTGGCTTCCTGAAATTCGCATTAAAATATTGATATTCATTTGGCTTATACTTAACTCTATTTTGGCTATTGATGGTTGTTTACACAGCATGTAGGAGTGACAGCCCCCTCAAAATGTCGCCGCTGTGTTTCTGAATTTTCAAATCAATATCGTGATCATCTGTTTACTGAGAATCAGATAGCGTTTAAAGTTGAACATTACTTTCATCATATTTTTCGCATTTCTTTGGTTGCTCATTCGGCTCACGGAAGGCTCTCCAACTGGTGGAATCTCTCTTCTCCACAGTTAAATCTGTTAGAGCTTATTATTCCAATGTATATTCTGTGGTATATTTGGATTGTTAGGAACAAGAACATTTTTTATGGTGTCTCTATGAATCACTAGGAGATTATTAATAATGTGGTATAGTCAATTCTAGATGCATTTGTAACGTTTCCTTTTATTGCAGTGACATCCTTTAGAGAGGATATGATTCTGTCTGATCTTAGTATCTCGGTGCGAAGTTCAGCTCTGGACTATCTAAAAATGGTGAGATGGTTGCACCCCAAAAGTTGAAATGTGGATGGTGCGAACCTGGGGATTTGTGGAGGTGGTGAAGTTCTTAGAGATCACCAAGGTAATATTTTTATGGGTTTTTCGAAGTTATTTAGGTATGGCACAAATATGTTTGCTGAAAGTAGCGCGTTGCTCGAGGGTATAAAATATTGTGTTGAGATAGGAATTCTAATATTACCATTGAGGTGGACTCTATGGCCCTTATTCGCATGCTGTTAAATGTGAAACAGATGCCTCGGAAGCTCTGGAGTATTTAAATGAATTAAAACTCTTCTTTCAAATATGCAATTCTGTCTCTCTTTGCTTTCGAGCTGCCAACAAAGTTGCGGATTGCTTTGCCAATTTTGGCTATGACTTTGGAGACAATCAATGGGTTTCCTTTGAATACATTACGTGGATACTTAGAAGGGTTTTATTAACCTGTAGGCGTAAGGAATTTCAAATATTAGGAAAGGTAAATACTAAATAGTATGGCTTTTCTTTGTTTTGGGGTCATTTAGACTTTGATACATTAATAATTTTTTATTTTAGACTTTAATACATTTTAATCTAAAAATTAGACTTTACCCACTTTCTCTTAATGAAGTGCTAATGTTAACGTGTCATTTCAAAAAATAAATAAAATTAAAATGAAATAAGCATCCAAAAAGTCTTTAAAACTAAAAACCTATAACACACACAGAAAAAAACCCTTTGACAACTCCCCTTACCCAACCCCGATAACCTCATCCTAACTCCCCATAGTCTTCCACCCCCGATAACTCCACCCCCCCCCCCCCCCCCCCCCCATCGTCATCTCTCTTTTGCCGAATCTGAAACCATTTGAACAAGATTTCTAAAACCAAATAAAATCCAAACTCAACCGATTTACAAGTGTGTTGATTTGAAGGTTGGTAGGCGTTGGTGGTGGAGGGATGTCTAGGCGGGGGAGAGGTTTGTCCATTCCGATTTACAAATCTCAAATGGTTTTGGTTGATTTTGATGGGGAAATGAAGAACTTGGATGGAGAAGATGAAAAGGATTTGCATGTGTGTATGCGTAAGAGAGAGAGAGAAGATGATGATGGTGTGGGTTAGATTTACGGTGGTGGGGTGGGGATGGGAGGGGGAGAGAGAAGGGGGGGGGGGGGGGGGGGGCTGCCGATCATTTTCCTGGGTTTTTATTTGTTTCAGATTTTTTTTCTGATTTTCTTTAGTTTCTCAAGTTTTTATTTCCTTTTTCTAATTTGTAGGATTTCTAATTCATTTTAATTTATTTTATTTTGAAATGACATGTGGCCATAATATTAACACTCCACTGACTAAAAGTGGGCGCAGACTAAGTTTTAAATTAAAATATTTTAAAGTCTAAAATAATAGATAGTAATGTATTAAAGTCTAAATGACCTTTGTTTTTTATATAGAATTTGGAATATATGTACAATCTTAGTTTCCTTTTCTATAGCTTTTTTGGCGAGGTAAGGTTCATGTCTCCCTCTCGTCTTTGTGAGACATTGTGTGTGTTTGTCTCTCTTTTCGCACTCATGATTGATTTTTAATATTTATATACAACACCATTATACTATGTTATGAGGTTAAGCTCTCCCTCGGGAAATTTTACAGTCTTTATATGTTAATCAATCTTCTTTCCTAGTAATAAAAAAGTCTATTTGGCTCTCATGCATTCCACCTTTTATAAGTTATTAAGTGTTGAAGCCTCGTTTTATAATATGTATTTACTAATACAAAATTATAAGCCATCAGAAAATCTAAGATAGACTCTTCACCGTCGTTCCTATCTCCAAAACTATATCCTCTATGCACGATCTCATATCCTACACGATCTTCTCCTACATGGCCAGTAAATCCCTCCTTATATAGATTTTCTAACCTACAGGTATTTTTTGAATTAGTTCATCCATTTGCTCCCAAAATTGTACTTTAGTGTGCTCATATAATCCTACGTAGGGTGCATATGTACTAACAATATTAATTATATTTTCACCTAATGCCAGTTTTACAAGTATTAGTTTATCATCTTTCCTGATAACAGTTACGATATCATCCTTAAGGTTCTTATCTACTATTATTCCGACTCCGTTCCTATTTCTAAATTTTTTCTTTATAATAAAATTTAAATCCTGTATTTTAATTTCTCTAGCGTTCTCACCGACTCATTTAGTTTCTTGTAAACAATTTATATTAAATTTTCTTCTTATCATGGTATCCACTAATGTTATCCCTTTCCTTGTCATAGTCTACTATCCTTGGATAACTTATATACCTGCACACGTCCATATTGTTACAGGAACTCTTGTCCATTTCTCATCACACCCGGGCACCAATGGAAAGCCTTTTGACTCTTTTTCAAGACACTCGGTGGCAGGTACAACCTCCCTTGCCTATTTTTCGAGACACCCGATGGCAGGCCCAATGCATCGGTAAAGGGGAATGCCCTAGTATTAGCGCATATATTCATAAGATTCATGTTCATAAGGATCTGACAAAGTTTTACGCTGGTTGTCAGCTACCGAACGCAACCTCCTCCTTTATCCGAGCTTAGCACCGACAATGCCCCCCCCCCCCCCCCCCAAAAAAAAAAAAATATATATATATATATATATATATATATATATATATAAGAAATTAAGCACAACACAAGTGGAGTTAATTATGCAATAATCTACATATTTTATGTTTGTAAGGCTTACAATATTAATAGGAACTCAACGATACATAAACTTTGAAAAACTACCATTTTATATCATTCGATGGTTCATTATTTCGGTTATCCATGTGTCAATGAGGTGCCAATTACCTTTAGGGTGTGCTTGGGAATCCCAATTTCATAGTTTAGAAATGACAAATACTCAGTTCAATATTTGAATATTTATTATTCCAATTCCAATTCCAATTCCAATTCCAATTCCAATTCCTACGCATGGAATAGGGGTTCCCAAACACACCGAGTTTTTTAATAAGTAAAGGTCTCTTGGTGGTGAATGAAGGACAGAGATGTATGGATTAACAGGGGCGGAGCCATTCAGTGGGCTTGATCGGGCTAGAGCTTTTTTTAAAAAAAAAATTAGCCTAAATTTTAAGACTTAAACCCTCACAGCCCACCCAAAGTCAGCCCAACCCAAAACTCATTAGCTCAAGACACTTTAAAAAAATAGAAACCTCTCTCTCGACTTCTCTAACTCAACAGTACCACACCCAAAAATTAGAAGAAAAAAACTCACCTCTTTGTTAATTAACATACTAAAAAATATTTGGTAAATACTCAACAGTATTTGTTTTTAAAGTAATTATTTGATAAATATTAAAAAATAACTTCAAAAAAATTCAGCTCAGGGGATCACGGTCCCGAACCCTCGAAAATCGCTTTTAAGTTAGCCCACTCGGATGTAAAATCCTGAATACGCCCCTGGGATTAAGTTTCTCATGGTCATTGTTTGTTATGAACTCCTAAGAATTGTTGGAACCATTTTTGAGAGGAATGGAGTAGTTGCACTCTCTAATTATGCATATTTATACTGTAAAAGGAGGAGTTATTTTAAAGCTTCATGTGAACATTATTTTCTATTCTTGTTAAACATTAATTGTATGTCTAGATTGAAGAATATAATCATTAATTACTGAAAAGTTTGTGTGGTGACCAGCCATAAAGCATGTCAATCTATCTTCTTGTTACGTGAGTTTTATATCCTCGTTCTTTCTTTTATTGGACAAAGTATACACCAAGTGGAATCTTAGTTTATATCCCCATGTTATTGGTTGAAATATGTAAAATTAAAGGACTCATTGTTTAGTCACTAATACTTTAATTAGTTGTATCAGAAGATCATAGTGGCCCTCACACCACATTTTGTTCCACAACAGATATTTGACCTGCTGAATAGATATCCTTTCATTCCAAAGATACTATTAGCCATATAATTGATCACATTAAGAAAGTGTGGAGCTTAATGTGTAATATTTAAGCTGGATGAATCCTCTACTGAACGCCCATGCCTTATGATTTTTTGAGTTTCAATATAACATTGGATCTAAACATCCCACTGATGGTTTCTTTTCAGTATGCCCCATGTGTAATTTCAAATACCCAATTCAATCGATGGTTCGTGAAAGCGTCTCTTAACCACGTGTCTTAGATTTAAATAGTTTCCTATTTTTTCTTCTTCTTAAATTGGAATAATTTACCTCATGCATATATATACTCTTGGTTTTATAGACTTTATATGTTCTGATTTCAGCCCTGTTTAACCTTGCTCTTTACTTTACAATCGCTTTTTGTGTTTAAATTTAGTATACGTGTGTATATAATATAAATTTTCTGCATTTTGATGCTTAGTCATTATGTTTCATTATCCTTTTTGTGTGTATTGTTTCTAGGTTTAACCCTCATTTTTTGGGGGTGGGGGTGGGTAGAGAAGAGGGACAGTACCCCCAAATTTGTTAGATCAATTAGGGAGAATAGCCCTCCCAAAAGGGCAATACAATTAAAGAGATAATAAATAGCTAAGAAAGTTGACATTTTAACATTGGATGATTAAATTTCATACAAATTTCATTTCATTTTTGCAGCAAGGAAAAGGTAAAAATGGCATATATATTGGACTCCAAGATATGCTCAGGGCAGTGCCACCTTGGCGACTGCATAGGCAAGGGCTGATTTGTATAGGGCCGATGGGGAGCGGAGAATTCCAAAAAAATTACCGAGGAAAAAAGTCCAAGGGTGTTTTGTGTGAAAATAGTAAGTAAAAGATGAATTTTTAAAGACTTTTGAAACTTAAAGGGGCAAAAATGTAATAACATTTCATTTCTCTCTTACTCTACACGAACGTCCCTTTTTTTTACTTCCTCATTTTTTCTCCAACGCCGCTGCTCTCTCCCCGGCTCCGATCCGGCTAAGTTTCATTCGTTTTTTTAAATGTTAATTTTGTTAATATTTGTCATACTTTTCAAGATATACCCTGCTATAAAGAAGGCATCAGAAAAGAACAATTTAAATTTAGTAATCAAACAACTTGTACAATACACAAAAAAGAAGGCATTTCCTAGAAGTTTTTGTCGGAACTTGATTAAAGGGAGAAAAGTTGGCTAGTATATGCCGGACATGGAAGTCATTCCTGTTAGTATTTATATTGTTAAATGTCAGTTATGTTAATATTGATAAATGTTATGTTAATATTGTTATGGTAAGAATTAGGTTTGATTAGTAAAATATTGTTATTAATATTGTTAAATGTTAGTTTTTTATTTTTAGACATAATGTTACTTTTTATTTTTTATTTTTAGGGCTAATGTAAATACATTCACATTTGTAGCCAAAATATGTTAAGGCTAATGTAAATATCTCAAGACTTCAAAAATGTTAACAAATTGAAATAATATTAATTTAGGGCTAATGTTGTAAACCTCTTAAGTTATAACTATAGTAAAAAAAAAAGGTAATAAGTTTAAAAGTTTTAAAACCCAAAAAGCCTCCTGACCAAAGATTTGTATAAAATTCGAATTAACCCCCAAAAAATCGCCTCGGGGGCTCTCGCCCCTCGAATGCACGGTACAACTCCAAATTTTGGCTCCTTCTTACCAAAAATCTTGGATCCATTTTTTGAAAGCTCTAAAATTGTGCTGTGTTGAGGGGCCCAAATTAATAGTTCTTCCCTGAACAAATTCCATTATAATTAATTGACGGATAAAATTTATCAACAGAGTCCTCCTTAGTTTAACCCAGGGGGTGTATCTTTATTGGACTGATAACCATCAGAAATTATAAGAAGAAAGTTGTATTTTTTTTTATTAGAAAGGGCCTTATTTTATTGGTTCCTTTTTTAACATCTTACTTACTTTCTGTACGAGATTCTTAAGTTTTAAAAAATATTTCTCAATGTGAGTTGTATTTATTTGATGATGTATATTGTAAGTATTAGTGAAGTATTATATCTTGCATACTGTAGAATAATTGCACAAAATAAATTGTCTTGGAGCGTTGGTTGCATTAGATGTCATCGATAAGTATACTCTAATAAATTGCTTTAGTTATGTTCAAAATTTTTTTTTGTAGTATTTTATACTGTAGCAAGCCAGACTTGCAAGGTGCAAGTATAATAGTTTCTTAACTATTGAACATTCAACTATTTATGTGTGTTCTATGAATGGTGTTGAATTTATTAATCTTTTTACATACATTTTATGTCATTTAATCCTATTACATACACATCTTATGTCACTTAATCTTATTACATACATTTTATGTGAGTTAATCTTATTTCATGTTGGGAATGACAAGTCATGTAAGATAGTATAACTAAATAGTTCTATCGAGGTTAATTGGGTGTGATCTACATTAGTAACCCCCAAGTAAAGCCAAAATAACCACAAGTGAAAAGAATGCTTGAGACGTTGACTAGGGGTGTGCAAAAAAATCGACCTGTCCGAAAATCAAATCAAATCGAACCGAAATCGACACTGTTTTTTTAGCCCGGTTCAGTCTACGGTTTGCGAATATACAAAAATGACCGTGTCGGTTCGGTTGACGGTTTAGACATGGGAAAAACCGATTCAAACCGAACCGACGCGAAACCAATATTTATATTAAAAAAAGCCTAAATTGCTTATATTTATATATCCAAAAACCATTAAACACCCTAAAAAACAGACCTTAAAAAAAAGGCCAAAATAGAAAACCACAAAAAATCGACCCGACCCGAAACCGATGTGAACCGAAACTGACAGTCTTTTTCATCGTCGATTCTGTCTGACTTTTTCCAAAATCGAACCGATCGGTTTGGTCTGAATTAAGGTCCAAAATCGATCTGAACCGACCCGTGAACACCCCTAGTTGACAATGCTCGTGAATTCCAGCAATATTTGGAAGTGAGTTATTTATGGGATTATGCACTTTTTCATTTGAGTAATCTTTCTAGATTTATATAACGTAGTTGGCGTCTTTAGTAGAAGTGGAACTTTACCTTTGCCCGTGTGAGGATTTATGTCACACAGAGGTCCAAAGTGGTAGTTCACTTATTCAAGTAGGGTGGTGTGTTGAAATATAATTATTGTTGTTGAAACTAACCCAATGACAAAAAAAGAGAGAAGAAAAGAAAATCTCCCTCCCACAGGCCAGAGGCATAGTTACCTCAACTTTAGGAGTTTAACTGCGTCATATATATGTTTGGTATTGGCTTTTTTATGGCAGAGACTTTAAGATGAGAAATCATAAAAGTGAGGTATTTATATTTTTTAGAACCTTGATTACAACTCGGCATTGGTTGCCTTGCAACTTGAAAAGAAACCTTCCTTTATTACATGCTTCACAAGATGAAAAATAAGGTTTACTTTTGCAGCTTCCTACATGTTTTATGAGGGCAACACGTTGCACTAATTTTTCTATGGGTTGACTACACATTGCTCTACTAGGTTTGTAGTATATTTTTCTTTTGATTCTCTCAGTGGTCTTACCTTAATTGTTATTTGAATTTGATACCACTTCAATTGTATCTTTTCCCTCCTTTTGTTGATCTTGATAAAATTTAAACAATGGACTCTTGGAATTTTTATTTCTTGTATATGTTCTAGTATGCTCTCAGGTATGTTCATATATATATATATATATATATATATATATATATATATATATATATATATATATAGAGAGAGAGAGAGAGAGAGAGAGAGAGAGAGGGCTTCTCTTAAACGGACATCCGTTTTTTGGACTAAAAACGGACCAAAATGGTCCGATTTTTTAAAAATAGTAAAATGCATTTTTTTGAGTTGATTTTTTTCTGAGATATATAGACATACATGGGTACCCCTACAAAAAAAATCAGTTCAAAATGAATTTGTTTGCTATTTTAAAAAAATCTTTCAAAATCTGTCAGATTTTGTTGCCTACGTACATGATGACATTTTAATCTCATCTCAGTCTGTGGGATTGTGGAAAAGTAAAGGTAATAGGGGGAAAATGGAAGCTCGCAATGAGACAATGTGATAGACAACTATTATTTTGGTGGATTTATAATTTTTGTTACAAGTTGTTCTCCACATTCTAGACCAACCTCATTAACTTTGTTGCTAATATAAGCAATTTATTTTGAAGATAGTTATGCACTCTCACAATCTCTTTATGAATATATGTAGAGGTGGGAATTTGCGCATTCTTAAATGTGATTACGAAGAGGAATAGTCAAAGCTAAGCTTCTGGAATTAGGTTTGTAAATATAAGTTCCAATTGAATTACAATAATATTTGTGTTGGAATGCTGTATTTACTGACTTAATTGATTGAGCTCCAGCTTCTCTCTAAATTTGCCATTTTCGCCTGCATATTAGGGTTCAATTGATTGTGCCTCAATGCATACAAATGTATTTCCGTAAACTGCCATCTTGGGGATATAAGATATCTGTTTCTTTCATACCCAAGGATAAGATGACAGAGGATAATTTGGAATCCATCAAACAGGGAGAGCAAAATTCACGATCATATGATGCCTTGCTCAAGGATATTCCCTTTTCTTCTAATCAGATTTATACTTCACTTTTTTTGCAACTGTGTCATGAGGTTGATTTCACTGTGATCAAACTTAGCAAGGAGGCACAGGAAAAGGGATTTGAAAAGTGCAGAAACAATTTGATTCGGTGTTAATCATTGGCAAGATGGCAAACATTTTGGAAAAATGAAGATCTTCAATTAGAATTGCGGAAAGTATGTTGTCTAAAAGAAGAATTCCATCGTACTCTCATTGGCAAGGGGTATTATGTTCTCAAATGTGCGTCCATTGTATATTAGGACTGGTTTCGGGAGTCGGGTAATTGGAATTTGAGCCCCAATTTTGTAATGGAAGTCGGATTTTAATTCGTTGAAGACAAAACCGACGACCGCAAGTGTATGGGTGAGATTCTCTAAACTTCTTGAATATTGGGAACCTAACACTTTTTGATATTGCTAGTGACATTGACATGCCAAATTTAGTTGACAGACCCACGCTAATTTGTACTTCTGGATACCATATAAGATTTTTTGTTGATGTGAATTTTTCAAAATTTTCCATTCCAAGGAATTCGCTGGTGGAGAGGGCTGGTAATTTGACTTTTGTGATTTATGTTGAATATGAGAAATTACCATCATGGTGTACTCACTGTTGCTCATTGGGACATATTGTAACAGTGTCGTGTCATTTAAGCTTGTAGACAACATTATGATCAAAAGCAGATGAATAAGCAGATAATTAATAATCGTGATCGAGCTGGAAAACAGGAGAACGGTGGTGATGCTTTGCTCAAATTTAATGTTCCTGTTTGCCCGAATGTTGATAAAAGAAAGGTAAACGACCCTCTACAGCGATAAAAGAGGTTGGAAAAGACGGTGCTTATGACAGTAAAAATGACAAGGAGAGTGGTGAATTGGAGATATGTAATCTTTTTGTTGCATTGGAAACAGTTGGCATGGTCCAGTGGGGGTGGGGAATTTAACACTGTGGCCTTTAGTTCAAGGTCGTGGGGACAAATATTTGAACAGTAGGAGAATATAGTAGACGTCACAGATACAGAGCTATATGCAGAAATTTCAGGCATTACACCCGTCTCCAAGGAGGAAGATCCATTTATTCAAAGTGCTCAGCCAATCACAAAAATGAAGACTTACGAAGAAAAACTATTAATGAAGCTAGAGATGTGTCTTACCCCACCCGAAGCAGTGGGTTTTTAGCAACATAATAAAAATTCTCTACTGGAATGCTTGAGGTCTGGGTAATTTATACATTCAAAATGAACTCCATTTTTTATGTTCTAATTACCGGGGGCCTGAATTGGTGGTCATAGCCGAGCCTATGGTCTTGTTTAACCTTCATAAGGCTGCTTTAAATTTTAGAGACAACTCAGACTCTAGCGCCTTTAGGTCTTCAGGTCTTCTAGTGTGAAATCTCCTTTAGTGATCTAATTCTTGTCAAGAGACTACGGTGAAATGGGTTATTAATCAGAATGTTTGCCATATTTCACCGGGTTATTATAGTAATTCACGGAGAATCAGGAAAGTGTTTTGCGACAGGATTACATCAAAACTCTTCTGTTACTTGCAGCCTAGCTCATTTGCCCACTAAAGCTTCGGTTTTCACATAGTCTAATGGCTGGGATGCTAGAGGTCGTATTGAGAAAAGATTAGATAGAGCTATGTATAACTTATAGTGGTTTAATCAATAGTCGAATACATCATGTGAGGTAGGCCTGTCAATGGATCGGATTTTATCCGAATCCGAATCCGATCCATTTATACGGATTTGGATCAAGCCTGAAACCCGATTACCCGATTACCCGATTACCCGATTATTAAATGGAGCGGATTTGGATTCATATGATCCGATCCGTTAAAAATCCGATCCGATTAATATTTATAATATATATATTTTTTTATATATATATTATAAATATCTATTTTTAATTAATATATATTATATTTTCTAATATATTGAATATATATCATATAATTTATTTATTAGAATATATAACAGAAAAAAAAAACAAAAAAAAAACTACACAAACACACGCACGCGGCACGCAGAGGGAGCAACACAACACACACTAAACACACACGGCAACACAGCACACTACTACACTACACAAACACAAAACTAAACCTAAATCACAAACTAAACCTAAACCCAAAACTCTCTCTCTCTCACTGCGGCGGCCCATCTCCTCATCTCCTCTCTCTCACTGCAGTGCGGCGGCCTCATCTCCTCTCTCTCTCTCCACTGCGACGGCCCCTCCCTCACTCTCCCGCCCCGCGTCCTCATCTCCTCTCTCTCACTGCGACGGCCCACCCCCCTCCCTCACTCTCTCTCTCCACTGCGGCGGCGCAGCATACGTGCCCTCCTCTCTCTCCACTGCGGCGGCGTCACTGTCAGTATGTTTTTTTTTTCTTCTTCATTATTTGATGCAAGAAACAAATCTGATTATTTGATTATATGGAAGAAACCCCTTTGATTATTTGGAAGAAACCCCTTTGATTATTTGGAAGAAACCCCTTTGATTATTTGATTATTTGGAAGAAACCCCTTTGATTATTTGATGCAAGAAACAAATCTGATTATTTGAAACAAAAAATTGATTTTCTTTCTGTAACTACACATCTAATTATATTTATAACTGAATTTGTAACTGAATATTTATTTGTTACTCTGATGTTTTTGTGGACTTGTATAATATTTATAACTGAATTTTTTCTTATAACTGAATTTTTTCAATTAATATTTATGTATTGCTTACCAATGTTTTTGCGGTGTCAAATTAATGTTATTCACTATTTTTTTTTTGTAGGTATGTCTTCATTAGATCCTTGTCAAAATTCGAGCGGTGTGGGTGGAAATGATCTTATCGACGTTGATAGCCAACAACAAGACGATGAGGATGCACCATCAAAGAGGACTAGGCGCCAGACATCATCGGTATGGGCTGTTTTTGTTAAATTTAAAGATGCTAAAGGTGAAGACAAGGCCAAATGTGGTCGTTGCAAAAAAATATTTGTTGGGGATAGTAGTAAAGGTACTAGTCACCTTAGGTCCCATATAACTAGGTGTACGGGTTCTCAAATCGACATTTCTCAACAAATGATAAAAGCTTCTAAAAAAATTGCGGATGATACCATAAATATTGAAACCTTTAAGTTTGATCAGAAAAGAAGTAGGAGGGACCTCGCTATAATGATAGTGAAACATAATTATGCATTTAACATGGTGGAGCATGAATTTTTTGAGAAGTTTTGTAATGGCCTAAATCCTCAATTTAAGTTAGTGTCAAGAAACACCATTAGGTCTGATATTATGGAGTTGCATGGAGAAGAAAAGATTAAACTTTACAATGTTTTGGAAAGTCAGTCATCTAAAGTAACAATGACTACGGATTTATGGACTTCCGACCACCAAAACATTGCATATTGTTGTTTGACGGCGCACTACATTGATGATAAATGGGTTTTACAAAAGAAAATCATTAACTATAGGTGTATTGAATACCCACATGATGGCGAAACATTATTTAAGTTCATTTTGGATTTGATTTTGGAATGGAATTTGGATAAAAAATTATTTTCAATGGTGGTGGATAATGCGGGTGCTAAGTAAGTTCAAAATTTTCTTTTATTTTTTAACATATGTTATCTAATAATATCTGTATTTATCTAATAATATTCTTTTGTTTTTCAGGGAGGCTTTGAAGGAGAAAGTTGAAGTGAAGATGTGGTTTTGTATTTTTATTTTGAACTTTTATCCAAGTCATGTCTGTAATTTTTGGATTTTGAATGTTGGATTTGATATTGGGTTTATTTGTGATGGGTGTGTTTAATATTTGAATGGTGGACTTCAATCTTGGTGTTAGTTTGATTTTGAATGATGGACTATTTATCTAAGAATAAATATTTTGATATTGGAAACATTTGCAAATTATATTTATGAAATTAGAGATGGAAATAAAAATCGGATTTGGAAATATCATTATTTGGATTTGAAACTATCATTATGAAATAAGAGATGAAGTAAAAAAATGTTGCAAATTAAGTGGTTAAAAATGTAATTTCAAGTTAAATGGAAATCGTAATTAAAATAAATAAATAAATAATCGGATCGGATCGGATTAACGGATCGGATTAACGGATTCTTAACAAATCGGATTCGGAACCCTAACAGATAATCCGTCGGATAATCGGATCGGATCCGAATCCGTTTAACATAAACGGATTCGGATTTGGATTTGCCTGATCCGGTCCGATTACGATCCGTTTACAGGCCTAATGTGAGGTCTTTAACAACTGTTCTTCAAATCATGCTCCACTTTTATCACTGCAACTGAACATACATACAAAGTCCCCACTTCATTCAAATTTAAAGCCATGTGGTTTCAACAACATTCTTTTTATGATGTAGTTGCGGCTTTTTGGTTGAACAATAGTTTTTTTTATATCTGCCCGATGTTTATTGCTGTCAGTAAACTTAAAGAGTTGAAGATACGTCTTTGTTAATGGAATTGCCATATTTTTGGGAATGTCTTTGATAGAATTAAAGAAGCAAACCTTTAAAAAATTCAGCTTGATATGGCAGTAAATGGTTTTACTGAAAGTAGAAATAAGCAGGAGGTATCTGTTAAGGTCCAAATGAAAACGCCTTGAATTTACAATATGATTTTTGGAAAGAGAAGGCTAGTATCAGTTGGTTTACTAGAGGAGACAAATGTACAGACTTCTTCTATATTTATGTGAAAATTAAGGTTGCTAAGTCAAGGATATCCTGCCTATATAACGGGCATACCATTATCATTGACTCGACTTGTATTGAAGATCTCGTGGTTAATTTTATAAAAGTTTGCATGTTGATCCAGAGCTGAATATTTCAAGTCATGATTCTCTTTGAGATGATTCTAGAATTCGTCACTTTCCAGGATAATGGGATATTGACTACAATACTAATGGATGTTAAATTAGACATGCAGTTTTCTCTATGGATGGGAATTGATCTCCGTGTCCTGTCAAGTATGTTGGTATTTTAAAGATTACTTAAAGACATTCTGGAATCGGCTAGGATCCAGATTATGAACATGGCTCTGCCAAAGGTTTTTTCTCCTGTTACGGAGAGGTTCGATGTGGGGACCTCCAATACCCACTTATATTTTTGCGTTGTGGACGAGTTGCTTACAGTGGCGATTTTAGGAATTTGAGTTAAGTGGGGCGCTGAAGCCCGGGCTGATTTTTTTGGGTTGTTTTTACTTTTTTTTTTGGCAATTTTTAACCTTAAAAATGTTTTGAGGTAGTAATTAACTAAATTTGGATTCCTACTACTTGTTCGTGGATTTTTATTATAATATTTCAAGATCATATATTACCCTAACGGTTTTGTGTGTTGTCTCCTCTTTTCCGTTAAATTTTTTTTCCCAATGATTTGACTTCCTATATTTACAACAAATTTCAACACAAATTTTATCAAATTTCAATCAATTTCAAACTGTTTTAAACACAAACTTCAAAAAATTTCAAACTATTTTAAACAAAAATTTTACACAATTTAAACACAAATAATATACCTGTTTTAAACACAATTTAAACTCAAATACTATACAATTTAAACACATATAAATAAACCACATATATAAAATATGCTATCCAGGTAAAAAGGTTCGGCACTGGTGATGGTCCGGCACGGTTGAATGTTCGACAACAAGGTTTGGTCGTGAAATAGCGCTTGGTTATAATTTCAAGGGATTTATCAGCTATAACCCTCTTTTTTTCCTTCTTCTTACAATATCCAGAGGCTTGAAATTATTTGTCCATCTATACAAGCCGTCTCTGCTGAGCCCTAACCCCACAAGAAAAGCACAAGAACAAAACCCCCAATTACAATCTTTAACCTCTACTTTCCACCAATAAACTGAAAAAAAAAACAAGTAAAGCTAAACATAAAACACCATAGAAAACTTCATTTGCGTAATTATTTCCCCAAGTAAAGTTTATATGGTGTTGTCTCTCTACCACAAGTAAAGCTAAAAAAAAAAATGTTTCAAATTTGAACTAGGGCGGTCGCCCCAGTTCGTCCCAACATGGATCCGCCCTTGGTTGCTTGTGAAAGATTAAGTAATTTGATTGATTTCGATAAAGTGAGGCCCATGTATACTCCTCATCGGTGTCCCATTTTTCCTCACCACATATCACGGATAATTTGATTATTTTTCCTAAAGCTAGTATGAGGTCCATTATTAATGTCATGTGTCTTCCTGATATATATAACATGCTTTCTGGACGGGTGACTAACAAAGCCAAGAGCACCTTTTCTTGGGAAAGTGTTTTAGCTGTCGTTGATCACTTATATTTGCCTTTATTGGATTCATTGAGGCTCGTGCTCCTCTTATATGGGGGGTTTTGATCTGTAAATGCAAGATAAGGAGACGTCACTTAAAAGCCATTGTGAATTGGGAGAAATGCAAACTTAAGGGGTGGAAGATTAAGCTCCTCTCCATGGATAGTATGCTTTAACTTATTCAGTCAGATTATTATTATTATTATTATTATTATTATTATTATTATTATTATTATTATTATTATTATTATTATTATTATTATTATTATTATTATTATTATTATTATTATTATTATTATTATTTAGGGTGCTGTGAATGTGGTTATAAGAATGCCTCTAATATTAGGGATGCTTACCTACAAGTTCACAAAATGTCCATCAATTTTGTTTGATTATATTCCTTCATTTATTTAATTTTTCTGATTTACGCGACATGAAATAAATATGGTTTTATTTAGTTTGTTTACTCTTTTTGTGAAATCACAGCGATGAATGTAAAACTATTGTTTTATATCCACAGGTACACTTTGTAATTAAATTGGCCTTCTAACAAAGTGAAGCGTCCTTGTTTCCATCTATATTCCTCAGTTAATGGACTTGAGTTTGTTGCCCTTTACACTTCCATGTATTGCATATGCTTAATCGATTTTTGATAGATTTGACATAATAGTGTTTTTTTGTATGAGTGGGGAGGGAGAGAGGTCGGGGGGTATCAGACCTTCAACCCGCAATTTGAGGATGAAGTGCGTGACCATTAGGCTACACCTAATGGTTAAATCATTAGTAAAATAAAAAAATATAAAAAAAATATTGAAAAGATGCTTGAGTAACAAAACTCAAAATATAAAGAGGAGATCTTCAAAATTCATCCTAGGTTATCAAAGTACACAATTCATATCTTTTGAAAAGAACTTTGGGGAGGCTTTTATCAACAAATGTTTTGCCTTTTCTTAAAAACTAACTGTAGTAATAAGATTTCGTCGAATTTTTAGAGCTAGGGAATTTGGATGCTACATAAAGTTTTCTTAACAAATTTAAGCATATGAAATAAAGAAATTTGAATTTAGTTTATATAAATTTAAGTTATAATATTTAATAGCTATATTTCTTAGATGTGGATTTAAACAAATTGAATGAGTGAGATGTAGGGTCTCAAGATGTATTAATTTGAAATATTATGTTGGCCTATGATTTTAGACTTGAAAGCTTTTGATATAATGCTCCTAGCAAAACAATGATGGAGACTTATATCAAATCCATTATCAGTGTATTCAAGAATTCAAAAAGCCACGATTTCAGTGTATCAAATATTATGTTGACCTTTGATTTCAAGACATGAGCGTTATGGGAAGAGAAAAAGGGATGCAACTCCTCATTCAGTTCGAAGAGTATTTTGAGGGAGTCGTTGGTTGTTTGAATTTGGAGTATAGTATAACAGACAAAAGGTGCAAATATGGAAGCATCGATGGCTTCCTCGACCTAACTTGTTTAGACCTTTCTTGTAGGTGAAAAGCCTGCATCGAGAGGCTTTTGTCAAGTATCTCATCTATCCGACAATGGAATGATACATGCAATTGCAAAGTCTCAAATCAAGTCATTTTATGTGGAAGTTGTGTACAAACTCACTCTCAAGATGGAAAATCTCCATCATAGACGTATCATGGCTGATGAAGGCTGTTACATTTGCAAAAGACATAGCGAGACCTTAAATCATTTACTTTGAGACTACCCGATAGTTAAAGAGACATGGAGGTCTACTAAACTGCCCCTTGCTAGATGAGGGGAAAAAAGTGAATTTTCGGATGCGTGTGCGCAAGAACTATAGTGGAAACATTTTCACAGGTTCATTTTGAGGTGTTAGCTATGACAACAAGAAGAGTGTGGCATAATTGGAGTTAAGTATGACACGACGAAGCTTCATTTCATCCAAATCGAATTATAAATGTGGAGAATGTGGTTACGAAGGAAGGAAAAAGCACAAATTCGGCAACTCTCCGCGTAAAATTTATTTTGATGCAGTAGTAAAGATAAAACAGAGGTGTGTTGGGATTGGTATCATGTGTGTACATCTTATTTTTGTAGATAGTGTGGAAGAAAAGTCGAAGGAGTTCGTCAACTGATGTCACCCCAACTGTTAATACGTCAAAGTGCCATTTAGTTATGAATGTCTTTTGAAACATGTAGTTTGAGTTAAATTGAAGTACCCTCCATTACATTGTAGCGTGTTTGTTTTCGCGAAAGAAAAATTAACCTTTTATGTTCGTTTGGTTGAGTTTTTATGCTTTCTCAAATCTAAAATGGTAAACTAACATATAGAAGTCTCATAACTCCACTGTCAAAATTTTACCAATTTGCGATTGATATAAAGATCAAAATTGGATCCACATGAGAACTTATTCTTAGTTGTAAAAGAGTAAAATGTACCACTTTTGTGATGTTGTGTTTCCTCTTTTTATTGTTGCCATGGTTAATTTAAATGACGATGGATACCAATTGTTTCCAATTATATCTATTTTTCTTGATTGATAGTTATCATTTTATCTTCAATTAAAGAGAAATAAAGTTGTATATTAGAGAGGAAATATAAGTGGCATTTATGGTAGCGATGGCAAGATGGGTCAACACGGCTATGGATGCAGAAACTACAGAACAATAGCAGCTCGCACAACCCTATTCTTGAGCCAAAAAAGGCATATATAAATTTGGTAAAGCCTAGCTAGATATCTTAGATACAAGTGTTATGTAAGAAAATTCACATTGATGATAGTTGTTAAGATAATAATTTAATGTCAGAAAATATTGTTTGAGTTCCTTGCATGGTTCAAAGTCACATCACGACTCGATCACCCGATTTTCGACTTGGTATTCGTTTTGATATTATTCTATCTACTTTTTGTTTATTACAAAATAACGTAAAAAGGTTTTTAAAAATTATCATTATAACATGAATAAATTAGATAATTGCAAAATATTAAATTTAATATGCATACCATTATCTAATTCATTATATTGGCACATAGATCATTTGTTAGTTGCATTGTACCAAAAGTTATAAACACACAATCAACAAATATATTTTATTAAAAATGAATTATAAGGAAATTGCAAATTATAAACTGTGACACCCCGCCTAATTAAATACCGGGCGATCACTCCTTTATTAAATTAAAATCTAGGTGAACAGTTGGTTCATTCTTAGCATCACTATCGTAAAAATAAAATTTTCAATTTAACACCCTAATTAATTAAGCTAAGTGTCAAAACCATATTTAAACATTTCTTTCCAAATTATTTTTAAAGAAAAATTATTTATTTATTTATTTATTAGCAACATTTCCAATAAGAAAGAATCATACCACAAATATCCTGGAACATGAACCAATTAATTTAAACATTCAACATCCAAAATCCCAACATGAAAAACTTAAAGTAAAACATCCATACTGAATAAATCCCAAAGTAACAGTACTAGAAATAACTGAAATACAAATGTCCCAATAAAACAGATAAATGGTGAAAAGGGCGACACATGCCCCAATAACTGAGAATGATAGAAGTGGAATCAAGTAAATGAAATCGTCTAAGCAAGTGGCCTGCAACTCCCACCTAAGCTGCAGCACGTTCTTTCCAAGGGATCCTAAGCAAGACGCCCCTGTGACTGGGCACCTGTAATATATACATACATATACAAGAGAAAAAGAGAAATAGAAACGGGTGAGAGCCCGATAGTGTATGATTTAAAAAATTCATTTAGCAAGTATTTAAATTGATTACAGGCCAATGCAACAACATATTAGTGCGACACTCTCTTGAGAAATTCTCACCTCTCTTCTAATGTGCACACCTATCGCACTAACCTTCCCAGTGATTTATCTCGTCATATATCGCACTAACCTTCCCATTTATTTAACTATTTTTTTTAGGATACTCGTGAGATTTAAAACTGAATAATACCATTATTTAAAAAGGAATATTTCAATTAGTAACCAAAGTTCTCATTTTTAACTTTATTAATTAATAAAGTCTTCCAGTGCCATATTATACTTTCTCAAAACAAGTATTTACAATTTGAGTCATCAACCATGTCCCACTTACCAAATCACAGTAGGTGTAAGGACATTTTTGTCCATTATCAATTTGTATGTCGTACGTCGTTACACCGTTGAAGAAACTCAAGATCACATCTACATCAACGAATCCGAATATCAAAGTGTCTTCAACTTCATAGCCTCTGCGATAATGAACTTGGTAAAATTTTGTTTTTACGTTCCCTAAAGTTCATATTTAGTATTGGGAAATTTTTTATAAAATGTTTTTTATAAAAATAAGAAGTAAGTTTTTTAAAGCAAAATGAGGTTTTTAAAAGGATTTTATTTTTCTGGGAAAACCGGATCGGTCCGCCCCTTACCGGACCGGTCTGCCTCTCAACCGGACCGATCCGCTTGCTGCAGATCCAGTATACCCCGGACCGCAAGCGAACCGATGTAGGCCAAATTTAAAAGAACCGATCCGAGGTCGGACCGATCCGCCCCCAAGCCGGACCGGTCCGCCTGGGATAAATTCGGCCAGATTGGCTGCAGATTTTTTAGGCTCAAAGTTTTTCTATTTAAAGCCAACTTCGGGGAGTTATTTTTAAAAAGACTTTTCAAGACGATTTTCAGAGTCCTAAATACTCTAAGTCTTCACCTTTTTGAGTCCCAAGACTCTTTTTGATTCACACCAAAAATCCCAATTACTTTTGTGAATCTTTTGGAACCCTAGAACACAAACTTTGTTGTTGTTCATCTTTGTGGAGAGATCTTTGCAACCGAGGGCTGCGTGTCATTGCTGAGGGAGTCTCTACAAAGTTTCATGGATGCGTGTCATTGAGGAGTGCTGCGGTTCTTCCTTTGCTGATTGGACTGAGGTTCATGTGGGTTCGCTGCGTGTGGATTCATTGCTGTATTTCATTGTAAATCTTGTAAGTTGCGATTTACTCTTTATAGTGAAATAAAAGGTTTTGCCCTGCGGGGATTTTTCCTTATCTTGGTGTCACATGATTTATTTGTTTATGGGTTGACACACACACGCACTTTAGATTCATATCTTAGGGTTTTAACTAAAATTTGGGATTAATTAAAATTGTTTTTTATTTATTTGAGAAGTCGCAATATTTCCGCTGTAGCTGCACTCTCAGTAGGCAGTTCCAAATTTCAGAATTTCATATATATATTAACTACTCGTATAATATATATATATATATTATAACAGCACCCCAAATGAAAACTATGGTGCGGGCATACTCTACTATCCAAACCCCGTATCACTCGTATTAAAGGGAATACAAATTCGGAATCACTCTCGAATTGTATTAACACATACACAAATAATATTGAGGCGAAGCATAGATTCCAAGTCTCTAAGAGGAAAGCACATACCCGCGTCTCTTAGGACCGTCTGAACTATCATTCCGATAGCCTGTACCAAGGATATCTATCTCCTAGGGTACGAATCAATATCCCCCAAAAGGCACACGAGATAAGATCGTCCCAGCGCGGTAACCTCAGGGATAGCAAGTAGTGTGGGTATGTTTTTCACACATAGATAGTATATGCATACACAATCATATAACTATACTAATATTACCTTATCAATATTAGGTACATCTCAAATCCCATAGTTACTACATTATTTCTTATATCTCATTATTAGTTAACACATATAACGGTTCGTTTCTAACCTTGATTCGGTATTATTCCAACTTACCACATAACTCTCATGGCTTGATCCTCCCACTTATAAAAATTCAGTAGGTATTCATCTATTCTCTATCATAACTATTTTACTTAATCTCTCACTTTAAATACGTAGTTTCATCGTTTCTTATATGCAACATCCCGAAAATACAACTCTCGTCTTACATTAAAGGTCCCAAAATTTATTCATATACCCCACTGGTCCTCTTTATCTCCCAAAACATATTTATAAGGGGGTCCATGAATTATTCCTCATTAAAGTGAATTTCAACTAAATTAAGAAGGGGAATATGAGTCTGCCAGGAGGGGTCGATCGATCGAGGTCTGGGGCTCGATCGATGGAACCTTCGATCGATCGAAGCTCTTGGCTCGATCGATCGATCAAGCAGGTATGCGAAATCTGCAGTTTTGCTGTTACGGGTTTCATCTTCTAACCTCAACCAATTCCATATTTTTCAATCCCAATCGTCCCAAAATTTACACTACTAACATCATATCATCAAATTATGTATTTCCTACGTAAAGCATGTAGATTTCCATCACTAAACATGGATTAACATCCCAAAAATTCATATAACTATCAAGAACCCTAGAAATCTCTTAAACATGGTTCTAACAAATATTTTCCAGAAATTTCTTCTTATAAACATCATAATTTTGTGGTTTAATCCTCTACATGGCAAAGGGTTTCCAAAATTTTCATTTAAACCATAACTACATGAATTTTCCTATCTCAAATTGGGTTTTTCTTCCATATAACTCATTCTTAATCATTCCTAAACTAATATGAAAGATGCACCAACGAAATAAGCAAGATAAACACTTGCCTGGGGTTTTCAGAAGTCTGGTTTGGTGCTGAAGTTGGTGTGGTTGCATTTCCCGTCTCGCGATCTACGCGTTGGCGGTGGCGGCGGTGCAAACGGATGACTTTTTGGCCTTGAATTGCCTTGAGAGCTCTCTCCTCTCCTCTCCTATGGCCATTCTAAGGTTTAGAATTGATTTAACCCTAGAAGATGACCTGGACATCTGATATAACCCCTTTAATTTTCATGGGTTTAATTACCCAAAAATGTGAAATGTCCAAAATGCCCTCCCAGGGTACTAATTAGGCCTAAAAACGCCTCGAGACCCAAACTAAACCCCCGGGTACACTTTTCTGACTATCTCGACCCTTCCGGATGCGTTGGCGCACTCAAAACGACCATACGAACAACTTATAAAATATTCACTTTTATATAACAATATTTAGTCCCGACGCGACACGGGCGCATCCCGACTCAAGTTTCCAAAATTGTCATTTTATTCACTCGTGACATTCAATATAACCAATATTATATATTACTTTGCTCATCAGTAATATTCAACAAAATTTCCATAATTACTAACTCTCATCGCGTTAATAATTATAACATAATTAATTTTCGGATTTTTATTAAATAATTAATTCATATTAAATTTAATAAATCCCTAAATTAATATAGAATAAAAATACGGGGTATTACATAAACTTATATGTATATTTATATATGTATATTATACATATATAACTGTACTAATACATATCAGTAGCTAAAACATTTGTAACCAAACGAGGGAAATTGCATGGAAACGAATAAGAAAGACGCAAGTAGGAGTCAATATTTAGGCTGAGTTCTCTGAGTTTTTGGTTGAGTCACCAATTTCTAGGCCGAGTTAGTACTATATCGCCTATTTCATTACTCATGACTCGAACTCGGTTCGATTCCAGTATTCTGTATTTCAGCCGATGCTTTAGACCAAGATTTCTCAAGTGTGCAAAATTTCATGTGTCTTTTTTAGTTTCTTGGTGTCACCAATGAACACACAAGTACGTTGTTTACTTTGGAAATCACATTTGATAGGCTAATATTTGTGGATAGTATAAAAATCGTATAACAATATAAGACATTATTTGGTTAGAAAATTCAACTTTGAAAATCAAATGTTCAGCTTCGTATAGAAAAAACATAGAACAATAAAATTAGATAGCGAACACATTTAGTCTTATAAGTCCATGCAACTTATATGCCAATGAATGTTCACCTGGAGATGATACTTATGCTTCCAATTGGTCACCTGGAAAAGAAAAAAAAACGTTAAGCCCAGTTAAAATATATTACATTCGTCATCTTGAGTCATACATCCTGTATGAGAAATGCCAATGGAGAAGAGGCATGAAAGACGGGACAAGACTATATGCAATTAAATGCAAGAAATTCAAAGAATCATTGAATATTGTAAAGAGTATAAGTATAAGATATTTAAAGACAAATGAACAATCAAGGAAGTATACAACAAATTAATTCATTATTTATGCCTTTAACTTTCTATGTTTAAATAGAACACCCCTAAATTTATTTTTTGGAAAATCAAGGGGAGCCTCCGATCCGTCTCGGCCTCGAGTGGATCTGCCCAATTAGATATCATAGGCTTTCTTGACAAAATTATTGATTTATTTATTTTTTAAATAGGGAACGAGCCCAGGCAGAATTCCAAAAAATATATTGTTAAAAAAAATGTGGAGAAATAGTCTCTTTATGACAGCACATTTTAAATGATTAAGGGCAAACTTGAAAAACCCCTCAAAATGAAACCACAACTCCAATACAATGAGTAAAAGGACTCAATAATAATTTTATAAGTAAACCACACCGAATCAAAACAAAAATAAAGTGATCATAATATGAGGCATCATAGATCTAAAAGACCTAAACAAAGTTAACTACACACAAATCCCCACAAAAACTCTGCAAAATCTCAACAACAAACCGTGACACCCAAATGGAATGCTTCACTAGCAAAACCACAATAGAACCGCGCAAAATTGCATCTAACAAAACTTGAAGTTGCAGCTCAACCAAAAAAAATGACAAAGCTGGCCAGATATGGTTGTGTACATGTGATACCAAATTCATCCATATATGTGAATTGACTTTACATTTATAAGGCCGGACCAAAAACGCTTCCTCTATATTTGAACGAATTTTCCCAATAATATGATCTGAATTCAAAGGAATGTTATCAAACACGTGTTTATTACGAATACACCAATTTTTCTAGCGAATGAAGCAAAGGAAAAATCTTGTACAACACATCCCTAAAAACCTTTACCCCTCGTTCTAAACTACCAAGGCATGAAAATAAAATGCAAGGAGAAAGGATCAAAGTATCCTAGAAATAACACCAAATTTTAGACACCACCTCTAAAAAACAGAGCCAGTGCTAAAAAGTTTCCTCGTTTCTCTGCATACAACACCTACACCCAGACACCACAAGATTTTTTTTTTAATTTCGAGATGGCCTCATAAAATGATATTTAATTGAGAAAATTAGTAAAAACTTTGATTTAATCTCTTGTTTGAGTAGGAATTATTATCTTATGTTCTATGTGCAATGCATACCACGCGTGAGTACCCATGATTAATCGTACTAGGGGAAATTCTGTGATGGGGCATGTATGACACAGACCTTGACGGTCCCCGATGAGTATACGAGTTATTCCTTGGTTATTTTTACCCTAAGGTCATACGTTTGGGTATCCGTAAACAAAGAAAGTTCATAGAGATATTTCTTCTTGTAGTCATGCGTATGGTAGACTATACGATTGATGGAGTGAAGATTTATTTATCCCCTTTGACGCAATGTAGTTTTAGGTTTGGGATGGCCTAAAACCTTACCTATTATGGGGGTTGATGCTCGAAGAAAATCAGGATAGCCTTTCCTTATGTGCAGGCCTGAGTAGAGACGATTAATTTGTACATACCCGATTTTGTATTACATGTGGATATTATGTTAATATGCTTAGTTGGTTATTTCCATTGAGATTATTCTATTTTCCATCTTCACTTGTCATTGATTCACATTCTTAATACACTTTAGTGATTTAGAGTAAGAATAAATGAACCCGCCTTTATATTCTTAAATGCATAATACAACTTAATCATGAGTTCACATGGGGATCGAGACATTAGATGTATGGATATCTATTGGGTTATGGGTATAAAATTAAAAGACATTAAAACACGATAGGCATGTGTATGGTTGTAGTTTATTTCAGTTATAATTATACTCTTATTCTTGTTAAACTTGCTGTTAATGTTGTGAATTTCAACATTTTCAGGGCTCAGATCGTTTGTTCCACTATAACCTTGATATGTTCGGATATCATCATCATATCATCCTTTCGTTTCTTCTTATGATGCAGGTGTCATGACATGCATGCCAATTTACTTTTGATCTTTCACTTATGACATTTTTGTTATGATACATGGTAGTTGGCTTGTATATGGTATAACAAGTTGGGTTGGATACTTAGACTTTGATGGGGTTTGTGAACAATTTCCTTATATTATGGTATCAGAGTTATTTGTGCATTTCTTTTAATCATTCTCATTATTATATTTTAGTTTATTTTTATTTTCACGGATGATTATAATAATATTCAATTATTATCACTCCTGTATTATTTAATTTAGGCCTAATTAATATATACTAGATTTTATGAGGTGTCATAATATCCTCCCAAAATAGGGATTATGGGACCTCTGGAGGTCATTTCTCTTTATACCAAGGTCTGCAGTTTACATTATTGATGAATGGGCACTGATGTTGATGTTACTGTGCCTGGTTACTTTTATTATCCTTAAATTTTATGCTTATTATTTAATTACAAAAATTTATGGAAATTAATTGTTGTGTGCTTGTTGTGACTGAAGATATCATTATTTATAATTTTACGTACTATTTAATTTGAATTTGAAATCGGATAATATATATATATATATATATATATATACTAGGATATGCCCGTGCTTGAAAGCACGATGACAATTCTCCCAAGTCTGAATCGTGTGGTCAAGTCATAAAATTTTTGAATCGTGTAAAATTTAAGTAAAAAAGTTTATGTCACAACACAAATAATTGTAAACAATTTACAAAATTTGGACAACATTTCCCTTGTTTATAGGACTATCCATGTTGTTTATGAAATAAAAAAATAATGCAACAACAATAATACTAATAGTCCATTACGGACTTTGAATACACTCTTGAGAAAGTTCCCATTTATCTTCTTCAAGAAATAATCATCCACGTCAACAGAATAAGGCAAACTAATCTTTCCCACCATGGAACTATAGTTGTTGTCCAAAGATGTTGTCCTCTCCACAAACTATCCATTATTCCACTCGAAATAGCAATAGCAGTGGCATCTACCGCCTTCCTCCACTGGTTGGAATGCATCTTCAGCCATCTTAGCTCAGCCTCCATCTCTGAATTTGCCACTTAAGCCCCTCCAACTTCTCAACTACCCGCGTCACCCTCTTGTTAGTCTTCTCTCCCTCATCCATTACATAACTGAGCTTCACTAAAGCCTCTATTTCTGCAATCTTTGTTGCCTCTAGTTGATTAACACCCTCAGCGTGCACTCCCTTTTTCTTGGTCTCCAGTTAGAGTATCTCATTTTCCTCCAATATATGGAACATTAGGCGAAGAGAATACCGCATAACCAGGGAACATCATATACTACCATGGAACATAGTTGCACCACTTTGTCACGATTTCGGACTGCAAAAATAGAGAAATGAAAATATGTCAATTTCTTTTAACCAAAAGTAACAAATATAGAGTATGATTAAAGAAAAATTAATAAAAAGGAACAATCAAAACACATGAAATAGTTTGTAAGATAAACCATACAAATTCATCTAATTTGGTTGTATTGAATGTGGTGTAAATGAAGTGATAGTTAACTAATACAGAGTTAAAAATGAACAAAAAAAGGTAAAAGAAAGAAAGGTAATGAATGTGGTGAACTCGCGTCGCAATTATCTTGCTTTGTTAAGCATTACCACTTTCGGCATCTTCACTTTCTTGGAATCATTTTACCTGTATAGATAAACAAAATTTTACTTGTTTTGGGTTCCCAACTCCTAAAAAATAGAGAACTATCACATATTACCTTATTTGTTTTGGGTATAACAGAGCTTTGTAGACTTCCTTGTAGTTTTAATTATTAATAATTAAAACTACCATCACACAATGTTAGTTATGAACCCAACAAAAATAGAAAGAAATTAAAGAAAGAGTCATACAACTGTAGTGCAATGACATAACATACTTTTAGAAACACATTAATACATAAGTCAAGAGTTTTAGAATCCAAATCAAAATTACACCCAAATTATTTTTTAGAATCCTAATCTAGTTTGTAAGACTGCAAATACGAATATGAAAAATTATCGAAAATAAGGGCAGTAGGACATGCCTGACCTAATAAATACAAAACTAATGTGAATATGAGAAATCACCAAAAATAGACCCAAATGGTAATCCAAATCGAGCAATCCCAAGTACAACAATCCAACAGTCATTAGTAACTGGAACTAACCATTAAAAAATCACAGTAGTCCCTCAATTAGAACTTGATCAAACTCTAGAATATCATTAAACTGATGAGTGAGAATAATAAAAGTTGTCCTACTTCATATCTGTACAGATTACCTCTAAAAAACATGGAGCAAAGTTCATATCAAATCAGATCTCAAAAGCCTTTCGTATTCTGTCTTGGAAACTGCAATAAAGAACAATCAAAATAGTATTATATATAATAAAAGAAAATCTAAAATTATACAGCAAAATAAACTTGCACTTTCTCCATATCCAAATAGATGAAATTGATGCATTGTTGTGTTCATTAAAAGACACCTTCATTATTTTAAAGACATTATAAACAAATCCTTCCCCAACAATGAAAACATTATAGATAGGTTAGAATAATTTACATGGAAGCATAACTAAAAAAATCGCTAAGATGGTTTTGTCTTCAATAATTAGAAATGCATTGCGGCATTTTACCCCCTGGTTCAACTTTTATGAAGCAACAATGTAATTTGAAAAAAAAAACGAATAAAAAAGAAACAAACCAATGTAACTAAGATGAGTACCCTACATAAGAGGGATCGCTAAGATGTCTCGGAGTCAAAAATCTTCAAAAAGCAGCCCAATACATTTTTCTCTTTTCTACGCTTTCACCTGCAAAAGCCCTCTAAATTTTTAACAAATGAAGTATCATACATATGTATAAGTCATGTCGGCGCCAATGAAACGATTGCAATGTTCCCAAAAATTGGACAACTTGTATCCTACATGCATTTGTCACCCCAACATTAAAAAAGATTAAAATTTCATAAGAAAAATAGTTACGTACGCAACTCATATGGATAGTTATTAGACCTCATAAAGGATCTCATCCAAGTGTGAAGTCTATCTAAAACAGTCCATTAGGACATTATAAATATAGAAATTTTAAAGTAGGATATGCAAAATAACATCTTTTATAAGTTGAATTCTATCGGCAATAGATAAAACGTTTCCCTACCAAATGATATGAATGCTATAAGTTGTATTCTACTGGTTGTACTCTTGTAATCCAGTTGCAAGTGCAAGGCTTCTACGTACATTTTTCTGTTGAAATCAGCATCCCCCATTTTATCATCCATGCTAAATGTGTCATGGTCAAACACAACCTGACAATCACAATTCATATTACATATCAACCAAATAAAGATTCTATACATATACAATATTATATGTGAGCAATAGTCCTATATGTGACGGGTTTCTATGATAGAAAACTCTCAATATCAAATTGGATGTAGTTTTCCTGAGCACAATAAATAATTCCCTTATTGATTCCTTGGACTTGAACTTACTGAATTGAACCATGAGGAAACCAGTAGGTAGATGCCCAAACAAAGTCTCCCATATAATCTCTGATTATGATACCTACTTGAAAATATGAACGTGGACCTTTAATATCTGCACAATTAATCTTTAATCTCCCTTTTTTGGAGGCTCCCAATGAAAAGAAGATAATATTCTTGAAACAGGCAGCCTAATTTTGATTCTAAAAGTATTCAGAATATCCTGACTTAAGTTTCTGCAGCCACCTTTAAAATTGAGATTGTTGCCTAGTGTGACATCCCGACTAATTAAATACCGGGTAGCTACTCCTTTATTAAATTAATTCAAAACGCCAAGTTGGTTCAGTTAATAGCATCACTGTCGAAAACATTTTAATAATTACTAACCACCTAGTATTTAAAAAGTAAGTGCCAAATTTTAAGTTAAGTCTGATTAACATGCAATAAAAGAATAATGGAAGAGTCAACATAATCCATTCACCATACGAAGTAATGAAATAACCAACAATAATAATAAGAAATCCGGAGGAAAACTCCTCGCAACAATCCCAACAAAAGGAAATAATACTACAAAACTGAATCCTGAATAATTACATGCCAAAAGTCTGAATAACTGATAAAAATGCAAAGTCTCTAAAAGAAATGGGCGACATGCCCTACAACTGATAACTGATAAATATCGAGTCAAGATCTATGAAGAATATACAAGCAAAGTCCTGTAACTTCCACAAACAGCTACAGCTCGTCACCTGAATGAGAATCCTATGCATGGTGTCCTTGTGGCTGGGCACCTAAAATGGTTTTTACAAAAATAGATTTGAAAGCAATTGGGTTAGAGCCCGAAAGTGGAAAACATTTTGAAAACAGCAAGTGTTTTAATAACATTAAAACATTAAATGTAAAATACATGTTAGGACGTGCACTCACATGAAATTCTCACCTCTCGACTACATGTACACTCCTAACGTACATTACCCATCTAAATGACACATATATCTAACCAAAACGTAATAAGTTCTACCTCTTACTACTCGATTCCCATATTACATTCTAACGTTACCAAAGAATAGAGGGCTTTACTTAAACTCAGATTCTCAATATGTAATACAATTCACTATTGGTTAACCCGTTATGTTTTCTCAAAACAATACTATAATTTTATTCACAATATTAACATGAAAGTTCCCATTAATTAAGTGTATATTATTCACGTCATAAATATACAATACAAGCACCCCGAGACTAGCTGCGGTGCACACATACTCTGCTATCCATCCCGGTACATCACGTACATAAGGATCACATATTCCGAATCTCTCAGGAATAGTTCACAGATAACAACATCACAAATAATGGAGGCGAACACAGTCACATCACATGGGTCACGCACATACCTGCGCTCCCACGATCAGCAGACTTATTAACATCCCAATAAGTCCTTCTCTGACCTATGTTCATCGAGGTAACCAGTCTAAATTTGGGCAACACAAGGATTAGAGGGCCCTAAGCGAACGCAAACCTCCCATGATAGCAAGTATGGTAGGTATGTCATACACATAAAATCAGTACATATATACTAAGTATGCACACGTCTTAGTAATCACCATAATATATTGGTACATATCTCTTCTCGTACTGACATATAATACTACACCATTTATATGTTCCCGATTAATATAATTAATTAGGCCGTCAATAGCTCACATCGTAATAGACACTCACGTCCTACTTCACATTTTCCCTTAGGTTCAAACTACACTTCTAGGTTTGACTCCTCATAATATCCCAAACATCCTAAATATATCAATTACTCATCAAGGAAAGGCTATCTCTACCTATACACAAGTTTACGGGGCACTCGGGATCAAAACAGGCTAAAAAGCCTAAACTATCAACTCGTTCGAAGTCTCGTTCGAACGAGGCTGTTCGAACGAGACTTCGTTCGAACGAACTGAGTCTTCTAACGAGATCTCGTTCGAACGAAGTGGGATTTCTAACGAGATCTCGTTCGAACGATCTTATCGAACGAACTTCACCCTCGTTAGAAGTCAATGGTCAACTCGTTAGAAGCTCGTTCGAACGAGCTCATTCGAACGACTTGGGCAGGTCTTCTAACGAGTGGCCAGTTTCAAGCCCAGAATTCCTTATTTCGTTTTTTCCTCTTTTCTTCACTTCTAACCTTCTCTAAACATTAGTCCAACAATATATCAAGGTTCCTATTCGTCTCTAAACATACATAGGTCACCTACTAACGTTTTTGTGGGGATTAAATCATTATAACCATCATCCAAATATCAAATCTCAACATATTTTTCCCCAATTTCAAACACATGAACCCTAGAATTTATAAGTCATCTAGAAGTCTAATTAAATCCATTTTTGGTTTCATACTAATTGTAATATCATCAGAATAATCATCAACTACAAATCTACATGCAATTTCCTCATCAAGAATGTAATTTCTATTTCCAATTTAATGGGTTTTCCATTAACTCCCAAGAACAAATAATATTTTTAACAATTCCTACACATGGAAGAAACATTCTCTATAAAAACGAAATTAAATCACTTGCCTTAATGGTAACTCTGGATTTGATGACGAATTTGATGAATAGATCTCTCTCCTCTGCAGATTTCTCCTCTCCTCTCTTTCTACAAGCTCTTCTCTAATGGTGGCTATGGAGGATATGGTTTTGTCGTAGGAACAACTTTCAATAACCTCCGTAGTCTATTTGGGTATTAGTGGGCTTAGTGGGTTAATGCCTAATCAGATATTAATTCCCAATTGTCGTAGCTTTTAATTCCTCAAAATTTAAAATTACCAAACTACCCTTATACGTTGCCGGTATGGCCTAAAAATGCCCCGGGACCCAAACCAAACTCCCGGCTAGTGTTTTCTGACTATTTCGACTCTTCCGGACGCGTTGGCGCACTCAAAACGACCATACGGATAATAGAAATAAAATTCACTTTTTAATTATCATAATTATATACCATGACGCGACTGTCACACGCGTCTCAACAAAATATCCAAATTGTCGTATTTCAATCTCACGACAAATTTCATAATTCAAAATTCATATATAATCATATATGCAAATATAATCAAATACCAACTCGCATCTCGCTAGTATTTTTAATCAATATTTATTTCCAATTAATACGCATTTAATTACAAAAATACGGGGTCTTACATACTTTACTTCCCCCCTAATAACTGAATTTCATCCCGAAATTCGGAACTAGAATGTACCTGGTAAGAACAACTCTGGGTAAAGTTCGCGCATCTCATCCTCGCGCTCCCATGTGGACTCCTCGACATTATGATGTCGCCACTGAACACGCACTAACGGAACGATCTTTGACCGCAGTTTCCACTCACTTCGGTCCAAAATAGCAATCGGCCCCTCCTCGTAGGAGCTATCCGGCTGGAGATTGATGTCCTCCAAAGCGATGTGAGAATGAGCCAAATCGTCTCTAAGATATTTCCTTAGAGAGGAAATATGAAACACATCGTGAATCCGATGTAAATGCTCCGGTAATCCAAGCCTATACGCAACCGGTCCAATCCGCTCAATAATAGGAAATGGTCCCACATATCTCCGTGCTAACTTCCCTTTCTTCCCGAAACGCATAATCCCCTTTATAGGAGATACTCTGAGCAAAACCTGGTCCCCCACTTTAAACTCTCTGAAGAACCTCTTCGCATCAGCATAGCTCTTCTGCCGATCCTGAGCTACCCGAATGCGACTCCGAATCAAGTCTATCCTCGTCGAAGTATCCTGAATCACTTCCGGCCCAAGTAGTTTGTTGTCCCTCACTTCCAACCAATATGTTGGGGAACGACAAGGTCTACCGTACAACGCCTCAAATGGAGCCATGCCAATGGTGAACTGGTAGGAGTTGTTGTAAGCAAACTCCACTAGTGGAAGATACTGCTCCCATCAACCCCCAAAATCAATGATACTCATACGTAGCATGTCCTCAAACATCTGATTTGTACGCTCAGTTTGCCCATCGGTCTGCGGGTGATACGCCGTACTCAACCGCAATTCCGTGCCCATGGCCTCCTGAAAACTCTCCTAAAATCGTGAAACAAATATCTTGTCTCGGTCAGACACGATATTTAGGGGCACACCGTGAAGTCTCACTATCTCTAAAATAAAGAGCTGGGCATACTGTCCCGCAGTGTAGTCTGTCCTTACGGGTAGAAAATGAGCGACTTTGGTCAACCTGTCCACAATTACCCAAATGGAGTCGTGACCCCTCTGTGATGTAGGCAACCCCGTGATAAAGTCCATGGATATGCTCTCCCACACCCACATCGGGACTTCCAACGGCTGTAGTAGTCCTGCCGATCTCTGATGATCCACTTTTACTAGCTGACAAGTGGCGCATTTAGAGACAAACTCGGCAATATCTCTCTTCATCCCGCTCCACCAATACTGTCGTCTCATGTCTTGGTACATTTTGTCCCCACCGGGATGTACTGCGAACCGTGAGCCGTGCGACTCGGCCATCACCTCGTGCCTCAATTCCTCCCCTTCCGGAACTACCAATCTCCCATTGAAGCGTAATTCCCCGTCTGAGCTAACGGTATAGGACTCGGCTCCCTCTGCTAGTAATCGAACTATCTGCTCCTGACAGAACGAGTCATCTGCTTGTGCCTTTACCACTCTCGTGACAATCTGCGGCGTAACAGTCATTACCGACATGAATGATCGGGCCACTGCATCCTGGTGTCCCAATTCTTTCCACTTGGCCTTCCACACCTCTGCCACTTCATCTGCTGGCCTAAGGCTCAACGCGTCTGCCACCACGTTAGCCTTTCCCGGGTGATACTGGATATCAAACTGATAGTCCTTCACAAACTCAAGCCACCTTCGCTGCCATATATTCAACTCCTTCTGCGTGAATAGGTACTGTAGGGATTGGTGGTCTGTGAACCATCAAAACTTTTCCCCAAAAAGGTAATGTCTCCATATCCGAAGGGCAAATACAACTGCCGCCAACTCCAAGTCATGAGTGGGGTAATTCTTCTCGTGAGGCTTTAGCTTACGGGAAGCATAAGCTATGGCCTGACTCTCCTGTTGCAATACACCTCCAAGTCCTTGCAAGGACGCGTCAATGTAAACTAAATACTCAACTCCCGGTCTCGGAAATGCTAACACAGGTGCTGAGGTCAACTTATCCTTCAATTCATCGAATGCCAACTGACAGGCATCACTCCAGATGAATGGCACACCCTTACGAGTCAGATGTGTCAAAGGACCTGCAATCTTCGAGAATCCCCGAATGAACCTCCTGTAGTATCCTGCTAGGCCCAAGAAACTACGAATCTCTGTCGGTGTCGTGGGATTTCCCACTCCCTCACCGCGGATACCTTCCTCGGATCAACAGATATTCCTCGGTCGGAAATAATATGTCCCAAAAACTGGACCTCCTTCAGCCAAAACCCGCATTTCTCATACTTTGCATACAACTCGTTCTGACGTAGTGTCTGCAAAACTTGTCTCAAATGCTCGGCGTGCTCCTCCTCTGTCTGGGAGTAAACCAGAATATCATCGATGAAGACAATGAGAAACTGATCTAGGAAATCCCTGAACACTCTATTCATCAAGTCCATAAACACTGCTGGAGCGTTGGTCAAACCAAAAGGCATAACCCGAAACTCGTAAGAACCATATCTCGACAAGAACGCAGTCTTCGAGACATCCTCCTCCCTGATTCGCAATTGATGGTATCCCGATCTCAAATCAATCTTTGAGAAGAAAGAAGCTCCTCTCAACTGGTCGAATAAGTCATCGATTCGAGGCAACGAATACTTATTCCGTATCGTGACCTTATTCAACTGTCGGTAGTCCACACACAATCTCAGTGAACCATCTCTCTTCTTCACGAACAACACAAGGGAACCCCACGGTGAAGTACTCCTCCGTATAAACCCCTGACCCAACAACTGTTCAATCTGATCCCGTAACTCCCTCATCTCAGCTGGAGCCATACGGTACGGTGCGAGTGCTATAGGTCTCGTACCTGGCAATAAGTCTATAACAAAGTCTATCTCTCGACTGGGGGGTAGGCCTGGTATCTCCTGAAACACATCAGAATACTCCCTGACAACTGGGATCGAATCTAAAGGAATCACAACCTCCTTAGAGATATCCTCCTCTAGGTAATACAAATGAGAGGTCGAGCCTCCCTCTGGGCGAGGCATCGCCACTACAAAGATCTCTTGCCCCGGAATGGCAAAAATAATGCTCCCACCGAAGCAATCAATCATGGCTCTATAATCAGCGAGCCAATCCATACCGATAATCACATCGTGAACATGTATATCTAATACCAACAAATCTGCAGGTAATAGCAGACTACCAATCTCTACCCCCACTCCCCGGCATATAAAGAAAATAAGTGACCCACTCCCCAATGGTGAGTCTACACACGTCACTGTGCTCTCTGCCGTAGCTAATAACCCTAAAGCTTTCGCAAAATGTGTAGCTATAAAGAAATGCGTTGCCCCGTATCAAACAAAACCCGACCCATAGTACCATGGATAGGAAACATACCCTCAATCGCGGGTGGTGCCTGTGGAGCCGCTGCCTGGTGGACGTTATAGACACGTCCATACTATAACTGTCCTTGCTGCACAGGAACTGCTGGAATGGCTGGAAGAGCTGGCACCTGGGCTGGAGCTGGGAGGGCTGGAGGAAAAAGTGGCCTCTGTGGCTCATGTCGAGCACCCTGCTGCTGCTGCGGGGCCCTGCCCCTATCAGGACAGTCCTGGCGTTTATGGCCACTCTTGCCACAAACAAAACACTTCCCCGAAAAGTTCCCCCCTCTCGGTCCCTGCTGCCCCCGGCCCTGGTGGCCGTTACCATTCCTCCACTGGCCCTGCTGGCCCTGCTGAAACTGATTCTGACCATTCTGACCCTGCTGGTGCTGATGGCCGTTCGGACCCTGATGGCCCTGCCGGAAACCTCCCTGTCTGTGCCTGAAGTTTCCTGACCTGAACCTCTTGTGATCCCCCTGCTGAGTACCCTGATCACCCTGCCTCTGCCCCTGAACAGATTGTGCCCCACTGGCACCATTTCCTCCAGTCCTGCCCTGATGGCTAGACTCTCCCGATCGTTTGCCCTCAGCCATGTGAAAGCGGTGATCCTGGCAATGGAGCAATGCAGCGTTAACCACATCAGAATAAGTGGCTAACGAGAGGTTCCCTAACAAGTGCTGACGAATCCTCCATGTCAACCCGTCCGTGAATTTCTATATCTTCTTCTCCTCCATCGGTATCTCATCCGGAACAATGTTCAGAAGATCAGTAAATTCGGCCTCATACTCGGCCACAGTCTTACCCTCTTGCTCGAGGCTCATCAACTTTCTTCTCATTTCCGTGTGAACAGCAGACGGAAAGTACTTGCGGTCAAACCGCACCCAGAATTCCTGAATAGTGAGAGTATCCCTCTCCTCTACGGTGGTAATAGACTCCCACCACTGCAGTGCTGACCCCACTAGCTTAAAAGTAGCTAGTATCTGCTTCTGGACATCTGTGCACTCATACATCCTCAAGTGCCGCTGTATATCCTTCCTCCACTGACTCGAAACTACCACATCGAAGCTACCTGTGAACTCCGGAGGGTGTGCTTTTTGAAAAGCATCACGTACACGTTCCCAAGCAGACGGGAATGCATGAGCCGGAACTGGTGCAGCTATCAGCGCCTGGGGTGGTGCCTGCTGAACTACTGCTAGTGCAGCATTTACCGCCTGGGCCACAATGGCTGCAACCTCGACGGCATTCATCGTGCCCTGAGCTGGTGCGGGCTGTGGTTCTGGCGTCGCATCCCTGGAAACCCTTCGTGCACGTCGTGGAGGCATCTGAAATAAGAATGAAGTTTATAAGTTCGCAGTTATAAACTTAAAATAGCTGAAGAACGTAGCATATACAAAAGAATACAACAGTCCTAAAGTATAGGGCTCTACATCAAAGGAAGCTCAACGGAAACATAATAAGCCGTTCAGATCCTAAAGGACACTAGAACATAATGCTCTGATACCACCTGTGACACCCCGACTAATTAAATACCGGGTAGCTACTCCTTTATTAAATTAATTCAAAATGCCAAGTTGGTTCAGTTAATAGCATCACTGTCGAAAACGTTTTAATAATTACTAACCACCTAGTATTTAAAAAGTAAGTGCCAAATTTTAAGTTAAGTCTGATTAACATGCAATAAAAGAATAATGGAAGAGTCAACATAATCCATTCACCATACGAAGTAATGAAATAACCAACAATAATAATAAGAAATCCGGAGGAAAACTCCTCGCAACAATCCCAACAAAGGAAATAATACGACAAGTCTGAATCCTGAATAATTACATGCCAAAAGTCTGAATAACTGAAATAAATGCAAAGTCTCTAAAAGAAATGGCCGACATGCCCTACAACTGATAACTGATAAATATCGAGTCAAAATCGATGAAGCGTCTACAAGCAAAGTCCTGTAACTTCCACAAACAGCTACAGCTCGTCACCTGAATGAGAATCCTATGCATGGTGTCCTTGTGGCTGGGCACCTAAAATGGTTTTTACAAAAATAGATTTGAAAGCAAATGGGTCAGAGCCCGAAAGTGGAAAACATTTTGAAAACAGCAAGTGTTTTAATAACATTAAAACATTAAATGCAAAATACATGTTAGGACGTGCACTCACATGAAATTCTCACCTCTCGACTACATGTGCACTCCTAACGTACATTACCCATCTAAATGACACATATATCTAACCAAAACGTAATAAGTTCTACCTCTTACTACTCGATTCCCATATTACATTCTAGCGTTACCAAAGAATAGAGGGCTTTACTTAAACTCAGATTCTCAATATGTAATACAATTCACTATTGGTTAACCCGTTATGTTTTCTCAAAACAATACTATAATTTTATTCACAATATTAACATGAAAGTTCCCATTAATTAAGTGTATATTATTCACGTCATAAATATACAATACAAGCACCCCGAGACTAGCTGCGGTGCACACATACTCTGCTATCCATCCCGGTACATCACGTACATAAGAATCACATATTCCGAATCTCTCAGGAATAGTTCACAAATAACAACATCACAAATAATGGAGGCGAACACAGTCACATCACATGGGTCACGCACATATCTGCGCTCCCACGATCAGCAGACTTATTAACATCCCAATAAGTCCTTCTCTGACCTATGTTCATCGAGGTAACCAGTCTAAATCCGGGCAACACAAGGATTAGAGGGCCCTAAGCGAACGCAAACCTCCCGTGATAGCAAGTATGGTTGGTATGTCATACACATAAAATCAGTACATATATACTAAGTATGCACACGTCTTAGTAATCACCATAATATATTGGTACATATCTCTTCTCGTACTGACATATAATACTACACCATTTATATGTTCCCGGTTAATATAATTAATTAGGCCGTCAATAGCTCACATCGTAATAGACACTCACGTCCTACTTCACATTTTCCCTTAGGTTCAAACTACACTTCTAGGTTTTACTCCTCATAATATCCCAAACATCCTAACTATATCAATTACTCATTAAGGAAAGGCTATCTCTACCTATACACAAGGTTACGGGGCACTCGGGATCAAAACAGACTAAAAAGCCTAAACTGTCAACTCGTTCGAAGTCTCGTTCGAACGAGGCTGTTCGAACGAGACTTCGTTCGAACGAACTGAGTCTTCTAACGAGATCTCGTTCGAATGAAGTGGGATTTCTAATGAGATCTCGTTCGAACGATCTTATCGAACGAACTTCACCCTCGTTAGAAGTCAATGGTCAACTCGTTAGAAGCTCGTTCGAACGAGCTCGTTCGAACGACCTGGGCAGGTCTTCTAACGAGTGGCCAGTTTCAAGCCCAGAATTCCTTATTTCGTTTTTTCCTCTTTTCTTCACTTCGAACCTTCTCTAAACATTAGTCCAACAATATATCAAGGTTCCTAATCGTCTCTAAACATACATAGGTCACCTACTAACATTTTTGTGGGGATTAAATCATTATAACCATCATCCAAATATCAAATCTCTACATATTTTTCCCCAATTTCAAACACATGAACCCTAGAATTTATAAGTCATCTAGAAGTCTAATTAAATCCGTTTTTGGTTTCATACTAATTGTAATATCATCAGAATAATCATCAACTACAAATCTACATGCAATTTCCTCATCAAGAATGTAATTTCTATTTCCAATTTAATGGGTTTTCCATTAACTCCCAAGAACAAATCATATTTTTAACAATTCCTACACATGGAAGAAACATTCTCTATAAAAACGAAATTAAATCACTTGCCTTAATGATAACTCTGGATTTGATGACGAATTTGATGAATAGATCTCTCTCCTCTGCAGATTTCTCCTCTCCTCTCTTTCTACAAGCTCTTCTCTAATGGTGGCTATGGAGGCTAGGGTTTTGTCGTAGGAACAACTTTCAATAACCTCCGTAGTCTATTTGGGTATTAGTGGTCTTAGTGGGTTAATGCCTAATCAGATATTAATTCCCAATTGTCGTATCTTTTAATTCCTCAAAATTCAAAATTACCAAACTACCCTTATACGTTGCCGGTATGGCCTAAAAATGCCCCGGGACCCAAACCAAACTCCCGGCTAGTGTTTTCTGACTATTTCGACCCTTCCGGACGCGTTGGTGCACTCAAAACGACCATACGGATAATAGAAATAAAATTCACTTTTTAATTATCATAATTATATACCATGACGCGACTGTCACACGCGTCTCAACAAAATTTCCAAATTGCCGTATTTCAATCTCACGACAAATTTCATAATTCAAAATCCATATATAATCATATATGCACATATAATCAAATACCAACTCGCATCTCGCTAGTATTTTTAATCCGGATTAATTTCCAATTAATACGCATTTAATTACAAAAATACGGGGTCTTACATACTTTACTTCCCCCCTAATAACTGAATTTCGTCCCGAAATTCGGAACTAGAATGTACCTGGTAAGAACAACTCTGGGTAACGTTCGCGCATCTCATCCTCGCGCTCCTATGTGGACTCCTCGACATTATGATGTCGCCACTGAACACGCACTAACGGAACGATCTTTGACCGCAGTTTCCGCTCACTTCGGTCCAAAATAGCAATCGGCCCCTCATCGTAGGAGCTATCCGGCTGGAGATCGATGCCCTCCAAAGCGATGTGAGAATGATCCAAATCGTCTCTAAGATATTTCCTTAGCGAGGAAATATGAAACACATCGTGAATCCGATGTAAATGCTCCGGTAATCCAAGCCTATACGCAACCGGTCCAATCCGCTCAATAATAGGAAATGGTCCCACATATCTCCGTGCCAACTTCCCTTTCTTCCCGAAACGCATAATCCCCGTCATAGGAGATACACTAAGCAAAACCTGGTCCCCCACTTTAAACTCTCTGAAGAACCTCTTCGCATCAGCATAGCTCTTCTGCCGATCCTGAGCTACCTGAATGCGACTCCGAATCAAGTCTATCCTCGCCGAAGTATCCTAAATAACTTCCGACCCAAGTAGTTTGTTATCCACCACTTCTAACCAACATGTTGGGGAACGACAAGGTCTACCGTACAACGCCTCAAATGGAGCCATGCCAATGGTGAACTGGTAGGAGTTGTTGTAAGCAAACTCCACTAGTGGAAGGTACTGCTCCCATCAACCCCCAAAATCAATGATAATCATACGTAGCATATCCTCCAACATCTGATTCGTATGCTCAGTTTGCCCATCGGTCTGCGGGTGATACGCCGTACTCAACCGCAATTCCGTGCCCATGGCCTCCTGAAAACTCTCCTAAAATCGTGAAACAAATATCTTGTCTCGGTCAGACACGATATTTAGGGGCACACCGTGAAGTCTCACTATCTCTGAAATAAAGAGCTGGGCATACTGTCCCGCAGTGTAGTCTGTCCTTACGGGTAGAAAATGAGCGACTTTGGTCAACCTGTCCACAATTACCCAAATGGAGTCGTGACCCCTCTGTGATGTAGGCAACCCCGTGATAAAGTCCATGGATATGCTCTCCCACACCCACATTGGGACCTCCAACGGTTGTAGTAGTCCTGCCGGTCTCTGATGATCCACTTTTACTAGCTGACAAGTGGCGCATTTAGAGACAAACTCGGCAATATCTCTCTTCATCCCGCTCCACCAATACTGTCGTCTCATGTCTTGGTACATTTTGTCCCCACCGAGATGTACTGCGAACCGTGAGCCGTGCGACTCGGCCATCACCTCGTGCCTCAATTCCTCCCCTTCCGGAACTACCAATCTCCCATTGAAGCGTAATCCCCCGTCTGAGCTAACGGTATAGGACTCGGCTCCCTCTGCTAGTAATCGAACTATTTGCTCCTGACAGAACGAGTCATCTGCTTGTGCCTTTACCACTCTCGTGACAATCTGCGGTGTAACAGTCATTACCGACATGAATGATCGGGCCACTGCATCCTGGTGTCCCAATTCTTTCCACTTGGCCTTCCACACCTCTGCCACTTCATCTGCTGGCCTAAGGCTCAACGCGTCTGCCACCACGTTAGCCTTTCCCGGGTGATACTGGATATCAAACTGATAGTCCTTCACAAACTCAAGCCACCTTCGCTGCCATATATTCAACTCCTTCTGCGTGAATAGGTACTGTAGGGACTTGTGGTCTGTGAACAATCGAAACTTTTCCCCAAAAAGGTAATGTCTCCATATCCGAAGGGCAAATACAACTGCCGCCAACTCCAAGTCATGAGTGAGGTAATTCTTCTCGTGAGGCTTTAGCTTACGGGAAGCATAAGCTATGGCCTGACTCTCCTGTTGCAATACACCTCCAAGTCCTTGCAAGGACGCTTCAATGTAAACTAAATACTTAACTCCCGGTCTCGGAAATGCTAACACAGGTGCTGAGGTCAACTTATCCTTCAATTCATCGAATGCCAACTGACAGGCATCACTCCAGATGAATGGCACACCCTTACGAGTCAGATGTGTCAAAGGACCTGCAATCTTCGAGAATCCCCGAATGAACCTCCTGTAGTATCCTGCTAGGCCCAAGAAACTACGAATCTCTGTCGGTGTCGTGGGATTTCCCACTCCCTCACCGCGGATACCTTCCTCGGATCAACAGATATTCCTCGGTCGGAAATAATATGTCCCAAAAACTGGACCTCCTTCAGCCAAAACCCGCATTTCTCATACTTTGCATACAACTCGTTCTGACGTAGTGTCTGCAAAACTTGTCTCAAATGCTCGGCGTGCTCCTCCTCTGTCTGGGAGTAAACCAGAATATCATCGATGAAGATAATGAGAAACTGATCTAGGAAATCCCTGAACACTCTATTCATCAAGTCCATAAACACTGCTGGAGCGTTGGTCAAACCAAAAGGCATAACCCGAAACTCGTAAGAACCATATCTCGACAAGAACGCAGTCTTCGAGACATCCTCCTCCCTGATTCGCAATTGATGGTATCCCGATCTCAAATCAATCTTTGAGAAGAAAGAAGCTCCTCTCAACTGGTCGAATAAGTCATCGATTCGAGGCAACGGATACTTATTCCGTATCGTGACCTTATTCAACTGTCGGTAGTCCACACACAATCTCAGTGAACCATCTCTCTTCTTCACGAACAACACAGGGGAACCCCACGGTGAAGTACTCCTCCGTATAAACCCCTGACCCAACAACTGTTCAATCTGATCCCGTAACTCCCTCATCTCAGCTGGAGCCATACGGTACGGTGCGAGTGCTATAGGTCTCGTACCTGGCAATAAGTCTATAACAAAGTCTATCTCTCGACTGGGGGGTAGGCCTGGTATCTCCTGAAACACATCAGAATACTCCCTGACAACTGGGATCGAATCTAAAGGAATCACAACCTCCTTAGAGATATCCTCCTCTAGGTAATACAAATGAGAGGTCGAGCCTCCCTCTGGGCGAGGCATCGCCACTACAAACATCTCTTGCCCCGGAATGGCAAAAATAATGCTCCCACCGAAGCAATCAATCATGGCTCTATAATCAGCGAGCCAATCCATACCGATAATCACATCGTGAACATGTATATCTAATACCAACAAATCTGCAGGTAATAGCAGACTACCAATCTCTACCCCCACTCCCCGGCATATAAAGAAAATAAGTGACCCACTCCCCAATGGTGAGTCTACACACGTCACTGTGCTCTCTGCCGTAGCTAATAACCCTAAAGCTTTCGCAAAATGTGTAGCTATAAAGAAATGCGTTGCCCCGTATCAAACAAAACCCGACCCATAGTACCATGGATAGGAAACATACCCTCAATCGCGGGTGGTGCCTGTGGAGCCGCTGCCTGGTGGACGTTATAGACACGTCCATACTGTAACTGTCCTTGCTGCACAGGAACTGCTGGAATGGCTGGAAGAGCTGGCACCTGGGCTGGAGCTGGGAGGGCTGGAGGAAAAAGTGGCCTCTGTGGCTCATGTCGAGCACCCTGCTGCTGCTGCGGGGCCCTGCCCCTATCAGGACAGTCCTGGCGTTTATGGCCACTCTTGCCACAAACAAAACACTTCCCCGAAAAGTTCCCCCCTCTCGGTCCCTGCTGCCCCCGGCCCTGGTGGCCGTTACCATTCCTCCACTGGCCCTGCTGAAACTGATTCTGACCATTCTGACCCTGCTGGTGCTGATGGCCGTTCGGACCCTGATGGCCCTTCCGGAAACCTCCCTGTCTGTGCCTGAAGTTTCCTGACCTGAACCTCTTGTGATCCCCCTGCTGAGTACCCTGATCACCCTGCCTCTGCCCCTGAACAGATTGTGCCCCACTGGCACCATTTCCTCCAGTCCTGCCCTGATGGCTAGACTCTCCCGATCGTTTGCCCTCAGCCATGTGAAAGCGGTGATCCTGGCAATGGAGCAATGCAGCGTTAACCACATTAGAATAAGTAGCTAACGAGAGGTTCCCTAACAAGTGCTGACGAATCCCTTATGTCAACCCGTCCATGAATTTATGTATCTTCTTCTCCTCCGTCGGTATCTCATCCGGAACAATGTTCAGAAGATCAGTAAATTCGTCCTCATACTCGGCCACAGTCTTACCCTCTTGCTTGAGGCTCATCAACTTTCTTCTCATTTCCGTGTAAACAGCCGACGGAAAGTACTTGCGGTCAAACCGCACCCAGAATTCCTGAATAGTGAGAGTATCCCTCTCCTCTACGGTGGTAATAGACTCCCACCACTGCAGTGCTGACCCCACTAGCTTAAAAGTAGCTAGTATCTGCTTCTGGACATCTGTGCACTCATACATCCTCAAATGCCGCTGTATATCCTTCCTCTACTGACTCGAAACTACCACATCGGAGCTACCTGCGAACTCCGGAGGGTGTGCTTTTTGAAAAGCATCACGTACACGTTCCCAAGCAGACGGGAATGCATGAGCTTGAACTAGCGCGGCTATCGGCGCCTGGGGTGGTGCCTAATGAACTACTGCTAGTGCGGCATTTACCGCCTGGGCCACAATAGCTGCAACCTCGGCGGCATTTATCGTGCCCTGAGCTGGTGCGGGCTGTGGTTCTGGCGTCGCATCCCTGGGAACCCTTCGTGCACGTCGTGGAGGCATCTGAAATAAGAATGAAGTTTATAAATTCGCAGTTATAAACTTAAAATAGCTGAAGAACGTAGCATATACAAAAGAATACAACAGTCCTAAAGTATAGGGCTCTACATCAAAGGAAGCTCAGCGAAAACATAATAAGCCGTTCAGATCCTAAAGGACACTAGAACCTGATGCTCTGATACCACCTGTGACACCCCGACTAATTAAATACCGGGTAGCTACTCCTTTATTAAATTAATTCAAAATGCCAAGTTGGTTCAGTTAATAGCATCACTGTCGAAAACATTTTAATAATTACTAACCAGCTAGTATTTAAAAAGTAAGTGCCAAATTTTAAGTTAAGTTTGATTAACATGCAATAAAAGAATAATGGAAGAGTCAACATAATCCATTCACCATACGAAGTAATGAAATAACCAACAATAATAATAAGAAATCCGGAGGAAAACTCCTCGCAACAATCCCAACAAAAGGAAATAATACTACAAGTCTGAATCCTGAATAATTACATGCCAAAAGTCTGAATAACTGAAATAAATGCAAAGTCTCTAAAAGAAATGGCCGACATGCCCTACAACTGATAAGTGATAAATATCGAGTCAAGATCGATGAAGCGTCTACAAGCAAAGTCCTGTAACTTCCACAAACAGCTACAGCTCGTCACCTGAATGAGAATCCTATGCATGGTGTCCTTGTGGCTGGGCACCTAAAATGGTTTTTACAAAAATAGATTTGAAAGCAAATGGGTCAGAGCCCGAAAGTGGAAAACATTTTGAAAACAGCAAGTGTTTTAATAACATTAAAACATTAAATGCAAAATACATGTTAGGACGTGCACTCACATGAAATTCTCACCTCTCGACTACATGTGCACTCCTAACGTACATTACCCATCTAAATGACACATATATCTAACCAAAACGTAATAAGTTCTACCTCTTACTACTCGATTCCCATATTACATTCTAACGTTACCAAAGAATAGAGGGATTTACTTAAACTCAGATTCTCAATATGTAATACAATTCACTATTGGTTAACCCGTTATGTTTTCTCAAAACAATACTATAATTTTATTCACAATATTAACATGAAAGTTCCCATTAATTAAGTGTATATTATTCACGTCATAAATATACAATACAAGCACCCCGAGACTAGCTGCGGTGCACACATACTCTGCTATCCATCCCGGTACATCACGTACATAAGAATCACATATTCCGAATCTCTCAGGAATAGTTCACAGATAACAACATCACAAATAATGGAGGCGAACACAGTCACATCACATGGGTCACGCACATATCTGCGCTCCCACGATCAGCAGACTTATTAACATCCCAATAAGTCCTTCTCTGACCTATGTTCATCGAGGTAACCAGTCTAAATCCGGGCAACACAAGGATTAGAGGGCCCTAAGCGAACGCAAACCTCCCGTGATAGCAAGTATGGTTGGTATGTGATACACATAAAATCAGTACATATATACTAAGTATGCACACGTCTTAGTAATCACCATAATATATTGGTACATATCTCTTCTCTCACTGACATATAATACTACACCATTTATATGTTCCCGGTTAATATAATTAATTAGGCCGTCAATAGCTCACATCGTAATAGACACTCACGTCCTACTTCACATTTTCCCTTAGGTTCAAACTACACTTCTAGGTTTTACTCCTCATAATATCCCAAACATCCTAACTATATCAATTACTCATCAAGGAAAGGCTATCTCTACCTATACACAAGGTTACGGGGCACTCGGGATCAAAACAGACTAAAAAGCCTAAACTGTCAACTCGTTCGAAGTCTCGTTCGAACGAGGCTGTTCGAACGAGACTTCGATCGAACGAACTGAGTCTTCTAACGAGATCTCGTTCGAATGAAGTGGGATTTCTAATGAGATCTCGTTCGAACGATCTTATCGAACGAACTTCACCCTCGTTAGAAGTCAATGGTCAACTCGTTAGAAGCTCGTTCGAACGAGCTCGTTCGAACGACCTGGGCAGGTCTTCTAACGAGTGGCCAGTTTCAAGCCCAGAATTCCTTATTTCGTTTTTTCCTCTTTTCTTCACTTTTAACCTTCTCTAAACATTAGTCCAACAATATATCAAGGTTCCTAATCGTCTCTAAACATACATAGGTCACCTACTAACATTTTTGTGGGGATTAAATCATTATAACCATCATCCAAATATCAAATCTCTACATATTTTTTCCCAATTTCAAACACATGAACCCTAGAATTTATAAGTCATCTAGAAGTCTAATTAAATCCGTTTTTGGTTTCATACTAATTGTAATATCATCAGAATAATCATCAACTACAAATCTACATGCAATTTCCTCATCAAGAATGTAATTTCTATTTCCAATTTAATGGGTTTTCCATTAACTCCCAAGAACAAATCATATTTTTAACAATTCCTACACATGGAAGAAACATTCTCTATAAAAACGAAATTAAATCACTTGCCTTAATGGTAACTCTGTATTTGATGACGAATTTGATGAATAGATCTCTCTCCTCTGCAGATTTCTCCTCTCCTCTCTTTCTACAAGCTCTTCTCTAATGGTGGCTATGGAGGCTAGGGTTTTGTCGTAGGAACAACTTTCAATAACCTCCGTAGTCTATTTGGGTATTAGTGGGCTTTGTGGGTTAATGCCTAATCAGATATTAATTCCCAATTTTCGTAGCTTTTAATTCCTCAAAATTCAAAATTACCAAACTACCCTTATACGTTGCCGATATGGCCTAAAAATGCCCCGGGACCCAAACCAAACTCCCGGCTAGTGTTTTCTGACTATTTCGACCCTTCCGGACGCGTTGGAGCACTCAAAATGACCATACGGATAATAGAAATAAAATTCACTTTTTAATTATCATAATTATATACCATGACGCGACTGTCACACGCGTCTCAACAAAATTTCCAAATTGCCGTATTTCAATCTCACGACAAATTTCATAATTCAAAATTCATATATAATCATATATGCACATATAATAAAATACCAACTCGCATCTCGCTATTATTTTTAATCCGGATTGATTTCCAATTATTACGCATTTAATTACAAAAATACGGGGTGTTACACCTAGGTCTTCATTTTTTTGTCTAAAATCTGTTGTAATGAGATCCACTTGATTATCCAATATCTATTGTAAGAGATCAATCAGTTTTGCAAACCAAAATCATTGATTGAAACATGCTCTCCTATTATAGATTTAATAATCAAGCGTTAAAATTTGATTGTCCAAAAATTATTGTATTGAGGGCTTCCATTTTGAAACAAAACTTAAAAAGTTGAAATCAGTTTTGAAGGAATGAAGTAACTGATATTGTAAGGAAGGAAGTAACTGATATAATCAGTTTTGAAATCATTTGAAATTAGGAATGAAGTCATTTGAAATCAGGAAGCATCAAGGTTCAACTAATCAACTGCAAATACCTATCAAAATCACCTTCAACTCAACTTCTTGTTGTGTAATGAATGAGACACCATGAAAGTAAAGTTATAGGAACTAATTGATAAGCATGGAAGTATTTAATGAACATGAAAATATTTAATGAATATTGTAGAATCTAAAAGAAAATTACACGTGGGAGGCAGCAGGAAGGGAGGCAGCTGCGTGGGAGAATTTGTGAGGAGGCAATGTTGGACTCAAGGGCAGCCGTGAAATGGGAGCATTGATGCAGAGGAATATTATAGGCCTTGTTGAGGTATTTCTTCAAGGTCTTCCTCGATCACTGAAATATAAGAGAGCTCATTCTGTTTCAAAATGATGTATTTTCGGTAACCTTGTAACTGGTCCACTATATATAATAATTTATGGTTATTGATTGTAGTCATTCCAAGTGTCCTACTACAAATATTGGTTCAGATTTGAACTCCCTAGTTGTAGGTTTTGTCACGTCTCTCCGAATTGGAAACCATCTTGGATGCTGGAATACGTCACCAAAATAGTGCCTTGGCTTTTGTTGGATTTCACCTGGCAAAGTGGATGAGCATGGTAAGATAGCTATTTTATGTTTTCTTATCTTGGAACGAACTTTTTCAGTTTGAATACTCATTGTTGAAGTGAATTGTGTACTTGATATTATCGTTGCTATAGAAAGTACAGTGCTATGCCGTTATTTTGAGATAGATAGAGAAATTAATATAGAAAATAAAAATGTTAGTAAGCCATTGTAAATAAATGAGATTAGCAACAATAAAAAAGACTAATAACTAATATTTAAAAATGAGAAGCAAGAAGCAAAATAATAAATTCATTCATGGTCCACTTATGATACATGGTGTGTCTCTTATTTCTCGATTGTACAAACCATCCAATATCAATCTCTTGATCGTGAAGAAAATTCCCACGTTGAGCATAAGGTGAAGTTGTTGCTGCTTCATCTAAAAATGTCACAAATCTACGTTTTTCACTCCAACGACCATTGAAAGGGCACTCTCTCGGTAGAAAATAAAGGTGTAGCTTATAATAAACAAACCCTTTCCATATCAGGCAAGTCAAGAAAACAATCCAAAATTAGACATATAAATAGTTAAATATGCCTCAACCATTCAAAATGTAATAATTTGAATGTAGCAAAACAGAGGTTAGACAAAGTTGTGGTTTGAAGTTATTTTACTGACAGAGCAGGTCATATTTCTTCCAAAATTTTTGGCCAAGAGAGCGCGTCATGTTTCCCCCACCCCATCGTCCCCTCTTATACTCATTTCTGCAAATGCCAGCATATAAGGTCTCAAAAAATTCTAAACTGCAATACGTACGTTTGATACTCATGAAAACTAAGCTAATATAGATAACTACATTACTACGATTCAATAACTAAATTAGATACCAACGTCTTTGGTTTAACAACACTCCATCGGAAATAAAAGATGTGTTCATATTTTCGGCAATCGTGTAGACTGATGATGTTCTTATAACTCCATCGGATATCATTTTTGTTTTCCTAATATAAACATTACTCGTTAAGAACACGACCCGAAACGACACAACACGAATATTTATCTCATTCTCGAGGTCTAACTCTCACTAACTGAATTTCTATCTCATTCTCGAGGCCACAAAAAGCCACAATAAAAAAATGGAATAAAAAAGGAAAGGTGAGATATGAAATAGAACAAATGAACTTCATTTAACATTAAAAAGAAAAAAAAACAATGTGAAGAATCTCTCTTGTATGAAGAAGTTACAATCCCACTAATATCTATTTTTGTGAAATACAAATTGCTCAACTTTAGTCTGCTTTTGAGCACCATTTGTACACACACCAAGGGAATCAAATATGCCTCAAGTAGTCTTGATTTTTCATAATTTCACAAATAATAACATGTCAGGATCATAATAATACAAAAATAAAAGAAAAATAAGCTCCTACAACTGATCCATTTATTAGTTCATACCTTACAAATATAATAATATAAGAGCCATTTCAGGTAAATAATAAAAAAAAAAATCAGAAATGAAGAAAACTTTAGCAAAGAACTTTGAACCCTTTACATCGATGAATGGGATCAAAATATTCTCAAATGTTCATACATTACCCTACACAAAAGTAGTTGAATATTAGGAGGTAACTTAAGCACTCGCCATCAATGAGGTAGGAATTTTGTTTACCTGTATTGTCAACACAAACTTAAGACTTGAAAGAATCAACACTTAAAAATAAGTAACAAAAAATCGTCATCATCCACCACCGAAAATAGTCATCGTCCACCACTCAAAAATAAGAAGCGGTGAAATGAACCCATTACCAAGAGATCGAAGAGGTGAACCCCAAAATAAACTCTAAAACAAACGGGTGTGACATGATAGATTCCTGATGGTAGTCGGTGGGTGTGAGAGGGAGGGTTGTGACCGTTAGTGAGGGGTTTTGTGACCAAAGAGAGAGAGAGAGAAGCGTGTATGGTAAAAGAGGGGGGGGGGGTAATGAGAGAGATGAGATGGCTTTTGGAGAGTGCTACCAATTTACTTTTCCACCCTTGTTTTTGAATTTTGAAAAATAGGGGGAAATAAATTAGAGTGTGTTAAAAAGAGTGGGAAGTCAAAATTTCAAGGGCAAAAGAGGTAATATTGGAAAATATTTCCCCCACTCCACCTTTAACTCTAAACACAAAAATGACTAAAATGTCCTTCTATACATATAACTTAGGTTGAACAATTTATTAATACATTTATTTATAAAAAAAATTATTTTGAACAAATATAATATTTTATAAAAAAATCTATTATTTATTTTTAAATACAGAATATTCTGAAAATAAAAAAAGAATAATATTTTGAATATAAACAAATCTAATATATTGAAAAATAATTTTAAATATTTTGGAAATAAAATTATTAATATTTCTTATTGAAGTGGAAGTTAATAAAAAAACTCCGATATTATTTATTTAAAAAAATGTACATTCTTTTTCAAACAAAAATACTGGACAACATTGTTTTTAAAAGAAAAAATGGTCGGAATTTTTATTATAAACTATATTTTTTAAAAACTCTATTTTTTATAATTTCTTATAAAACATAATTTTTTAATAAAACTGTATTTTTTTGGTAAAAAATTAAGAAGTGACTTTGACACATTACTACTTTTGTATTTTATACTTTAACACAGCATGAGATAAATAGCACACCACATTAAATACAACATACCACAAATTACACGAGTAAACTAATAAATTTAATATTGTGTCATTGACACCAAATTATTCGTAATATATTATATTCAATTTGGTGTGAAAATTATAAATCACACTATTCGTGTTGTGTGTCGTACATTAAATTACAAAATGCAAAAGATATTAATTTATCAAAATTACAACTTAGTTTTTACAAAATGCAAAAAATACTGTGTATTTTTTTTTGGTAAAAAACTAAGTTGTGATTTTGATAAAATAATATTTTTTGCATTTTTTAATTTAATGTACGACACATAACACGAATAGTGTGATTTATAATTTTCACATCAAATTGAATATAATATATCACGAATATTTTGGTGTCAATGACACAATATTAAATTTATTAGTTTACTCGTGTTATTTGTGTTATGTGGTATTTAATGTGGTGTAAAAATTATAAAACCTGCTATTTATCTCATGTCGTGTTAAAGTATAAAATACAAAAGTAGTAATGTGACAAAGTCACTTCTTAATTTTTTACCAAAAAAATACAGTTTTATTAAAAAATTATGTTTTATAAGAAATTATAAAAAATAGAGTTTTAAAAAAATATAGTTTACAGTAAAAGTTCCGACCATTTTTTCTTTTAAAAACAATGTTGTCCAGTATTTTTGTTTGAAAGAGAATGTTCATTTTTTTAAATAAATAATATCGCATTTTTTTATTAACTTCCACTTATATAAAAAATAATAATAAGTTTTTTTTCCAGAATATTTAAAATTATTTTTCAGAATATTAGATTTGTTTATATTCAAAATATTATGCTTTTTTATTTTCAGAATATTATGTATTTAAAAATAAATAATAGATTTTTTTATAAAATATTATATTTGTTCAAAATAAGTTTTTTTTTTTTTTTTTGATAAATAAGTTTATTAATAATTTGTTCAACCTAAGTTATATATATAGAAGGACACTTTGGTCATTTTAGTGTTTAAAGTTAAAAGTGGAGTGGGGGAAATTTTGTTTGGAGTGGGAATAGTGGTTCCCTATATATATATATATATATATATATTGTAGAGGGGGCTTGAAGCTCAGCGTGGCAACTCAAGCGTGGCATCTTGGTGAGGCAGCCCAGCGTGGCAGCTTGGGGAAGCAGCTCAGCATGGCAACTCAAGCGTGGTAGCTTGGGGAGGCAGCTCAGCGTGGCAACTCAAGCGTGGCAACTCATACTTCAGCTTGTTGTGTTAATCATATTGTACCTTTGATTACATTCACTGTAAAGCTATAACGGTTGTAATGACATAACGATAATAATAATACAGTTTGGGTGAGGTCAAACGGTACTCACGAGAGACCAGGCATAACAGGACCTGGGAGGGCTTTCATGCACTATCGAATGACCTCACCATGGGAACTTTAGAGGGACTTGGTTTGGAGTATTGAGAAGTAAGGCACCGTTGGGGCTTGTCCTGACCATCTTAGATACACCTGGTAAAACACCGAAGGACCCTGACCATGGAACCTCAAGCGGAGCAGCTTGGAGTTCCATCGGGCATTGAGTTATGGACCAAACGACCCTCTACTTAATGTCACATCTACTGTGGGTGATGTCACTAGCCATCTAAACAATGTCATACATGCACTTGAGTAAACCACCGTGGTATTTGGGGCTGTCAGGCAGTTGGTGAGCCACCTCTGTGACAACAATCCCCTGACACACAGTGGTTAGGCAAAAGGCATGTCTTGGCATTTAATGTTTATGACGTGGAGACAACTAGTGCACCAGGCATTTAATGTTGTGACATAAAGTATGAGGGATGTCTTTCATAGTCTTTAATGAGTGAGTTGCCTCGGGGGTGGTGTGGGGGGCTATATAAGGACCCCAACCACCTTTGAGGAGAGGATCCCCTCTTTGAGAATTGAAAAGAGTTATTGCAAACTAGAGAGTTCACTGACTCACCATTTGTCATTTATTACGAAGCTTTTAATACTTGACAGGGATTCTTGAGGGTGTTTTGTGTGTTTTTACTTGCCCGCCGGGGTGTATCTAGGGTGCTTACTTCCCTCTCCCTCTAGCTAAGACACTTCTAAAGTCCGTTATTATGACCCGAGTTATACACGAGAGTTTTGTGAGTTTAAGTTGAGTCTATCCTCATTGGGTTCATGTTTTATGTGTTCTATCATTAACCCTAAGCTTTAACCAACTGACTTATTGTTACCATACTCAATAGGGGGTCAAGCCTCCATTTATAATCTAAAGTACCCTCTTACATTTGGCGATTCCGGTGGGGAGGCATCCTTCTAGAGAAGGAGTATGGCGCAGGATAATGCTACTAGAAGACTCAATTTCGATGACATACAACATAATGAAGAACAGGCTGTGAGGGAGCAGGAGGCCCTAAGAGATGGGGCTCCTCGAGTAGAGGTACCGCTGGCTCCAACAACGATAGGCGTCCCAGGGGCTGCACAACCTTCCACAAGCGCAGGGCTGGGACCTGCCCAGATGGCGCTCCTCATGAGCAAATTTTACGAGTTTTTGCAAACCCCAGTAGCTTCAACTATGCTGGGAGGATTGGAGACTAATGCCTTCGTAACACCAGGAGTGGCCCCAGGGGCCCCACCAGGGGCAGACATTACAGGAGCGGTCCTAGAAAGTGTACCCTCTGTTGTGAACCCAACTGTGGGCGGCTCAGGAGTTTTAACGGCGCAACCGATAACGTTCGCTCCGATTGCAACGAGCGCTCAACCGTCTGCCCCGTTGCAGGTGGCCCCAGTAGCCTCGCCCTTGGAAGAGATGAGAAAAGAGATGCAGAAGGAGATGCTGAAGTTCATGCAGTCTTCCTCGCAGGATGTGGGCGAGGTGGCAGCGGTCTACGACAACTTCCGGACACCCTACCCCCAGGAGTACAACGACGAACCCTACCCGAAGGACTATATTCCCCCTACCTTTGAAAAATACTCAGGGAAGGGCGGGAACCCGAAGGAACACATTAAGCGTTTCGTTGAACACTTGGGGGCGCATTGCAATGACAAAAAGCTTAGGCTGAGGGAGTTTTCCAAATCCCTGACCGATAAAGCATACACTTGGTACTCTCACCTGCCGCCCAATAGTGTCTCCACGTGGGAGGAGATGCATGTATTGTTTGTCCGAAAGTTCTTCTTGGCTGAAGATGAGTTCACCTTAACCCAACTTGGCATGGAGAGGCAAAGGCCAGGAGAGGAGGTAGTGGCCTACATCCGAAGGTTTAGGGAAAGGTCCCTCGATGTGAGGGAAGAAGCTAAGGAGGCTAGGTTACTACAAATTTGTGCTGAGGGATTACTTCCTGAGTATATCTGTCACCTGATCAATGAGACACGCGAGGGAACATTTTCAACATTCTTAAAGTTCGCAAGAAATATATCTTTGGTGGTGCGACCTAGCCCGGTAGTAGCTCCCATGATGTTCAGACAGCCGATACAACCCATCGGGGGAAGGTCTCAGGCCCCACGAGTGGGATATGTCGAGAGAGAGGATGGGGGCAAGGCCCAAAGGAAGGACAACAAAAGTAAGTTTGGAAGGGATAGAGAAGACCCGCTACCGTTGCCTTGTACGGTGGAGGAGGATGTGAGTTGCTATAACGCAATGGTACAAGGCGGAACGGTTTACGAACCGAAAGGCGTCCCGGAGGAAGAACCCGACGCGGCAACCAGGGCCAATCCCAAATATTGTCAGGTTCATCGAAAGATCCAGCATCCAACAGAAAGCTGCTTCACGCTGCGAAGAATCATCGATAAGTACATGAAGGCGGGAACATTACAAATCCCCCCGCGGAACGTTAACAATAACCCGCTCCCGGCACATGGGGACAATGTTGTAACGGTCTATGATAAGGAGGCAGAGCGGGAGGGGGGAGGGGCAACAATGGAGTTAGATAAAGCACTGGAGTATTGCACTAGGGGAATGGCTAACATATTTCTGGCGTATGATGAAGCAAGTGCTAGGGACGTAGAAGACGCCTATAGCGTTGAGGGCGAGGAAACGGACCCAGTCATAGAATATAGCGCAATTTCAAAATCTCCAAAGTTCACTTGGTTCTTCGACCAAGTGGGAATCCCAAAAGAAAGCAGAATGGAGATAACTCAGGCGATCTTGGATATTGTAAGAAGAAATGCAGTCCCCTCGCTAAGATGGAGGGGACCCATGGCTAGGCTGGTAAAGAAGTTCCTATCAGAGGTAACATTCAGTGATGCGGATAGAGCTGTAAGGTTCCCCCATAATAGGCCCCTGTATGTAACCGCCAGTATTAACGGGGTTAGCTTCGCCAGGACTCTTATGGACGGAGGTGCCTCCATCAACATTATGCCAATCAACTCCTTCCATGCGGCTAATATTCCGGAAGAAAGGTTGGTTGCCATGCCCTTGGTAATCTCGGGCTACGATAATCAATCTTCCAAATCCATTGGGTATGTAAACGTGGGGATAGTGATGGGAAATCTGAGTTCCCATATCAAATTCCATGTAATAGAAAGCGCAACTTTCTATCATTTGTTAGTAGGGAGAGTATGGATGCACAACCAGGGGTTAGTTCCCTCAACATAACACCAATGTGCTAAGGCAAATATGAAGGGGACATAAGTGACTATTAGGGCAACTAAGAGGCCTTTCACTATCGAAGAACCACACTTGGTGGATGCAGCCTTTTATACAGAGCTCGAAGAGGACGTGCGAGTTCTAACGAGGAGAATGGAGGGAGCATGGGTCCCCTCAATTAGAGAAAGAATGGGACCTTTAAACGAGAGTGGCGAGGAGAAGAGGAGCGGGGAAGCATATCGTGCGGTCCCTCGACCCCAGAACATTCCGAAGCAGCTCAAAGAAAAGATGAGACCTAGGACAGACCCGGGCGAGCATGAGGCCTAATGACAGAGCGTGTTAAGTCATTTTTTAGGGGAAAGGATCGCTGAAGCTTCCAGAGAAAGGAAGAGAAAAGCCGTAGCAACAGCCACCAGCAGGCAATGCAAGAAGATTGTCACTGAAGAGGGAAAAGTGGTGTACCGCTTGTAATGGTGTGAACGGGCGGCCGAAAAGACTGACAATGAGGTTGACCCGATATACGAGTGCTTTTTAGTGGATCAACGGGGATAGTGTATGGTGATAGACAACTCTAGCATACAAGAGTTCGTAGAAGATGTCGCCGAGGAACCAGACTACATGACAGACCAACCAAGGCCCCAGGCGCAAGAGTTGGAGCAACTAAACCTAGCAGGAGAAGGGGAAGACCCAAGGCCTATCTTCATCTCGAAGTATCTTGTTAAGGAGAAACAAAAAGCCTTGGTTGACCTGATTCGGGAATTCATAGACGTCTTCGCATGGAAGTACACAGAAATGGAAGGGCTGGATGAGGAAGTGAGCTGCCACAAGTTGAACGTGATCCCTTCGGCTATTCCAGTAAAGCAGGCAACAAGAACGTACAAGCCTAAAATAGATTTAAAGATCAAAGAAGAGGTCCAACGCTTATTAGCAGCAGGGTTTATCAGGCCTATACAACATCCCCTCTGGCTATCCAGCATTGTGCCAGTAGGGAAGAAAGATAAAAACCAAATAAGGATCTGCGTGGATTTCAGAGACTTGAATAGGGCTTGCTCTAAGGATGAGTTTCCCCTACCCTCCATCGACAGTTTGATAGACGCCACGGCTGGTCATGAGATGTACAACTTCATGGATGGATATGTGGGATACAACCAGATCAAGATGGACCCTTCTGATGCAGAGAAAACAACATTCAGAACGCCATTGGGCAACTTCATGTACAAGGTAATGCCGTTTGGACTCAAGAACGCTGGAGCTACGTACCAAAGAACGATGATGGCCATTTTTCATGACTTCTTCCATAAATTTGTGGAATTCTACGTGGACGACTTGGTCATCAAATCGAGGAAGGAAGAGTCCCATCTGAACAATTTAAGGAAGGTGTTTGCTCGGTGCAGGAGGTACAAGTTAAGGATGAACCCGTTAAAGTGTGTCTTCGGGGTAACAAGTGATAAGTTTTTAGGCTTCGTGGTTAATCGACAAGGGGTACAGATGGACCAGGATAAACAGCGGGCAATATTAGAGATGCCATGTCCACGAACGACGAAGGAGCTGAAAAGTTTTCTTGGAAAAGTCTCCTACCTTAGGAGATTTGTGCTCGGATTGGCCGAAATAACACACCCACTGATGCAGCTGCTGCGAAGGAACACGAAGTTCAGATGGGAGGAGATTCACCAGAAGTCCCTTGTTGGGCTGAAGAAGCTGCTCGTGTCACCACAAATAATGGTTCCTCCCCAGGCGGGAGCTCCGTTGCAGCTATACGTCACATCCACCACGAGGTCCGTTGGGGCTCTGCTAGCACAAGAAGTAGATGGGCAAGAACGGACGATTTACTACCTCAGCAGAATTATACATGGGCCAGAAGTTAGATATACTAGTCTAGAAAGGCATTGTTTAGCCTTGGTCTTCGTAGCACAAAAACTTAGGCATTATATGCTGTCTTTTACCATTCATATTGTAACTAGATGCGACCCAATTAGGTATCTACTTGCAAAGACTATATTGGTTGGCAGGGCAGCTAGATGGTTCCTTATTCTCTCTGAATATGACTTAAAATGTGTAGTCCCTCGTACAATCAAAAGCCAGGCGTATGCTGACCTATTGGCCATCTTCCCTTCAGGAACCTTCGAGCCGCCTAGGGAAGACATTCCAGGAGATGATTTGCAGGCCAATTACCTGGATGCAACTGAGGAGGAATGGATGATGCAGTTCGATGGATCTTCGGCAGAAAAGAAGGGAGGAGCAGGGGTTGTTCTTTCAAAAGGGATGGAAGAGATTTGCCTTTCCTACAAACTAGATTTCCCCTGCTCTAATAATGAGGCAGAATAATAAGCGTTAGTACTGGGGCTTCTAGAGGCTCTTCGAAGAGGAATTCACTCACTCTGCATTAAGGGTGAATCAAACTTAGTAATTCAGCAGGTGAACGGAGAATATGCGTTGAAACACATGAGCCTGGGCCCTATAGAACAATCATTCAAAGGCTTCTCAACCAATTTCATCGGACCAAGATCAGGAGGCATCCCAGAACGATGAACCGCCATCCAGATGCCTATGCCACTATTGCCCAGAAGATGATAATGAAAACCAATGAGACCACAGTTGTGATCCAACGAAGAACAGCTCCTTCGGTAGTACAGTCAATACTGCTGATGGAGGAGGAGGTGGGCTGGAGAAGAGACATTAAGAAGCAACTGGAGTCTGGTGAGGGGGCGATGCGGCTAGGAGAGTTGGCCCAATATTTTACATGCCAGGGAAATCTCTATTTCAGAAATACAGGAGGATGGTTGTCAAGATGCGTCAGCCCCGAGGAGGCCTAGCAAATATTGAGGAAAACGCATGAGGAGCACTGCGAAACGACTGAGATACCTCTATATAGGAGAATTCAAAGGGAGGGGTATTTCTGGCCTAGAATGAAGCAGGATGCGGCAGAGCTACAACGAAAATGCAACAAGTGTCAGTTATTCTTCGAAGCAGCTGAGTACCATTTTATTGAAACTCAAATGGACTGGAGGCAGCCCTACATCGACTTCATTCAGGAGGGGGTTGTCCCAACGGAGAAAATAGATGCAATGGGTCTGAGGCGAAGGGCTCTAAGGTTCTACGTACAGGAGGGGCAGCTTTATCGAAAGGGGTACTTTAACAGGCCCTTGCAATGTATCACGAGGGAAGAAGCAGTGGAGGTCCTTAAACAAGCGCACGATCCAGCACATATAGGAGGTGCCAAGATGTATGATTAGTTGATGATATTGGGGTATTATTGGCCAACAATGGAGAGAGACTCTGCTGAGTTTGTTCGAAAATGCAAGGCTTGCCAACTTCAAGGGAATGTGATCCATGCCCCATCGACAGACTTGCACTCTCTATCAACGCACTATCCATTTCATACTTGGGCGTTCGACCTAGTGGGGGAAATTCACCCCTCTTCGAGAGGCAAGATATGGATACTAGTAGCAACAGAATGTTTCACAAAATGGGCCGAGGCAATACCACTCAAACGGGCAAACGACTGGGGTGGTGAGCAACTTCATCAGAGAATACATCATTTGCCGTTTTGGGATCCCAAAAGTAATTCTCTTGGATAATGGGACGCCCTTCGTCAATTCTGAAGTAACAATGCTCACGGACAAATACTCCATTGTTCATCACACTTCAACAGTGGCATACCCAAACGGAAATGGTCAGGCCGAAGCAACTAACAAAACCCTGATTAATATTTTGGCCAAAATGATGGAAGACTTTCCAGGGGCGTGGGATGACAAAATACCAGCTGTCCTGTGGGCCTATCGAACAACCAAGCGAAAACCCACAGGATACACGCCGTTCTCTCTTGTTTATGGCGCTGAGGCAATCCTCCCAGTAGAATTGGAAGTTCCCTCTGCTCGTTATGCCTTGAGAAGTAGCATGCTACCTAACAGTAGACATGTACAGCTGGAAGCGTTGGATGAGCACAGAGATAACTCGATACAACACTATCAAATGTATACGAAATAACTCTCCAGGGAATATGACAACTTGGTGAGACCAAGGAAGTTCGTGGAAGGAGACCTCGTATTGAAAGCGGCAGTAAAGCACATCAGGGGACTTCCTCTACCAAAGTTCGCAGCCAACTGGGAGGGACCTTACGTTGTGAAGGAAGCGCATGACTCATGTTATTGCTTAATTTCGAAGATAGAAGAAGACAAGCCATTTAAGATTAACAATAAGTGGCTGAAGGTTTATCATGTGTAAAATAACCAAGTTTGAGCTGATGATTATATTGTTATAAATATATAAGTTTTGGGTGACATTTTTTTTAGAATAATGGAAGAATTGCAAAAACACAAAACTCTATAGCACACAACAGCAGTCACAACACATGAAGGGATTGAAAAGTATGCGTTCTTTATTCATAAACAATAGAGCATTACAAAATTTCCTTTGGAAGCTATTGCCCAAGAATTACATAGAGAAAAGAAGTAAAAGATCTGTATACAAGAAGTAACTACACTAAAAGAAAAGATAAATCCAAGGAAGAGAAAAAATCTCCAGGCAGGCCCGAAGAAGCTGTTGTTAGGGGTGTTCAAAACAACCGCCCGACCCGAAAACTGAACCGAACCGAAACCGCCGGTTTTTTATAGCCCGGTTCGGCCTACGGTTTACGGATTTAAAAAACCGACCATGTCGGTTCGGTTGTCGGTTTATACGTGGGAAAAACCGACTCAAACCGAACCGACCCGAAACCAATATATATATTAAAAAAAACCTAAATAACTTATATTTTTATATCCAAAAACCATTACCCACCTTTAAAAACCGACCCAAACCGAAAACCGCCCTTAAAAAAACCGGCCCAAACATGAAACCGTCGAAAACCGACCCGAAACCGAAACCGCCGTGAACCGAAACCGACGGTTTTTTTTATAGTCGGTTCGGTTTCGGTCTGACCTTTTTCAAAACCGAACCGATCGGTTCGGTTTGAATTAGGGTCCAAAACCGACCCGAACCGACCCGTGAACACCCCTAGCTGCTGTGAAAGACCGTTGGGCGTTAATGGAAACCTCCAGCCTCGTTTGCACTTGCGTACGTTCGATCAGGAGTCTCTCACGCTTCAGTTTGGCCAGGCACAAAGCTTCTTCGGCATCCTTCACCTCTTGATCCACTGCTTCCAAAAGAGGGGCCAATGCGACCAACCTAGCCTCCTCAGCTTACTGGTCCTCCTGGTGCTTGCGCAATACCTCCCTCTGGACGATCAGTTGCTGGTTTTCAAGGTCTTCAGATACGTAATAAGCCAGTCAAAACGGAAACCATCACGTCCCAACTCCTTCAGAAAACCTAGAAATTGGTTAAGAAGGGATCTGGTAACACTGGCAGTGGGGGTACTGACAATTTCAGCAATAACGATCGCCATGCCTTGCAGTCTGTGACTCATCACATGAATATTTGAGCGCAGGCAATCCGGTGTGAAGGTCTCAGGATGGCGATCCACCAATTATTCAATCACCAGGCGATGGTTGACGGGCATTTGAGGAGACTACCGAAGCACCATGAGGCAGAACGAGTGAGGAGCTAGGTCAGGAAGAGGCAATTCGCACCCAGATTCGCTCTCGGCTGCAGCACCAGTCGTAGAACTTTGATCATCATGAATAGAATTTTCCGAAACAGCAGGTTCTCGGAACGACGAGCCTACAGGTGAGAGAACTGGGGGCGAATTTTCCCGAGCAACCTGAAAAGAAAAAGCCCAAATAATGGAATTATGAATAAAAAAAAAACTTAACAAGTGGTAAGTTGTTAAGTCACCGTTATAAGGTGGAGTTTATGAAAAATCTTAACAAGCGCTTTCGTTGTTAAGTCACCGTTATAAGGTGGAGTTTGTGAAAAAAAACTTAACAAGTGTTTTCGTTGTTAAGTCACCGTTATAAGGTGGAGTTTATGAAAAAATCTTAACAAGTGTTTTTGTTGTTAAGTCACCGTTATAAGGTGGAATTTACGAAAAATCTTAACAAGTGTTTTCGTTGTTAAGTCACCATTATAAGGTGAGGTTTATGAAAAAATCTTAACAAGTGTTTTCGTTGTTAAGTCACCGTTATAAGGTGGAGTTTACGAAAAAACTTAACAAGTGCTTTCGTTGTTAAGTCACCGTTATAAGGTGGAGTTTGTGGAAAAAAACTTAACAAGTGTTTTCGTTGTTAAGTCATAGTTATAAGGTGGGGTTTATGAAAAAACTTAACAAGTGTTTTCATTGTTAAGTCACCGTTATAAGGGGGAGTTTAAGAACAATCTTATGAAAAATCATAAGATGGAGATTATGGAAAATCTTAACAAAAGATAGCAAGTAAAATATACCTCAGTCACAACGGGAGCATTTGGGGCAGCCACAGGGACAGGAACCGTTGGGGGAGCGATTATTACCCCAGATGCCATAACGAAGTCCCTGGATGCAGAAGCCTCCACGCTTGTCCAAACCTGATCACCCGTATAGGGCACAAGGGCCAGCATATTGGGTTCATCGTGAGAAGAGACTGACCCCTCAAACAAAGCCACATCAGGAGGGGGTGTAAACACACCAACCTGGGCCCTCACTACAGGAGTTGGTGCAAGATCAGGAGAAAACTGTGCACAAAGCCAAGTGTTAGAAAAGAAGAATGGGCACATAAAATATGAAGGAATAGCTCGATGTGTTACTTACCTCAGTTATGGTGCTAAACAAAGGAATGACAGTAGGGGGTTTCATCAGCATCGTTGGAAGAAGAATGCTCGCCAACAACGAGGGCATTTCAACCTGAGGTACCCAAAACATATCACAATTCAGTAAGCCAAATAAGAAAAGAGTATGATCGAAAGGACTACAACAAATAAATTATAGAGCACATCATACCTCGGGCTCACTCTCCTCAACAAGTACAATGGGCAGAGGAACCTCAGGTGAGGCCTGTGAATCAGAAGGGACCAAGGATGTTATCTCGGGATGTGCCACTTCGGGCAGGGTTACCACTTCAGGCGAGGAATCACTCGCATGATCAACATCATCACCTCCCACAATGACTTCCCTCGCACGTTGGCTGACTCCACGGCGAGAATACGTAAGCCCCGTCATGGGGGAATGGGGAGGAGTCACATCGGTATGAGATACACCGAAGCGTCCCCCCACAAAAGGGCTCACGGGAGGACTGGAAGGGTCTGGTCTTTCTATTTCAGCTCCCTGCAAAACAGTTGTCAAAAAAGGGGGGAGGGATAAATATACACACAAGTAAAGATAGTCGTCCTTAAGAAAAAAGGAGATAATAATTAAGTCAGCCATACATACCTCCGATTCAGAAGGAGAACGAGAAGACACGACCACGGGCGAAGAGGGAGGAGTAGCAGCAACTGATGGGGCAGGGGTGGATTGCACCTCAGGGGTCGAGTGTACTTCAAGAATCCGTTTCTTCTGGGACTTGGTGCCCAGAGTCTTCTTCCTCGAGCTAGCTGCACTAAAGCTGACCCCTTGAGGAACCCTGGAACTCTTCCTCTTTTTAGCCGTTGGCTCTGAAGGATCCACCACCACCGTGGGGAAAGCAACGGAGGTAGGGACAACGACTGCATGCCGCTGATACTCAGCATTTATTCGTTCCAGTTCTGCCTGGGCCTCCCTCCTCACACGCTCAGCCATCTCAGCAGGCATGGGAGGAGGAACGGAGGCTATGGGAAGAGCTGCCACGGGAGTTTGGGGCTTCTGGGACTTCGATTTCGATTTTGATGTCCCACTCTTGGCCGTTCTTGCCTTCTTGGTAGGTGGTTGAGAAGCCCCCTCGTCGGTAGTAATTGCAGTAGAGGGGGCAGCCTTCTTCGCAACAGCAGTTTTGGACTTTGGCGTGGCAACTGGGACCATGGCACAAAGTGGGGGAAGCTCGTTGGGAGGTTCTTTGTGGGTTGAACTTAGAGGGAATTCTATCCCAAGTACAGAGTTGCCTTTTAACCCCAACTCCAGGGCAGAAAATGAAGAAACGGGAGGATACACAGGCTCTCCCTCAACAAACTTAGCAATTTCAGCCAGTTACTTTGGCCAATACTTGGTGGCAAACAGAGGGGTCACATCCACATGCCTAGTAATACTGGGAACGGTGACACGCCCAGCCATTGTTGAAGATATTCCCCATGCAGCAGTCGAAGAAAATAAGGAGCATGCCTCGCCAAAGGAGACTTTGGGGTTTGATGATTGGAAAACTGAACGTGGCACCCCCTAGTCAAACCCAAACTGACGATTGCATCGGTTGGGGTTATAATGCTCGCTCGTGTATCCCCACTCGGTGTAGGAGGGCAGATATCCAATAGAAAGCAGAAGAACCACGGCAAGCGAGGGATCCTCAATGTCAGGAGAAGGGTCCTGTATCAATCTGGCATCATGATGAAAAAATTTACAAGTATGAAAAAAGGCCTCTTCTTGATAGGGCCTCATAACGAAATTCTCAAAACAATCGATCACGGAAATCAACTCCTTTCGGCTTTGCCTCTTATGATAAATGAAGGACCGAGGAGGTAAAATTATTTCAGCGGAGGGAGGACTGTTGGGCTTGGCATCCACGACAGGAAAGCGGAAGTAGAGAAAGCTAGTCAGAAGCACACTATTGGCAAAATTAGCCAAGTTGTAACGGCCAATGGAGCATTCCATGTCAAATAAAGTCCTGTCCAACCAGGTGTATAGGGATCCCAAGGCAATTGCAGCCAGGGGAAGCTTTATGCCTCGAGCTAAGCGAAGGGACAGGTTGATGAGGTCTCTTCGGGGCTGATCGTTGGGCTTGCCCGTCAAAAGGAAACGGGACAAAATCACAAGAATGTAAGCAGGAAGCTCTAACGGCGTACCTTGACCAGGGGCAGTTGATGAAGAACTGCCTTCACTAGAACTCTGAAAGAAATAATTGATCAAGGGAAAAAAAGTAGCTTTGTTGGAAGAACCGATGCAGTTTCGACATATGCGATCCAACTCCAAACGATCCGCAGTCTCTTGAGCATCAAGAGCTTCATCGGTGTAAGGCTCATGGCCTGTTGCATCAAGGCCCAGGAGCTCACACACATCCTTCAGAGTTATGGTAAACTCACCCCAGGCAGCAATGAACGTATGAGTATCCACGTTCCAGCGAGAGACCAGTATAGGCAAAACAGCATTGTTCTTTGATAGAGTAAACTCACCAAACCACCTTGCCCGTTGCAGCCCAATCTTAGTAAGGACATCAGTATAGGAACTCTGCATGTGAGAGTTCCAGGAAGCAAAGTGCGCGGGAGATCCCCCGGGTGCTTCAAAATCAATATGGGACCATGGGAAGTCCCCTCGCTCTAAGCGAAATCTGAGAGTTCCTTCTGGGGGAAGAAATCCCCACTTAGACACCTCTTCGTCCTCATCACCGAACAAGAGGGCGTCAAACTTGGAGGAAAAGCAGACAGCCTTACAGGCAACAGCAAAGCCATCACCCTCCCCAAAAATGGGAGAGCGACGGTAAAATCTCAGCTGTTCTTGGCGAGCAGCACCCAGGGCGGAGGCAGCAGTGGTGGTGGCAGACGGAACACTGGTGGCGGAAATGGTGGGGTTGCTTGAAGACGCCATGACAAACAGTGAAGTTATAACAAAGAAAGCTTCGAGAGAAAAGGGATTGAGAGCAACAATGGAGACGGACGATCACAAACGGTGGTATAGCTCTTGCAACAATGGAGTCTCTCTCTCTCTCTTTCTAAAAAAGAAGCGACAGTCTGATGAAGAAGATAATAACGAAGTAAGGAAATAAGTAAAGAAGAAGGAAAAAGTTGAAAGAGACCCCTGAGGCCCACGTGTTTAAGGTTCAAAGTATTTTGAATATGGCTGTTGAGACTTTCGAGTTTGGCGTTTAGATTTCCCCACCCTCGCACGTGCACGGCTACCTGTAATCATTTCACATGAACACGTGGCACTTCGGGAAGTGCTGTGACAGTTGAAAAGACAGCGTACGTCATTAATGAAATGACGCATAGAGAACAGGAAGCGTTGCCTTCTTCAGCAAGCTTGAGTTTTTGGCGCCAATCTTTTTGTCAGACTTATCTAACAAGTCCCCAACGAAGAAGATGTTCCAACGGTTACACAAAGAAAAATCCATCAAGTTGAGTCATTTCGTGCAGACATTTCTTGTCCCAACAAATCTCTCCACGAGGGGGCAAATGTAGAGGGGGCTTGAAGCTCAGCGTGGAAACTCAAGCGTGGCATCTTGGTGAGGCAGCCCAGCGTGGCAGCTTGGGGAAGCAGCTCAGCATAGCAACTCAAGCGTGGCAGCTTGGGGAGGCAGCTCAGCGTGGCAACTCAAGCGTGGCAACTCATACTTCAGCTTGTTGTGTTAATCATATTGTACCTTTGATTACATTCACTGTAAATCTATAACGGTTGTAATGACATAACGATAATAATAATACAGTTTGGGTGAGGTCAAACGGTACTCACGAGAGACCAGGCATGGCAGGACCTGGGAGGGCTTTCATGCCCTATCGAATGACCTCACCATGGGAACTTTAGAGGGACTTGGTTTGGAGGATTGAGAAGTAAGGCACCGTTGGGGCTTGTCCTGACCATCTTAGATACACCTGGTAAAACACCGAAGGACCCTGACCATGGAACCTCAAGCGGAGCAGCTTGGAGTTCCATCGGTCATTGAGTTATGGACCAAACGACCCTCTACTTAATGTCACATCTACTGTGGGTGATGTCACTAGCCATCTAAACAATGTCAGACATGCACTTGAGTAAACCACCGTGGTATTTGGGGCTGTCAGGCAGTTGGTGAGCCACCTCTGCGACAACAACTCCCTGACACACAGTGGTTAGGCAAAAGGCATGTCTTGGCATTTAATGTTTATGACGTGGAGACAACTAGTGCATCAGGCATTTAATGTTGTCATAGAAGGACACTTTGGTCATTTTAGTGTTTAAAGTTAAAAGTGGAGTGGGGGAAATTTTGTTTGGAGTGGGAATAGTGGTTCCCTATATATATATATATATATATATATACAGAAGGACACTTTGGTCATTTTAGTCTTTAAAGTTAAAAGTGGAGTGGGGAAAATTTTGTTTGGAGTGGGAATAGTGGTTCCCTATATATATATATATATATATATATATATATATATATATATATATATATATATATATATATATATATATATATATATATATATATATATAAACCGATTAAGTGATATTTGGACCCGTACTGGTTGACTCTTGAATGTTTAATTCGTTAAATAATTGATTTGGCATAATTTGGTACTCGACTTTTAGGATGGTTAGAATGTTTGTTTTCAGTTTAAAATGTTGGATTTTAAGCCTAGTGGGTTAGTATAAGGCTTGGGGAAGGTTTTAAGTATTTTGGAGGTGATTTCAGGCTCCTTTATGTGAGTCCCATCTCCGGTCCAAGCCTAACTTCACGGAATAAGGGTTTAATGAATCACTAGGGACCTCATCTTTTCACATAACATAAAGTCGAAAGCACTTTGGGGTAGAGAGTAGGAACATGAAGGGAATAGTAAAAGTTGGGAGATTTTGGCTTAGTTATCTACATAAATAAAATGAAGCAAGTTTGTATAGAATTTGATAATAATTGCATGTGTGTTAAAATTATATCTATTCATTGAAATAGAAAACCAATTATGGTGTTAATTTGATTTTAGATGATTACATAGTTAATTTATGATCTAATCAACATATTAATTAGGTTAATTCCCTATTTTGTTGATTGATTTTCTCATGAACTTGGACTGAAATTGTTAGAGTATGATTAGAACTTGTTTGATAATGTAAATCCTTTAAAAGACCTCAGATTATGTCTATAAATATATTGAAATTATAAGCTAATTGACGAAATTGATGAATCTAAGGGTCTTGGATTATAAATTATATTTTTATTTAAATCTTGATGTAGGTTTGGGATTTAATGTTAGAAATATGTTCCATTTGTTTATTTATTATGGTTTTATTATTTGTGTGATGATTGGAGGTTTAGATGAAGTTTTTGAGTTCATTAATGGAGGTTTAAAGTGAGAAATTAGGTGTTGAAGAGGATGAATCCCGTAACAAGGGGAATTGCCAACTTTCTGGGAGGGTCGATCGATCGACTCCAGTTAGTATCAGATTTGGACGAGGTGGGGCTTTTGTTTATTCAGGAGAATTGTTGGGTTTTAGGGATTAAGGCTAGGATATTTTGGCCTTTAAGATTATTATACCTATAGAATGAAGATGGATTTTATTGAATTGAAATGTTGGAATTGGTGTTTGGGTTATTAGGATAATTGTGAAATTAGTTCTTTTTAAAGGGTTAATTTGAGTTTAGAGTACTAGTTTTCAAATTGAGGGTAGGATGGGTTGTTCATTAGGAATTTTGGAAGTTGGATGGATTGAGTTCATTGGTCGGGTTGTATTTACGTCACTGTGATGGACTAGTGGGATGAAATCCTTTGGGTGAGATTAGATTAAGTTAAGAAACCCTATATTAGGGTAAGTGAGAGTGATTATAGTTGATATATGGATTTTAATGTATGGTAGGGTAAAACTATGCATAGATTCGGGAACTCGGGAGTTTAGAGTTAATCTATTATGGGATGAATATAAGGTTGAAGATGTCTTATAGTTTTTTATAGTATCAATGATAGTATGACCCGATAGCGTTGGGATTGATATGTTTGTGTGATTTTACCTTAACCTATTTGTGAGGGTTCTATATGTGTTTGCTTTAGCCCGTTAGTGAGGGGAGAAATTGCTTGCATGTTTATGGGTAATGCATACTAGGTGTGAGTGCTCGCGACTAATGTGTAGTAGGGATTCTATGATGGGGCACGTGCGACTCGAATTGTGATGGTACCTTGCTGATCGATGCCAGGGATGAGTTTGTCATGGTCATATTTTTCTCCAGGGTCCTACGTTTAGGTATCTGTGTACCGATATGGTTTCACTGAGATATTTCATTATATGGTCTTGGGTATGGTGGGCTAAGATAGTTTCAGTGAGAGATTTTATTGTATGGTATTGGGAATGGTGGTCTATATGCATGATGGGTTGGCGTAGTGATTTATCCCTTAGTTGTGACGAGGTTTTAGGTTTGGGTCGGCCTAAGACTATAACTAGTACTTGTGAGTTATGCCAGAAGGCAATAGGAATAAGCCTTCGTTATGCGAGGGCATAAGAATAACCCATTTATTTATACATGATGAGGGTTGTACCTTTTTATGGATGTTAGATGTGAGTAGAGTCTTTCTCCTACCATATGTAATTATTGTGTAGCGTTACTAGAGATAGTTGTACCGATTTATGTGTTGTACTAGAGATGCATATAGATTATAATATGGATGCCTAGTTACATACTTATGACTCAAATTGGTGTATTAATTGTACTAGAGATGTATATATCGCATTATTGGCATGCGATAGCCCAGTGCGAATAGATTTGAAATATGAGTTTGTTATTGGTACAATGGTTATTTAATTATAGTATGTATACCTAGTTACATACTTATGGATCGAATTAGTGTATTAATTGAACTAGAGATGTGTATATCGCATTATTGGCGTGTGATAGCCCAATGCGAATAGATTTGAAATACGAGTTTGTTATTGGTACAATGGTTATTTAGTGAGTCGTACCTTAGGATGGAGGCCTTAGTACATCATGTTATTCATAATTAAAGAGATTAACTTACTATTGAAATGGTAGTGATTAAGAAATATATAGATAAAACTTTAATCAGATGGGCTATAAATGGGTCCGATATTTTAGAACCGAGTGATATTTTAGGTTGTTGAGTTGGGTAATTGATAATTTAAAATTCACTATAACACAAAAGGAAGATGTGTAGCTATAATGTGTCCCAGATTAAGTTATAATCTTATTCTGCATAAACTTGTTGTTTACGTTGTTATCATATCAATTTTCACAGGTCTTGGGTTATGGGGGTTCCTATAGATTGGGTTCATTGGAGGAGCATCTCTAGCAACGTCTTATTTATTATTCCTACATTGTAGGATTCAAGCCAGTGAAGATCATTCTCTTTTTGTACTTTTTAATTCGGTCAGATTGTATATATGGGTAATGTATTCAGAGATTGTATGAATTACATTTTTATATTTCAGTGTTGGATTACTTGAATTGGGATTCGTATATGCTATAGTAATCTTGTTTGCATCAAAAAGAAGGTTTTCTCTGAAGAACATTGATGAGTTTTACGGTGAAGAAGCGAAGGAGTTCATGTTCAACATCATAGACGTTACAAGCCATTTCCATGGACACCAAGACATACGTGGAGGCGTGTGTTGTGGACGAGCATAGTGGAAGAAGGACTTTCTACGTGGGCATTGTAAGAGGAGTGGTTGAAGATCAAAAGAGCATCAAGTCTCGTCGGGGATCGAGTCGTTGAGTAAGACTTATGTCTGTTCATTGTAAATCCTTATTCATAGTGATTGTCTGGCTTGGGCTGTCCGAGGTTTTTCCTTTAGTGGTTTCCTCGTACATCCAGCGTAGTGAGTATTCTTTACTTTATTTTACTTGCTTTAATCAATAGATGCATGTTTAGGATTAATCAAGATAAAATTTGGTTAAGTTAAAGTTGGTTCACAACTTGGTGCGAATTAAAAAATGGAAATGGGGTTTTAATAAAAATAAATTATTTTGTCATCCTTAAAACACTTTTCGCATAGTAAAAGGGGCCTACAACTTGGTATCACAGCAGGTTGCATTCAAATTTTGTGTAGATCCTTGTTTTGTGCTTTTTAAGTGATTGCTTGTTTATCTCTATTGGTTTGCTTATTTTTTTCAATTGATGGATTCACTAAGCTTTGACGAATTACATCTTTTGAATTTAAAGTTTGCAAAATGCATTGAAGTTTTGGAGGAAGAAAATTCTCGTTTTAAAAATATGACTGAATATTTGCAAACATTTCAAATTCAAAGAAGTATCATTCGTGAGAAGTTTGGAGCTTTATATAATAACTTTGAATCTTTAAAAGTTTCTAAAAGTGAGAGTGATGATAGAGTCCTCATGTTAGAGGAATAATTAGAGGATTTGAAAATTCTAAGGTTTGTATCGTTGATGAAAATATTTTGATTAATGATTTTGTGGCATGTGAGAAGACTTTTAGGGATACGTTTGCTCACATTAAGGGAGAGCGAGATAACCTTCTAGGGGTAATTCAAAATTTAAAGATGGAGTCCCTAAAATTTGAGGAGTCTCAGTCTTTTTCTTGAGTCCAAAATTTTGAAGTTGAAAAATAATTTAAACGACTCGAGTAATGTGTATAGTGATAGTAGTGGCTTATCTTGTTTTAGTGCTTCGAATGTTAAAGCTAAAACCATAGTGTGTTTTAGAGCGACAACAACATCCAAGGGTGTTAGAAAAGGTCAACCTAAAGGTCCCGTTCCTCGTTGAGTTTACACATGTTCGCATTGTGGTAGGAAAGGTCACTTTAGGAGTTTTTGCTATGATCTTAGGCAAGGCTCTAAGAAGTTTAAACGTAGTGTCCCGTCGGTTTCCAAAACCCATTTTGTTAAGTATACACCGATTTGGGTTAAAAAATCCATTTTGGAGATGCTAAATGCTTCGTTGGTTGATTCTCACATGCATGCACATGATTCTTCACTTGTTATTTCTTATGGTTGATTGCATGTCCATGTTTGTCATACGCTAGTCTTTGCATCATGATTTATATCTTGCTAGTGTTATGACATGTGTATCATTTTGTATTATATTTTTCATTTATTGAGTCTTATTTGAAAAATACAAAAATATTTTATTTTTGGGTCAAAAATATTTTATTTTTGGGTCAAAAATATTTTATTTTTGGGTCAAAAATATTTTTTAGAAAAACATAAAAAGATTTTCATTTTTTTTGTGTCGTGAGTTTACATGTTTGGTGTCACATATTGGTGTGCTTGGACCCCCCATCCTTCCATTATCCATGTGGCTAGGAAATTTGGTCATAATTATTGATGCTTAGAATGATCTTAATCATTGTATTATGGGGTTGTTTTGAAGTTGATATGCATTTTGATTCGACTTTGTAATGCCATAATTGCACACATGCACGAGACTATATGTATGTTTGACTACTCTTGCATATTTTTGTTTGGTGAGATGTTCTTATCTCAATTTTATCCTCTATGTGTAAGTAGACTTAGGAGGAGGTGTGAATGTAAGAACCATTTACCGTGAAGTTTATAATTGCAAAAAATTATGAGTGTTCACAGGAAAGGGCTGGAGAGTGTAAAATTAACTCGTCGTGAAAGCCACCGTTTAAAAGAGCTCGAAAAAATTTAAAGGCAATAAAAAGAATCATATGCTAAATTGGAACAAATTAGTTTATGTTCATTCCAAAAGAAAAATATGATATATATTTTAGGGAGTTTGGATGGATAAATTAAATCGGTTGCACCACGAATCCTAACGTTAAAAAATCATATCATGCCGCTATTGTTTGTAGAATCGTCAACATTTTGGATTTGTGCACATGCATGTTTATTTAGTTCATTAAGCTCACACTTTAATTGTCAAATATGGCTAAGATAAAGTTTGATGATTTATAGCTACCAATTAGAGCTTCTTGATTGTTTCGATGTATTGGAATTGTGACTCATTTGTTGTAGTTCACTCCCATACATTCCATGTTTATGTTTGAGCACATCGGTACTATGTTAGAATGTAACTCATATTGTTTTTGTAGTTTTTGCTACCGTTTTGCAGTTTTCTGCCCCTTCCAGTCAGTTTTTTGATGAAATTTTTTCATTGGGCAAAATTATATGATTTTCGACACTAGATGTGATTTTTCGGTTTCCTCATTCGAGTGACAAACTTGAGTCGTGCAAAGCTTTCTAGTGAGAAGCTCACATCATTTGAACGATAAGGCTACTTCGTTCGAGCGACCAGACTGGATTTTTATTTTCCTACTGTTTCAGTACCCTGATTCTTATAGTTATATATTTTAGTACTGCTGGGTTGCTTCTGGTCAGTTTGATATATGCATATTATCATTGATCATATTTTACCGCATTATATTCATTTAGTTACACCTGCTTAGATTGCTGATTCATGTTGTGTGATTATTGTTTGTTAGCTACGGATTTGATATACTTGATCTTTATTAGCTGGTTATTTCATATTTATCTAGATACACTTTATTGATTTATCTCATACCATATATGTTTACCTTTTCACCTAGTTGTCTCGAGACAAAATGGGGGAGAGATGTATGTGATGTAGGGGAAAGTTTGTTTGATGAGCAAATGCATTTTATTGCATTATTTATTGGTATAATATTTGTGATTATGTACTTTCATGATTATATTGGTTGGTTTACATACAAATTAGTATCATATTATTTTTGCATCGGTACAAATTGATATCCTTATTTAGATGATTGTTTACATAATGATATCATGTTTTGCTCACATATCAAATGGTTTGGATTTAATTTTACATATTGGTTTCTATAATTTGTTCCTCCATACTTCACTGGGTATTTATCTATTTCATGTGTGTAGGTATGCTTTAGAGATTGGAGATTTCAAGTCTACATCACATTCAGACAGTTCATGATTATCGGACCATCATTTACTAGTCTTGTCCTGTAATTGATTTTGGGTTTTATGGGATGGGATTTAAGCGTCATATGGCTTGATGGACCGTCTTAGGCATTTCACTGTTGGTTTTGTCCCGAAATAGTCAAAGGGGGAGATTTGTAAGGATAAAATTTCCAATTGAGTCCGTTGTATATTTATTTGACTTATTCTCGGAACAAAACTCGTTTGAGTCATATGTCGTATTTTTATTATCACGATCCCACACAGACTATGACGTATTGAAGTTGATTGAAGACGTTGCATCAAATCTTCAAGGAATTATTTATGCCGAAGGATTAATTTGTTCAAGTTTATTAGTCTTCAAGTTAATTGCATTCCGAGATCAGTCAGGTATGAATGCGTAATATTAATGGGACTCAGAATTAATTTTTATAAGTTTAAGGATGTTATTTTATTTTTTATAATGTTTTTAAAGTGTTTGAAATGGCTTACACTTCATTTTATTCTGATAAGGAGATCAGTCTCTCAAACGACTTCAGCAGTTGTTCAACCGAGATCATCATGTCATTCGAACGACATGGGCATCTCGTTCGGGCGACAACTATAGTCGTTCGAGAGAATAGTCGCCTCAAGAAAAATATATAAGGCGTGTTTCCATCAGAATTTCAAAGGTGAAAATTTGAAAAATAGTTTTCGTAACAGTACGTTTCTGCACGTTATTTTCTACGGTTTTCCAAGTGTAAACACATCCTTAGAGTTTCAAATATCCGAGCTTTCATTTGTATATGCTATAGTGATCTTGTTTGCACCAAGAATAAGGTTTTCTCTGAAGAACACTGTCGGGTGTTACGGTGAAGAAGCGAAGGAGTTCGTGTTCAACATCATAAACGTTACAAGCCATATCGATGGACACCGAGACATACGTGGAGGCGTGTTTTGTGGACGAGCATCATGGAAGAAGGACTTTCTGTGTGGGCACTGTGAGAGGAGTGGTTGAAGATCAGAAGAGCGTCAAGTCTCGTGGGGGATCGAGTCGTTGAGTAAACCTTGTGTCTATTCATTGTAAATCTATATTCATAGTGATTATCTGGCTTGGGCCGTTTGAGGTTTTTTCCCTTAATGGTTTCCTTGTACATCCGGCGTTATGAGAATTCTTTACTTTATTTTACTTACTTTAATCATTAGATGCATGTTTAGGATTAATCAAGATAAAATTTGGTTAAGTTAAAATTAGTTCACAACTTGGTGCCAATTAAAAATTGGAAAAGGGATTTCATAAAAAGAAATTATTTTGTCATCCTTAAAACACTTTTCGCATGGTAAAAGGGGCCTACAATATGGATCAATTTGAAAAACCACCCAATCTATACCAATATACTAAAATGGAATACAATCATTATTAAGGACTCACAATGAGAGTGTCCATGTGGAAGGGGTATTCCTTTTACCCTCTTAGTCTCCCCCCCTCTCTCAATAGTAAATCTCAAAAGTCACAAAGCTTTGTCTCTTCATCTACTTTCACTATCCCTCTCTTTTTTAACTTATTCCATGTCCCTTTATTTCTTCTCATTTCATTGTACTGTAAATCTCAAAAGTCACAAAGCTTTATCTCTTCATTTTCTTTGTATATTCTTCTATTTTTTTTAACTTATATGGTTCTATGTCTCTTTCATTCTTTTCATTTTGTTGTACTGAAAATATTATAACTATATCTTATTGATATGGCTATGTCTTTTTTTTTTGTGCATAATTTGTAGTTGGATATCAAGTAAAAAAACACTTTTAATCGATGTTATACCGAGTTTTCCATTTATTTTTATAACTGTTTATCTTAACTTTTCAGCACAAATCGCACCAATCGTTAAACTCGACGAAATCGTTGTCACCACCAGTGAAGAAGATGAAGAATCCGTCCTTTGATCTGTATTACTATTTTCTCTTATTGTAGATTTTTAGTTGATTTAATATTTCTTGGTTTTGTAAGCCAAGATCTGAAGAGACGCACATACATATATACATAGAGTGGATGATTATATTGTTGGGTATATAGCCCACCATTAGAGTAAATCCTATTTATATGGCTTTTATTTGGGCTTTCTTTTTTAATTTCAATTCTTTTTTTTATTATTCCTTTGCATTTTGATTGTAAAAAATAGAATATAACATATGCTTCGAATATTGATTTACCTCCCTCTTATCTTTGTATTGTTTATTTATTATTTTAACAAATGTTCAAAGATGGAAATGAAAAAATATATAATTGATCTAAATTAAAAATTCATGTTTACTTGATCTAAAAATAATTACTTGCTCTAAAAATATTTACCCTTTTCCTCTTCTCTCTTTCTCATGTGATTTGATATTACCTTATTATTTCATCATCGCATTCTATTAATTAAAGGAAAGTAGAAAAAGATGAGGAAGAAGGCTCCCTCTTTTAAATTCTACACATCATCGCATTCTACCAACTAAGTATGAACATTCAAAATGGGCATTGACTTAATATAGTGGGAGAAAAATAGTGTTGTAGTAGAGATGCTTTTCATTTGTATTGGTATAAATTGAACATATTTTATGATGGTTGTTAATACCAATTTTAGTCTGCTGACATGGCACAATGAAGTGGAGACACGTGTCAATCTACATGGCACTAACAAACATTTTTGAACAATACCTTGACTCCGAGGAACTCAATTTCCCCGACCAACTCAGATACTCCGTGCAGTAGGTGCTCACCGAGGAACTTTACTGCACCGAGCAACTCATGGAAGCCGAGATACTTAGGCGGTTCGAGCAACTTTGGTGGTCCGAGCTGCACCTCGATCAGATTATTTATTATCAAACAATTAAGAGGATTAAATGCGCATTAAATGCTGATTATTATCATACGGATGTATACGCTTATTAAACAGCTATGTATTACCCATTCACATGTACAACCTCATGGCTATACATACCTTGTATCATCCTCATTGTAAGGGAACCGAAATTTCTTGAGATAAACCCTACTTCGAGAATTCCCAAACAGTCAATAATAACACAAATAGTGGACGTAGGCCATTCGTTCAAGGCTGAACCACTCTAAAATCTTTTGTCTTATTTATTTTTATTTGTGATTAAAAAATTAGAGATAATCTAATTTTTTACATCAACAGATTGGCGTCGTCTATGGGAAACGACTGTAATTTTCATTGTTCACCAAAAAAAATTCATCACCAATGGCTGACAATCCTGAATCTAGCAGTCGAAATGATGGAAATCCCCAAAATCCATCCGCTCCTCCAAATATCGAAGATCTGGCTGGAATCATTGCCAGTTTGGCTCAAGGTCAGACAGCCATGCAAGAAACAATGCGACAACTCATGCAAACTATCCAGGGTGGGGCATCAACCTATTCAGGACAACGAAGTGGTCAAAGAAATACTCATTTACTTTCTTCACGCATTAGGCAAAGAGATTCATATCGCACTGATAAATCCAAAGATTTTTCTTATCAACCGGGTCGAACTTCGTCAGTACGAGCCATAGATACTGAACAACACATCACTCTCTCTTCAAAAAGGACCAGTGCACTGGAAAGATTGAGTAGGGTCTCTCCTTTCGATCGATTGGGCCCTGGGAAGAATAAAAGTCCTCCTAAGGCTGTGTTGAGTAGAGAGGGTTCTGCCCAATCATAACGAGCTGCTCGACAAGATAAATCCCAGGAAGCTACTTCAACACGATCCATTTCTCGAACCAATAAGCCCGAGGAAGGAAATGATGCATGGAAAGGCTCTATTCAGAGGTTGGAGGATAGATTAGGGGAAATGGCCAAGGCCAAGAATCCTTTACAAAGAACTTTTGTCCAAGCAATTGTCGATTTTCCCACACCATCAAAGTTCAAAGCACCTGTTGTGACTCCTAAATATGATGGAAAAACCGACCTTGTCCTTCATATAGAGCAATACCAAGCTGCTGCCGGCATCTATGCTGTGCCAGATGAGATGAGATGCAGGGCATTCTCAGGAACTCTTACAGGATATGCTCAAATATGATACAATAATCTTCCTCGGGGCAACTTTCTTTCAACTGGCCGAGCTCTTCATTCAAAACTTCTGTTTTGGAACAAAACCTGTTAAATGAGTAGCACACTTGTTAAGTGTTAGACAAAAGGCAGATGAGAGCACCAGGAATTATATAACTCGTTTCAATAACGAAAAACTCAAAGTTATTGATTATGAGGAAAAGACAGCGATTACTGTTCTGATGAGTGGGCTATTGCCCAACAAGTTATACTACACTTTGGCTAAAGATCCACCCAGAACCATGTCAAAATTGATGGCAAAAGCGGCCAAGATCATGAATGCCGAGGAGGCTATGGCTGCAAAGAAGAATATGGATACCAAAGAAACCAAGGTGTAGGGTGATAATGCCAAAAAGAAAGAGCATAAGAACAATGGTGGTGACAAGCACTAAAAAACAAAGCCATTATGGGAGGTATTAAAAAAATTTGAAAATTATACTCCTTTAAAGGTAGACATCAACCATGTTCTAGAAGAAATCAAGAACAGCGAGGAGTTAAACTAGCCAGAGAAAATGAAGTCAGACCCTGAAAAGAGGAATAAGGCCAAATATTGCGAGTTCCACAAGGATCATGTCCACATGACCAAAAATTGCGTAGCTCTTCAGAATGAGATCGAAGTACTCATTAGACGAGGAAAACTGGCAAAGTATGTTGATCGTAGAAATAAAAGAAGAAACAACGACCGAGCAAGAGAGAGGTCTAGATCTCCTCGTCGAGTAGAGGAGAACAAGAAAAGAGATCATGAAGATGATCCAGAAGACGGCCCCGATCTTCCCAAAAGACCAAGGCAGCCAGAACATGAAGTATTTTCAATACGTTTTGGATCATTTGATTGCAATGTTATTACAGGTGGAGATGCAGGAGGTGGAGACCTTACTGCAGAAAGAAAAGCTTACCTCAATGAGGCTCAAGCCTGTTCATATATTCAACAAATAAACTTGGCTGAAAATGATCGCCTGAGGAAAGTCAATAAAGAAAAACTAGTCATCGGTTTCTCAAAAAATGACCTTGCAGGTGTACTGTATCCTCATGATGACCTATTAGTGATCAAAATGAGAATGAAGGAAGTGATGATCTCGAGAGTACTGGTTGATAATGGTAGCTTGGCTGATATTATGTTCTACTCGTGCTTCGACAGCTTAAATCTAAAGTTATCTCAGTTAGAGCCTTATGATAGGCCCCTCCTCAGTTTTTCTGGTGAGAAAGTTTTTCCACTTGGGACGATCAAGTTGGATATGTTCATTGGTACATGGCCTGCTTGCCGAACAGAAAGAGTACGCTTCTTCATGATGGATAAGAATGTTCAATTAGCTTATAATATCATTATGAGAAGGGTAGGATTAAAGAAGTTCGAAGCAATACCATCTACGGTACATCAATGCCTAAAATTTCCAACCAATTTTGGAGTAGGAGTTGTGAAGGGTGATCAAAAAGTAGCTCGGGAATGATACTATTCATCTGCTGAGCAGGAGGAACTAGAGGAATCTAGGAAAAAGACTACTACCTATCAGGTGGATGAGGGTGCAGAAATTGAAATATTGGATCCTAGAGATGAGTCACAACTCGTGAAAGGTCAGGTGGTGGAAGCTACTGAAAACATCATTCTGGACGACGAGCATCTTGAACGAACAACTCAGATAGGTTCGTCATTAAATGCCTCATTAAAACAGGAGTTGATAGTTTTCTTAAAAAGCAGAAAATAAACTTTTGCTTGGATTCATGAAGATATGCTCGGAATAGACCCAAATTTCTTATGTCATAAGCTCAATGTGAATAAAGAGATCAAGCCAGTGAAGCAGAGAAGAAGAGTATTCAGCCCCGAGAAGAATCAAGCTATACAGGAGGAGGTCGACAAGCTCCAGAAAGCTTGCTTTATTGAAGATGTTAAGTATCCAGACTGGTTAGCAAATGTGGTGATGGTGAAAAATAAGAACAACAAATGGAGGATGTGTGTAGACTTCACCGACCTCAATAAAGCATGTCCAAAGGATCATTTTTCCTTACCCCGAATTGATCAACTAGTGGATGCTACCTCGGGACACGAGCTACTGAGCTTCATGGATGCTTATTCTGGTTACAACCAGATTAAAATGAAACCTGAAGACAGGGAGAGTACTTTTGCATTACCCCTAGGGGAACTTATTGTTATAATGTTATGACTTTTGGTTTGAAAAATGCAGGTGCGACATATCAGCGGCTGATGAACAAGGTGTTTGCAGAACAAATCAGTTGCAATACGGAAGTCTATGTTGATGATATGCTGACAAAGAGCAATAAAGCTACTGACCATCTAGTTGAGTTAGGCCAGACCTTTGATCAGTTAGATAAATATCAAATGAAGCTGAACCCGACCAAGTGCATATTTGGAGTACGAGAAGGCATGTTTCTCGGGTATATTGTCAATCAACGAGGCATTGAAGCAAACCCTGAAAAGATCAAAGCTCTATTAGGGTTTCGATCTTCAACGACGAAGAAGGAAGTACAAAGTCTTACAGGGCGAGTAGCAGCACTTAACAGGTTTGTATCGCGAGCAACTGATAGATGCATACCATTCTTCAAAATGCTCCGAAAGACTTTTGAATGGAATGAAGAATGCGAAATAGCTTTTCAAGAATTGAAGAAATATTTAGGAGCACCTCCACTCTTGTCCAGGCCAGTGATGGGAGAAAGATTGTACTTATATCTGGCAGTTTCAGAAAATGCAGTTAGCTCGGCATTAATAAGAGTAGAGGATGGAGTACAAAAATTAATTTATTACACTAGTAAGGCCTTTCGAGGAGCAGAGATCAGATATCTGAAATTAGAAAAGTTGGCACTGGCGCTGATTGAAGCGAGTAGAAGAATGAATCCATACTTCTAGGCTCATACCATAGTCATATATACCGATATGCCGTTGAGAGAAGCTCTTCACAAATAAGAAAAATCAGGGAGATTGATGTATTGGGCAATAGAACTCAGTGAATATGATATAGTTTATGAGCCCAGATCGTCACTGAAAGGGAAAGCAATAGAAGATTTTATAGCAGAGTTCACTTATCCTGATACCCCCGAGGAGCAAAAGCTGAACACTGACCAACCTGTGGATGTCACAGGATCATCAAATTTAAACCCCGATCAACTTAAGTTGGTCAGAGAGCAAGAGGAGAAGGTCGACGAGCAGCGAAGTGTGGTAGAAATAGAGATAAAGGAGCAACAAATATTCCATCGAGGAGCTTTGTCCAATAAGAAGTTTAAGGACGAAATACCTGTATGGAACCTATATGTGGATGGCTCATCATGCACCTCGGGTAGTGGAGCTGGGATTGTATTGAAAAGTCCAGACGAGATCGATATAGAATATGCTCTGCGCTTTCAATTTCAAGCTTCTAATAATGAGGCCGAATATGAAGCGATGATTGTAGGTCTTAGTCTGGCAAAAATCATGAAAGCAGAGAAGGTAATTGTATGCAGTGACTCACAGTTGATTGTAAACCAAATGCTTGGTATATATACAGCAAAAAGGAGAGTTGATGATTAAGTACCATGCAAAGGCAATGGAATTGGTATCGGAATTTATTACTGTTCAACTGGTCAGAATACCAAGAATGGAGAATGCGAGAGCAGACGCTTTAGCTCGATTAGCATCGACTACTCGTACCGAGCTACGAAGAACAATCCCAATTGAAGTTCTAGATGGTCGGAGCATAGATGAAGATCTGACGATGAATTTTATTACCCTTGATTTAGGGTCATCTTGGATGGATCCCATCAGGGCATATATTGAGGAGGGAGAATTACCAATTGACAAACTCGCAGCCAAGAAATTGAAGTTTAAAGCTGCTCGTTATGTACTAACTAATGGTATTCTATAGAGACGAGGAATCATAGCTGGCTTATAGAGGTGTGTACATCCCGCCGAGGTGAATGATTTGATTGAAGAAGTCCATGAAGCGTCTTGTGGATCCCATGTAGCAGGTCGGACACTTCTACAAAGAATAATGACGCAAGGATACTACTGGATAACGATGAGGGCTGATTGTATAGCCTATGCCAAGAAATGTGACAAGTGTCAGCGTTTCTCCTCCATCCGAAGAACTCCCGAAGCATTGTTGACACCCATTACTTCCCCTTGGCCATTTGCCATGTGGGGAATTGACCTGGTCGGGCCATTTTCAACAACTAGAGGAAGATTTAAATATCTCGTCGTCGCAGTGAATTATTTTACTAAGTGGGTAGAAGCTGAGCCTCTTGTCGATATGACATACGAAAAGGTGTACCAATTTATTTGGAAAAATATCATCTGTAGATATGGTCTTCCCCATGCATTCATCACCGACCATGGAACACAATTTGACAACGAGGAGTTCGCTGCCTATTATTATCAGTCAAATATCTTAAAGATCCACTCGGCACCAGGCCATCCCCAAAGCAATGGACAAACTGAAGTGACAAACATAACGTTGCTAAATGGATTAAAGAAAAGACTGAATGACGCGAAAGCAAACTGGATCAACGAGCTACATTCAGTATTGTGGGCTTATCGTACTACTCCCCGAGCAACAACAGGAGAATCTCCATACATGCTAACATTTGGAAGTGAAGCTGTTATACCTATCGAGTTAGGCCTCCCAACACACAGAGTACTGAATTTCAATTCCCCTATCATCGATTTAATGAGAAGGTTAGACTTGGACATGCTCGAGGAAGTTAGAGAAGAAGAAGCCATCAGGAATGTTGCTTACCAGCAACGAACATCTTTGTTCTACAACAAAAGAGTGAAGAAGTGCGACCTGAAAGAAGGAGACTATGTGCTAAAGAAAGTGATTCAAAAGCACAATAAATTGGAAGCGAATTGGCATGGACCTTATGTAATGACCCCACTTTTATATATAGTTTGTTTTTACACTCTTGTGTTACTTAGTATCTTATAAATGTTATATTATTAGATATGTGGTATTATTGGCTATAAATATAACAAACCCCATTTTTAATTACGAAGAATCAACTGTAAATTGGATCAAATCGAAGTCTTATGACATATCTTAAGGTAAATAATAAGTTTTGGGGTAGAAAATATAATTTTATGAAACTTTAAGGACTAAAATAAAAATATAAAATGGGCCATTTTGTAAATAAAATATTTTCAAGGACCTCTAAGAAATATTCAAAATATATAGTGTGAAATTACCAAAATACCCTTCATGTGTGAAATGACCCTTATACCCTTATCAGCTTTCCACCACGTGCTGGTCACTTCAACCTTCCACATGTCATCTGTAGAGAGAGAGCTAAAACACTTGTCATCATTTGGTGATATTAACACTGCAAGACCACTCCGGATCGCAACACCTCGGTGTTGAATCACCAATCCAAAAAAACTTAGTCATTTGACACGTGTCAACACCGTAGTACATTTGGAAACCTATAAATAGAGCCTTAGGGTTCATTTGAAACTTACACCAATTCCTTGAGAATTATAGTAAGAAAGAGTGATAGAAAGTTTGGGAAATATCTTAAGAAGGAGTTCTATAATTTCGAAGAAAGAATTCATTTCGTAGGTATGATTTTATTTAAATGTTATAATGTATTTTTATATTTTTAATTTGGTGTTTTATAGCTTTACTTAGTAGTTATGCTGGTAAAGTACACTAAGGAATTCACTAATCAAAACATAAAGTTTAGAAGAAATCCAAGTTTATTTTATTTTCAGGTAAACTTGTTTGAAATTGTATATACGCTTTTAAAAATGATTTTTTAAAAGTAATTGTTCGTTATTATGGAATCTCATTTAAGTAATTCCAAAGTCAGGCCCGGTGAAATTCTGTCTAGACGAGATGGTATTTAAGTGGTGCCCCTGTGACCCTCCATCTCTACTGGGAATGAATCCGAAAATGTTCTGTCTAGAGGAGATGGTATTTAAGCGGTGCCCCTGTGATCCTCCATCTCGACTGGGAACCGACTGATTAGGAAGAACTATGAATTGAATCCTTTAAGCGATTAATGAATTTTAAAAGTTAAGAAAATGGGTATTAGAAATCCTTTGAAACAAGTTATTATTAAAATACAATATGTAGACTGGATCTTATTTAGAACGTATACTTAAACCTTTATCGTATTTGTTAGATTAACGTGCGATCGAAGACTCATTACCTATAATTTCGACCTCTATTTTAGGTGAGTACTCTATGCAATTTCTTGCGCATTTTGATTATATTATATTATATTATGCAAACTATGTATATTTTGTGAAATGCTTTTATTCTCAAAATGCATCTGATACCGATGATTCCGTCATTTGTTATATGTTTATATCTCTCCATATAAACATCTGATTTGAATTCAAAAATTATTGATTCGGCCTGGAGACTCTCTTACTATGTTGGCCTTGACTACCGGGTGGAAATATTTGGGTGGTACCTTCCCAGCTGGTTTATTGCTGGTGTGCCCTAAACAAGGCGTTGTTCCAGAAATCATGATTATCTGTCTGTGATGTTACCGGGTGGAAACATTTGGTAACACTATCTGTCTGGGTATTATAGCGTACATGGCCACTAAGACTGAATAATTGACATATGCTCAATTGTTTTATCTGCTCTGTTCTGAACTATTTATTCTGAATATATATATTGTCATTTACTTTATATATATTACTTGAAATTCTTATCTCTATGTATATACCGTCTGTTCTAAATTGATTAGGTATCTATTTTCTGAAAACCTTAGAATTTTTGGAGATTGAATATTTCGTCTTTTAGCTGATGTTTTATAATTAACCATTTTTCAGGAAATAATTAGGAAAGCGGATGGAACATAAGGGGACTATGTTGAAGATTTAGCTTTTAAAGCTCTTTTTGTAACCTTAAGTAGAAGTTTGTTTAATTAAATAGAGTATGTTTAGCTCTTTGTGTCAAGTTGTAACTCGTTGATATTTTAATACAAATGAAGTTCCCTTTAGAAAGCTCTGATAATGTAATTCCTTCACTTTTAGTATTTTACGATTCATAACCATGTGATTATACTTCCGCTACATATATTTTAAAAGAAAATTTTTAAGGCCAGAATATTGGATGCCTTGGTGGCATGTCAAGACACTCGTTCCCTAATATTTCGGGTCGGGGTTGTGACACCTTACCGAGTTATAGAAGTTGTTCGACCAGGAACCTACAGAATAGAAACTTTAGAGGGGGAGGAATTTAAGAATGCATGGAATGCAGAACACCTGCGCAAATATTATCAGTAATGTAGACTCTCATGTAATGTAGTTTCATCAGTATGAATAAAATGTGAATATTCTACCCAATTCTCTCCTTTTATTGAAATCTTTTCGCGTACTATTAGTGCTACACACTACTCAGCAAAATCCACCAACTCTGGTTGGTCGGGAATAAAAAATATTTCCCAAAAGTGCCAACTCCGATTGGTTGGGAAGAAAATCCACCAACTCCGATTGGTCGGGAATAAAAAATATTTCCCAAAAGTGCCAACTCCGGTTGGTTGGGAAGAAAATCCACCAACTCCGGTTGGTCGGGAATAAAAAATATTTCCCAAAAGTGCCAACTCCGGTTGGTTGGGAAGAAAAAATATTTCTAAAATTCCACCAACTCAGGTTGGTCGGGAATAAGAAGCTGTCAACTACGGTTGGTCGGAAACATTTTTCTTAAACAAAGCATGAGTATGTGATAAAAGTCAGCTAATGGCTTAGAATTAAAAAGTGATCAAGAAAATTTTTTTATACTCGTAACATTTTAAATTACCACCAAGCTGATAGAGAAACAAAATATCATCAATTTTGGTTGGTCGTCAAATGATTACCACAAATTCAGGATAGTCGACAATAAGTTTTAACCAGCTTTAGTTGATCGGCAAATAACACAATGTTGTTATCTTTTTAACAGATATACATACACATATGTAAAGTGTTTTAAAAAATATCTACAAGACAATGGCAATCAAGATTGCAAAGAAAAATAAAAGTCTTTCATTAAATCTAGAGCAAAATACATCGAGAATGAAATACATATTAATTATTACATCAAGATTCCTATTCTATTGGTTTCTTCCCCTCTGCCTTTGAAACAGGTTTTTTACCAGCAGGAGGATCGTCTAAGATATAAGGGGAGTTAATGAAATTAAGGTCTTTGAGCATCCTGACGTTCATCACAGATGGTCGATCGAGTAGGTGCTCGGGGCGAGATATATCAACATTAGAATGGAGACTGTAATCGCCAAGATATTTGGAAATCAAACACTGAGGGATTGCCCGAGCAGGAATCCAGCTCATGTCGAGTTTGAATGGTGGCACTGGAAAGTCGAGCAACCCAGGATTATAGTAATCCCACAAGTAGTGACCCTGTTCCAATTACAGTACACCCAATGCATTCAACCACCCTTGTTTGTAACCCTCATTATTCGCATTTTGGATTCGATCATCCAAATGGTAGAGAGCCTCATTGTCGCCAGCCATCCAGAAATATATGAGCTGCTTGTGGAATTAATAAGTCAACCTTTCCAGCTGCTCGTGAAGATTTTTTACAAAAAGTTCTTTATTCTCCAAGGCAGACTTCTGTGCAGAGAGCTGCTCGTCTAGATTCCAAATCTTCTTGGACATCTCTGCCAATGCTTTATTCTTCGCAACTAACTGAACTGCTTGATTTTCCAGAGAAGCTTGAGTTCTTGCCTCTTCAACAGTAAGCTGAGCAACCCTTGCTCATCCCCGAGAACCTCTTGCTCATCCCCGAGCAGAGGTAGAAGGACCAGCTCTCTTCAAGGTTTCCAATTCGTCTCTCAGATTGGCATTTTCAACCTCCAAGAAAGAGAACCCCTCGTCGTTCATAGGGACCAAAGCGTTTGAGGTAGAGGCTGCAGATTTCAACTGAGGTACTTTTCTTTGCAAGTTATTGTTTTCCTGCTCCAACAACTCAGCTATCTGCCTGTGCTCTTCGACCTCAGCCTTCAAAGTTCTCTCTCTCACATCGTAAGTAACAAACAATTTATCATATCCCTTATCAGCGTTCAGTTGATGATACTTCTTATCATATCCTTGGTGCAAGAGGGCTGTAGATTCCTTGTATTATTATTGAAGCTCCTCGAGAGTTCCCTGGAGGTCTTCAATCATCTCATAATATGCTATATTATTAGCCACTGCCCAGTTGAGCAGACACTTTAAATACTGGTAGGCTTCAACTGCTTGCTCTGACGCATCTTGACCAAGGATATCAACGATTTGAGCTTCAGTCATATCTGTATGACCAGCTTTGAAGTACTCGTTGCATTGTCTCAACAATTTTGTATCATGAGCAGATAACAATTCCATCCTGGCCATAAACTAGTAAAAATAAGAAAGAGCGAGAATCAATAAGGAGCAAGAGGAAGAGAAACAACAGTATGAATACACAAAACTTCAAATTTTATTATATCATAAAAGAAAAGCCACATTCAGTAACAAAGAGACTGGGGAACCAATGTCCCTCAGCCAAACAAAAATAATCTGAAGGCTCAGAAAGTTCCTCCAAAACAACCCATGAAGGAATAGAGAAATCAGAACGAAACTTATCAAGCGACTCAACAAGGTAAACCATGGCGAATAAAGGAAATAAAAGAGAAGGAAGAAGATCTTACAGAAAAAGGATGGATCTGTTGACAACGAATGATGAAAAGGATGAACGCACAAGAGAGAGAGAAAATGGAAAACTCAAAGATACAGATTTGAAAAAGTAAAAGACGACATGATTTTCTGCAACGCTTAAATACCTTACCTTGGGAAAAGATAAAAATAATGATTACAAAGGGAGACGTTTACGCTACCGGCGGCTAAAAGGACAAAAAGGGCGCGGAGATCGAAGCAGTTAAGAAAATTCGAAAAGTCTGATTCTATGAATTCGAAAAGAAAAATAAATGCAAAGAACACGCTCCTAAAATTCAAAATGACCATTTAATCCCGCCATATTTCAAGAAGAATGTTCCACACTCCTCAGTCTCGAACTGTGAAACATTGGGGGCTTCTGTTGATACCAATTTTAGTCTGCTGACATGGCACAATGAAGTGGAGACACGTGCCAATCTACATGGCACAAACAAACATTTTTGAACAATACCTTGACTTCGAGGAACTCAATTTCCCCGACCAACTCAGATTCTCCGAGCAGTAGGTTCTCACCGAGGAACTTTACTGCACCGAGAAACTCATGGATGCTGAGATACTTAGGCAGTCCGAGCAACTTTAGCGGTCCGAGCTGCATCTCGATCAGAGTATTTATTATCAGACAATTAAGAGGATTAAATGCGCATTAAATGTTGATTATTATCATACAGATGTATACGCTTATTGAACATCTATGTATTACGCGTTCACATGTACAACCTCATGGCTATAAACAACTTTTATCATCCTCATTGTAAGGGGACCAGAATTTCTTGAGATAAACCCTACTTCGAGAATTCCTAAACAGTCAATAATAACACAAATAGTGGACGTAGGCCATTCATTCAAGGCTGAACCACTCTAAAATCTTTTGTCTTATTTATTTTTATCTGTGATTAAAAAATTAGAGATAATCTAATTTTTTACATCAACAATGGTAATATATTTTTTTACATGTACTATTGTTATTACCACTAGCTTTACTGTCTTACTTCTTATGCATTTCGAGCGTTTCATGTGTTGAATGTTTTTTTCAAAGCTAAGCTGCAAGTAATTTTCTTCTTTGCAACTTGAAAGCATCTGTGACAATGCGAGATGACTCATTATAATAAGATTTTGATTGAATTGATGGTGTCCGATATTACAGTTGCATAGGTCATATAATCCAGTTATCTTAAAAATTATCTTGATGGACTGATTTAATATTTTGTAAATTACATGAAAAGATTTCCCGAGGTTTGTATGGAACAACCTATTTTTTCGTGATTTTCCAAGGTTTGTATGGAATAACCTATTTTTTCGTACAATATTATGAAAGTTGATCGTAAGTGTCTTATAGATAATTTCGTAAATATGTGTATTTTGGGCAAAAAAATATGGGGAAGTTGATTTACAAATGGATAATTCTTGGGATAAACGCAAAATTGAACACATTTTTTGACGTGTCACATTTGTATTGACTCGTATCTGAGGTTCACGAGAGTAGAATCCATACGGAGCGCAAACACGAGCGAATACAAATGTGACACGTCGGTGTCTAAAAAATTTGTCCAATTGTGTGTGGTGTCCGTCTAAAATCAGCCTTTACAAATACTATTATTAAGCGTGCGAGGATGTACAAAAAGAGCTCCCTCATACTAGTTTCACAGTATTTCCAGTGTCCGGACATCTCCCTCTCCTTTTCCTCGTCTCTAAACCTTCCCTCGCATTTTGTCTCCTTTTCCCAACACAAACCATACCCCCTTACGTTAACCACTACAGGTCCTAAAATTGAAGAAAAACAACGATCGCGTCTTATCACAGCAACATTGATCGCTTTCCATCATCTCGAACTTCAATTCCAAACTCTCTCTCTGAACTCACCATCGTGGGAACTCTCTCCACGAATATAAACCAAAGGTGACATTTTGATGATCATTTTTTTTTCTAATTTTGTTTTATTTTAGGAATTCTTGGTGTCATGTTTTTAAACGTGCAAGGTTTAGATGAGTAAGTTTCCAGAGTGATATTATTTCCTCTGCTTTTGTCTCTCAATAATATTGTCCCATATAGATGCTAATGACTATCCTCAAATCGATTTGGGTTCCCTTCAATGAGAATCCCATTTTTAATTATCACGGAAATCCTTCAATGTCCACACCCACACTATGTTAATCATTCATTTGTATTTTGCAAATTAATGATTTCTCATAATCTCTCCTACTTTGATTTTGTAAACAACTTGTCATGATCTATTAAACCATACAAATTAAATTCTAAAAAAATAAATTAATTATACAATGAAAATTTTGACCTTGAATGTATTGATAAGTGTTGCTGTTTTCTCATGTTCAACATCCACCCAGGTTCTTGTTTTGTACATCTTGAGTAATGCTTTACAAGCATAAAGATTCATGAAAAACAATGTTGTTAATTGAAAGTTACAACATTTTCTGGGTTGAAGATGGATTGGTTGCTAAAAATCTAAAACGGATGTATTTAAACTCCCAAGAAAGAAAGTAAAAATAGTGCATATAATTTTGTATATTTTTACATATTAATTGCTTTTGTCCTTTTTTTTTGTCACGGAGTCTTCAAATTTCTAGGGACAAATGGCAAATGGTAAGCTGCCTGAAGATGTCATGATAGAGGTTCTATCGATGTTGCCTGTGAAATCATTGTTGAGATTCAGGCCTGTTTGTAAAACTTGGTGTGCGATGGTAGATAACCCTGATTTCATTGCCAAGCACCTCAATGGTTCTATACTCAACAGAAAAGAATACATCCTCGCCAACCGATTCTTTCAAGAAGACAACAAAAATGTATTGTCCCTTGTGTCTGAGGAAGATCTCGGTGTTGTAACTACTATAGACATAGATGTGCCATTTTTAAAGGAAAACTGTATATAATTTTTGGATCCTTGTAATGGCATTGTTGGTCTTACTGATGGTGTTGACATTGTTTTATGTAACCTTGCTGTTAGAGAGTTCAAGGTAGTTCTTGGTCCTCGCTTCACATGTGCATCGGGTTTGGTGAATTATGACTTGGGAATGGGATTTGGGTTTGATACATGTAATAATGATTACAAGGTTGTTAGGATCATTGAGCACTTCCATGATGATATGATTTATACGCCCCATTCCGTGAAAGTTGCAATATATAACTTAAGTACCGACCGTTGGAGAGAGGTTGACGACGCGGTGCATTATATTGCACATTCCCCCTATTGTGAGACGCTATTCAATGGAGCTTTTCATTGGTACGCATACAACGATTTCGGAAGCGATAAATGTGAGATAATCCTTTCTTTCAATATGATCTCTGAGGTGTTTCGAGTGATACATTTTCCTGATGTGTGCTTTTACCTCGATGGAAAATGCAGGGGTATTGCAGTCTTAAATGAATCCCTTGCGTTGACTCTTTATGTTCCTTCACTAGTGGATGCCTACTTTGACATATGGGTTATGAATGCATATGGTGTGAAGAAGTCATGGATTAAGCAATTCACCATCGGACCTCTTTCAGGAATTTATTCACCAATATCATTTTAGAAGTCCGAAGAGCTACTTTTTGAGGGGAGTAATGGACAATTTGTTTCTTGTGACCTTAACACTAAAAAATTGAAGGAATATCAAGTCCAGGAGGGGGATGCTACAACTATGCAGGTTGCTATCTACACGGAGAGATTGGTTTCAATCAAAAGGGGAAGTCGAGTTTGAAAGGTTATTTACTCGTTTGCTCAATTGCTTTCCTTTTGTAATCTTGCCATGGACATGCTTCTTATCTCTTTCACCTTGAGATGAGACAATATTCTTATGATCTCCATTGCTACAAGACTTTGAAACTTGGTAATTGAAGTTATATAATTTAATGTAAATCCCTAACTTGCTAATCCCCCTACCCCTCCCCCCCCCCCCCCCCCCTCTCCGCCCCCCCTTTTTTTAATTACATATTTTTGTTTTAATATTAAAGAATTCGTTGTTACAGTACTTGAGATTTGTTTGTTACACTTTTTGAATTAGGGGAGGTGAAGTGCGAGCCATTTTAATTGCCTTTTAAATCCCTCAAATTTACCTTAAGTTTCCTAGATCTAGTTCTAAAGAGTAGTGTGTTGCTTTGAAGTAATGTTTCCATTCATTATTTTAGTTGTTGGTTAAAATTAACTAACAATTCCTTTATGATCCATACCTTTTTTTTTATCTTTTTTTTTTAATTTTTTCCTTTGGGTGCATTCCTTAATGGCACTTCAAGACTTTTTTCACATTCACCTTCAGTTTTCTAAATTGAATTATGCCATGCAATAGTTGTTGCATTGTTAAGTAGCAAGTTTCTTACGTTAAGCAAATTTCTTATTCTTTTTAATTATTTTTTGTGACATTGCAACAGATAAAATGATTACAGTTTTTTGTACATGTTGAAACTATTTTTTTACTTATTTCCTTTTTTTTAAATATAATTGAATTTAAAAATACTGTTTTGTCTTTAAAATAGAAAAAGAAAACCGTTAAAAAGCGAGCTTAAACAAAATAACGTTTTTTAGTATGTAAAGATAGTTTCAATAATGAATTTTTTTTCAAAACGAAAACCATTAAAAATAGTTTAAACAAATTTTTTTTTTAAAAAGTATAATTTTTATGTTTAAAAAGGGAAATAAATATAAAAATAAACTTTTGTCTTAAAAAAAAGAAGCCATTAAAAAACAAGCTTAAGTAAAACAACTTTTTTTAGTATGTAAAAATAGCTTCCACGTTGAATTTTTTTTTTTCCCTAAACCAACACCATTAAAAAAAAGTTTAAACAAAACATTTTTTTAAAGCATAAAATAAATATAATTTTCTTTAAAACTTGTTAAAAGAAGTTAACAAAAAATCTAAAAAAAATTGTTTCTAGATTAAAAGGTAAATAAGTACAAAAACATTTTTTTAATGCAAAAACTTTTAAGAAAGAGTTTAAACAAAACATTTTTTTTTAGAAAAACAAAGGGTTATGTTTAAATAGGGAAATAAGTCTAAAAACATTATTTTTAAAATAAAAAAATGGTTAAAAAACAAGATTAAACAAAAGAGTTTGAAAAATAGTTTTTTGTTTAAAAAGGGAAATAATCATTAAAAAAAATTAAACAAAAACTATTAGAAACAATTTGTCCAAATAGTTTTTTTTTTAAAATATTTTTTATGTTTAAAGCAAAAGTAAGTATAAAAATAGTTTTTAAACAAAATAGTTAAATTACCGTCTATACAAAAGATTTTTTAAAGAATATTTTTATGTTTTTAAACGGGAATAAATATAAAAATATTTTTTAAAGGAAACAAAAATTATTTTCGTAATTTCCCCCCATTTAAATATAAAATAAATTGATTATTTTGTTTGGTTTGATGTTGATGTTGATGTTGATAAGGGTAATTTTTTTATTTCAATAAAAAACAAGTATCGTTTAACGGTCAACATAGGTTAATGGATGCATTCCGTCCAAAATGAGAGTCAAATGTGCAACATGAAAATTATTTGGTACCAAATTGTAAAGTGGACATATTAGTGGGAGCCAAAGGCCAAATAAGCCTCTCTAAAACTCATTCACAAGAAAATTCCAGTCTCATTGTTCATATGCTAGAAGTTGTATTCAGTATAAGGTACGAGTTGTTATGAGGGAGAAAACTCCTTCGAGATCGCTTTTGCTTCCCAAATGATCGAGGTCGGGGGCGTTCGCCCAGAAGGTCTGGTCCCAATTCCCAATGATATACCCCTTCGTTGAGTGACCTGCAGGAAGAACAACGTCATGAGTGGTCAGTCTTTACGAAGAAAGTTTGAATCATTGCGATGAAGAGATTGCTCGCCTAAGGAGGCAATTAATCGAAGAATCACGGGAGCGTCACCTCAGTTATCATAATCTCAAGCACAATGATTTATTGAAACGATATCGCCTTTTAAAGAATATTTTTATTAACCGGACCATTATCTCATCCAAAACATTCAAATAATATTCTAATTGACAAATATTCAGATATATTTTTATGATATATACAATTTTAGTATTTTAATAGCCTTGTTATGGTTAAAAAATATTAAAATGTATTAAAAAGGCCTAAACGCTTTTTCACGCCTTTTTACGTCGAAGGCCTGCCCAGTCTTCTATGGCTTAGGGCTTGGCCTCCACTCCTCGATCATGCCCCGCATTTTTTAGAACCTTGCAAAATAGTGATATACGTAGGCACTACTTTATAACCAACACAATATTAGTTAAGCAAGTATGTTTCTTACTTCTCGGTTATTCTCGTATAGTTTGGAATGATTTTTTTAAGTGCACTTGAGTCTCGAGGAAAAAAAAATCAGGAAAGAGATATCCCAACTATATTGACACCTATATATCTATATTATAGTTTAAGAACAATAGAAAGAGGATTTAATGACGATAATTTATTACCACTTTAAAATTCATTTCAATCAATTTCTTAAAAACATGTCCCCTCTCCTAATTTTTTCTATTTCTGGGGACCATTTATTCCCACTTTAAAATTCATTTTAATCAATTTCTTAAAACCATCTCTCCTCTCCTAATTTTTTCGATATCTAAAATAAAGTGTCTCTCGAGATTAACTTTTTATGTTTCTTCTCCCATAATAATTTCTCTTATATTTGCGCAATACATAAATTTAGTCGGTTCATGTATTATGAAATTAATGTATAAAAGTTTAAATGGAGGTTCATGTATTTAGTCAATACATGTATTTAGATGATTCATGCATTAGGTAGTTCATGTATATATGTCTAAATGAGGTATGTTTTAGTTAGAAAATTAAATAATATTTGTGATAATATAATTTTTAGGTTTTATTTATGCAAGTTATTATGAATATATTTTTTCCAATCAAAATTTATTGTTTGACTTAAATAATGGGTTTTGCTTCGTTCCTGTATTGTCTAAGATATTAATTTGGAATTATTTGTATAAATTGATATTAAATATGATAGGAACACAAAAAATCGACATAAAACCAATTATGATTTAAACATGAATATTATTGATCGAACTGAACTAAATTAAAATAGCATGATTTATCATATTATGTTAGGGTCAAGCTTATATCGAGATAGTCATTTCGTGTGAGTTTTTTTCCCTATCATATTTCGATACATATATAGGGAAAAAAGACTATTGTAATGCCCTGTATTTTTAATGACTTTTAAAATGGGATTAATTAGAATTAATTGTGATGTAATTGAAAATTAATCCGAATTTAAATATTACTCGAGAATAAAGTAATATGTGATTTATGTTGAATATTACTTAGTGATTAAATTAATATATATGATTATGACTTTACAATTGATTATGACTTTATAAAATTGTTGCGAATTATCTGTACGACAATTATGGTAACTAAGTCGGGACGCATATTTGAGTCGTTGTCGGGATTATAATTTAATGAAATAAAAGTGATTTATTTTTATATCATCTGAATGGTCATTTTGACTGTGTCAAAGTGTCCAGAAGGGTTCAAATAGTCAAAAAAGTCTACTTGGGTGTTTGATTTGGGTCTCAGGGCACTTTGGAACCGAAAGACACCCCGGGGGGTATTTCGGTCATTTTACATGGGAGGTGAATAGTAACTATGAAAATCTGAGTTTATTTTATAAGTAAAGAGATTAGAGAGCTTAGGTTCATTCACCAAAAATAAGAGGAAAGGGTTTAGGGCAGATTGAGAGACTTTTTATGGGAGAAGAAGAGACTTTTCTAGGAAACCAAAGGACAACCACCTTGCACCACCAAGAGCCACCACCACCACTGCCGAAAGTTGATCGAAAAAGAGAGGACCACTAGTAGAGCATCATCTCCAATGGATTATAACTACAATATAAAGGCAAGTGATTAATTATTGCAATATAAGCTTATATATTGTCCATGTTAGGATAGTTAGGAAAATTCTGAAAAGTTACATGAACAAAGATAAATTTGTGATAATTTTTAAATGGATATTATCTAGGAGTGATCTATTTTGATTATAGAATAAACTCCATGAATTTTATATTATCTTGTGAAGAAATCTGGGATTTACACTCTTATTGATGATAAAGTAAAAAATTAGAGTTCTTGAGAATAAAATGGAATTTGAGTAAATTGATTCATGTTAATGATGTTTAAATGATTTTGGATATGTTAGAACTTATCCATATATAATGGTATATGATCTGGATATCATGAGATTTAAATTGGGAATCATTTGGTGAAGAAAAATTGAAGTTTATATGATGTTTATGGATAAATATAAAAATATGAGTTTTCTGGAAATAGTATGTTTTAAATCCAACCTTCTTGATGATTTTAGATGGTTTGATTATTAGAAATAGTTTATATATCTTGGTTTATCATATGGAATGAATATTGGGGAGTTTGGGATTATTTGATGAAGGTTCTGATGATTAAAAAGTATGAAACCCGTAGGAAAAACAATGCAGAAAACTGGGCAATATCTGGTCGATCGACCGATCGACTCAAGACTGTCGATCGATCGATTGATCGATCGATTGACTCCCCTTGAAAATATGAAATATTTTTCTTTTTAATTGTTGATTAAATCCCAAACTTTGAGGAATCTTTGATGATGATTTATTGAACATATTGGGACTTAGAGAAGGGAAGTAAGATATACCTAAGACCCGAAAAATATTATTTTGGGGATTTTTTTTTAATGAGGGTAAATTAATAAGTGTTAATTAAATGAGTTATTATCGAGACTTATGTTACTTGGGATTTAAATTGGATAAATGTTAATTTAAGGTTGGGACCAGTAGTAAGAGAGTTATTAATTACTGGTATAACCTTAGGAATGGGTGGGATTAAGATAGAATGAAGGGTTAATAATGAATTAAAGGGTATCGAGAATTAAACCTAATTAAAGATGTGTTTAATTCATAGAATTTTGGAAGTTGTGATGAAATGGACAAGTAGGGTGTAGACATTTACCTACCAAATTAGATTAAGGAATACCTATTTGATCTTCGAATAATGAGTGAGGCTCGGGAATATAAAATAAAGAAGTAAAGTCATAATCTTTAATACATAGGATTTGATAGATAAAAATACTACGTATGGGAATTATCATATGGTTGTGTGAATGCCTTATGTATGTTATGTTTATCTAGGTGTGATGAATGCCTATATTATTATTATTTGTATGTATGACATACCTACGCTGCTTGCTATCGGGGTGGAGATTTCGCATTTTCGACGGTCTTATCATGTGCGCCCATTTGGGAGGATTTTAGATTCGTACCCTGAGAATAGGACCTTGGACACGTGATATCGATGTATATGATAGTTTCGACGGTTGAATGGGAGCGTAGGTATGTGCGTGACCCATTTGGCTGGGGAGTATGCTCGCCTCCAATATATTTGTGTTATGATATGATTCATGAGAGAGGCCGAATCAATAGTCCTCTATACAGGGACATTATGTATCAGGACATGATAGCAAAGTATGCATGCACTGCAGCTGTGACTGGGGAGGTGTCGTATTAGCATATATAATTAATGTGATATTATATATATAAACTGTGATGTAATCTATTGTGTGACATTGCAGATATAGAGATGTAATCTTCTGTGTGAAATTGTAGATTAAAAATATAAACTGTGATTTAATCTACTGTGTAATGTTGTAGATAGAAGTAAATAATGAAATCTGAATTGAATTAAGTAAGTGAACACTTAATTCCAAGGTATATTAAAGAGAAATGAATATGAATAATTATATTACGTATGGTATGGGACATATGGGTTTATGATATTGGTTAGAATTATGTTACTAGTTTGGAGGGAACGATAACTAGGAAGTTACTGAGATACGATAGGTGTGCACTCTAGATGAGAGGTGAGAATTCTCAAGAGAGAGTCCGAGAAACTAACATGTATATAATAAATGCTTATTTGTAATTGTTAAGCACTTGATATTTTTTAAAATCTTTTACAATTGGGCTCTGACCTGTTTCCTTGCATATTCTCTTCTCTACTATATCTTGTACATCAGGTATCCAGCAGCAGGGATTCCCAACATAGATTATGGATGTTCCGATGGATTATAGCTACTAGCAAAGATGCAGATTTTGTTTAAACGCTTCCTTTCTGTTGATTCACTCATCTGTAGCATCTACTTCATTTAGGGCATATCGCCCAGGATTCTAGAGGTTGTAATTATTTATGTAAGCACTGTGGTTATCAGTTTTATTTAGTGTAAAAGTTATAATTTAACTGGAGAGTTATTTCAGCCACATTTATTCTTGTTATAGTTAATTTAGTTGTGATGTGTTGTTGCATATTATTATTCCGTGTCGTGGAATGGTTTTAATTAATTTGAAAATGAAAAAAGTTTTTGACACTTAGCTTAATTAACTATTAGGTGATTAATAAAGAAATTGTTTTCGACAGTGATGCTGAGAATGAACCAACTGGATATTCTGATTTAATTAAATAAAGGACTGATCACCCGATATTTAATTAGGCGGGCTGTTAAAACTATATGCGATCGCGCATTGCGTGGGTTACATGCTAATGTTACCTAAGGTCCCTCCCCCTCAAAACATATTTATTACTACAAGAAATATGCAAGTACATATAGGAATTTTTTTTACATGCTATGAGAAAGAATTTAACGAATATAACCTCTAAAGAAATCAATAAAATACGTATAAAACATCGATACAACTATACATCAGGAGACCAAACATATCTCTTTATACATCAATCTCTACAAAACTAGTAATACTAAGTAGGTCTGTAAACGGATATTCGAAAATCCGCATCCGTCCGATATCCGAATTTGAATTTGCGGATATTTATCTGGAACAATGGTAATAGATACAAATATGGATACTCTATACAAATATCCTAGAAAATGGATACGGATACGAATAGAACTAGTATCCGACACGGATAATCCGTATTCGATGCGAAGCATCCATTTTATAGGGTATCCGTTTTACCGGATATTCGTATCCGTCTCACATACATTTATTATATTAGTTATATAATATTTTAGATGTAAACTAAAACTTAAAATAAAAGTTAGGCATAAGTTTAATTATGAAAACTTTAAAAGTCTAACCTAATTGCCTTCCTAATAAACACAACACGTGACCGTTTTCTTTCACCCATTTCATTTGCAAAAAATATCTCCAACAAAAACCCTTCTCTCATACAACTCGGTCGCTACCTCCCCCCTGCTTTGCCGTCGATCGCTTCCCCTGCCCTTTCGCCGGTTGTCTCCTCTTCCATCCAAGCTACTCCGATCCAACAGTATGAAGTTATTAACTTATTATTTTTGTTCCCTCTTCCATTCAAGTTGCTCCGATATGTTCCGGTGGTTCCATTTTCCACCCAACTTATTATATTTTGTTCCCTCTTCCATCCAAGTTGCTTTGGTCTGATCCGGTGGTTCCCACTTCAACCAAATTTATTTTTTGTTTAAAAAAGTAAAAGATTGTTATTATTATACTGTTATTACTGTAAAAGATTTTTTGTGCATGGATTTTTTGTTTAAAAAAGAAAATGTCATGCATTATTAGTTGATTTTATTATTGTATGCACTTCATATTCTACCAATCAACAGTTTTTTTTTGGAACTTGATTGTCATGCTGATTTAAGGAAATAATGTGGACACACAATTGATTTATGAATATGGATATTAAAGGTTATTACTTCATTTATTACTAATTTTCAATAGAGTTTATATTGTAGCTTTTTTAAAAGTTATTTATTGTGATGGCTAAAAAATGTAAATGGATACGGATATTACCCAAATTCGAGGTATCCGAGCGGATACGGATATGGATAGTTGTTTTAACTATCTGGGTGGATACGGATATGGATATGGATAGTGCAAGCAGATACGGATATGAAAAATATGGTATTCGATCCGTATCCGTCCATTTACCACCCCTAATGCTAAGCCACAATTTAAAACCAGTTAGCTTAAGGGCATGGTTTGCTACTCTATCGGTTGCATAATTTTATTCCTGGGAACATTCATATTCACAGAACAAAGATTTTGAACATAATCCAACTCTCTTTTATTCATATGTCAAGGATGATGGAACCTGCAATTAATAAATCAATTCATAACTGCCATAAAATCAGCCCCAATCCACAAATCAAACCAATGTTTTTCTTTAGTTATCTATGTAGGTATAATTACAATAAGAAGTTTGCGTATAAATCGTTTTTCTCCACTTATACCTTTGAAAAGTCCTCAATAGTTAGTGAAAATACCTCCACATGTTGCATGCCCAGGATTCCCTTTAGTATGACCAATAATATTAACCTTCACCCAATAAATAGGTTGGTTGCCTAAGTAACAATAACGGTTTTGGGAACCTTTCTTGGTATACATTTGAGTCTCAATTCATCAGGCGTTAACTTGTCCTCCATAATATTATTAGATTATATACCCATAATCAATATTTTTTAAGCCCCTATTATTGTACTATACCCATAATCAATATTTTTTTATTTAACATACAAAACTCTAGCTATTGCATCTGCAGAAAGCCTCTTGTCTTCATTTATTACCTCATTATTTTGATCCTAAATAAATCAAAAGAAGAAGGTCACGACACCATTATAAATGTGAGAACCCTCTTTCTAACTCAACATGACTTTTTTTCTTAAAAGTTTTTCAATAAAGTAGTTAAGATCAAAATAACTTTCAATAAGTCAAAAAATGATCCCCATTCCATGAATTGCAAAGATACATTCCAAAAAAAAGTGATTTAAACACTCCAAAATAGATGGGTTTGTCACATAGGTTGCACTTGAAAATGTTGGAAAACTCACTAAATTTCAAGACACCATTGATATACCTAGATTTGTTGAGATGCCACACTTGCTAAGAACTATAATTGGTTGGGGGACATCCTTATATGGAAGAATCCATACATCATCATAAACTACACGAAGTGAAGCGGGAATCTTAACAAAGTTATCCTAGCAGCATGGCATGGCATAATGGCCCCTCACATGTTCGAACAACATCAATAAGGATGTGACTATTTGGTACATTGACATTGTAATAATAAATACCATTGGCTCCAAGTGATTGTTGACACCTTATCTATACATCGGCTAAGGCCTCGTAGCATGAGGCACCCACACCTCAACTTGGATATTAACCATAAAGTGCATTTATCATATAACTAAAGAACTTATCTTGACCAAACATACCTCGGCCTAAATTATTTTCCCTTGTACAAGGTTTCACTTATATAGCCTGATCATAGGCCTGGCATCGCCCATGGCAAGTGTGACTCGACCTCACTTGATTCAAATTGTGCTAAATCTTTCTTTAAATTTTAAGATGATATAAATATAGTATGTATTTAATACATATGCCATGTTAACTAAATTCTAATGTATCTCGTTATCTTGGTTCTGATTTGTCGTATTAACTAAATTTTAACTTATTACGTAACTTAATAATGTGTCATCTCAATCATTTGTCATGTTAATTCAATTATAACACGTGTCAAATAATAATCCATCTTAAGTTTAAGGTATTATTAAATTATTATGAATTTAACGCGTTGTGTTCAGTGATTTTTAATGTATTTTACAATGACATTACACTTAAAGGGTATTGGAAGAAAAATAAAGGTAAAAATAGTAATTTATTATTTGAAAACAGAACATGGTGGAGCAAGGGAGGATAAGAGGGTAGTGGAAATAGTCTAACCTTTTACATAAAGACTTTTTTTAGGTATCCCCCTACTATAATATTACTATATGACACAAACCCCTCGAGGTGGAAAATTAGACATAACCCCATGCATGCATGTCATAATTAGACATAACCCCTGGAGATAGAGAAAGACTATTGTCCATTAGACTTTGGGAGGTTATGTATATTTTATTATCTCGGAAAGGGTAATTAAGAATAACATTAAAAGTATAGCCTTTTATTTAACTATATGAGGGAGGGGGTAATGGTTCGTTAACACGTGGGTAAAGTTATAAAATCCCTTAATCGAGCTTAGAAAATCATTTTCACTAGCCTATAGGTTCACGCAATACGCGAGCGGTTTTAGACCGAGATTCAAAGAAAACGAAACACTATAGTAAGCTAAATATGTAACACCCCGTATTTTTGATGATTTAAATAATTATGTGATTAATTACTTTTGGTAGAAATAATTATGTGATTAATTATTGTTGTTGAATAAATTAAGTTAAAAATGCGAGAAATTAATTTTTATTAATCCGGATTGAAATAATTACTAACTAGCATGACAAGGGTTAATACTTATTGTGGAGAATTATTGAATATTACTGTGTCATATGTAATATGAAATTATGAAATTTGATAAATTGTCAAAAGTGAGAAATACGACAGTTTGGTAATTTAAGTCTGACACGCTTGTGAGTCGTGTCGGGACTAATTGAATAGAATAAATAGAGAATTTATTTTTATTAATTTGTATGGTCATTTCAAGTGCGTCGTTGAGTCCGGAAGGGTCGAGATAGTCAAAATAGTATACTCGGGTGTTTAGTTTGGGTCCCGGGATGATTTTAGGCCTAACCGGCACCCCGAGAGGGCATTATGATAAATTGTATTTTTGGGCTAAATTAATGGACGAAAATTAAGAGTAATTATATCATCCAAGGAGAGTCCATTAGGGTTAAAAAGTTACAGGAAGTTAAGAACGGCTATAGGAGGTGTGAGGGAGAGTTAATTCCAAGAGAAAAGGGCCAAGATAACACCACCTTACACAATCACCGCCACCACCGTGTAGATCGGGACAAGGGGAACACACCCATACCAACATCACCAATGGATCAGACCATAATATTTGAGGCAAGTGTTTATTGCTTGCTTTCTTTTAGCAATAATCATGCTCATGTTAGTGTAGGTGAAATTAATCATGATTTACATATGAATTGGGTGAAAATTGGAGATTTAAATTATGATTAAGGAATGGTTTAATGAGTGGTTGAAATTCCTTCATGTATGTAGAGGATTAATCACGGAATTGGATTATATATTGATGAAGGAATCTGGGTTGATTAGGTTCTTTAAATGAAAATTTGGAAACTAGGGTTCATATGAATTAATTTGGGGATTTTAAATAATTATGATGTTTAATGACGAATTAATGATCCTAGGATGTTGGGAATGATTTATAATCCGTTAGGTGTTGATGGATATTGATGATGAGGCGTTGGGTGTTGAATCTTATAGATTTTTAGGTCCAAAAATGATAGAAAACACTGAAATTTGATGAAGAAGACGAAACAGTGGGTCTCGAATGAAGTCGCGCGAAGTGGTTCAAACGAGATGGGGATCTCGCGCGAAGTGGTTCAAACGACATGTGGAAGTGGTTCAAACGAGATTGGGATCTCGCTCTAAGTGGTTCAAACGATATGTGGAAGTGGTTTGAACGACATGTCATTCTAGTTCGAACGACATGTCATTCTGGTTCGAACGACATGTCATCTGGTTCGAGCGACAGAAGGAATTTTTGGGAATTTTTCTTAGAGTCCAGTTTTGACTTTATCAATTTATTGGAGTGAGACAAACTTCCAAATAGTAAATTTAAATAAGACGCAATTTCGGAAAGGTATGTGAGAATAAAGACTTTAATTATTTCGCTATAGAGAGAATATACCTTGGAGCTTACGAGAGAGATAGTAATCTAAATATTTATACTATGCGTAGAGATGAAATTAAAATACGTATGAGGAGTATATATTTAGGTTGGAGAAATACCTATAAACTATAATAGGTTGTGTGTATGCCTATTATGGGAAATTATTGTTAAGGGCACTAATGGGTGATAACCCGGGGGTGCAAGAATCTTATAGTTAAGCGCACTAATTAGTGATAACTCGGGGTGCGGAATTTCTATTGTTAAGTGTACTAATGGGTGATAACCTGGGGCTACAAGGATGATTATTGTTAGGTACACTAATGGGTGATAACCCGGGGGTGCTGGATTATTATTGATAGGTGCATTAATGGGTGTTAACCCGGGGATGCAGGATTTTCTTAATAGGTGCACTAATGGGTCTCATGTATAGGGATGATGTGACTATATATATATATATATATGAAATTATGAATATTTCTACTGTGTGAAATTAGTAGACTTGGTAATAATAATAGTCATTAATTTGCAGCGAGTGGTCTTAACCTAAGGGTGCAGGATTAGTGTATATATATAGGGATGATGAGACTATATATATGTATAAGTGTACTTGGGTAACTTTCTGCTTTGTGAATCTAGTAGATAAAATGGAAATGAGAAATAAAATAATCTTAGTGGATAAAAGATTAACAATTCAAACGGTGAATAATGAAACTTAGTATGTGAGATAAACTATATGAATAACGTATTGTATGGGCGATATGGGGATACTACTAGTGAGCATAGTTAGTATTATTATGGTTTCTGACTAGTTAGACTAGGAGGTGTAACTAGGAGGAGATTAGATGGCGTGCATAATAAACGAGAGGTGGGAAACTCATGTGAGAGTTCGATAACTAACATGCGTATAAGACTTGCTTTAAGAACCAATTTTAAATACTTGCTAAATCATTTTTACACCTCGGGCTCTGATCTGTTTCTTGTACTTCTCCTATCTTTTGCTTATTATATATGTATTAGTACAGGTGCCTAGCCACAGGGACACCGGTTCTAGATACTTGGATGGTTTGCCGAGCTGCAACTGTTGTGAAAGTTGCGGGTCATTGAGATTAGACGCTTCTCTCATTTTATTCAGTTCCTAGTTCAGATACTTCAGTTCGGGAATGTGTCGTCCATCCTCATTAGCGGAATTGTACTCAGTTCTTTTGTAGTTCTTTTCTGTTAGATTGAGTATTTATTTTGGTTTTGTTTGTGACTTTGAACTGGAAGGTTTTATCCAGTCTTAATTATTCAGTATTTAATTCAACCATTATTCATTTCTTGTGTGTGGTTTATAATTCAATGTTCAAAAATTAATTGAATTAATTGGTTTCAAATTAAATTGGAAAATGTTTTGACACTAGCTTAATTAAATGTTAGGTAATTAATTGGATTTAAGTTTTCGACAGTGATGCTAAGAATGAACCAACCGAACATTCTGTTATAAATTTTATAAAGTATTGATCACCCGATATTTAATTGGGCGGGGTGTCACAGGTGGTATCAGAGCATCAGGTTCTTGTGTCCTTGGGATCTGTGCGGCTTATTACGTTTCAACGCATCATTCTTTGATGTAGAGCCTTATGATAGGATTGTTGTGTTCCCTTACGTATGCGACTTACGTTCTCCTGCTACAAATTATAATGGATGTGACTCATTATATGAAATTTGGTGTGATTCGAACATCAAACATTTTAGGACGACCAACAGGGGCCATAAGAAGAACTGCGGGAGAAGAAGCTCAACAGAAGACATAGAGTAATCGAGAAAGAGTGATCGGGACAAAAATCACCATGTGGATTACTTAAGCAAGAGATAGTAAAATTATCACTCGGGAACAGTGGATTCCCAGGACACAGTCGTAAATAATAGTGTAGTGATTTCAGGACCACCTAGCAAAGTCAATAAAGCGGAAATCAAAGGGACTCTTTTGAAAAACCAATCGGTGAATATGCGTGGAAGAAAATGAGAGAGTGTAACAGACCAACAGAGGTAGAAAATTCGAAGGCAATTGTGTAGAGTGGGGTGTGACGACACTCAAAATTAAATTTGGAGTTCAAAGTTATAGCTCTTAGGAGTATCATGTAGTGATTAGAGGCAATCACCATATATGAAGAAGTGTGTTTGAAATTTAAAGAGAAATTTGGGTACGATTTGACCGCGAGGTCTTCCATTCGATGTGGTAACAAAATGCGAGTGAAATTTTGATGTTTAGCACAATGGGTAAGATAGAAACCGATCGTGAGAGAAAGGTTGAATTGCATAATGAACTCCGTACCTGGCAAAGGGGTATAAATTATCCAAAGGGTTTATAGTTGATAAAGGAATCGTGAGTAGAATACCAGTATGAATGGGAAATATGGCTAGGATGACTAGTGCCGAGGTCGTCAAGGTCATGCGTTAGTATGATAATGTTAACGCTTCCAAGAGAATGGGTAAATAGGGTTAACGAATCTGCTGAAGAGCAAAAACTGAACTTAACGGTGTTAGTGAAACCCCACATGAGAGTATACCCAGTAGGGAACTCGGTTAGATATTTTTAGTGATTAACTTCAAGAGGACGATGAAGTTAATCAGGGTTGTAGAGGCCAACCATAGTTCCGAATGGCCAATGTAGCCAAAGGGACAACAGAAGAACAATTGTGAGTTAAGATTACGGGTCCGATAGAAGGACATTCCCAAAATGGTCAGTGGGACCAGTGACGGGGACATGGTTCGTGAAGTTTTCCTTATGCGAAGGAAGTAGAACTACAAGTATTGAAGGTGTCCATAATTGAGAAGTGAAACCGAAGAGATTAGAAATGGTAAATCGTGCCAATTAGGCATAACATTTGGAGGAGTGAGAATTCCAGCGAAGGAATTTGGGGTCAAGACAATTAGGCCCAGGAAATTTATAACCCAAGAGTGATCGGTTCAGGCTGGACCAATAGAGTCCTCATTAATAGTACAAACAGTATGTCAGGGTCTACGGGACTCGGGATGTAAACGGGAGTTTAATAAAGCTATAATTTAGGCCTGTAGAATTTGGGCCAAAGTTTCAATAATGGGCGCGAAACCCACATGATGGAATAAATTATCCACGACGAAAGAGGGCAACTATAGGATGAAATCCTAAGATGTATAACGATTGCAGATGTTCATGGGACGTGATGGCAGCCACGTGCTGAGACCCTATGATTTGGCGAGACTGGTGAGGTTTTGCTTCTTCCTTGTGAGTAAAGGATAGATTCTAGTGACATGGGTGTGCCACAACTTTTATGTAAATTGGAAACCCTAAACTTCGCGTACGGGTCGAGTTTAGTGGGAACGTTAGTTTTAACAGTCTTGTTACAAACGTATTTCTCGTTGTTAGCAGGGCATTTTGATAACTTCCCGTGAGTGAACCGGGTGGACCCTAAGAATATGTTTTGTAGTTATAATTTACTACTGCATTGAGTCAGCTTTAGTAGAGTTTATTATGGTAATTGTGACACCCCAAATAATTAAACACCGAGTAGCTACTCCTTTATTCAAATTAATACAAAATGTCAAGTTGGTTCAGTTCATAGCATCACTGTCGAAAAGCATTTTAACAATTACTAGCCACCTAGTATTTAAAGAGTGAGCTGTCAATTTTAATTAAATTAGATTAACATACAACCAATTTAAATTAAGAAATGATAATACCAAAACCACATCACAGTCACAATAGAATAATCAGTGGAATAAAATGAATATGGAGGAATACTCCTCAGAATAATCTGAAACTGAATAAAACCGAATATAAAGTCTGAATCACTAATTAATTACATCCAAAACTGAATAAATAAACTGTCTCTAAGCGAAAAGGGGCGACATGCCCTACAGATAAATAAGTCTGAAATGAAATCAAGGTAGAAAGTGGAGGCATCTATAATCAAGGTCCTGTAACTTCTACAGCAGCTACAACACGTCACTGGAATGGAAGTTCTAAGATTGGGGTCCTTGTGGCTGGGAACCTAAAAGGTTTTTACAAAAAAAAAATAGATTTGAAAGCAAACGGGTCAGAGCCCGATTGTGAAAACATTTTAAAATATAGCAAGTGTTTAATGTCATTAAACAGTGAATATAAAATACATGATAGTGCGCTCTCTCACATGAGTTCCTCACCTCTAAACTAATTGTGCACGCCTATCCTACCCGTACCCGTTCTAGTTATTCCACTATCTAACTAGTCCAATCCATAACCTGACTTTACTTTTCCGTTTAGAATTTAATTCCCGATATCTTAATATAAACTGAGAGTCTTACTTTTAATACTCAAAATTAGTTATAAGAATTTCTGAGAATTTTTCCATTTTTAACTGTACTAAAACTATCACAATAAATCACAATCATACTTTAATAAAAGTCCATTTCAATTACCAGTATATTAATCTCATCATAAATATACAATAAGGGAACCCCTAGGCTAAGCTGTCGTGCACACATACTCTGCTATCGAATCCCGGTACATCACGTACATGAGGACCACGTATTCCGAATCTCTCAGGAACTGTTTCAATAAGCAACAATCACACATAATGGAGGCGAACATAGTTCACATCTCATGGGTCATGCACATACCTATGCTCCCATGATCAACAAACTTATTAACTCACCAATAAGTCATTCTCTGACCTATGTCCTCAAGGTACCAATCTAAATCCCCCCCGTAGGCACACAAAGATCAGATGGCCCTGATCGAACGCCGACCTCCCGTGATAGCAAGTATGGTAGGTATGTTATACACAGATAAACACATATACTAAGCATTCACACATCTTAGATATCTTATAATATTAATAGAGGTATATTTTTACATTCCTATACCGTCATTAATTATTGCACACTTACACGTCCCCGAATAATAACAATATAGATTGTCAACTCTTCTCACGTAGCAATTTCAAGTACTTACAACCTAACCCATATAAGTCACCCGGTCCATTATATAATTCTAAGTTTCAATCCTCAACGTACTCGAATCTCACAACTATACCCACTAATCACAAGGTAATAACAACACTCAATTAGATAAGCCTATGGAAAGTTCAAAACTAAAATCGGGCCTAAAAAGACCATTCTGTGAACTCGTTAGAAGTCACTGAAATCTCGTTCGAACGAGGTTGTTAGAATGAGTGTCATTCGAACGAATGTCTTCGAACGAACTATAAACTCATTAGAAGGGGCACTGGAATCTCGTTAGAAGCTCGTTCGAACGACCTGGGTTGGTTTTCTAACGAGATGGCAGAGAATGCCTAGAAATTTCCCAACTTCATTTTTCTTCAATTCCTCTTCTCTAAATCCATCCTAAGATCATCCCAATCAAGTTTTAATGTTTTAAACTACTCTAAGTCCTCCTAGGTCACTCCTTAACATATTTTTGGGGTCAAATCTTCCTAATCAACATGCAATTGTCATAAATCCCCAAATCTTGCCCCAAACCCTATGAACATTAATCCAGAATTTAATTGACTACAAAGACTCCTTGTTAATCCGTTTTTAAATCATCAGAAGTTACATTTTTGCGTATTGAATTCTTCTATAACCATATTACATGCAATCCTTATCCAAAATCCTGAGTTTCACAACAATCCCATTGGGTTTTTCATCAAAACTTTCAAGGCATATACAGTTTCTACACTAAACATGGAGGAAATATTCATTGAACTTAATAACATCAAATCACTTGCTTTAGGTTTGTTCTTCAGATTTTGTTGTCGGTGATTATAGGTTGATTCTCTCCTCTTTCTGGTCACAATTCCTTCCAAAATGATGATGATGGGAGATGGTTTAGTTTGGAACCTCTTTTAACCTCTCTCTAACTTCTCTCAAAAACCCCCGTAGCCCACTCTTTTGCTTTGGGCTGGTAATGGCCTTAGTGGACTCTCTAATAATATTTAATTTAACTCAAAAATTCGTGGGTTTTAATCCCTTTATTTTTAAAATTACCAAAATACCCTTCTGGGTTGCCGGTTTGGCCTAAAAGTGTCCCGGGACAGAAACTAAACTCCCAGCTAGTGTTTTCTGACTATTTCGACCCTTCCAGACACGTTAGCGCACTCAAAATGACCATTCGATTGATTAAAATATAATTTACTTTTCAATCTAATTAATTTTATTCCTGACTCAACTGATACACGCGTCCCAACTTAATTTCCCAAATTGTCGTATTTCTGCCTCGTGATAATTTTAATATTTTCAATACTCATATATTACCATATATTCTCAGTAATATTTTATTTTAACATCATAATCAAATACTAACTCACATCTCGCTAGTATTTACCTCCGGATTAATTTCCAAATTAATTCTCGTTTAATTCATATAATCCATTAATTAAAATCAATAAAATTACGGGGTATTATATACTTCCCCCCTAATAATAGAATTTCGTCCCGAAATTCAGAACTAAAGAATACCTGGTACAAATAACTCTGGATAACGTTCGCGCATCTCGTCCTCACACTCTCATGTGGACTCCTCGGCATTATGATGCCTCCACTGCATGCGTACTAACGGTACTTTCTTCGACCTCAGTTTCCTCTCGTTGTGGTTCAGAATGGCAATCGGCCCCTCCTCGTAGGAACTATCGGGCTGTAAATTGATGTCCTCTAAAGCAATGTGAGTATGGGCCAAATCGTCCCTAAGATATCTCCTTAGCGACGAGATATGGAACACGTTATGAATCCTATGCAAGTGCTCCAGTAACCCAAGTCTATACGCTACTGGCCCAATCTGATCGATGATAGGAAATGACCCCACATATCTTGGTGCCAGTTTCCCCTTCTTCCCAAAACGCATAATCCCCTTCATCGGAGATACTCTGAGTAGCACCTGGTCCCCCACCTTGAATTCTCTGAAGAACCTCTTGGCATCATCATAGCTCTTTTGTCGGTCCTGAGCTACTCGAATACGACTCCGTATCATCTCTATCCTTGCCAAAGTATCCTGAATCACTTTCGGCCCAAGGAGTTTGTTATCCCCCCACCTCTAACCAACATACTGGGGAACGACAAGGTCTCCCATACAACGCCTCGAATGGAGCCATGCCAATGGTGAACTGGTAGGAGTTATTATAAGAAAACTCCACCAGTGGAAGGTACTGCTCCCAACCACCTCCAAAGTCTAGGATGCACATACGCAACATGTCCTCCAAGATCTGATTCATCCTCTCGATTTGCCCATCGGTCTGCGAGTGATACGCCGTACTCAGTCGCAACTCCGTTCCCACGGCCTCCTGGAAACTCTCCCAAAATCATGAAATAAATATCTTGTCTCGGTCAGACACGGTATTGAGAGGCACCCCGTGAAGTCTCACTATCTCCGCAATGAAAATATGGGCATACTGTCCCGTAGTGTAGTCTGTCCGGGCTGGCAGAAAATGAGCAACTTTGGTCAACCTATCCATGATTACCCATATGGAGTCCTGACCCCTCTGCGAAGTAGGTAACCCCGTGATAAAGTCCATAGAAATGCTCTCCCATTTCCACATCGGAACCTCTAACGGCTGTAAAAGTTCTGCTGGTCTCTGATGATCCACCTTTACTAGTTGACAAGTGGCACATTTTGAAATGAATTCTGAGATATATCTCTTCATCCCACTCCACCAGTACTGTCGTCTCATATCTTGGTACATCTTATCCCCACCAGGGTGTACCGCGAACCGCGAACCGTACGACTCTGTCATTACCTCGTGTCGCAAGTCTTCCCCTTTCGGAACGACCAGTCTCCCATTAAAGCATAATCCCCCATCTGAACTAATGGTATAGTACTCGGCTCCCTCTGCTAGTAATCGAACTATCTGCTCCTGAAAGAACGAGTCATTTGCCTAGGCATGTATCACTCTGACAACAATCTGAGGCATAACAGTCATTACGGACATGAATGATCGGTCCACTGCATCCTGGTGTCCCAACTCCTTCCACTTTGCTTTCCACAATTCGGCCACCTCACCTACTGGCCTACGGCTCAACGCGCCTGCTACCACGTTAGCCTTTCCTGGGTGGTACTGGATATCGAACTGATAATCCTTCACGAACTCAAGCCACCGATGTTGACATATATTAAGTTCCTTCTGCGTGAAGAGGTACTGTAGAGACTTGTTGTCCGTGAACAAATGAAATTTCTCCCCCAGGAGATAGTGTCTCCAAATCCGAAGAGCAAATATGACTGCCGCTAACTCTAAGTCATGGGTGGGGTAATTCTTCTCGTGAGGTTTTAGCTTACGTGAAGAATAAGCTCTGGCCTGAATCTCCTGTTGCAGTACACCTCCAAGTCCTTATAAGGACGCATCGGTGTAGACTCGATACTCAACTCCCGGCCTGGGAAATGCTAACACAGGCGTTGAGGTTAACTTGTCCTTCAACTCATCGAATGCCAACTGACAGGCATCTCTCCAGATGAATGGCACACCTTTGCGAGTCAGATGTGTCAAAGGACCTGCTATTTTAGAGAAACCCCGAATAAACCTCCTGTAGTATCCTGCTAAGCCCAAGAAACTACGGATCTCAGTCGGTGTCATGGGATGTTCCCACTCCCTCACTGCGGATACTTTCCCCGGATCAACAGATATCCCTCGGTCTGAAATGATATGCCCTAAAAACTGTACCTCCTTCATCCAAAACCCACACTTCTCGTACTTCGCATATAGCTCGTTCTAACGCAACGTCTGTAAAACCTTCCTTAAGTGATCGACGTGTTCCTCCTCTATCTGGGAGTAAACCAGAATGTCATCAATGAAGACGATGATGAACTGGTCTAGGAACTCTCTGAACACCCTATTCATCAAGTCCATAAACACGACTGGAGCGTTGGTTAGGCCAAAAGGCATAACCCGAAACTCATAGGAACCATATCTCGTCAAGAAAGCAGTCTTCGAGACGTCATGTTCCCTGATACGCAACTGATGGTATCCCGATCGCAAGTCAATCTTTGAGAAGAAGGAAGCTCCTCTCAACTGGTCGAATAAGTCATCGATTCGGGGCAATGGATACTTATTCCGTATCATGACTTTATTCAACTCCCAGTAATCTACACACAACCTCAACAATCCATCCCTCTTCTTTACGAATAGTACAGGGGCACCCCACGGCGAAGTACTCCTACGGATAAACCTCTGACCCAACAACTTATTTTCTGATCCCTTAGCTCTCTCATCTCCGCTGGAACCATACGCTAAGGTGCGCGGGCAATTGGCCAAGTGCCCGGCGTCAAATCGATAACAAAATTTATCTCTCTACTAGGAGGTATTCCAGGTATATCCTGAAATACATCAGCAAACTCCCTAATAACTGGAATCGAATTGAGTGGTAATACCACTTCCTTAGAGGTCTCCTCTATATAGCACAAGCGAGTGGTCGACCCTCCCTCAGGGCGAGGCATCGCCACTAAGAACATCTCCTTCCCGGGTATGGCAAAAATAATACTCCTTCTGAAACAGTCAATCATGGCTTAATATGCAACTAGCCAATCCATACCAATGATCGCATCGTACTCAGTCATCTCTAATACTAACATATAAGCAAGTAAAGTAAACCTCCCAATATCTACTCCCACACCTCTACAAATAAGAGAAATCACAGAACCCCTACTTAAAGGTGAATCTATGTAAGTAATCGTGCTCTCTACAGTGTTTAACAACCCCATAGTGCGTGCAAATCTCGTGGCAATGAAACAGTGTGTGGCTCACGTATCAAATAAAATGCACCCCATAGTCCCCTGAATAGAGAACATACCCTCAATAGCAGGTGGATCATGTGGGACTGCGGCCTACTGGAGTTGATAAACTCTCCCGTACTGAAGTTGTCCCTACTGAATTGGGACTACTAGAATTGGTGGCAAAGCTGTCATCTGTGGTGGTGCGAGGAGGGAAGCGGGAAATATAGGTCTCTGGGGCTCGTGTCGAGCACCTTGTTGTTGCTGCTATGGGGCTCTTCCCCTATCAGGACACTCCTGGCGCTTGTGGCCAATCTTTCCACAAGTGAAACATTTCCTCAAAAAATTTCCCCCTCTCTGACCCTCCTGCTCACGGCCCTAGTGGTCGTTGCTATTCCTCCCCTGACCATGTTGGCCTTGATGAAACTGTTGATGTTGTCCATGCTGGCCGTGCCTGTTGGCCATGACGAAAACCTCTATGACCATTTCTGAAACCCCTAGATCTAAATCTCTTATAATCCCCCTACTAGGAACCCTAATCACCCTGCCGGTGCTGACCCTGAACTGATTGTGCCCCATTGGCACCATTTCCCATGTCCTGCCCTGATGGCTAGACTCTCTCGATCACTTCCCTTCACAGTAAATGCTGATGGATCCTCCAAGTTAACCCATCCATGAACTTCTGTATCTTCTTCTCTTCGATCGGAATCTCATCGGGAACGATATTCAGAAGATTGGTGAACTCAGCCTCATACTCTGCCACTGTCTTCCCCTCCTGCTTGAGGTTCATCAACTTCTTCGTCATCTCGGTGTGAACGGCTGAAGGAAAATACTTGCGGTAGAGCCGCACCCAGAACTCCTGAATAGAAAGGATATCTCTCTCCTCCGCGGTGGTAATGGACTCCCACCACTATAACGCTGACCCTACTAGCTTAAAAGTAACCAGTACTTGTCTTTGTACATCCGTAAACTCGTACATCCTCAAGTTCCTTTGGATGTACTTCTTCCACTAACTGGACACAACGACGTCGGAGCTACTTGCAAACTCCGGAGGATATGCTTTCTGAAAATCATCACGAACACGTTCCCAAGCAGATGGGAATGCATGAGCCTGTACTGGCGCTACTACCGACGCCTGAGTCGGTGCTTGCTGCACAACTGCTAGAGCGGCATTTACCACATGGGCCACAATAGCGGCAACCTCTGCGACATTCATGGTGCCCTGAACTAGAGCAGGCTGTGGCTTGGGCTGAGCATCCCTGGGAACTCGATGTACACGTCGTGGAGGCATCTGAAATGAAAGTAAAGTCTTATAAGTTTGCGATTATTATGTCAAAATAGCTGAAGAGTGAAACATACACAATAGAGTACAACAATCCTAAAATATAGGGCTCTGTATCAAAGAAAGCTCGGCGAAAACATAACAAGCCGTACAAATCCTAAGGACACTAGAACCGGATGCTCTGATACCACCTGTGACACCCCGACTAATTAAATATCGGGTAGCTACTCCTTTATTCAAATTAATACAAAATGTCAAGTTGGTTCAGTTCATAGCATCACTGTCGAAAAGCATTTTAACAATTACTAGCCACCTAATATTTAAAAAGTGAGCTGTCAATTTTAATTAAATTAGAATAACATACAACCAATTTAAATTAAGAAACGATAATACCACAACCACATCACAGTCACAATAGAATAATCAGTGGAATAAAATGAATCTGGAGGAATACTCCTCAGAATAATTCGAATACTGAATAAAATCGAATATAAAGTCTGAATCACTAATTAATTACATCCAAAACTGAAATAAAACTGAATAAATAAACTGTCTCTAAGAGAAAAGGGGCGACATTCCCTACAGATAAATAAGTCTGAAATGGAATCAAGGTAGAAAGTGGAGGCGTCCATAATCAAGGTCCTGTAACTTCCACAGCAGCTACAGCACGTCACTGGAATGGAACTTCTAAGATTGGTGTCCTTGTGGCTAGGAACCTAAAAGGTTTTAACAAAAAAAATAGATTTGAAAGCAAACGGGTCAGAGCCCGATTGTGAAAACATTTTAAAATATAGCAAGTGTTGAATGTCATTAAACAGTGAATATAAAATACATGATAGTGCGCTCTCTCACATGAGTTCCTCACCTCTCAGCTAATTGTGCACGCCTATCCTACCCGTACCCATTCTAGTTATTCCACTATCTAACTAGTCCAATCCATAACCTGACTTTACTTTTCCGTTTAGAATTTAATTCCTGATATCTTAATATAAACTGAGAGTCTTACTTTTAATACTCAAAATTAGTTATAAGAATTTCTGAGAATTTTTCCATTTTTAACTCTACTAAAACTGTCACAATAATTCACAATCATACTTTAATAAAAGTCCATTTCAATTACCAGTATATTAATCTCATCAAAAATATACAATAAGGGCACCCCTAGGCTAAGCTGCGGTGCACACATACTCTGCTATCGAATCCCGGTACATCACGTACATGAGGACCATGTATTCCGAATCTCTCAGGAACCGTTTCAATAAGCAACAATCACACATAATGGAGGCGAACATAGTTCACATCTCATGGGTCACACATATACCTACGCTCCCATGATCAGCAGACTTATTAACTCACTAATAAGTCATTCTCTGACCTATGTCCTCAAGGTACCAATCTAAATCCCCCCCGTAGGCACACAAAGATTAGATGGCCCTGATCGAACGCCGACCTCCCGTGATAGCAAGTATGGTAGGTATTTTATACACAGATAAACACATATACTAAGCATTCACACATCTTAGATATCATATAATATTAAATGAGTTATATATTTACATTCCTATACCGTCATTAATTGTTGCACACTTACACGTCCCCGAATAATATACAATATAGATTGTCAACTCTTCTCACGTCGTAATTTCAAGTACTTACAACCTAACACATAGAAGTCACCCGGTCTGTTATATAATTCTAAGTTTCAATCCTCAACGTACTCCAATCTCACAATTATACCCACTAATCACAAGGTAAGAACAACACTCAATTAGATAAGCCTACGAAAAGTTCAAAACTAAAATCGGGCCTAAAAAGATCATTCTGTGAACTCGTTAGAAGTCACTGAAATCTCGTTCGAATGAGGTCGTTTGAACGAGTGTCGTTCGAACGAATGGCTTTTAACGAACTATAAACTCGTTAGAAGGGGCACTGGAATCTCGTTAGAAGCTCGTTCGAACGAGGTCATTCTAACAACCTGGGTTAGTCTTCTAACGAGATGGCAGAGAACGACTAGAAATTTCCCAACTTCATTTTTCTTCAATTCCTCTTCTCTAAATCCTTCCTAAGATCATCCCTATCAAGTTTTAATGTTTTTAAACTACTCTAAGTCCTCCTAGGTCACTCCTTAACATATTTTTGCGGTCAAATCTTCCTAATCAACATGCAATTGTCATAAATCCCCAAATCTTGCCCAAACCCTATGACATTAAATCTAGAATTTAATTGACTACAAAGACTCCTTATTAATCCGTTTTTAAATCATCAAAAGTTACATTTTTGCGTATTGAATTTGTCCATAACCATTCTACATGCAATCCCTATCCAAAATCCTGAGTTTCACAACAATCCTGTTGGCTTTTTCATCAAAACTTTCAAGGCATATACAGTTTCTACACTAAACATAGAGGAAATATTCATTGAACTTAATAACATCAAATCACTTGACTTAGGTTTGTTCTTTAGATTTTGTTGTCGCTGATTATAGGCATCATCTTTTTGGTCATAATTCCTTCCAAAATGATGGTGATGGGAGATGGTTTGGTTTGGAACCTCTTTTAACCTCTCTCTAACTTCTCTCAAAAACCCCCCTAGCCCACTCTTTTGCTTTTGGCTGGTAATGGCCGTAGTGGCCTCTCTAATAATATTTAATTTAACTCTAAAATTCGTGGGTTTTAATCCCTTAATTTTTAAAATTACCAAAATACCCTTCTGGATTGCCGGTTTGGCCTAAAAGTGTCTCGGGACCGAAACTAAACTCCCGGCTAGTGTTTTCTGACTAATTAGACCCTTCCGGACACGTTGGCGCACTCAAAATGACCATTCGGTTGATACAAATATAATTTATTTTTCAATCTAATTAATTTCATTCCTGACGAGACTGAGACGCGCGTCCCAACTTAATTTCCCAAATTATCGTATTTCTGCCTCGTGACAATTTTAATATTTTCAATACTCATGTATTACCATATATTCTCAGTAATATTTTATTTTAACATCATAATCAATGCAGGAATAATCAATACCAACTGCATATAAACTATCTAAATAAACCTAGAAGTACCAATACAGTATGAAATCATCACATATACGAAGCAGGTACTGAAACAAAACAAAGGCTCAAAAATCCTCTTCGGTTCGTTCAAACAAATATGCCACGTCATTCGAACGACTTAAGCATGTCATTTTAATGAAGCTAAAAATGATCTAAAACAAGAAGGTGTCATTCGAAGCATCTATCTAACGACCTTAAAAATGACCCTTCTCACGACTATACCTGACATAATTATCACCTCAAAACTCGTGTCGTACGATCCAGTCTTCAAATGAATTGGAAATGTTGTTCGAATGAAGTCCAGAAGTCATTTGAACGACTTCAAAATTTTGTATTCCAGCACCAAAAATGGCAAAGTTTTGCCCAGAGAAAAATTTAGCTCAAAACAGGTTATGGAAATACGAAACAGTAGAAAAAGTAATTGAAAATTGAAAAATAATACAAATATGAGTTTCATGCTAACATAGTATCAATGTGCTCAAACATGAATCTGGAATGAATGGGCGTGAACTACAATAAATGAATCACAATTTGAACACATCAAAATGATCATGAAGCTCTAATTGATAGTTAAAATGTCATCAAACTTTGTTTATAGCCATATGTGACAATTAATATAATGAGCTAAATGATCTAAGCAAATAATATTCACACTATGGGTGTTTGGGGTCCGGTCCGATCCGATTTTTAGGATTTTTAAGGATCAGACTGGTTAAACCGGTCCTAAAAAAAGGATCCAAGATCGGACAGATTGTACTGGTCTTCCAAGCCTAGTTGGTCGGATTTTTTGTAGGGTCGGTCCGGTCTAACTTGCAGGTCCTAATATTATTAAAATAATCATTTTAAAAATTAAAATTACCTTTAAAAATGCCCAACCTATGTGCAAAGCAGAGTATATAAAGTAGAGATAATACCATGTCGTAGAATTATATTTGACGTAATCTCAATGTAATTGCTGAAATTATAAATTCATCAAGCTCAAATGCTTTTGAAATGGGGAATTTGTGAGAAGTGATGTGTGTATAATCATCTCAGTTATATGTTTATTGTTATTCTACAAAAAATAGCGTCATGATACGATTTTTAAACATTAGGATTCGTGATGCAATCCCGTTGTTATTCCATCTAAACACCCTTATATATTCATATTTATTTTTCAAGCTCTTTTGAGGTTTTTATTTTTCTAAACTTAGAGAAATCCTATTGGACCTATTTTTGGCATATGATTCCTTTTATTGCCTTAATTTTTTCATGAGCTCTTTTAAATGGTGGTTTTCATAACAAGATTATTATTCTCTTGCATCCCTTTCCCGTGAACACTCATCATTTTTTCAATTTAAGCAATATCAATCCTCACGGAAAGCGATTCTTACATGCACCCTTCCTCTTAAATCTAATTACTCATAGATGACAAAATTGATAGGAGAACGTCTTACTAAACTCAAATATGCATGAGAAGTTAAACATTTATAAAAACTCGTGCATGTGTTCAATGTCATATACACAAAGTCTAATCCAAATACAAAACAACTTCAAAACAACCCCATTTAGGCAATGGTTAAGATCATTCAATGCATCAACAACTATGACCAAATGTTCTAGCCACAAGGATAATGAAATTATCGGGGTCCAAGCACACTAATATGCCACATTAAACATGTAAACTCATGACACAAAAATAAACCAAAAATATTTTTGTGTTTTTCAAAAAAATATTCTTTGACTCAAAAATAAAATCTTTTAGTATTTTCTCAAAAATATTTGAAACTAAAAATCTTTTTGTATTTTTTTCAATTAGACTCAACTTATAAGGGGCATCCTTGCCTCTTAAGTCCGTTGAGCCTCTAAGTTCTTCGGCAATAGCTCCCTCTGACTTTCCACGCAGTGACTTTTTATGGTCTTCAAATATCCAATCAGCCAGTTGAATTGAAAGCCATCTCTGCCCAATTCGTTCAAGTTAGCCAGGAATTGATTAAGGAGGGGCCTAGTAATGTTTGCATTGAGGGTATTGACAATCTCTGCAATAACGGTTGCTATGACTTGAAACCTATAGCCCATCACCAAATTGTTCGAACGAAGGCAATCCACTATAAAGGTAGCAGGGTGACTGCTAGCAATTTGTTCAAACACCGAACGATGGAAAGCAGATATTTGAGGAGAGTGGAAAAGAACCATGAGGTGGAACTCATGAGGGGCTAGTGCGGGCAAGGGAAGCTCATAGCTAGATTCACTATCAGCCGGAATGCTAGTCGTGGAACCTTGATCATTAGGACTTCACTCCTCAGAGCCAGCTGGTTCCCGATGAGGTGAGACGACGGGCAAATGAACTCCTTGGGTTTGATCTTCAGCATGAAGTGATTCCCTATCAACTTGAAATGCGACAAAAAATTAATCTTAACAAGTGTTTTTTTTAAGTCACCATTACCGATGGAGTTTGATGAAAAATCATAACAAGTGTTTTTTATTGTTAAGTCACCGTTATCGGTGGAGTTTGATGAAAAATCTTAAAAAGTTTGACGAAAAATCTTAACAAGTGTTTTTCATTGTTAAGTCACCGTTACTGGTGGAGTTTGACGAAAAATCTTAACAAGTGGTTTTCATTATTAAGTCACCGTTATTGGTGGAGTTTGACGACGAATCTTAACAATTGGTTTTCATTGTTAAGTCGCCATTACTGGTGGAGTTGGATAAAGAATCTTAACAATTGGTTTTCATTGTTAAGTCACTATTACTGGTGGAGTTTGACAAAAATTCAACAAGTGGTTTTCATTATTAAGTCACACTTATATTTTTCCCCATTCTTCACTTAATAGGCCTAACAATAGGTTTGGGAAAAATGACCAGAAAAGGAAGAAGTTACCTCGGGGACGATAGCTAAAGGAACAACGAAAAGGTTTACAATAACATCCTCCCCGCCGATACTCAGCAGATCCTTCGAACGGCGGAACATTACCTGAAGACGAAACACCACCACCTTCGAATGGCACTATGCCCAAGGCTAGAGACATCCCCTCGGAGGAAGTTTCAATGATAGGTGTGGGACCCTAGAAAAGAGCAGGTCGTATAGAGGCAACATGAACAATGGAATTAGATGTACAAGTTGAAACGGTAAGAACCCAGGGGACCCTAGGCTAAAATAGGGGAGTTAAGCATGGAGCAACCTGAGAATATAAAGCTAAGTGTTAGAAGCAACAAATATCACACAAAGAAGGGGCAAAGTGAACATCCAACCTACCTCAGTGATGTTGATAAAAGGGGAAACTTAGAAATGGGCCTTAATAAAGGAAGATAAAGAAGGGCATCAACTAGCGATGCAGTTAGTGATGAAGAAAATTCAACCTAAAACACAACAAAACACTTAGAAGATACAACAAAGAAGGAAAGATAGAAGAAATATCTACAATTCACTTAGCACTTATTACCTCGCGAGATCTTGGCAAAACTAGAATCACCAGCCATAGGAACCCTTAACAAAGAAGGTGAACCAAAATAATCTAGGGGAGGATTCCCTATAGACCCAACGGGAGTAGCAGGCCTCCTAGCAGCTTCCTATGAACGATTGGAAGCCGAAATCCGCGAATAAGTAAGACCTATCATGGGATAACGGGGAGGATATGAATCAATCATAGAAGCACCAAAGCATCCTCCAATGAAAGGACTGGCTGGAGGAGAAGGACTTTCTTCATCAGCCTCCTAACGAAAATAAGAAGGAGGGAACAAGTGTCCAAAATAAAAGAAAAGTAACTCACTAAGCTGTAAATGGCTAAGTGTTAGAAGACTCACCTCTTATTCAGGTGTGGGAGAATGGGATGATATGACTATTGATGATAAAGGTTGAGAAGGAACTGAAGAGTTAGGACTATGATCCATAGTTATAGCTTTAGTTACTAGTTTCTTCTGAGTCTTGGTGATTAGAGTCTTCTTTCTAGCACCAGAAGAACCAAGGGCCGAGGGTGCTCTTGTACTCTTCATTAACTTTGATCCCTCCTCTGATAGATATACCAAAATGGTAGGGAAATAAGTAGAAAGAGGAACGGAAGGAGCATGCCAGTGAAATTCAGTGTTTATTCATGCCGCCTTAGCTTGAACTTTATTTCTTAATTCCTCACTCACTTTGGCAGACATAGGAGGAGGAATGGAGGCAATAGAGAATGCATCCAAGGGAGCTTAAGGTTGAGGTTGGGACTTATACTTTGAAGAAGACCCACTCTTACACCTATTAGTTTTTTTGGTTGGTGGCTTAGAAGGTCCTTCGCTAGAATCTTCATCGGTTGGAACACCCTCACCAGAAACACCTTCAGTAAGTTGTTTGGGGCTACAACATTCTTAGGCTTAGGCATGGCAGTAGGGATCATGGAGAAATAAGGAGGTAGCTCATAGGGAGGATCTTTAGGAGTCTTGTTCAGAGGGAAATCAACCCCAAGAATAGAGTTTCCCTTGAGGCCTAATTCCAAGGTAGGGAAAGAGAGAATTGGGGGATACTGAGGAGGACTTTGTATAAATTCATGAATTCTAGTCATCTACATCATCCAAAATTTAGTGGCAAAAGAAGTGGACACATACCCTTTCTTAGTGGCATTGGGGATGATAAACCGACCATCCATAGTAGAAGTTACCCCCAGAACAACAGTAGTAAGGTAGAAAGTGCAGGCCTCATCGAAAGTAGCTCTCTCAGTCGTCAACTGAAATACAGGTCGAGGAGCCCCTTGATCAAAACCAAACTTCTTGCTACATCGAACAGGGTTGTAAGGTTCAGATTACATCCCCACTCGGTGAATGAAAGAAGGAACCCATGGGTGAACAGAAGGACCATGACTTGCAAAGGATATCTACAATCGGAACGATAGTGACCGTTATAGCTACAGAAGGGAAAAAAATTCCAAGTATGGTTGAATGTTGATTCCCCATATGACCTCATGATGAAGGAGTCCAAATGGTCAAAAATGCCCATTATCTCCTTTAGGCTTTATTTTTTGTGAAAGCACAGGAGGTGAGGGGGCTTAATGACTTGGTTAAGGGGATAAAGGATAGATTTGACGGCAATGGTGAGAAAATGGGTGTAGAGGAAACCTGTTAAAATAATGGTGTTGGCAAAATTGGCTAGGTTATAACGGCCAAGGGACTGCTCTATGACAAGATGGGTCCGATCAAACCAAGTGTAGAAGGACCCCAGAGCAATGGTGGCCAGAGGAATATTGAAACCTCTGGCTAAATGAATGGAGTTTTTTATGAGGTTCCTCCTAGACTGGTCTTTTGGCTTTCTAGTCAAGAAGAAATGGGAGAGCAAAAAAAGGATGTAGCCTGGTAATTTTAGGGATGTACCTTTACCCTTGCCTGTGACAGAATTGACATCCTTCGCAGTAGGAGTTTCAAAGAAATAACTAATTAGGGAGTAAACATAGCTTTGTTGGAAGACCCAGTGCAACTATGATAAATTCGATCCAACTCAGAACGATCAACGGCTTCCTCAGCATCCAAGGCCTCATCAAGATAAGAAAACTCACCCATGGGTTTAAATCCAAGCATCTCACAGACATCTTATAAAGAAATGGTGAACTCTGCCCAGATAGCAAATGAGGTGTGAGTTATGATGTTTCATCTAGAGATCAACACTTGGAGTTAAGTGTTGTGTTTGGAGAGAGTGAACTTCCCGAACTAGTTGGATCAGTGAAGACCAACTTTGGTAAGAGCTGTAGAGTGAAAGATCTTCATATGTGCATGCCAGGTGGCCAAGTGAGCTGGAGATCCCCCAGGTGCTTCGAAATCAATCTGGGATCAAGGAAAGTCACCACGATCCAATCTGAAGCGTAGAGTCACCTTTAGAGGGAGAAAACCCCATTTGGATGATTCTTCATCTTCATCACCCAACAACAAAGGATCATACTTGGCTGAAAAATTGAAAGTCTTGCACGCATCATAGAATTCATCATTTTTGCCAAAAATTAGAGATTGACGATATATATGTAGTTGCACCCAGAGTGGCAGTAACAACAGTGGTAGTGGTGGAAGTTGGCTGAGCACTGGTACTGGGAGCCACAGGAACGCTTAGAGAAGCCATAGCAGGTGGTGATGAAAGAAAAAGCTTAACAGAGAAGAGATAGGGACGAAAACAGAGGAGTATGGCCAGAGGTGGTAGTGAAAGAGACTATGAGTGGAAAGAAACCAGGGAAAAGCTTGGTAAAATGGCGTTTTGAGGATTTTCTCTCTCTAAGTGTGCTGGGAGTCAAAGAAGACGAAGGAAAAGTAATTGCAAAATGTCTAAGTGTTTGAATAATACCCGTTTAAAATCCTCGGTTCCCCTTTTAAGTTTCCCACCACTGAACGTACAAATCCGTCGGTAATCATTTCAAGTGGACACGTGGTGTTTGGGAAGTGTCCTGATAGTCGAAAAGAGAGCACCACGTCATTTATGAAGTGACGTATGGGGAATAGGAAGGGTGTGACACCTCGTCTAATTAAATACCAAGTAGATACTCCTTTATTCAAATTAATACAAACTGTCAAGTTGGTTCAGTCCATAGCATCACTGTCGAAAACATTTTTAAACAATTACTAGCCACCTAATATTTAAAAAGTGAGATGTCAAATTTTATTAAATTAAATTAACATGTAACTAAATTATAAGCAAACTATACCATATCCACATATAAAACAAAATAGAATGATAATAAAATGATAACGTGAGTCTAGTGTAACACTCCCCTGAATAATACAAATACTGAATGACTAAATAAAACCAAAACTGATATAAAATTTGTAGTCTGAGAATACTATCTCTAAATGGAAAGGGGTGACATGCCCTAACTGATAGATGACCCTGAATAGAATCAAATGAAGAATGTGGAGGCGTTTACTATCGAGATCCTGTAACTTCCACAGCAGCTACAGCACATCTATGAAGTGGAACTCTTATGCTTGGCGTCCCTATGGAGGGGCACCTAAAAGGTTTTACAAGAAAAATATATTTGAAAGAAAACGGGTCAGAGCAAGAGGTGAAAACAATTTAAAATATAGCAAGTGTTTAATTACATTAAACAATAAATATTTTATACATGTTTGTTACGTATTCTCACATGAGTCCTTAACCCCTCAACTAATGTGCACGCTTAACGTATACCCTTAACCCATCATAGTTATGCCATTAACTAGCTAGTCTCTAATTACTTCCAGTATTCTTATTATAATATAGGGGTCTATTCGTATTATTCTAATATATTTTGCATGTAACTTACTTTTTCATTTATCAGAATTATGACCTCAATTACGTTATGTATTATAACATTTTTAATCCCATTCATGTATATCAAATATTCGTATTCACAATTGAACAATAAGTCAGTCATAAGTGCAATTATATCATTCTCATCATAAATATAGAAATAACGCACCACTAGGCTAAGGTGTGGTGCACACATACTTTGCTATCGAATCCCGATATATCATGTACATAAGGACTATGTATTCAAAACATCTCAGGAATTGTTTCAATAAGCGAAAATCACATATATTGGAGGCGAACATAGTTCCCATACACACGGGTCACGCACATACCTACGCTCCCATGGTCTGCTGACTTATTAACTCAAAATAAGCCATTCCATGCCCTATGTCCTTGAGTAACCAATCTAAATCCCCCCATAGGCACACAATGATTAGATGGCCCTTATTAATAACCCACCTCCCGTGATAGCCAGTATGGTAGGCATGTCATACACATAATAATCCATATATTAAGCATTCACACAACTTAAATACTAGGTTATATTTTTAAGGGTATATTTCAGCATTATACGATTAGTCAAAGTTCATACAATATGATTATTTCGGATGATAAATAATATATTTTGTCGATACGTCTCAAGTCATAAATTTTGAGTAATCCTAACTGAAGAGGTTACTAAGTCTCCAAACTTTCCCAAATATTAATTCAATACCCATAGCTCTTTATTTATATTGCTTATCCTAACTTATCACTCCTAATAATATAAATCATGTTCTCTATCGTAAAATAGGAAATTACTTGCCGAACCCTCATAAATTCAATCACTATTTTCCCAATCAATTCTAATATTTTACGGGGTTCGATTACGTCCCTACTGGTCTCCCTTAAGTCCTAACGTCTTTAAATAATCCCCTCATACAACTTTGAAATGGCCGGAATCGATTAAATCTAAAAAAGGGAAAAAGATCAGTGTTTCTGGGGAGGTCGATCGATTGACCTATGAATTTCAATCGATCGAGCACCATCGATCGATTGATCTATGAATGTCGATCGATCGATCAAGCAGGTGCCGGCTACGGGTTTGCTTCATTTTAAGTCTAATTTTTGTCTCAAATCATTATTTCAAGGTGTTAAATTCTAAAATAAACATCTAGGATCATTTTACAACCTAACTACATGATTCTAAAGGTTCCATAACTGTCAATTCATCATCAATTTGTCTTTTCTTGGAATAATCATCATAATTTCATAAAAAGTCCTATTTTCTATTTTGTTCAAGAATCATAATAATCTCTTCATAAATCTGAAATTAATTGCACATGGTTTATGATCTAATATGTGAGGTTCTTCCAGAATCAAGATTTGATAAACAACCTAATCATAATTTAGGTTTCATCTCCAAATTTCATGAATTTTTAGATTTTCAAGTATATCACCAAATCCTACTCTAACATGGATAATTTATTTACTGAATCTTAATGGATTAAATCACTTGCCTTTGTAGAGAAGTTTTGAACCTTTGATGACGATCTAGGTTGGTTTCTTCTCCTCTTTTCGGTCACAATTCCGGCGATCGCGGCGGCGGGTGGTTGTTGTGGCTTTGGAAACCCCTTAGAACTTCTCCTCTCTTCTCTATTTGATCAAGGCTTGGTGTGACAATGAATGACCCCAAAGGGAACTAATATAGGCTGATTGCAAGACCCAATTTTCGTGGGTCACTATTCCCCTAAAATGGAAATTACCACAAAAAAAACTCCCGGGTTACCGGTGTAGCCTAAAAATGCCCCGGTACCCAAACTAAACCCCCAACTAGTGTTTTCTGACTATCTCGACCCTTTCAGACACACTGACACACTCAAAATGATCATATGGACGATAAATTATATTTTACTTTTAAGTTCAATTAAATTAATTCCTAACGCGTATGCACGTATCTTAACTTAATTTCCCGAATTGTCGTATTTAAGACTTGCGATAATTTTAATCATATCAATAATCATATACTATCATATTTACTCAATGATATTCATCCTTGTCATCATACTATAATACCAACTCATATCTCGCTAGTATTTAAATCCGGATTAATTTCCATTTAATTTAGTTAATCCCATTAAATAAAATACACAAAATTACGGGGTATTACTTCCCCCTAATAATTGAATTTCATCCCGAAATTTGGAATTAAATTATACCTCGAAAAAATAGCTCTGGATAATGCTCGCGCATCTCATCCTCACACTCCCAAGTAGACTCCTCGGTATTATGATGCCACCACTGAATACGTACTAATGTACTATCTTTGACCGCAGTTTCCTTTCATTATGGTATAGAATAGCAACCAGACCTTTCTCATAGGAGCTATAGGGATGAAGATCAATATATTCTAAAGTAATGTGAGTATGCGTTAACTCGTCTCGAAGATATCTCCTCAATGAGAAAATATGTAACACATCATGGACCCTATGCAAGTGTTCCGATAATCCAAGTCTGTAGGCAACTGGCCCAACTCATTCGATGATAGGGAATGGTCCCACATATCTAGGTGTTAAATTTTTCTTCTTCCTAAAATGCATAATCCCCTACATAGGAGATACTCTGAGCAGCACCTGATCCCCTATGTTGAACTCTCGAACGAACCTTTTGGCATCAGCATCGCTTTTCTAGCGGTCCTGAGCTACTCGTATACGGCTCCGTATCATCTCTATTCTCGTTGAAGTATCCTGAATCATCTACGGACCAAGGAGTTTGTTATCCCCCACATCTACCCAACATGATGGGGAACGACAAGATCTATCGTACAACGCCTCGAATGGAGCCATACCAATAGTGAACTGATAGGAGTTATTATAGGAAAACTCCACCAGTGGAAGATACTTCTGCCAACCACCTCGAAAGTCTTGGATACACATGCGCAGCATGTCTTCCAACATCTGATTGATTCGTTCAGTCTGCTCGTCAGTCTGCGGCTGATAGGCTGTACTTAATTGCAATTTTGTTCCCATGGCTTCGTGGAAACTTTCCCAAAATTGTGACATAAATATCTTGTCTCTATTAGACACGATATTAAGAAGCACCCCGTGGATTCTTAATATTTCAACTATGAAGATTTGGGCGTACTGTCCCACAGTGTAATCTGTCCGTGCTGGCATAAAGTGAGCAACCTTTGTCAACCGACCTACGCCACACATATGGAGTCGTAACCACTCGGCGATGTAGGCAATCCCATAATGAAGACCATAGAAATGCTCTCCCATTTCCACATAGGTATCTTTAACGGTTATAAAAGTCCTGTCGGCCTCTGATGGTCAACTTTTACTAGTTGACATGTGGCACATTTCGAAACAAACTCAACAATATCTCTCTTTATTCCTCTCCACCAGTACTGTCGCCTCATATCTTGGTACATTTTCTCCCCACCAGGATGCATCGTGAATTGCAACCCGTGTGACTCTTTCATTACCTCGTGTCGCAAGTCTTCCCCCTTAGGAACAACTAATCTTTCATTGAAGCGTAAGCCCATGTCTGAACTAACGGAATAAGACTTCGCTCCTTCTGCTAACAGTTGTATTATCTGCTCCAGACAAAATGGGTTTGTTAGTTGGACCTGTATCACCCTCGTAATAATTTGGGGTGTAACTATCATTACAGACATAAATGATCGGGCCACTGCATCCTGGTGCCCCAACTCCTTCAACTTTTATTTCCACACCTCGGCCACCTCACCTACTGGCCTACGGCACAACGCGTCTTCTACCACGTTAGCCTTCCCTGGGTGGTATTGGATATCGAACTGATAATCCTTCACAAACTCTAGCCAACGACATTGACACATATTCATCTCCTTCTGGGTGAACAGGTACTGAAGCGACTTGTGGTCTGTGAATAAATAGAATTTCTCCTCAATGAGATAATGTCTCCAAATACGAAGAGCAAAGATGACTGCCACTAGCTCCAAGTCATGGGTGGGGTAATTCCTCTCGTGAGGCTTATTCTTACGGAAAGCATAAGATATGTCCTGACTTTCCTACTTCAGTACTCCCCCAAGTCCTAGTAAGGATGCATCAGTGTATACTAGGTACTCCACTTATGGCCTGGGTAATGCTAACACTGGTGTTGAGATCAACTTGTCCTTGAACTCATTGAATGCTAATTGACAGGCATCGCTCCAGATAAATGGCACACCCTTGCGAGTTAAATGTGTCAAAGGACCCGCTATTTTTGAGAACCCATGAATAAACCTCCTGTAGTATCCTGCTAAGCCCAAGAAACTACGTATTTCTATTCGTGTAGTGGGTTATCCCCACCCCTCACCACGGATACATTCCCTGGATCAACAGATAATCCCCTTTTCGAGACGATATGGCCCAAAAATTGGACCTCCTTTAGCCAAAACCCACACTTCTCATATTTTGCATACAACTCGTTCTGACGTAGTGTCTGCAAAACCTGTCTAAAGTGGTTGGCATGCTCTTCCTCGGTCTGGGAGTAAACCAAAATGTCATCAATAAAGACGTGACAATCAGGTCTAGAAATTCTTTGAACACCTTATTCATCAAGTACATAAACATAGCTGGGGCGTTGGTCAGGCCAAAAAGCATAACCTTGAACTCGTAGGAACCATATCTTATCAAGAAAGCAGTCATTGAGACATGCTTCTCCCTAATTCACAACTGATGGTACCCTGAATTCAAGTTAATCTTTGGGAAGAAGTCAGCTCCTCTCAAGTGGTCGAAAAAGTCATCGATTCGAGGCAAGGATATTTATTTCGTATCGTGACTTTATTCAGTTCTCAATAATCGATACACAACCTCAGAGATCCATCCCTTTTATTAACAAACAGCATAGGAGCACCCCATGGTAAGGTATTCCTCCGGATAAACCCATGGCCCAACAGCTGCTCTATCTGGTCCCGTAGCTCCCTCATCTCCACTGGAGCCATACGGTAAGGTGCGGGGGCTATTGGCTGAGTGCCCGACGCCAAATCTATAATGAAGTCTATTTCTCTACTAGGGGGAAATATAGGAATATACCGGAATACATCAGCGAATTCCCTAACAACTAGGATTGAATCAAGTGGTATTACCACCTCCTTAAAGGTCTCCTCCTTTATATAATACAAGTGTGTGGACGATCCTCCCTGAGGAAGAGGCATCGCCACTAAAAACATCTCTTTCCCAGGTATGGAAAAAGTAATACTCCTACTGTAACAATCAATCATGGCTCGATACGCAATCAACCAATCCATACCAATAATAGCATTATACTTAGTCATATCTAATACTAACATGTCGGCAGGCAAAGTAAGCCTCCCTATCTCTACACCCACACCTCTACATATAAGAGAAATTATGAAACCCCTACTAAACGATGAATCTACACAAGTAACGCTGCTCTCTGCAGTCTCTAATAATCCAATAGAATATGCAAATCTCATGGAAATAAAATAGTGTGTATCCCTCATGTCAAATAAAATGCGCCCCGTAGTCCCCCGAATAAAAAACATACCCCGAATCTCAGGTGGATCTCGTGGGACTGTGACCTGCTGGAATTGGTAAACCCGACCATACTGAAGTTGTCTCTGCTGGATTGGCATGGCTGGGATCGATGGCAATGCCGGCATCTGCCATGGCTCTGGGAGGGGGGCGGGAAAAATTGATCTCTGGGGCTCATTTCGAGCACCCTGTTGCGCCTGCGGGGCCCTGCCCCTTTCAAAATAGTCCTGACATTTGTAGCCAATATTTTCACATAGGAAACATCTCCCCTGGAAGTTTTCCCGCCTTTGACCTTGCTGCTCGCAGCCCTGATGGCCGTTACCACCCCTTCCCTAGCCATGCTGGCCCTGCTAAAACTCCTGATGGCCTTGATGATCGTGCTGGCCCTGCTAGTCATGCCTAAAACCTCCTTGACCATGCCTAAATCCCCTTAATCAAAATCTCTTAAAATCCCCCTGCTGGGGACACTGGTCACCCTGTCTATTCTGTCCCTAAATTAACTGTGCCCCGTTGGCACCATTTCCCTTATCCTGCCCTGCTGGCTGGACCCTCCTTCTCTCTTACCTTCTGATAAGTGAAAGAGATGGTCCTGGAATTGCAATAGTGCTACGTTGACCATATTTGAATAAGTGGCCAATGAGATATTTCCCAGCAAGTGCTGACGAATCCTTCATGTCAACCCATCTGTGAGCCTATAGATTTTCTTCTCTTCTGTGGGGATCTCATCAGGGACGATATTCAGGAGATTAGTGAATTTCGTCTCATATTCTGCCACTATCTTTCCCTCCTGTTTAAGGTTTATTAATTTTCGCCTCATTTTGGTGTGAACCGTCGAGAAAAAATATTTACGGTCGAACCGCACCCAGAACTCTTGTATTGCAAGAATGTCTCTCCCTTCTGTGGTGGTAATTGACTCCCACCACTGTAGTGCTTATCCTACTAGATTGAAAGTATCCAGTACCTACCTCTGCACGTCTATACACTCGTACATCCTTAAGTTCCTTTGGATGTCCTTTTTCCACTAGCTCGACTTAACAACATGAGAGGTTCGTACAAATTTCGAAGGGTGTGCTTTCTGAAAAACATCCTGGACACGTTCCCAAGAAGACGGGAATGCCTGAGCCTGAATTAGGGCTACCACCGGTGCTTGTGGTTGTTCTTTCTACACGACTGTTAATGCAACATTTACTACCTAGGTTACGATGGCGGCAACTTCAACAGCATTCATTGAACCATAAGCTGGTGCAGGCTGAAGTTTGGGTTGGGCATCCCTGGGAACTCGGTTTGTACGTCTAGGAGGCATCTGAATGAGGGAAGTTTTATAAGTACACAATTAATATCTTCAAAATAGTTAAAGAACGTAGGATACATAATAGAGTAAAACAATCCTAAAATATAGAGCTCTATATCAAAGGACGTTACGCGAAAACATAACAAGCCGTACAGATCCTAAGGACACTAGAACCTGATGCTCTGATACCACCTGTGGCACCCCGTCTAATTAAATACCGGGTAGCTACTCATTTATTCAAATTAATACAAAACGTCAAGTTGGTTCAGTCCATAGCATCACTGTCGAAAATATTTTTAAACAATTACTAGCCACCTAATATTTAAAAAGTGAGATGTCAAGTTTTATTAAATTAATTTAACATGCAACCAAATTATAAGCTAACTATACCACATCCACATCTAAAAAAAATATAATGATAATGAAATGATAACGTGAGTCTGGAGTAACACTCCGCTGAATAATACAAATAGTGAATGAATAAATAAAACAAAAACTTATATAAAACTGGTAGTTTGAGAATAGTATATCTAAATGGAAAGAGGCGACATGACCTAACTGATAGATGACCCTGAACAAAATCAAATGAAGAATGTGGAGGCATCTACTACCGAAATCCTGTAATTTCCACAGAAGCTACAACACTTCTATGAAGTGGAACTCTTATGCTTGGTTTCCTTGTAGTGGGGCACCTAAAAGGTTTTATAAGAACAACATATTTGAAAGCAAACGGGTCAGATCCCGAGATAAAAACAATATAAAATACAGCAAGTGTTTAATTACATTAAACAGTAAATATTTTACACATGTTTTTTATGTATGCTCACATGAGTCCTTAACACCTCAACTAATGGGCACGCTTAACGTATACCCTTCACCCATCCTAGTTATGTCACTAACTAGCTAGCCTTTAATTACTCCTTGTCTTATTATTATAATATAGGGGTCTATTCGTATTATTCTAATATATTCTTCATGTAACTTACCTTTTCATTTATCAGAATTATTACCTCAATTACGATATATATTATCACATTTTTAATCCCATTCAAGTATCTCAAATATTCGTATTCACAATTGAACAATGAACCAGTTGTAAGTGAAATTATATCATTCTCATCGCAAATATACAAATATGGCACCACCAAGCTAAGGTATGGTGCACACATACTCTGCTATCGAATCTCGGTACATCATGTACATAAGGACTACGTATTCTGAACGTCTCAAGAATCGTTTCAATAAGCCAAAATCACACATATTGGAGGTGAACATAGTTCCCATACACACGGGTCATGCACATACCTATGCTCCCATGGTCTGCTAAGTTATTAACTCAAAATAGGCCATTCCAAGCCCTATGTCCTTTAGGTGCCAATCAAAATCCCCCCGTAGGCACACAAAGATTAAATGGCCCTTATTAATAACCCACCTCCCGTGATAGCAAGTATGGTAGGTATGTCATACACATAATAATCCATATTTTAAGTATTCACGCAACTTAAATAATAGGTTATATTATTAAGGGTATATTTCAGCCTTATACCATTAGTCAAAGTTCATACAATATGATTATTCCGGATGATATATAATATATTTTGTCGATACGTCTCACGTCGTAAATTTCGAGTACTTAATCCTATCCGAAGAGGTTACTAAGTCTCAAAATTTTCCCAAATATTAATTCAGTACCCTTATCTCTTTATTTATATTTCATATACTAACTTATCACTACTAATAATATAAATCATGTTCTCGTATCGTAAAATAGGAAATTACTTGTTGAACCCTCATAAATTCAATCATTATTTTCCTAATTAATTCTAATATGTTATGGGGTTCAATTACGTCCCTACTGGTCTCCCTTAAGTCCTAACGTCTTTACATAATCCCCTCGTTCAACTTTCAAATGGCCAGAATCGGTTAAATCTGAAAAAGGGAAAAAGATCACTATTTCTGGCTAGGTCGATCGATCGACCTATGAATGTCGATCGATCGATCAAGCAGGTGCATGCTACGGGTTTGCTTCATTTTAAGTCCAATTTTGTCTCAAATCATTATTTCAAGGTTTTAAATTCTGAAGTAAACATCTAGGATCATTATACAACCTAACTACATGATTCTAAAGGTTCCATAACTTTCAATTCATCATCAATTGGTCTTTTCTTGGATTAATCATCATAATTTCATAAAAAGTCCTATTTTCATTTTACTTCAAGAATCATCATAATTTCTTCATAAATCCAAAATTAATTGCACATGGTTTATGATATAATATGTGAGGTTATTCCAGAATCAAGATTTGATAAACAACCTAATCATAATTTAGGTTTCATCTCCAAATTTCATGAATTTTCAGATTTTCAAGGATATCACCAAATCCTACTCTAACATGGATAATTTATTTGCTGAATCTTAATGGATTAAATCATTTTCCTTTGTAGAGAAGTTCTGAACCTTTGATGACGATCTAGGTTGGTTTCTTCTTCTCTTTCCGGTCACAATTTCGACGATCGCGGCGGCGGGTGGTGGTTGTGGCTTTGGAAACCCCTTAGAACTTCTCCTCTCTTCTCTCTTTGATCAAGGCTTGGTGTGACAATGAATGACCCCAAAGGGCTCCAATATAGGCTGATTTCAAGATCCAATTTTTGCGGGTCCCTATTCCCCAAAAATGGAAATTACCAAAAAAAAACTCCCGGGTTGCCGGTGTGGCCTAAAAATGCCCCGGGAGCCAAACTAAACCCCTGACAAGTGTTTTCTGACTATCTCGACCCTTTTGGACACACTGGCGCACTCAAAAGGATCATATGGATGATAAATTTGTATTTTACTTTTAAGTTCAATTAAATTAATTCTAGACGCGTATGCACGCATCTCAACTTAATTTCTCAAATTGTCGTATTTATGACTTGCGATAATTTTAATCATTTCAATAATCATATATTATCATATTTACTCAATGATATTCATCCTTATCATCATAATTAAATACCAACTCATATCTCGCTAGTATTTAAATTCGGATTAATTTCCAGTTAATTTTCATTTAATTTAATTAATCCCATTAAATAAAATCTATAAAATTACGGGGTATTACATACTTCCCCCCTAATAACTGAATTTTGTCCCGAAATTCGGAATTAAATTATACCTGAAAAAAATAACTCTAGATAACACTCGCGCATCTCATCCTCACGCTCTCAGGCAGACTAATCGGTATTATGATGCCACCACTGAACACGTATTAATGGTACTATCTTTGACCCCAATTTCCTTTCGCTATGGTCAAGAATAGCAACTGTCCCTTACTCATAGTAGCTATCGGGATGAAAATCGATATCTTCTAAAGTAATGTGAGTATGGGACAACTCGTCTCGAAGATATCTCCCCAGTGAGGAAATACGTAACACGTTGTGGACCCTATGCAAGTGTTCCGATAATCCAAGGTTGTACGCGACTGGACCAACTCATTCGATGATAGGGAATGGTCCCACATATCTAGGCGCTAACTTTCTTTTCTTCCCAAAATGCATAATCCCCTTCATAGGAGATTCTCTGAGCAGCTCCTGATCCCCTATATTGAACTCTCGAAATAACCTTTTAGCATCAGCATAGCTTTTCATGCGGTCCTGAGCTACTCGTATACGGCTCCGTATCATCTCTATTCTCATCGAATTATCCTGAATCATCTACGACCCAAGGAGTTTATTATCCCACACCTCTAGCCAACATAATGGGGAACGACAAGGTCTACCGTACAACGCCTCGAATGGAGCCATACCAATAGTGAACTGGTAGGAGTAATTATAGGCAAACTTCACCAGTGGAAGATAATACTACCAACCACCTCCAAAGTCTAGGATACACATGTGTAGCATGTCTTCCAATATCTGATTGGTCCGTTCAGTCTACTCGTCAATCTGCAGGTGATAAGCTGTACTTAATCACAATTCTGTTCTCATAGCTTCCTGGAAACTTTCCCAAAACCTTGACACAAATATTTTGTCTCTGTTAGACATGATATTGAGAGGCATCCCGTGGAGTCTTACTATTTCAACTATTAAGATTTGGGCATACTGTCCCACACTGTAATCTGTCCATGCTGGAAGAAAGTGAGCAAACTTTGTCAACCGATCTACGATTACCCTTATGGAGTCATAACCTCTCGGTGATGTAGGTAATCTCATAATGAAGCCCATGGAAATGCTCTCCCATTTCCACATAGGTATATCTAACGGTTGTAAAAGTCCTGCCGACCTTTGATGGTCCACTTTTACTAGTTGACACGTGGCACATTTCGAAACAAACTTAGTAATATGTCTCTTTATTCTGCTCCACCAGTACTGTCGCCTCATATCTTGGTACATTTTATCCCCACCAGGATACACCGCAAATCATGACCCGTGCGACTCTTTCATTACCTCGTGTCGCAAGTCTTCCCCCTCAGGAACAACTAACCTTTCATTGAAGTGTAAGCCCCCGTCTGAACTAACGGAATAAGACTTGGTTATTTATGCTAACAGTTTTATTATCTTCTCCTGACAAAATGGGTCTATTTCCTCGGCCTTTATCACCCTTGTAATAATTTGGGGTGTAACTATCATTACAGACATAAATGATCGGGCCACTGCATCCTGGTGCCCCAACTCCTTCCACTTTTCTTTCCACACCTCGTCCACCTCACCTACTGGCCTACGGATCAATGCATCTGCTACCATGTTAGCCTTCCCTGGGTGTTATTGGATATCGAACTGATAATACTTCATAAACTCTAGCCAATGGCATTTACGCATATTCAACACCTTCTGGGTGAAGTGGTACTGAAGCGACTCGTGGTCTGTGAATAAACGGAATTTCTCACCAAGGATATAATGTCTCCAAATACGAAGAGCAAAGACAACTTCCACTATCTCCAAGTCATGGGTGGGGTAATTCCTCTCGTGAGTCTTATGCTTGCGGGAAGAATAAGATATGGCCTGACTTTCCAGCTGCAATACTCCCCCAAGTTAGTAAGGATGCATCAGTGTAGACTAGGTACTCCACTCCCGGCCTGGGTAATGCTAACACTGGTACTGAGCTCAACTTCTCCGTCAACTCGTTGAATTCCAATTGACAGTCATCTCTTCAGATAAATGGCACACCCTTGCGAGTTAGATGTGTCAAAGGACCCGCTATTTTTGAGAACCCTCGAATAAACCTCCTCTAGTATCCTGCTAAGCCCAAGAAACTATGTATTTCTGTTGGTGTCGTGGGTTGTCCCCACTCCCTCACCATGGATACCTTCCCTCGATCAACAGATAATCCCTGGTCCGAGAAGATATGACCCCAAAAATGGACCTCCTTCAGCCAAAACCCACACTTCTCATATTTTACATACAACTCATTCTGACGTAGTGTCTGTAAAACCTATCTTAAGTTATTGGCATTCTCCTCCTCGGTCTGGGAGTAAACTAAAATGTCATCAATAAAGACAATGATGAACTGGTCCAGGAATTCTTTTAACACCCTATTCATCAAGTCCATAAACACAGTCGGGGCATTGGTCAGGCTAAAAGGCATAACCCTGAACTCATAGGAACCATATATTGTCAGGAAAGTAGTCTTCGAGACATTATGTAACCTAATTCGCAACCGATGGTACCCTAATTTCAAGTCAATCTTTGAGAAGAAGGCATCTCCTCTCAACTGGTCGAATAAGTCATCGATTCGGGGCAACGGATATTTATTCCGTATAATGACTTTATTCAGTTCTCAGTAATCAATACACAACCTTAGAGATCCATCCCTTTTATTAACAAACAGCACAGGAGCACCCCATGGCAAAGTACTTCTCCAAATAAACCCAACGGCTGCTCTATCTGGTCCCGTAGCTCCCTCATCTCCACTGGAGACATACGGTAAGGTGTAGGGGTTATTGGTTGAATGCCTGGTGCTAAATCTATAACGAAGTCTATTTCTCTACTAGGTGGAAATCTAGGAATATACCGAAACACATCAGGGAATTCCCTAACAATTTGGATCGAATCAAGTGGTATTACCACCTCCTTATAGGTCTCCTCCTCTATATAATACAAGTGTGTGGACGATCCTCCCTCAGGACGAGGCATCGCCACTAAAAACATCTCTTTCCCAGGTATGGCAAAAATAATTCTCCTACTGTAACAATCAATCATGGCTCGATACGCAATAACCCAATCCATACAAATAATAACATCATACTCAATTATATCTAACACTAACATGTCGGCAGGCAAAGTAAGCCTCCCGATATCTACACCCACACCTCTACGTATAAGAGAAATTACGGAACACCTACTCAACGGTGAATCTACATAATTAACGGTGCTCCCCGTGATCTCTAATAATCCCAAAGCGTACGTAAATCTCGTGGGAATAAAACAGTGTGTAGCCCACGGGTCAAATAAAATGCACACCATTGTCCCCTGAATAGAAAACATACCCTGAATCGCAGGTGGATCCTGTGGGAATATAACATCCTGGAATTGGTAAACCTGACCATACTGAAGTTATCCTTGCTGGATTCGGATGGTTGGGATTGGTGGCAATGCCGGCATCTGTTGTGGCGCTGGGAGGGCGGCGGAAAAAATTGATCTCTGGGGCTCATTTCGAGCACCCTGCTTCTTCTGCTGCGACTGCGGGGCCCTGCCCCTTTCAAAATAGTGCTGACGTTTGTGTCCAATCTTTCCACATAGGAAACATCTCCCCTGGAAGTTCCCCCCCCCCCCCCCCCCTTGACCTTGTTGCCCATGGCTCTGATGGCCGTTACCACCCCTTACCTAGCAATGCTGGCCCTTCTAAAACTCATGATGGCATGATGACCATGTTGGCCATGTATAAAACCTCCTTGATCATGCCTAAATCCCCTTAATCGAAATCTTTTAAAATCCCCCTATTGGGGACCCTGGTCACCCTGTCTATTCTGTCCCTGAATTAACTGTGCCCCATTAGAACCATTTCCCCATATCCTGCCTGGCTAGCTGGACCCTCCTTCTTGCTTATCTTCTGATAAGTGAAAATGATGGTCCTAGTAGTGCAATAGTGCTACATTGACCACATCTGAATAAGTGGACAATGAGAGATTTCCTAGAAAGTGCTGACGAATCCTCAATGTCAACCCATCTGTGAACCTCTGGATTTTCCTCTATTCTATGGGGATCTCATCAGGGACGATATTCGAGAGATTAGTGAATTCCGTCTCATATTTTTCCACTGTCTTTCCCTCGTGTTTAAGGTTCATTAATTTTTGCCTTATTTCGGTGTGAACCGCCGAGGGAAAATATTTGCGGTCGAACCGCACCCATAACTCTTGTATTGCGAGAACGTCTCTCCCTTTCGTAGTGGTAATTGACTCCCACCAATGTAGTGTTGATCCTACTAGATTGAAAGTATCCAGTACCTGCCTATGCACGTCCGTACACTCGTACATCCTTACGTGCCTTTGGATGTCCTTTTTCCACTGGCTTGACGTATCAACGTCAGAGCTTCCTGCAAATTCTAGAGGGTGTGCTTTCTGAAAAGCATCTCGAACATGTTCCTAAGAAGACAGGAATGCCTGAGACTAAACTGGGGCTACCACCGGTGACTGTGGTTGTGCTTGCTGCATGACTATTAATGCGTCATTTACCGCTTGGGCTACAATGGCGGCAACTTCAGCAGCATTCATTGAACCCTAAGCTGGTACAGGCTCAGGTTCGGGTTGGGCATCCTTGGGAACTTAGTTTGTACGTCTAGGAGGCATCTGAAACGAGAGAAGTTTTATAAGTACATAGTTAATATCTTCAAAATAGCTGAAGAACGTAGGATACATAATGGAGTACAACAATCCTAAAATATAGAGCTCTATATCAAAGGACGTTATGCAGAAATATAATAATCCGTACAGACCCTAAGGACACTAGAACCTGATGCTCTAATACCACCTGTGGCACCCCGTCTAATTAAATACCGGGTAGCTACTCCATTATTTAAATTAATACAAAATGTCAAGTTGGTTCAGTCCATAGCATCACTGTCGAAAACATTCTTAAACAATTACTAGCCACATAATACTTAAAAAGTGAGATGTCAAATTTTATTAAATTAAATTAACATGCAACCAAATTATAAGCGAACTATACCACATCCACATCTAAAACAAAATAAAATGATAATGAAATGATAACGTGAGTCTAGTGTAACACTCCCTTGAATAATACAAATACCGAATGACTAAATAAAACCAAAACTGAAATAAAACTGGTAGTTTGAGAATACTATCTCTAAATGGAAAGGGGCAACATGCCCTAACTGATAGATGAGCCTGAATAGAATCAAATTAAGAATGTGGAGGCAGCTACTACCGAGATCTTGTAACTTCCACAGCAGCTACAGGACATCTATGAAGTGGAACTCTTATTCTTGGCATCCCTCTGGGAGGGCACCTAAATGGTTTTACAAGAAAAATATATTTGAAAGCAAACGGTCAGAGCCCGAGGTGAAAACAGTAAATATTTTATACATGATTGTTATGTATTCTCACATGAGTCCTTAACCCCTCAACTAATGTGCACGCTTAATGTATACCCTTAACCCATCCTAGTTATGCCAATAACTAGCTAGTCTGTAATTACTTCATGTCTTCTTATTATAATATAGGGGTCTATTCGTATTATTCTAATACATTCTGAATGTAACTTACCTTTTCATTTATCAGAATTATTACCTCGATTACGATATGTATTATAACATTTTTAATCCCATTCATGTATATCAGATATTCGTATTCACAATTGAATAATAAGTCAGTCATAAGTGCAATTATATCATTCTCATCATAAATATAGAAATAAGGCACCACTAGGCTAAGGTGTGGTGCACACATACTTTTCTATCGAATCCCGATATATCATGTACATAAGGACTACGTATTCCGAACATCTCAGGAATTGTTTCAATAAGCCAAAATCACACATATTGGAGGCGAACATAGTTCCCATACACACGGGTCACGCACATACCTACGCTCCCATGGTCTACTGACTTATGAACTCAAAATAAGCCATTCCAAGCCCAATGTCCTTGAGGTACCAATCTAAATCCCCCATAGGAACAAAAAGATTAGATAGCCCTTATTAATAACCCACCTCCCGTGATAGCAAGTATGGTAGGTATGTCATACACATAATAATCCATTTATTAAGCATTCACACAACTTAAATAATAGGGCATATTATTAACGGTATATTTCAGCCTTATACCATTAGTCAAAGTTCATATAATATGATTATTCCAGATGATATATAATATATTTTGTCGATACGTCTCACGTCATAAATTTCTATTACTTAATCCTAACCGAAGAGGTTACTAAATCTCCAAACTTTCCCAAACATTAATTCAGTACCCTTAGATCTTTATTTATATTTATTAACCTAACTTATCACTCCTAATAATATAAATCATGTTCTCGTATCTTAAAATAGGAAATTACTTGTCTAACCCTCATAAATTCAATCACCATTTTCCCAATCAATTCTAATATGTTCTGGGGTCCGATTACGTCCCTACTGGTCTCCCTTAAGTCCTAACTTCTTTGCATAATCTCCTCGTTCAACTTTCAAATGGCCGGAATCGATTAAATCTGAAAAAGGGAAAAAGATCACTGTTTCTGGGGAGGTCGATCAATTGACCTATGAATGTCAATCGATCGAGCACCATCGATCGATCGATCAAGCAGGTGCCGGCTACGGGTTTGCTTCATTTTAAGTCCAATTTTTGTCTCAAATCATTATTTCAAGGTTTTAAATTCTAAAGTAAACATCTAGGATCATTATACAACCTAACTACATGGTTCTAAAGGTTCCATAACTGTCAATTCATCATCAGTTGGTCTTTTCTTTGATTAATCATCATAATTTCATAAAAAGTCCTATTTTTTATTTTCTTCAAGAATCATTATAATCTCTTCATAAATATGAAATTAATTACACATGGTTTATGATCTAATATGTGAGATTATTCCAGAATGAATATTACATAAACAGCCTAATCATAATTTAGGTCTCATTTCCAAATTTCATGAATTTTTAGATTTTCAAGGATATCACCAAATCCTACTCTAACATGGATAATTTATATGTTGAATCTTAATGGATTAAATCTCTTGCCTTTGTAGAGAAGTTCTGAACCTTTGATGATGATCTAGGTCGGTTTCTTCTCCTCTTTCCGGTCACAATTTCGGCGATCATAGCGGCGAGTGGTGGTTGTGGCTTTGGAAACCCCTTAGAACTTCTCCTCTCTTCTCTCTTTGATCAAGGCTTGGTGTGACAATGAATGACCCCAAAGGGCTCTAATATAGGCTGATTGCAAGACCCAATTTTCGTGGGTCACTATTCCCTAAAAATGGAAATTACCAAAATACCCTCCCGAGTTGCCAGTGTGGCCTAAAAATGCCCCGGGACCCAAACTAAATCCCCGACTAGTGTTTTCTGACTATCTCGACCCTTTCGGACATACTGGCGCACTCAAAAGGATCATATGGATGATAAAATTATATTTTACTTTTAATTTCAATTAAATTAATTCTTGACGCGTATGCACGCATCTCAACTTAATTTCCCGAATTATCGTATTTATGACTTGCGACAATTTTAATCATTTCAATAATCATATATTATCATATTTACTCAATGATATTCATCCTTATCATCGTAATCAAATATCAACTTATATCTCGCTTGTATCGGATTAATGTCTAATTAATTTCCATTTAATTTAATTAAACCCATTAAATAAAATCTATAAAATTACGGGGTATTACAAAGGGTTTCTTTCAAAACAAGTTTTAGGTTTGGCGCCAGAATTTTTTGTCAGACATATCCGATATCCCACAACACAGAAGCTGTTACCACGGTTCAAAAAGCTTGGATGTCCCCTCGCCACAAGTCCAAATGGAGTTTAACTGTGACTCAGGTACATCGGGGTGAATTTTATTTTTGAACAAGTCAAAATGAAGAGGAATAGCCAAAGCATGAAACTGGGGAGAATTTTATAGTTCAGAAGTTACTTTGAGGAGAATTCCACAAGTTTAAACGCTAGGAATGCCTAGGAGGGAGATTTCATACCGCTAGGGGCAGTCCTAACGCAAATACCAATTCCTTATAGTTATGTTGCACAACAACACGAAACAACATAAACAGGGGAGAATTTCACTTCCCAAGAGTTAAAATGGATAGTTGACAGGCTCCTCAGGCATTTCGGGAAAATTCCAATAGCTAAGGAAGGAGAGACAGAACGATTGAAGCTCAACGACAGGAAAAAGTTGCTATGTCTCTTCTCTAATCACTGACAGGTCACAGCGCTTTGGTTTAGGTACATCATGAAGAATTTTACTTTTTCCTGGAAGTGATGACGACAGAAGTTGTAACGAAGACAAAAATGCTAGAATTATTTTTCACAAATAAATTTTTCATCGGATTGAAAAGTTTTTCGTGCAGACATTTCTTATTCCCACAACAAATCTCTACACGAAGGGGAAGATATAGGGGGTGAAGATAATCACAAGATTATAGATAATCCCCCTCATAACTAAAATAACAGATTCAAGAGATTAAGGTAGTGAGGCAACTCAAGAAAGGTAGCTCAGCATGGCAGCTCAAGCAAAGCAGCTCAACGAGGAAGCACAACGAGGCAGCTTACTGTGGCAGCTCAAGCAAGGCAGCTCACCATTGCAGCGTAGGGAGATCTTCTAGCAAAGAAACTGGCCGAGAGTGTTCATCCTTTAGCTTTATTGTCTTACTTAGTTATGTTGTATATTTTATTTATATTAACTACGAGTTGTAATGATTATAATTATTATTGAGTGTAAGGTCAAACGGTACTCATGAGAGACCAGGCTTGGCAGGGCCTATGAGAGATTTCATGCTCTATCGAATGACCTCGCTGTTGGAACTTCGGAGGGAATTGACTTGGAGGATTGAGAAGTGAGTTAGCGTTGGGTCTTATACTGACCATCTTAGATAGACTTTGTAAAACACCAAAAGACCTTTGATCGTGGAACCTTAGGCAAAGCAGCCTTGAGTTCCATCGTGCGTTGAGTTGTGAACCAAACAACCCTATACTTAATATCACATCTACTTTAAGTGATGTCACTAGCCATCTAAGCAATGTCAAATCTTCACTTGAGTAAACCACCGTGGTATTTGGGACTTTCAGATAGTTGGTAAGCCACCTCTGTATGACAACCCCCTGGCGCACAGTGGTTAGGCAAAAGGCATGTGTTGGCATTTAATATTTATGATGTGGAGTTGACTATTCCATCAGACATTTAATGTTTGTGACATAAAGTATGAGGGGTGTCTTTCACAACTGTCGAAGATCGAGGCACCTCGAGAGTTGTGTGGGTGGCTATTTATGGGCCTCAACCACTTCTGAGGGTAGTATTATGCTTTCAGAGTCCTTCTCTAGAGAGATTATGATTATAGAGAAAGACGTTATTGCAAACTAGAGCCCTTTCTCACCCACTATTGTCATTTATTGTAAAGCTTTTAATAGCTAACCAGAGATTTCTCAGAGGTTGTTAGTGTGTTTGGCTGCCTACCAAGGTGTATCTAGGGTGCTTACTCCTCTCTCCCTTTGACTGATTTACTTTTGAGTTCCCTCTATTATTGCTTGAGTTATACATGAGTGTATTGTGAGTCCAATCTGAGTGTTTATCAAACATAATATTGTGTGTTTATTTGTGTTCATTAAAGAGTTTTGGGTTATCATCTATCACCATACCTATAGGGGTTACACCTCAGCTAGTATTACCATACTCCCAGGCTACAAGGGGTCTACCCTCTTACACAACTAAATTAAAAATATAATACAAAGATATAATCATGTCATAACACATAGTAAGATATATATCATGAAGCAAAGACTAGCATATGATAAACATGGAAACATAATCATACTTTAGCGTTGGCATGGGGAGAATAAAGTGCAAACAAATAATAACCATTAAGTTTAATTCCTAAAGCCTCTAAGTCCGATTTCCTAACCCAACTAGGTGTGTAAAGATGCATGGGGTTTTTGGGAACTGAAACGAATTTATTCCTAAACTTGGCTTTGGGAATGGGAGTAATACGATCATTGAAGTCAATACCACACATATCATCCTTGATTTGGACGGTGCCTAAACTCCTATCCCACTTTTTCAACCTCGCCTACAAATCAAAATTCACTTTACTCGAGTCTCTCAATCTCTCCACAATCTCACTAATCCTAGACTCAATCAAACTGCTAGACTCCTCAAATTCTATAATCTCTTTCTTCATAGCCCCCACCAAATCATAAATTCTATATCTCTCATCCTCAACTTATTCTAGTTTCACTCGAAGGGTCTCCTCCCGTGGCCTAAGATCCTCAATCAATGCATCATTATTTTTAAACGACACACTCATTCAACTTAGCTTTCAACTTCAAGTTTGCCTTTTTCACCTTTATCATTTCCTCACACACATCATTAAAGGAAACTTGCAATTCTACCACATCTATCTCCTCCTCCTCACTAGCTTCACCCTCACTCACTTGGGATTCACACTCAGTGGCCTCGGAAGTGTCATTCAAATGAAAATCTTCATGAGAAGATTTATCGTCATCGCTCACATGACATGCCATGAATGCTACAAATTTGTGCTCGACAGGGGAACTCTCTCCCTCTTTCGATTAACTATCACTTAAGGTCGCATTATATGCGATCGATTTATTTTCCTCCTTCTTAAGTCTAGTGTGAACTCCGCTAAAGACATATCTTACTCATCCCTCATAACATTCTCACTTCTATTCTTAGGGACTTGATCAACCTTGTTGTTCTTGAATTTCTCAAATCTATTTTCATCTTTCAATTGCTTTTGGAACTTAAGAAACTTTTTAAACTTCTTTGCCAATAAGGCTACATCCTTTAAATTGGAGTCAGAATCATCATCTAAAAAATTAATTTCCTCCTTTCGGGATTTAAAAGCAATTCCATTTTCTTTTTATGGCACGTGCTTGGAGGTAAATATGTCAGCTCATAAGTTTATAAGTCACCTACAAGATTTTCTAGTTTCATTGATTCAAGCATACCCAAGGAGTTTAAAACGATCACTTTGGGATCAAATACACTAGGCAATGACCTTAAGATTTTATTTATGACTCGGTTGTTGGGTATTTTCTCTCCCATGTTAAACGACGAGTTGACAATATTGGACAATCTAGCGTAAAACTTATCAAACGACTCACTCTCTAACATCTTAATCGTCTTAAATGGGGTAGTGAGGTTTTGAAGTTTAAACGCCCTAATCATACTAGTTCCCTCGTAAGTAAGTCCAAGAATATCCTAAGCTTCTTTTGAGATTTCACACGTCACGATACGATTATACTCTTCTGGGGTGACATATGAGGAAATAACATGTAAACCTTTAGAACTATAAAGTGCAATTCTATGTTTGTTTTTGATCCATAACTCAACGGGCTTTAAAGTAGTGGCCTCAAACTCTCTCGTGACTGATGGTGACCACCCTTTTTGATCGCTAACCACACACTCTCATCAATTAATTTTAAAACACTTCGCATTCACATTTTCTAATAAGCATAATTTCTACCACAAAAAATAGGAGTTCTAAAACCATCAAAATTTTCAAAATTCATCCCTCAAAGCACAAGGGATCAACACACAATGAAAAATGTTTCTAGCTTTTATACCAATTTCTAGGCCCCTTTTTCAAAGTGTGTTTAAAGGTGACAAAATAATTTTTTCTTTCAAAAATTCTTTTTCCAATTTTAACATGCACCAAGTTTGTGAACCAATTTTACTTATGTTCAATTTTACATTCTTTAATCCAAAACATGCATCTAGGTTATTAAAACAAGTAAAATAAATAAGTTCACAAAAACAACTCTGGATGTACGAGAAAACCACTAATGAAAAAAAAACTCGGATGGACCAAGCCAAGCAATCACTATGATACAGTTTTATAAATGAAGACGGGCAGACTTACACAATGACTCAATCCCCACAAGCGTTGACACGCTTCTTCTCTTTAACCGCTCCTCCACAGTACCCACATAGAAATATTTCCATGATACTCATCCACAGCACATGAGTCTAAGAGTGACTCGGTGTCCACCGATGCAGCTTTGGAAACAACTTATAATTTGGAACACAACTTTCACCATTTCTTCATCGCAAAACTTCAACGAAATAACTTGTTCAAAGTGATGAAAAAAATACATATGATTCAAATAATATCTCTATAGAATATGCATGAAAGCTCGGATTTTTTTAAAACTATAAGGATGTTTTTAGTCTTTGAAAACCTTAGAAAACAAATGTAGAAAATGTAATTGTTGAAAACTACATTTTGGTTCTGCACACCTCGAAATTCTGAGAGAAAAACACCTTAAATAATTAATTTAAGTTGGCAGCTCATTAGACCGATATCCCTATGTCTTTTGAACGGCTTGTCCATATCATTTGAACGACTTACCCATGTCATTTGAACGACAGTGAGATGTCATTTGAATGACTGTTCATGTCGTTTGAAGTCTCTAAATAGAAGGAGAGAATTCATACGACTCTCAATAATACTTATCTTAGAATAAACGAAGTTAAAACCTTTTAAAATCATTTTTGACATTTTAAAATCATTTATAAAAAAATATCATCCTTAAAACATTTTTCGAGTCCCATAAACATTATGCGTTCATACCTACGAATATCTCGGAATGCAATCTGATATGAAGACATGAAACATGCACCAATAAACACAGCATGATATATCTTTAAAGCTTGGTCGCTACATCTTTAACACAAACACTTCATAGACTATATGAGAATCATGACAAATAAAAATCTAATTATGACTCAAATAAATTTTGTCCGAAAATAAGTCAATTACATACAAATTGACACATTTTGAAAATTTGTCCTTACAGTTTATTTAGAGAGATGAACTAGTTTTAAGATCAGATTAGTGATTTTGGTAAAGTAATTGCAATAGTTTTACAAATTCTTATCATATTGATTTTGATAGTAGTTCCGAGGATAGTTTCCAAACTTCTGATTTTCAAGAATCCGCGCCGCCACCTATGTTATTGCGTGACGGCTTGAGCATTCTTGAAAATGAAAACCGTTATCGGGAAGAAAATCAATGTTGGGAACAAAATTTGGATGTATTCGAATTTAATAAAGATATTTCTTTCGAGATTTTTAAAATTGAGGAATGTTTTGAACCAAATGAGGAATCGATGCCTACCATAGTAGAGAATGAAAATAATGAATAAATGGATGTAGTATCCATTTGCAATGAAATTTCTTCTTTAAAAAACAAAGAGGAGGTTGAGACATATGTTTCACCTCAAGAAAGTCCTCACCAAAGGTTGGTTAGATGAGTTTCTCTTTCACTTAGCAGAATACTAACTGAAGAAGAAGGATGAAGACCTCTCGAATGACCTCCCATGAAGAACCTCCACATAGACTTCTCGAAGGACTTCTCACGAAGACCAAAATTGTTCGTGTGACATTATTTTGTAATAGGAAACATAACGTATTTGATATTATATTTTAATTGTTGAACATATTTCCTTTTTACTATAGGCGATGATGTTTGGTACCCTCGAGGGACCATGCCTGGCAGGGCATGGGAGGGCTCATATGCTCTATCGAATAACCTCCTCTGAGGAACCTCGCAGGGATTTTATTTGCAGTATTGGGAGCAAGGCAATTTTGGGAAAGTAATAGTCAAACCTCTTGTCACACTTGCACAAAACTTCATTTAGACATAAACTAGTACTTGAGCCACTTCCACCTCAAGTCACTTCGATCAACACATACTCGGGTGGGGGTGGGGGGTGGGGGGGACCTCCTCGAGGTACTCCAATCTCATATTCATTGCCTGGAGATAACTCCCTACTAATAAAAAACACACTTAAATGTTCGAACCATTTCCAGTTAAGGAAATCTACCACCATATATTATCTCATTTGATTTATGTGACCACATGTTTCGTGGGGGTCACTGTTCATCTACTTTAAGATGTCATAATATATGGCATATAGGGGCCCAAGATAATAACACTCGAGTGAGTTTATCCCTAGGATAGCAAATATAGTTGATCAAATCTAAATTCATATCCATTATAAGGTAACCCCTTGAGCAACCACGTTGTATCCCCTGTTAATGCCACCACGCTTATAATGGGTTGAGTAGTTTTTTACCAAAAACACAACATCTTATGCATTTAATGAAATATTTTTGACATTAAGGCCACAACAGGGTCACACTTAATGCCCATCAATCACATTTAATGTTAGTAAGATTACTCGAGTAACCTTGCCTTCGTATAAATATACCAACCAAACAGTTCAAGAGGGTGGCAATTTGAACCTAGAATTATTGTTGGATTTCCTCATACACGAGAGCCTCTGCGAGAACATTTCTTAGCCAACATTCCATTTGGCTTCCATTGATACCACTATCATTGAGCATTAACTGAGTCTGAAGTTCTTACATTGCCTTTATTATGATAAGAGTGCTTGCTCTCTCCCCCTCTAACTAAATTACATGTTCGTTCCACTTCTTTATTGTATTCACAATGCATTTATTATATAAAAGGCCTCACTTAATATCATATTGGGTGTTGAATACTACCTCTCTCTTACTCTCATGCATTTCCACTATTAAACATAGTCTTGGGCATTAATCGTGGCCTTGATAAGGGGTTATGCCTCGCTTGATACTAATCGTATTCCAAGAACCCGCATCTTGCAGAAGAACATTTCATTGCAAGTGAATCCTTCTCCTTTGGAATTTAATCTTCAAGAGATGATGAGTCATCTCTTGAGATTGAATTTATTTCCTCCCTGTTTTTATTCTACATTATCAAATTGTTATAAGTATCCCATGAATCAGTTCAAAACTTTAAAACATTCAACCTTTCACCGATGAGGATTACTTGCTTGAGTCAATTTTCCATGAACACAATCTTACCTCCATGTGTGCCACCTCCCATTCTACTCAACTCAACTCAACAAAGCCTTTTCCCAATTATTTGGGGTCGGCTACATGAATCCTATTTTTCCATTCCATTCTGTCCAGTGCAATATCTTCGGTTACACCACATGATATCATGTCCTTTTTTATAATATCCCACCAAGTTAATTTAGGCCTACCTCTACCCCTTGGGTTACCATCAATACTAACTAAATCACTCTTCCTTACAGGAGCATCCATTGGTCTACGCTTGACGTGTCCAAACCATCGAAGTCGATTTTCTCTCAATTTATCTTCTATAGGAGCTACTTTCACCGTTTTACGAATTTGTTCATTTTTAATTTTATCCTTTCGAGTTTTACCACAAATCCATCTTAGCATTCGCATCTCCGCCACCTCCCATTCTAAATGCAAAATATTTGGGAGGAAATTCTATTTATTATCCCATGTGTATTTGTCACTCGTTCAATCGAAACCCCTCGTTTTCCCGAAAAAATGTTTAAATGGTGATAGTCCATTTCTTCCACTTTACATATACCTTCCGTTGTTCAAACGAAATTCTTATTTTATGGAAGGTATGAACTCAAATGAGTGTACATCATTTTTCCCCCAAAATAATTTGTATTTACGGTAGACCTTTAAAAATTTTAACGTCTAGCGTATAGTTAGTTAGAATGCCAAATTATAGGTTGTACATAATAGGTTAATTTTTTCTTTTTACTTATTTTCTAATTTAATTAGTAAAAGTTCTAGTTCTTTATTTTTTGTTATGCTTGGTGCTCAAATATTTTTTAGGATCGTTGGACTTATACTTTTTGGAGATCGCTCCATTTTGGGTAATGTCACTCTTTTTCGCTCTTTAACTTGGTTCTTAGTTCACATTGAGGACAATATAAGGTTTAAGTTAGGGGGAGTGGGATATTCTTCCCGTCTCTTTTTTATTACATAATTTGATTATATGTTCTTTCCAAGCACGCTTTTGTTGTAAAAATTCAAAAATTCAAAAACAATTTTCTTCATTTTTTTCTCCTTTTTGGGCATTTTGCCTTTATTTTCGATGATAAAATTTAAAAAATTCATGAATTAAGCTTTAAACCCTTGAGCACGTGCATTTTTTTGTTTTAATGATTTGGCTGATGATTTTCATAACCCACTAATCTTTTGTTGCTTTGTATATTCTTACACCTAGTGAGCATAGTGATTTTTTTTCGTTTGTGAGTGTTTATACATTACTCTTTCCTCCTTGGAAACGTTAAAGTCATCGGTAATTTAACTATTCTAATTGAGTTCATCTTTTGAAATGTGTTATTTGGGCAAAATTTTAAAAGTTGCTTTGACTTGAGAATTGCGTAAACTTTAGGGAAGGATCATAGGCCTTCTTTGTTATATTACCCATATTAAACTTGATCTCACCTTATATGTTTTTCCTTATTAACCCCTTTGAGCCTTAATATAATCGTTCGTTTCAAAACTCAAAATTCCATAACCAACTCTACATTGGAGTTATAAACCATATATATATCACTTTCCATACTTTTGTTTGGGATGATACTTGGGATTGAATGATGTTGTTGTTATGTTATTGCAATTAAGCATGTCAGAGTGTGAAAGAAAATAAAATGTGAAGCAAAAAAAAAAAAAAAAAAAACATGAGCAAAAGAAGAAAATAAAAGAAAGATAAACTATTTCCATTTTGTACATAGTGTTCAAGAAACTTAGTCAATGTCCAATGTTATATCCAATGCTTGTTATGGAAACCATATTCCAATTTTGAAATTGCCCACAATTTTTCATTTTTTGAAGTGTTTCATCCCCAAACACCTTTAAATCCATACATATTCTCTTCATTTCATAACTCGAGCCTAGCCTACATTGTGATCCTATAAAATTCCTATATGATCCTAAAAAAGTAATTCAAAAGTTTAAATAATTGTGATAATATGTGAAAATTAATCTCACCTCATTTAATGATAATATCCTTTCATTGAGATTGTAATATTTTTCATTTTATATATCGATTTCTTCATTTATGACATGTGCGCGTCCTAGTATCCATTTATATTTACTCTTTATGCCCTCATGTCCCATGTGTGTTACACCCCTTTTTATAGTGATTTATTTGTTGAGTGTATACACCGTTGAGGATTGATATATGCATACTTTAATGCTTATTCGATTTATAAAAGTTTTTACAATTCGTACTTTGCATGTGCTCTATTTTCCTCCCACGTTTAAGGTTTAAACTTGATGAAGTTCATTCTATGATGTTAATAACTTAGTACTTCTGTATGAATTCATTCACTATGCTAATAACATGTTGAAATCCTTTTCGTTATTGTTGAACTTCTCTTATATTGTTGATTGGGCATATTTTGAGGGAACTGGATACTTGTGTGTTTCATCCTTGAAAATGCTCAGAGACAACACCCATCCATTAGGATAACCTTGGAGTTTAATGGATTATTGCATATAATAAATGAAATCATTCGACTACAAAAGTTACTTATATCTTTTTATACATTTTGTATCGCGAGTTGTTGGACTATTTTTGTTTTATTTCATCACCATGAACTAACAATGTCTAAGTTAGGGGGTATGATACGTCCCGAATATTTCATATTTCATTATTGTTATGCATTCTATCATTTTTGTGTTCCTTAATTCTTATTCTCATCTTGTTAACCAAACAACCTCATTTATGTATATTTATATGTTTTGAAGATATAATTGAGCTTTTGTAGGTATTGTAATGCTTAGCGTGATGATTGGTTGCGTTTTGAGAAAGATTCATCATTTATTATAACTTTAAGAAATTTTAATCTTTTCATACTTAATGGTTTGGCCAGTGGATCTTTATGGAAGCGTAGTTCATTGAGTTATCTTCGTGAGGCCATAAATCGTGACTCATTCTGAGTCTGGATGATGAAGTTAGAGACATTTCCATAATACAAACGTTTCCCCTCTTGATAAACCAAAGTGCCCTAGAAAATAGAGCCACGATCGACCGTCCATTCATATTATGCCTAAGAAGGAAGGTAGTTGGCCTATTTAAGAATCCCGAGTCGATCTCTTCCTTGGCCACAGTCAACCGAGCCCATCAGATATTTGGCGATTGTTCCTTTTTCTTTTATTATTCCTTTTATTTTATTCCAACTTACTATATATATGTAAGTTGATTTATTTAAATACAAGAGCTAGTTTTTAGATAAAATTAGCTTAGGTTTTGGGGAGCTTCTCTCTCCTAGGGTTCCATCCCATTTTTGTATTTAAGTTATACTATTCATCTTCTTCATCATTTGTTCAAGCTTTGATTTCTTATTTTCTTGCTTTGTTAACCTAGATTATTGTTTTGTTACTTTGTTTATTAACTTGCTTTCATTTAATTCATGTCATTTACAATGCTTTGTATCTAAATTAGTTTAGGTTAAGATAATTGAACTCACCTTGGATTAATGGGTATGCTTTGCTTTGGTGATGCGTTGTATGAGTTTAAATGGGTTAGGTTGTTCTTGATTTTACGTCTAGGAGATTTAATGGTGTATATCATGTATGCATCATATTTACGACCATATGTGCATAATTTCCAAGATATTTGTTGAGTTAAAATTATAGTAGGCTTTTATGAGAATTTAGGGGGTTAAAACTCTAGATTTAATGAACTAATGAAAAGCGATTTAAGCTTACTAAACGTGTCTTCTAATGTAACCATTTATACTAATTAACTAAAGGTGAGGGATATTATTCTCAATCTATAGTTTTTACTCATTTTGTTTATCTTATTTTAAATACATGCTATAACTTTCATCTTTTACACTTTAATTGAGAAGTAACAAATCAATTAATGTTTAGCAACAAATGATGAAGAAACAGGGATCTTTCAAGGGATGTTTTCTAAGGAGAATTTCATTTCGTTTTGTTCGAGGTTATCAATTGGGAACCTCTATAGGAGTTATTTGGAGTATGTTTTGGAAACTTTTAGAGAGTTTCCCTTATAAGAAATTATTGGAGTCATATTGACTAAATTTGAGGAATACCGATTAAAGATTTTGGTATATTCTAAGTGGGGAAGACCACCTTGATTGGAGATTCGATTTGGAGATGATAATTATAATTAGATGAAAGAATGAGATAAGTTTAGAGACATTGGATCTTAGGATCAAATCCCAAATGGGATAACTTTAAAGGCTCATAAAATGAATTGAACCGTATTATGTATGGAGAATTATTAATGCTAATTGATGTGCATACGGATATAGAAATATCCTTATTGATGATTGAGTTGGGAGGTATCTCACACAATGAGAAATGCTAAATGAGAGCATTAGGATAAAAGAATATCCTTAACATGAATTGAATTTAGAAACAATTCATAAATAGAAGCGACATGTGAGCTTCAAGTGAGAAATAGTATCGTGTACACTAAGTGGGGAAGATGTGTGAGAAATGACGAATAGTATATCAAGAGAGAGAAATGTACTAAACAATGATGTTAATTGAATTGCGCCTAAGAGCGTATAATGAAAAGAAAATGAAATATGAAAATAATGTTGCAGGTATACCTTATATGATGGTATATCTTTATTATGTGGGATGTATGTATACCTTATTTGATGGAATATATACATGTTAGGCATACCCTCTCCTTGCTATCATTAGAAAGTTTCGTGCGTAGAGGGTGAGCATCCTAGCTCAAAGAGCAGGATGTGGATATTCCCCAGGTCATAGTCGTCCATGGTGGTCAGCAAATGACATATATATATACATTTATTTATTTTGGGGGTGAGAGGTCGTGGGTATGTTTCGCTCTCACTTGCCGGTTAGGAGCTATGATCGCTTCCTGGATGTTGTGTGCGTGAGTTGATCATGAGGTGGGTGTCGTTGAACCCCACCAGGTGACCCCAGTTTGCTACGTATATGGGCTGCTAAAAGATGATACCATGTGAGCCTGCATCCTTCGAGTTATAGCTCGGTTGGATGGTTATTATTGCGTGTGCTTATACTTGGGTATCAAGGGCATAATGGACCTCAATGACCTACATTGCCAGTATTAGTGTATCAGGGGGTTCCTTATTTAGATTTCGCCTCAGTGACACGTCCCACGCACGAACCGCGGTGTAATGTTGGAAATTGGGGATAAGTTAGTCCTTAATGATCATACTTATATATATATATATATCACTTATCCCGACTATCGACAGTGCCAGGAGTAGTGTAACGGGGGGTTCCTTATTTGGGTTTCGCTTCGACGAGATGTCCCACGCATGAAACGTCGTGTACTGTTGAGAATTGGGAATATTAATTAATTAAAATTTGGATAATAAATTGGGTTACATGCATCTTGCATTGAGGGCATAATGAACCTCAAGGATCGATACGGTCAGGAGTAGTGTAACGGGGGGTTCCTTGTTTGGATTTCGTCTCGGCGAGACATCCCACGCACGAAACGCAGTGCCGTGTTGAGAATCGGGAGGAGTTTAGTCTTTAACTCTTGTTGCTAATAACTCATAAATAATAATTACATATATATATATTGTTTACATGCCAAATAAGGGCATAACTAGAATATATGAAATTCTAGTAAATGAGAATGTTGATGTATTGTGATGATGTGGTTATGAGATGGATCATGTAACGTTATATGTTCAACAAATTAACATTATAAAGATAACTATAACTATTACATTAAAGTTAATGTATATAATTTATAGATTATAGAAATAAATGGTAGATTGGGAGATAGGTTAGACGGTTTCACTTAAATGCTTCAATTGGGTTTAAGTTAGAATCCTCTTACCTAAATTAGAATCGGGCATCCATTTGGAGATCACATGCATACGCTTAGTGCGCGCTTGAGATGATAGGTGAGTTGAATTATTATGGAGAGTTCGATTCCACCTTAATCATGTAATAATGCATTTATAATTATTATGCATTTTAATACACTTGCTATAAAATGTTTTTCAACTCAGGCTCTGACCCGTTTATATCTTCTCCTCCATGTATATATATTGTATTACTTTAGGTGTTCCCCCACAAGGACGCCATTGATGTTCATCCATCCAGTATTCGTGGAGCTGTGGCATTGCGGACTGTCTCAGCACTTTGTTTTAGTCGATTCCTATCTTTGTATATCTAGATTAGGATTCAATTTGTATATTGAGTTAGTATTCAAGTGTTGTAGATTAACACTTTCATATTTCAATTCTCAGATTGTTGTATTGTCTGTTACCCGATAGCATATTCGGGTATTTTATTGTTGAGATTTTGTTGCACATTGTATGGTACTCTTGTATATATTATTGGAGTTTGCACATTTCACTCATCATAGTTAGATGTATATTGTCGGTTATGTGCATTATTTGTTTTGTTGTTGTTGTTAAATAAAAAGTTTTAAATTTTTGATAATTCGCTTTTAATAGTTTCGGGTAGTTAGCCTTATATTATTAGCATTGTCAGTTGATGTTGAGACTAGGCCATCTAGGATACCTAATTTATTGTAGTATAGGGCTGGCCACCCGTTATTATTTTGAGCGGGTTGTCACATCTTCTCTGTGATTTGAAATGTATTCCATATCGACTCACTCCCACTAACCCTCACTCCATTTCTTTTATTTTTATTTAATAAAAATTGGGTAAAATCTATATATTTATCTTTTTATTTTTTTCTAACCTTCTGTTCAGATCTGCGGTTGAGTGGTATGTGGATTTATCTATTAAACCAAGGTTTGAGTGTTATTATGGAGATTTAGATCTGATTTAGTAACAAACACATCAAATTTAATTTAGTTTTTTAGAGTTATGCATCATTCTGATTTGTTTCGTACCGAAAAAGGGTCTTATGAATCTGAGACTTCCTTTATAAAGATTAGGTTTCTCCTTATCTACTAGGCAAATTTCTTGGGCGTTTTATGATTGGGCATACATTACTTTTTCTCTTCAATTTCTTTATGATTGGGTTTGTTGAATTGAAATTTTTAAGTTCCTATGTGCAAATTTTATTGTAGATCATGAAAGATATTTTCACACTTCTAATTTTAGCTACTAATTTTTTTTGTTTCAGATTTGGGATTTCGTAATATTTATATCCTGATTGTCAAATGATAAGGTGAGTTTAGATGTGTAAATGTCCTATATTTTTTTTGCTATACTTAAATGCTTGAAACCCTCTTTTTGGTTTACTTGTGGGTCTCTTTAAGGGTTTTAGTTTAGGGCCTTCATTTTAATAAGTAATTTATGGGTTCTCAAGTGTTTTTTTCTTTTTTTACGGTTTCGTTAAAATTTTAGTGCCTTCATATTTGTTGTTACTAAGTTGAACTCTTAACTCTTAGGTTTAATTTATTTGTTAACTAACATAGTGGGTGGGTTTGAACTTGTTGACGGGTTTTGAAGCTGAGGTATTTATTGTTGGTGAAGTTAAGTAACATATTTGAAATTAAGTAACATGTTATTAATTATTTGTTAATCAAATGGTGAAATGTAATTCATGATCATCTGAGGAAGGTACCACATGGTGTTAAATTGCTTTGAAATAATGTGAAACATATAATATTTTATTTTTACTTTTGCATCTTTTATTAAATTTGAGTTATTATATTTTAGGTATATTAAATGTATGAGATCCATGTGGATTATTTTTTATTTTAATATGGCATATCATATTTTATATTACTCAGTGTGTCTGAAATGAGGTGGCTATAAAGAAGAAATGGTATTATTAAGGTATTTTTCTCCCATAACATCCAATACCTCCACTTATCCTATTTTACTTTAGGTTCGAACTTTGAGATTTATGTTTTAAGTGAATAAAATTAGGTTTTGTAGTTATGTTAAGTCGGTGAAATTAGGCCTTTTAACTATTCTAGTCAAATAATATTACCAATGAGTATTGCAAATTTGACTCTTCATGGACATTATTTAGGGTTCTTGATTTTACTCAAATTTAAAGTATATTTGACCATCAAATATAAGTTTCATCAAAACTCATGACCTTAAAGATGTGTTTCTTTTATGATTTATCTGAAAACTTTTAAATACTTGCATTCTTATTTTCAAAGCTATTTGTGACATCCCAGTTGTCAAATTAACGGGTGGCCGCCCCTCTACTAAAATAAAACAGGATTTTTAGCTGACTCATTCTTAGCATCACTGTCGAAAGTTGAATTAATTGCTAATAACATATAAAGCACGGTGCCAAATTTTAAACTTATTAAATTACCAAATGAAAATTTGTTCTACACAACCCATTTAAAATAAATAATTACTAATAATATAAATGACTGAATAAACTATTAGTATAGTTCCAATACAAATATCCATCACTACTGAAATAGAATAAAGACTGGCTAAATGTCTAACAAATGGGAAACATGCCCGAATAATACCTCGAGAACTCCTATATAAGATCTCAGGAATAGAAGAATCTAATGAGGTCCTGCAAGCATCCACTCCTGTAGCTTCTCCGTTAACTTGGAAGGAAATATCATGCCTAGCGTCCTTGTAGCTGGACACCTAAAAGTTTTGAAAATATTTTGACACGGATCAGAGTCCAAAACCTTTTGAAAATATTTTGCAAGTGTTTGAAATGCAATAATAAACATGCAATGTAATCTTTCATGTTTAAAATGGTATCGTGCTCCCATGGGATAGTCCTCTCCCCTCATCTATAGTGTGAACCTAATGCATGTATTTTAAATACCCTAGTTATGCTACCTCGTCTAACTAGTACCAACGTTTATCTGAGCCCATATGTTAACCTTCTAATCAAAATGTATCACATAAATTTATTCTTGGCATTAATTCCTATTTAGCTATATTTATGATAAATCATTTTAATTCTCATCATTAGCCGATACCAATAAGTTCATGCCATTTATTAATTTAATATTCACACGTTTATTGTATTCACCTGTATATATTTATCACACTTATATACGTATATACATATCACATCCAATACACATGCATATATATCGCTCGCTATATACGTATAACCATAGTCCCCAGAGTATTACCTAGTGAATGAAATCTCTAGCATGCCATGAGGCTCTAGGGACAATACCTCATCCTGGGCCACTGGGTCAGAATCTCACCACCGAACCCAAATCATAAGGGTAAAATCGAAGGCAATCATAATCATACATTCATGGAACATAATCATACCACATTATCCCACTAGACTCAAAACTCACATAAAGTGGTTCTATGATAAACCTATGACCTGGGAATCATTCAACGCCAGAGTGGACAGCCCACTACGCACAACTTCCACCGATAGCATCCATAGAATAGGTATGTTTTACATATATCAATCACAAACACACACACACACATATATATATATATATATATTCGGCTAATCGTCCATATATCACTCATAGCACTAGCCCAGAATCCTCGAGTCTAATCCCAACTCCCAAATCTACAAGTAATCCCTTACTTAATTAATTAACGAATGTAATGTTTAATCTAGATACTAAGTTATTCCCATCCAACCTGTATCTCAATTCTAATGGAATTTTCAAACTGAATTTGTTAAATAATTTTTTAGTGTCGTTCATCCTCATAATTTTACCCCCTAAAATTTACCCTGACTATCCCAAGGTGTTTACTGATATTTCTACATAATTTCTGAAAAACCATGTGCGATACTGATTTAAATAGTTGCGCACATTCCAATCATAAACTTATTTAATTAGTGCAATTTATGATTCAAATCAAAACAACCCTTAAACTAAAAAATCTATGTGCGTGCGTGTGTCAAACCAATATAAGTAAAATATGCGACACAAATTTCAGGAAAATCCCCGCAGGGCAAAACCTTTTTATTTCTAGAACTTTGACAAGTTTACAAGACCATTGACTTACATACAAATTCATAATCTCCCATAAGTGTAACGCATGATGTCTTCGTCAAATCTTCAATGCTAAGAGAGGCAGCGAAATACCCTCCAGGTGTCGATTTGTCGTCTTCGGCTCATCCACATGCTAAATAACTACGCTCGGTATCCACCGATTAGATGTGGATATGCCTTATCTGCAAAGGTCGAATAATAGCACGGTTTTTCTTCGAGTTCCAAAATAATTCACATAAAATATCGGGATTTTGTGAATTGAAAACATAAAGGTGTTTAAACCTTAAAAGAAGGATCCAAAAGCTTTCTCCTGATATGCAGTTTTTGCAGAACGAAAAATGTGAAAGACTTATTGATAAAAACGGAGTTAGAAAGTCAAATTTATAAAAGACTTGAGGAGGTGGTGTCGTTCAAATGAGAGACGATGTCGATTGAAGTATCGTGCGACATCATGTCTCGTTTGAGCGATAAACGATGTCATTCGAATGACAACTATATCTTAAAATATTTTCATTGTTTATCCTTTTCGTAAATGCACCACCTTAAACTCCGAAAAATATATTTTTGACGAAAAATAATTTAAAGCTCCGCTCTAACACTTAGAAAATATTTTGTAAAAAATATCCCAATACTCTAAGTGTATTATTAAGGTACTCTAAAACGTAACCTTACCAAAGCTAACCCTATGGAGGCTGTTTGTTGAAGAATCTTGATTATTCGGATCCGTCTTGATGTGAATGTAATCTTGAACTACTTCGAACGTGTAGTGGCATACGATATACAAATTGATAACGGACAAAAATGTCCTTACAACTTTAGGAGTCTTATTTTCATCTACGGACATTCCGAAACTACCTGAAACCTATCCGGTTATAAAAATTCTTTAAATAAGAAGTCTTGGCTAAATAGGGTTGCTTAACTGATTCGGCTAGAGGGGCGAACCGATTCACCCCTAGGCACGGGACTGTTGTAATAGTTACAAAGTTTTCCTCAATTTTACGACCCAAATCAGTCCTAAAACTCATCCTAACACCATTTAACCCTTCCATATCAATATCAATTATAAGGGTACATATTTTATGAACACAGTCATCCAAAACCCTTTCTAAATTATGGTATTTACTCATCAAATATTCCAAAATTAATTCACACCTTAACTCTAATATCAACTACACTATTTTTCCAGATTTGTAAATTAAGATCACATATATTCTCATCATAAATCAACATATGATTTTTAGATCAAGATTCTAACTTTTATGTGGGATTAAATCTCATATTTTAATTGATAAACTACTCTAATCAATATATATAAGTTTTGTCCCACAAACCCCTTTTTTATCACATATGAATCCCACCCAAAAATCATATGTTTTCTACCAACTATAATATGAACTTAGAACATGCATAAAATATTAAAGAAAGTACATACACTTGCCTTTTATCAATTTAGGGTCTGAATTCTTTGTGTGATGATCCTAGCTCGAAAAATTATCCTCGAAATCCTTCCTGAATTGTCATTTATGGATCTCCCTTAATCCCTCCCTTCTCTTTTCTCATCTTTCTCTCTTGGACTCTTCGAATGGTGTTGTGGTTTCCTCCTACCATGTTGTGGTTTCCTCCTACCATCCACCTTCCACTATTATTAGGTTAATTCCGAAATTCGGTTATTTCCTAAGTGTAAAATGACTTGTATATCCCTATGCGAGCCCCAGCTAGTCTAAAAAGCCCCTAGAACCCAATTACCACCCTCGGGTACTTAATTTTTACCATTTCAACCCATTTCGGATCATCTCTGCACTCAAAATCACCATATCATCCCTAACACGACCCCACGTGTGCATTTCGAATGAGATACCATCAAAGCTCGTCATTTTTACTCACTTACGACGTAACACCATTTAATAAAACTTTATTTCCTTATTTCACTAGTAAGTATATTTTGACATAAATATTAATATTTTTCTCACTAATTAATATTTATTAAATTCTCGTGATTTTTTATTTTATTTAAATTATGTGAATGCATGTAATTTAAAATGCTCAAATTTGAACAATAAAAAATACGGGGTGTTACACATTATTTATTTTTATGTTTATTTGTTGAAAAATTATCAATGAGTTTAGCTATGCATCTTCTCACGAGTTACATGTATTGTTATCTTCACAAGCTCACATTAGCTTCAATTAGAAGTCTTTATGTCCAATACAAACATTTTTCATTTTTTTTACTTAGACGTATTCTAATAACTATGTTTTTTAACTAGATGTATTGTTATTGTTCAAAAACTTTAGGTGGTATCGCAATATATAACCGATGCATTACATTTTTTGGATGGAAGGCGCTGTATACTCAGTTTTATGGGTTTTATTTGAATTAATTATTATTTGTATCTTTGTTTTGTTTCTAGCATGAATCGTGATGATTTGTTTTATGTTTGAGAGTGCATAAGGTAAAATTTCATTCTAAGTATGAATTTGCTGATGATGAAACAAAGAAATATATATATAATTTTATCCCTTACTGATGTGTTAGATCTACTGTGATTGTGACTTTTTTGTTTCCATGAACTTGTAGGGATGGATGTGAATTTAATTGATTTGGAGGAAAATAAAATTTTGGATTTAATAACCGTTAAGATTTCAACTCGGTTTTGCAAATAAAATTTCAATCGAGAATTAACACAAGTCTTTTATAAAAAGGTTATAAGGTTTTATTTAAACTTTTAACTTGCAGATACGTATTTGATTCAGCTAAAATATTTTTATTAGATAATTAAATCGGATTTTAAAAAGATTCTTATTCTTGGATGTGGGTCATTCAAATGACAGCGTATGTCGTTCGAATGACATAGCATCTCGTTCGAACGACATCGAACTTCGTTCGAACGACGCTGAGGCAGTGTATTGGTTTGACTCCTAATCTGCTTTTAACTTTTAAACCCTTTATATAATAAACTGTTACAGGGCTGGGATTTCGAAAATCACTTTTCTCTCAAACTTTTTCCAGAAAGCTTTTTCAAAACATATTCCTCTCATCTTTAACCCCTAGCCCCTACTTTTCAAGTTTTGAAGATTCAATTGGTGCTTCCTCAAGAGGAGATAAACCTTCTATTCAGATTTTGATTCAAACTAATCACAGGCATAAATACTCTATTATTTTGCTTTAGTATTATGCGTTTTAAGTGTTACCAAAACCTTAATTCAATATTTTCTTAAAATCAATTAGAAATCTAATTAGAGAAAGAGAACACTAAAGTTTGGGGTTATTTTTATGAAATCTTTTAGTATGAATAATATTCATAACCCGTGGGTACGTAGGATTTATGAGAGAATTTTGAGTTTCGTTGGTGTAGGTTGCATGTATAAAAACCCTAGTTTTGGAATCAATGGATTTCGAGGCGTATAACTCACGTATATTGTTGAGATAATGAAATTGGAATTTTGATGTATAAATAGTGAAATCTCGGTGTACTTAAGTTAAAATAAGTAAATAGGACTAACTGGGTGTTTTTGATGAAGTGATAATTAAATTAACATTTAATTGAATTGGACTATCCTGCATAGTTTGGTACATTGATTATTGTGCTTATTTGTGTTACTTGTGGGTATTATTAAATTTCTTTTGTGACGACGGGATGTTGGGTATTTTTTCTATCCCTATATTTCTAGGATGCCTTCTAGGTATGGGACTAGTGAGGGTAGATTATTACGACTTTATTATGGCAGGGTGGGATATTTTTGTCACATTATCGTCATTGCGCTAGTCTAGGCATGAGATTAGGTAGAGGTTTATATTAGAAGTTCATCCTATACATAGGGTAAGATGTATTGATAACTTGGGGACCCTTAGGTATGGGGATAAGGAGTGTTTTGAGGATCACGCGTCGATTAAAAGGGTGGGATAATTTATACATGGTGAAATTGAGAAATTGAGAATTAATTCTCAAGATAAAAACGGGTATTAAAATTGGTGGTGACATAATGTGTGAGTGACCGGCCGTTTAAACGGGTCAGCTTGGGTGATTTATATCGTGTCGTGAGTTGGAACCTTGTCATATTGCAGGGCATCAACAATTTAAATGGATTCGGTTGGCTATTGATAAAGGGAAATGTGACATTTTTAGTGAATTATCGTCCGTGACGGGAGGACCGCTATAATGAATTTTGGTGAATTATCACCCGCGGTGGGAGGATCGCCATACCTAATAATTATTGAAGTAAGAACATAAATAATTGAGAAATTTTGGTAGTTCGGGTTAATTAAAAGAAGATTAACTTCGTGGGATTTGGGAATTTAAAATCATAATGGTGTGCCTTTATAAATGGGGATTTTTGTGGGTAGTTAGTGATTTATAATTATCGCGCTTAATTATCTCATTTAATTTAAAATATTCTATTGTGATATTTATTGCATATAATGCTATTGTCTGGATTCAAGGATCCTATTTGAGGGGAGTAGTGTGTATTCATGCTCGCGGCTCTGACCTCGTGCGTTGACTAACTTTTCCGAAAATATTATTTGGAGAAGCGACATAGAATTATTTGGAGATTTGCTTGGAGGTCCAGTTGGAGTTGCTCTACCTTATGTGTATTGATTTAGTTTAGTTTTCCATTCCTTCGTATTTATTTTGAGATACAGTTTATGGTTGTTATTGGGCCATTCGGTTCCAAAGTTGTATGGATTTTATTCAGTCATTTCATTGAAATTAGTTGGAGAATATTCAGTTCCATATAATAAAGATTGGATTTATTTTGAGTTTAGCATGGAGATGGATCTTTTATCGCTTAGTTGGATGGCTTATCTTTTGGGATTGATTATCATTTATCTTGTGGATTAATTTTATATCTCTCATATCCGTCTCATCCTAAGAATGGTATATTATTTACTCATGTCCAACTTAGTTTTTGTGGCGGCTGACACTAGAATTTAGCGGGGTGTGATAGGATGGTTGATGGAGATCCTTTTTTCATCATTTATAGGATTTAGAGCAATAATTGTAATGCCACTATGTTATCCTAATGCTTTCACATTGTTCACTGGGCATAGATTATGACCACTGTTAGTTGTTGCAAGTTGAATTTATTATTTGATAATAGATAGTGTTCTTAAAATCTTAAGAACCACGGATCATTATAGTTCATTCCCTTTGATTTGGTATGGATTGACAAAAATTATGAGATGGGATGAAGCGGGGTCATGGATCACGGCACATAAAGCTATAAATTGTGTTGTAGATTTTGCATCAAGCTTGATGTTATGAACTCCATTCATTTTACTTTGCTAATGATACTTTGATTTCATATAGTTTTATCAATTTTAGTCTTGATAATTATATAAACTACAATTTGCATATAATGTACGTCCATAAAGTCACTTATGTTCACTTTTATTAGACAGTAACTAAAATTTGGAGCTACCCTCATGAGATATCAATTGTCTCCTACATATAATTTATGTCTATCTGTGGATTCTATTTTATCAGTCTCTAGAATATGACCCAACTATTGAGGAAGTGCAACCCAAAATGGAACAGGTGAAGCAAATAGAGAAGACTTTAGAAAAGGACCAAGATGTTTAAGAAGATCCATCATAAAGGCAAGAGGTAAATTAAAGAAAAAATCTTCTAAAATAGGAACAAATCACTGAAAAAGATAAAGCAGAATTACAGGTTGCAAAGCAAATAAAAAAGCTTCTAGAAGAGGATAAAACTTTTGAAGAGGATCAACCAGAAAATCATAAGGCAAAGACAACTTAAAATCCTCTAGAAGAGGACTAAACTGCTCCATAAGAGCAATCAAAATGGCTAAACTTCTTTAGAAGAGCAATCATAATGGCCAGAGGCAAAGTGAATTCAGGTACCTTTAGATGACCAAACTACTTAAGAAGAGAAATCATAAGGGTAGGAGGCAAAGCAAATTTAAAATCCTTTACAAGAACAAACTGTTCAAGTAAATCGACTAGGAAGGCATGAGGCCAACCAACCTGATAGGACTATATTAGATTGAGCTGCTACAGAAGAACAACTAAAAATGTCGGTGATAGAGCAAATAGAACAACCTCCTATAGAGGACACCAAGTTACTCTAGAAATTAAGGAGGATGAGAAGACAAAATAAAAATAAAACAACTTAGAATTGGTCCCATTTATGGAGTCGTGGGAAGACCCAAGCCTTGGATTTGCATTCAAAACTCTTACATAGGCAGTACTGGTTGTGGAGGATAGTGAAGAAATTCAAATTACCTTACCCACACAAGTCGACCCTTTACAAAATGAGGTTTAACTTTAAAAGAAACCATTATCCTTGCAGCAGTGGCCTACAAGTGATGTTCCACCCCAAGGTATATTTATTCACGTTGTCAATATGCCAGCGTATAATTCTCTGTGCCGTCAAACTCAATAAAACTCTATTCATCTTACAAATATACTAATATATCTACATACCTGTAATTTGTTTTTTTTTATTGTGTTTACAGTCTAAATGTTTGGAGGTTGTTCTGCTAAATCCCCTAGTGTTCTTATCATCGTGGTAGGTGACCGTACAAGTGGAAAAGCAAGTTTGATTGCCATAGCCACCACTGATACTTTTTTTACCCATGTTCCATCAGTTTTACTACCGACGATATTGAGGGACGGTAATTACTCCGATTGAATCCCTATGTTACGATTGTATATACTCTCTTAAGGTTTCAATCTCTCCATAATATATAGAATTGATCTTTTAGTCTTTAAATCCTTGATCTTAAATCAACATTCCAATCATTTTAGACTTCTTTATTCTTTAACTGGTGCATTTTGATATGCTGACTAATTCTTTTCTCAAGTGAGGAACCCAAGAACATATTACCTTATGTTATCTCAAATATTGCGTCAGCGTACTTTAACTTGCTTACCAAAAGTTTTATATAATGCCTCATTCAATGCTCTATTTTTTTTTTACTTCTTACCTTAGGTTTGTTTTGTTAATTAACATCTTACCTTAGGTTTGTTGTGTTACTATTTACTTTTCTCTAAGTTGTTTAATTTTAAGAATTGTTATTTTACACCATAATTTTCTATGAGTTGTTCAAATTTTAGATTTGTTATGTTATCAATATTTTGTTAATAAAATTTATTTGTGCAAAATGAAAATTAGTTGATGCCGATAAATTTTAAAGGAAGTATTATGCGGGAACACTCAAAGTTATTTGGATTGAATGGAAGTAATTGCAACTTATTATATGGTTTGGAAAATATTTGGTACATATCAAAAAAATTTATTAAAGAAGAAGTAATACCTACGATCGAAAAATTTGGCATCTAACCCATTATCATATTATTCCACTCGTCAAGTTTTATACCCTTTTATTGATATTCTTTTCCATTTTTATAGTATTTTTTTATTATTTAAAATCTAAAAGTCTTTGTATAAGCTTACGGGTTTCTTGACTTGCAATCATTTTTTCTTTTATATGGAGGATCAAAAAAGTTAGTGAACAACTCATATGCTACCTGACCTGTTAGTTTATATCACTTTTCATAGTCAATTTATATCATTAATTTTTTTTATTATTTGAAATAATTTTATTCTTTTGTTGACATTAACTGTATATTTATATTTAACATGATTTTTTATTTTATTATAATTGAAAAACCATTATAAATTAGTTCTATTATTTAATTCTTTTTACTAAACATAAACACAAAATGACCTAACATGAAATGGCCCATCAATGAAACTATATTTAATCAAAAAATTATATGCAGAAACGCGGTTATAAGAAAATTAACAAAATTCCTAATATTTCCACAAAAATGATTCAACATGAATTTTATATAAGCCAGTCCCGAACATGACATACCATCCTCATTTCGGGTCATTCGTTTCATTTTGTGACATTTGATAGTGTATATTATTAATGTAAAAAACTAGATTTAATCTAATTATTTTAGATCACAGATAAAAGTAAATAAAGAAATATGAGACAATAGATTTTTAAAGTGGTTCAGCGTTGTGAGAATGGCCTACGTCCACTATTTTTGTATTGCTGACTGTTTGCCTGGAATTCTCGATTATTGGTTTATCAAGAGATCCAGAGTCCCCCTCTAATGAGGAGGTTACAATGTATTTATAGCTTTGAGGCTGTACAAATGAATGGATAATACGCTGTTATCTAGTAGACATATACATCTGTACGATAATAATGAGCATTTAATGCGCAGTCGTCTCTTTCATTCTCTTGTTCTGCACGCTAAGTTGCTCGGACCGCTTGAGTTGCTTGGTACGCTGAGGTTCCTCGGGGAGCATTAGTTGCTCGGGGCCCATGAGCTGCTCGGGGCCCATGAGTTGCTCGATGGCAGTGAGTTAATCGGTAAAAATATTTGTAATTTCCACGTTGGTTGACATGTGTCTTTAAATGATGGATCCACGTCAGCAGATTAAATTTGGTATCAACAGAAGCCCCCAATGTTACACAGTTTGATGTTGAAGAAAAGTGTGGAACATTCTGCTTGAAAACTGCATAGATTATTGGTTTGTATGGTTTTTAGAAAAGCATTCGTTGTACATACCTCCTTTTTTGAATGCACAGTATTTGGCTTCATAAATATTTTGAATTTTCATGACCGTTTCGATATTTGTTCCCCTTTTCTTCTTTTAGCCGCCGGATACGCAAACGTCCTTCCTTGTAATCGTTGCTTTTCTCTATTCCCTAGGTGAAGTATTTAAGCGCGGCAGAAATCCTATCGTCTTTCACTTTTCAAATCTGTATCTTTGAGCTCTTCATTTTCTCTCTATCTTGTGCCTTTGTTCTTTCCGTCGTTCGTTGTCACCTGATCTCTTTTTCTCTGTAAATTCTCTTCCTTTTCTTCTATTTACTTTGTTCATCATGGTTTATCTTGTTGAGTCTTTGGACAAATTTCGGTCTGAATTTTTAATCCCTTCGTTGGTTATTTTGGAAGAACTTTCTGAACCCTATGATTATTTTTCTTTGGCTGAGGGACATTGGTTCCCAAGCCTCTTTGTGGCCGAATGTGGCTTTTCTTTTCCTCCAAATCCCCTATGTTTGGAGTTCTATCAATATTTTGACGTTGTACCTGCAAAAATAGCTCCAAATAACTGGAGGATAGTTAATGGCGTACATAGATTGAATCAACTCCACAGAACCCGTTTAGGGATTCCAGAGATTATGTACTGCTATAGATGGGTTGTCAGTGACTCCACATTCTATTTAAAAACTAGGTTTTTGAATAGGGCTTTAGTTGTTAATCTTCCAGATGCCACTAGGGATTATTTTGAGCATGGGGTTGTTATGAAAAATTGACAACACGCTCCATTAAATGGAGATGATGTATATCAGGGTCCCAGGTGTCCCCCTTATGGAAATGGAATAGGTTGTTTTTATTTTTTAAAATCTTGTTTTCTTTGTGTTTGATAAAATGTATCACTGATATTTGTTTTGGTTTGTTACAGTTGACAGTAAAAGAAAATCTCCAAAAGAAACTGACGTTAATTTGAAGTATTTGAAACTTATCTGGGATTTGCACCAATTTGTTGCCAAGGAACATATTAGATCTGCCTCTTATTTATTTCAATATAAGAGCTATACTTCATCTTTCACTGCTCGTCCTCGTCCAGTGATGGTTAATCTTGACCAAGTACCAGCCTCTGAGACTAGCGTAGAGGGTTCTTCTTCTGAGTCGAATATTCCCATAAGTGATCTAATGAAGAAAAGAAGAGCTCCTGCCTTCTTTGATAAATTTGCTTCTACTAATGTGGAAGCAAATAAAAGTAAAAAATATGTCCCATAAGAAGGGATGAGAACCATTGATACACTTCCTCCTACTGATGCTAAGAAGACTAGTGAAAAGCCCCCTGTGGCTCCGAGCAAGTCTGTTGTCATCTCTCCTCCAAGTTAGGTTATTGTCATATCACCAATAAAGACAACGTCTTTAGTTGAGAATGTTCATGTTCCTCCAAGGAGGTTAAAGAAAAGTTCTTCTGAGAGACTTGCTGAACTAGTCTCTCAACCATCAACTGCTGAAGGTGGTGTTTCAACCTTTGTTCTCCCGAGCTCCGCTGTGGGCTTAGTAAAATCCTGGACTATCCCAGAAGTCCAAGGCATTGATGATACACTTTCTCATGAGAGAATTAATACCCTGGCTGCTCAACACATTGCCTCGGTTAGTATCTTCAACTTGACCACTTTTGTTTTGTTATTTATTTATATGTCCATGTATTGACTTGAAGTTATTTCTTTTTTTAGCTGGTGACGTGTTTCAATAGCCTTTTGAAGAAGGATGAAGCAATCAAGTCTTCAAGTTCCTCGGGAGGAGTAGAGGAAGTTTTTGTTGGTCTGACCCAATCTTTAAAAGACTCTCGTCAAAAGTACAAGGAAGATAAGGTTTCCTGGGAAAAGCAACTCAAGTCCATTGAGATGGACAAAAATCAAGCTGAGAATGCCTCCAAGGAATTGGAGAAGAAGTTAAAAGAGTTTGATCAGAGCAACAAAAATCTTGAATAGAGCAACAAGGAGCTTGAGGCTAAACTCAAGACTGCTGAAAATGAAGTTGTTGTTCTTAAAAATGTTGAGCGATAGAAAAAGGAGGTGGAGGAGAAATTGAAGGCTGAAGAGGAGCTCCTTAGGGAAAGGACCTCCTCGGAGAGGGTAAAGAGGAAGAAGGCAGTTAAAGAGTCTTTTAGTGCTGGTTGGGATAAAGGCTGGAACAAAGGCCTGGCTGCCATGTCCCCTCAAATGGAGTATGCCAGCCTTAAATATTTTAGGGACGGATGGGTCGCAGCCTTGCAAGAGCTAAAAGTTATTGAGAATTCTGAGTTATTTCAACAACACACACATGGCCCTCCTCCCTCTCCTGGAGAAGAAGAAGAGGATGAAGCTACCTCAGATGAGTCTTCCATGATGCTTGGAGATTAGGTTCCTGCTGTTTCAGTTGTTCAGCCTATCGAGCAACTCCAACCACCCAGTACTTCCACCGAGCAGCTATCATTGTCTTTCGAGCAGCCAACCCATTCATCCAAACCTTCTGAGGAAGTCCTAGGGAACAAAGAGAAGGTGTAAAGTTGCTCGAATTTTTATTTTTTTGTACTATTGAATGTAATCTCAGACTTTGTATTTTCTCTTATAATGAAATAAAATTCGAACTTTGGTTGTTAATCTCAGACTTTGTATTTTCTCTATCTGCATCCTTATTGATTCTTTTTTACTTTTCTTATGATTGAGCTCTTATCAGCTCATGACACAGAATTAATGAAGAAATGCAACAACTATTTTAAAGTTGGTCATGCTGATCTAAACGAGGCCCAGATACTTGATATTCTTGGTTCAGATGCTTCTGAACGAGTAGTTGAAGCTTATCAATACCTGAACTGCCTACTCGACCGTGTTGTTGCCAATAATGTAGCCTACTAAGAAATGATCAAGGAACTTCAGTAGCAGTACAAAGAGTCCTCCACACTCATGCATCAAGGATATGAAAAGAAATATCACCAATTGATCATTGACAGAGGGTATGATAAATTTATTTCTGCTTATGAGAAGAAAGAGAGCGTTCTGAAGCTTGAGGTTGAGGAGCACAGGCATATTACTAAGTTGTTGTAGCAGGAGAATATTGTCTTGTAAGAAGAGATAAAATAACTAAAATCTGCTACATCTTCCTCGAGAGCCTTAGTTCCTGTTAATGACGAAGGTTTCTCTTTCTTGGAGGTAGAAAATGACAACTTGCGAGATGAGTTCGAAATTTTGAAAAGGGTTGGACCCTCCACCTCTACTCGTGGACGAGCAAGATCTTCTTCTCGGGGACGATCAAGGGCTGATCTGGTTTCTATTGAAGAAACAAGAACTCAAGCAGCCTTGGAGAATCAGGCATTTCAGTTAATGGCGAAGAATCAAGCCTTAGCAGAGATGTCCAAGAAAATCCTGAACTTCAGTGAACAACTCTCTACTCAGAGTTCCGCCTTGGAAAATAAAGAACTTCTGGTGATGAATCTCCACAAGAAACTAGAGAGGTTAACTTACCAATTTCATAAACAACCCAGAGAGTTTTGGATGGCTAGGTACAATGAAGCCCTTTATCATCTTGATGCTCGGATCCAGTAGTTAAATAACGAAGGGTACAAACAGGGATGGTTGAATGTCATGTGCGTGCTTCAATTGGAGCAGGGTCATTACTTATGGGATTATTATGAGCCTTGAGTGCTCAACTTGCCCGTACCTCCCTTTAGGCTTGATTTTAGCTGGATCCATGATCGTGCAATTCTAAGGTGCCTGATTTCGAAGTATCTCGGTGATTACAATCTTCATGCCAATTTTGAAATATCTTGCCCAGAACATTTGCTTGATCGTCCATCTGTAATGAATATTAGGATGCTGTGAGATGTAAATTTTATAAATTCCCCTTATGCGTTAGACGCTCGTCTTGTTGGGGTAGAACCTGTTTCAAAGGCAGAAGGGAAAAAACCAATAAAGTAGGGTTTTTATTGTAATAAAGTGTATTTTCCACATCATATGTAATTCTATTTGATCTGAATGAAGAAATTTTTTGCCATTATATTGTCTTCTAAATTTTTTAGAATGTTCTTACTTTATGGTTGATAAATGTATGTGTATATATAATACTTATCCCATTTATTGTTTAATCTGAGTTAATTGCTTTTCGACCAACCTGAGTTAGTGGTAAATGCTTTTCGACCAATCGGAGTTGGTGGTAAATGAGTTTCCGACCAACCGAAGTTGATGGTAAATGAGTTTCCGACCAAGAGGAGTTGGTGGTAAATGTTTTCCGACCAATCGGAGTTGGTGGTAAATGAGTTTTCGACCAACTGAAGTTGGTGGTAAATGAGTTTTGGACCAACCAGAGTTGGTGGTAATAAGTTTCCGACTAACCGGAGTTGGTGATAATTGAGTTTCTGACCAATCGGAGTTGGTGGTAATAAGTTTCCGACCAATCAAAGTTGGTGGTAAATGAGTTTTTGACCAACCGGAGTTGGTGGTAAATGTGTTTATGACCAACCGGCGTTGGTGGTAATAAGTTTCTGACCAACCGACATTGGTGGTAAGTGAGTTTTTGACCAACCAGAGTTGGTGGTAATAAGTTTCTGACCAACCGGAGTTGGTGGTAAATAAGTTTCCGACCAACCGGAGTTGGTGGTAAATGAGTTTCTGACCAACCGGAGTTGGCGAAAACATCACTTTATTCATGTTGAAGAAACTGCATTACATAGAGATTTCAACTACTGATAATACTTGCGTAGATGCTCCGCATTCCATGCATTCTATAATTCTTCTCCCTCCAAGGTTTCAATCCTGTATGTTCCTGGATGAATAACTTCTGTTATTCTGTAAGTTCCATGCCAGTTGGCTTCCAGTTTACTAGTATTTTGGATCACTTTCTTCAGCACATAATCCCCTTCCTTCAGATCACACTTCTTCACTCTTTTGTTATAAAACAAAGTTGTTCGTTGTTGATATGTTGCATTCCTGATTGTTGCTTCTTCCCTGACTTCCTCGATCATATCGAGGTCCAATCTTCTCATCAAATCATTGATAAGAAAATTGAAATTAAGTACCCTATGCGTGGGTAGACCCAATTCAGCAGGTATCACAGCCGCACTCCCAAATGCCAGCATGTATGGAGACTCTCCAGTTGCTGTTCGTGGTGTGGTCCGATAAGCCCATAACACAGAATGCAGCTCGTTAATCCAATTTCCTTTGGCATCATCCAGTCATTTTTTCATCCCATTCAGCAGCGTTCTGTTTGTCACTTCAGTTTTCCCATTGCTTTGAGGATGGCCTGGTGCAGAGTGGATCTTCAATATATTGGATTGATGAAAATAGGTAGCAAACTCCTCGTTGTCAAATTATGTTCCATGGTCAGTAATGAATGCATGGGGAAGACCATATCTATAAATGATATGCTTCCAAATAAACTGATAGACTTTATCGTATGTCATATCAATGAGAGGTTCAGCTTCCACCCATATGGTAAAGTAATCCACAGCGACCACGAGGTACTTGAATCTTCCCTTGGTTATTGGAAGTGGCCCGACCAAGTCTATACCCCACATAGCAAATGGCCAAGGGGATGTGATGGGTGTTAATAATGCTTGGGGAGTTCTTCGGATGGAGGAAAAACGTTAGCATTTATCGCACTTTTTAGCATAAGCTACGTAATCAGCTCTCATTGTTGGCCAATAATAACCCTGCATTGTTATTCTTTGCAAGAGCGTCTGGCCTGCTACATGGGCTCCACAAGACCCTTCGTGCACCTCTTCGATTAAATCTTTCACTTCGGAGGGATGGACACATCTTTGTAGCCCTGCTATAACTCCTCGTCTATATAAGATGCCATTGGTTAGTACATAACGAGCAGCTTTAAACTTCAATTTTTTAGCTGCGAGTTTATCAGTTGGCAAAATACCCCTCTTCAATATAGGCCATGATGGGGTCCATCCAAGACGGTCCCAAATCGAGTGTAATGAAGTTTATCATCAGATCTTAGTCTATGCTCTGACCAGCTAGGATTTCTATTGGGATTGTTCTTCGTAGCTCGGTGCGAGTGGCTGATGCTAAACGAGCTAGAGCGTCTACTCTCGCATTCTTCAATCTTAGTATTCTGATCAACTGTACTTCCGTAAAACTTGACACAACCTCCATTGCTTTAGGTGATACTTGACCATTAATTCTCCTTTTGCTGCATACACCCCCATAATTTAATTTACGATTAGCTGGGAGTCACTGAACACAATGACTTGCTCTGCTTTCATGTTTTTATCTAGACTTAGACCCACAATCATTGCTTCATATTCAGCCTTATTGTTAGAAGCCTTAAATTGAAAGCGCAGAGCATACTCCACATCAATCTCATCCGGACTGTTTAAAACAATTCATGTTCCACTGCCTGTAGTGCATGAAGAGCCATCCACATACAAATTCCATACTGGTACTTTATCATCAAATTTTTGATCACACAAAGTTCCTCGGTGGAATATTTGGTGCTTTCTTTGGTCCTCCTCCGTCATTTCTCGCTGCTCGTTGGTCATTTTTTCTTGTTCGTCTACCGATGTAAGTTGGTCGGGGTTCAATTTTCATGATCCTGTAACATCCACAGGTTGGTCGGAAGCATCTTCCTGAGTAAACTCTGCGATAAAATCCGCTATTGCCTACCCTTTGAGCGACGATCTAGGCTCATAAACTATATCATACTCGCCAAGTTCTACTGTCTAGTACATCAATCTTCCTGATTTATTCGATTTGTGCATAGCTTGCCTTAATGGAATATCAGTGTACACAACTATAGTATGGGCTTGGAAGTATGGTCTCATTCTTCTGCTTGCTTCAATCAATGCTAATGCCAACTTCTCCAACCTTGGATATCTGATTTCTGCTCCTTGAAAAACCTTGCCGGTGTAGTAGACTGGTCTCTGGACTCCATCCTCCAACCCTATCAATGTCGAGCTAACAGCATTCTCTGAGACTGCTAGATACAAGTATAGTATTTCTCCCATCACTGGTCTGGACAATAATGGAGGTGTCCCTAGATATTTTTTCAACTCCTGAAAAGCCTCCTCGCATTCATCATTCCATTCAAAAGTTTTTCTAAGTGTTTTGAAGAATAGGAGGCATCTATTAGTTGCTCGTGTCATAAATCTATTAAGTGCTGCTACTCGGCCTGTGAGGCTTTGCACTTCCTTCTTCGTGGTTGGAGATCGCAGCTCTAATAGAGCCTTGATCTTTTCAGGGTTCGCTTCAATCCCTCGTTGATTGACAATATATTCGAGAAACATGCCTTCTCATACTCCGAATATGCATTTGGTGTGATTCAACTTCATTTGATATTTCTCTAGTTGATCAAAGGTCTGACCTAGATCAACTAGATGATCAGCAGCTTTCTTGCTCTTCGTCAGCATATCAGCCACATAAACCTCCATGTTATGACTGATCTGCTCTGCAAAGACCTTATTCATCAGTCGCTGATATGTTGCACCTGCATTTTTCAATCCAAAAGGCATAACATTATAGCAATAAGTTCCCCTTGGGGTGATAAAAGAGGTACTCTCCCTGTCTTCAGGCTTCATTTTAATATGGTTGTACCCAGAGTAAGCATCCATGAAACTCAATAATTCATGCCCGAGGTAGCATCCACCAGCTGATCGATTCGGGCCAAAGGGAAATGATCCTTTGGGCAGGCTTTATTAAGATCAGTGAAGTCCACACACATCCTCCACTTGTTATTTTTCTTCTTCACCATTAACACATTTTCTAGCCAATCAGGATATTTGACATCCTCAATAAAAGAGGCTTTTTGTAGTTTCTCCACTTCTTCCTATATGGCTTGGTTCTTTTCAGGACTGAACACCCTTCTTTGCTACTTTACTGGCTTTATTTCTTTGTTCACGTTGAGCTCGTGACATAGGAAACTCGGGTCTATGCCTGGAATATCTTCATGACTCCATGCAAAAGTCTGCTTTCTGCGTCTTAGAAAAGCTATTAATTCTTGTTTTATTGATACATCCAATGATGCACCAATTTGAGTTGTTCTTTCTGGATGCTCATTATCCAGAATGATATTTTCAGTAGCCTCCACGACTTGGCCTTTAACAAGCTGAGACTCATCTCTAAGGTCTAAAGTTTCAATCTCCGCATCTCCTATTTCATCTACCTGATAAGTAGTAGTCTTCTTCCTGGATTCTTCACGTTCCTCCAACTCGACAAATGAATAGTAGCATTCCCGAGCTACTTTTTGGTCGCCTTACACAATTCCCACTCCAAAATTGGTTAGGAATTTTAAACATTGGTGTATAGTAGATGGTACTGCCTCGAACTTTTTCAGACCTACCCGTCCCATGATGATATTGTAATCTGATTGGACATTTTTATCCATTTACAAAAAAACGTACTCTTTCTGTTCGATAAGCAGGCCATGTACCGATAAGCATATCCAACTTGATCGTCCTTAGTGGAAAAACTTTCTCGTCGGTGAAACCAAGGAGAGGCCTACGATATGGCTCCAACTGGGCTAGCTTCAGATTCAAACTATCAAAGCATGAATAAAACATGATGTCTGCCTAGCTACCATTATCTACCAGTACTCGGGAAATCACTACTTCCTTCATTCTCATCTTGATCACCAATGGGTCATCATGAGGATACAGTACACCTGTCAGGTCATTCTTAGAGAAACCAATTACCAACTTGTCTTTATTCACCTTCCTTGGGCGATCATCTTCAACTAGATTTATTCACTAAATGTATGAGCAAGCTTGAGCCTCATTGAGGTAAGATTTCCTCTCCGTAGTAAGGTCTCCACCCCCTGAATCTCCACCTGTAATAACATTACAATCAAATGACCCAAAACGAATTGAAAATACCTCACGTTCTGGTTGTCTTGGTCTTTTGGGGAGATCAGGATCATCTTTATCATCTTCTGGATCTTCTTCATGACTTCTTTTCTTGTCTTCTTTTGTCTAACGAGGAGATTTAGATTTTATCCTTCCTCGATCATTGGTCTTTCCACCGTTTTGGCGATCAACATACTTAGCCAATTTTCCTCGTCTCATGAGTGCTTCAATTTCATTCTAAAGAGCTATGCACTGTTTAGTCATGACCATGATCTTTATGAAATTCATAATATTTAGACTTGTCTCCTCTGTCACGATCTGCCTTCATTTTTACTGGCCAAGATAGCTCCTCGCTATTCTTAATCTCCTCCAAAATGTGATTTATATCTACCATTAAAGGAGTGTAATTTCCAAATTTCTTCATCTGCTCCAGTGTTTGCTTTGCTTTCGATTGCCTGTTACCACCATTGTTCTTCTGATCCTTCTTTTCAATTTCACCATCTTTTACCTTGGTCTCCTTAGTATCCGCATTTTTCTTCGCAGCCATGGCTTCCTCAGCATTCATGATTTTTACTGCTTTTGCCATTAATTATGCCATGGTTCTGGGCGGATCTTTGGCTAAATTGTAGTACAATTTATTGGGCAATAGTCCACTCATCAGAGCAGTAATTGTTGTTTTCTCCTCGTAATCAATTACTTTAAGTTTCTCATTATTGAAACGAGTAATATAGTTCCTGGTGCTTTCACCTGTCTTTTGTCTAACACTTAGCAAGTGTGCTACTCTTTTGACTAGTTTTGATCCAAAATAAAAGTTCCCGATAAAGAGCTCTGCTAATTGAAAGAAAATCTCAATCTTTCCCCGAGGAAGGTTGTTGTACCAAATCTGAGTAAGAGTTCCTGAAAACGCTCTACATCTCATCTCGTCTTGAACTGCATAGATATCACCAGCTGCTTGGTATTGTTCTATATGAAAGACAGGGTCGGTTTTTCCATCATATTTAGGTGTCACTGCAGGAGATTTAAACTTTGATGGTGTGGGAAAATCCACAATTACCCATACAAATGGTGTTCCTTAGACAAAAGTTCTTTGTAGAGGATTCTTAGCCTTAGCCATTTCCCCTAATTTGTCCTCCAGCCTTTGAATAGAGCCCTACCATGCATTAATTCCCTCCTCGGACCTATTGGTTCAAGTAACTGATCATGTTGAATTTGCTTCTTGAGATCGAGTTGCTGGTCATGATTGGGCAGAACCTTCCCTGAGATCGGATGGTCGTGGGGAGTTCCTCGATGCAATCCTAGGAGGAATTCTATTCCTCCTAGGGCCCAAACGATCAAAGGGAGAGACCCTACTCAACCTTTCTAGAGCACTGGTCCTTTCTGAAGATAGAGTGACGTTTTGTTGAGAATCTGTAGCTCATACTGAAGAAGTCCGACCAAGTTGATAAGAATGATCATTAGATCTCTCAGTACGATATGATTCAGTGCGTCTAGATTGAGATTCCTCTGGGAATAACGTTCGCCTAGTTCGTGAAGAAGGTAAACGGGTATTTCTCTGAACACTTCGTTGTCCTGATTGCGCTGCCACTCCGCCTTGAACAGTTTGTATGAGTTGACGCATGGTTTCTTGCATGGTCGTTTGCCCTTGGGCAAAATTAGCCATTATGCCAGCCAGATCTTGAACATTTGTGGGAAGTGAAGGATTTGGAGGGTTCCCAGCATTCCTATTACTAGATTCCGGATTATCAGCCATTGATGATGAATTATTTAGATGAAAAACGATAAATACAGTCGTTTCCCACAGACGGCGCCAATCTGTTGATGTAAAAAACTAGATTTGATCTAATTATTTTAGATCACAGATAAAAGTAAATAAAGAAATATGAGACAGTATATTTTTAAAGTGGTTCAGCCTTGTGAGAATGGCCTACGTCCACTATTTTTGTATTGCTGACTGTTTGCCTGGAATTCTCGATTATTGGTTTATCAAGAGATCCAGAGTCCCCCTCTAATGAGAAGGTTACAATGTATTTATAGCTTTGAGGTTGTACAAATGAATGGACAATGCAATGTAATCTAGTAAACATATACATTTGTGCGATAATAATGAGCATTTAATGCGCAGTCGTCTCTTTGATTCTCTTGTTCTGCACGCTAAGTTGCTCGGGCCGCCTGAGTTGCTCGGACCGGTTGAGTTGCTTGGTACGCTGAGGTTCCTCGTCGAGCATTGGTTGCTCGGGGCCCATGAGCTGCTCGGGACCCATGAGTTGCTCGATGGCAGTGAGTTGATCGGTAGAAATATTTGTAATTGCCACGTTGGTTGTCACATGTCTTTAAATGATGGATCCACATCAGCAGATTAAATTTGGTATCAACAATCATTTTTTCTTTTATATGGAGGATCAAAAAATTTAGTGAACAACTCATATGCTCCATGACCTGTTAGTTTATATCACTTTTCATAGTCAATATATATCATTATTTTTTTTATTATTTGAAATAATTTTATTCTTTTGTTGACATTAACTGTATATTTATATTTAACATGATTTTTTATTTTATTATAATTGAAAAACCATTATAAATTATTTTTATTATTTAATTCTTTTTACTAAACATAAACACAAAATGACCTAACATGAAATGGCCCATCAATGAAACTATATTTAATGAAAAAATTATATAAAGAAAAGCGACTATAAGAAAAATAACAAAATTCCTAATATTTCCACAAAAATGATTCAACATGACTTTTATATAAGCCAGTCCCGAACATGACATACCATCTTCGTTCCGGGTCATTGGTTTCATTTGTGACATTTGATAGTGTATATGTAATTGACTATTGTATTCAAGTTTCAGTAGGCAAATTAGTACACATGATAGACTATATTGGATTGAAGAAAATTCTATGAAACTGTCATGTTATTTATATGTGTGGTGTTCAGTTTGTTAGGATTGTAAAACGACCTTTTTATTAAAATAATAATAATAATAATAATAATATTATTATTATTATTATTATTAATAATAATAATAATAATAATAATAATAATAATAATAATAATAATAATAATAATAATAATAATAATAATAATAATAATAATAATAATAATAATAATAATAATAATAATAATATTGGGGGGTTTATATGGTTGCGTTACATATTTCCATCTAAAACATTTCATTTTTTTTAATTAAAGTTTCATGTATACATGAAATTATACAATATATATAAACACGTGTATTGAACATTTTTTATAATGTAAAAGGTATATCTCATTATATTTTTGAAAACATGTTTGTGACTTCCTTTTTAAATTTTGAGTTCATTAAATCTTTACTTCCTTATTCTAGGTAACCATGTTATCAACCGTGGATATGAGATTTGGACACTTCAAGGTACTACTTCGTCTTTCTAATATATTAGTGTTGATTTTGTTTTAAACTAAATTAGCTAGACGTTGTTGTATGTAAAGTTTATTTTATTTACAGGAAGCTTTTGGTAATTATAATTTCTCTTCATGTAGTGGTTTTCTTATGTCACTTTATTATTTTAGTTAGTCAATGAGTTGAATTGGGCTTGGCTTAAGATGTTTTGTTCTTTTATTTTTCATAGAAGTCTATTCATGTAAAACAAGTGGTTGCTAAATATATATTTTGAAAGTTTTAGTTTGGCTACTATATGTTGAATCAACAGAGAGCTTTGGTATATAAATTTGCATTTTATTTTACAATTTATTGATTTCTTGAAATTTAGGAGACAATTATTGCAGTTTGGTTTGGTACTTTCTCGACCTATGCTCCACTGATTTTACCACGGACGAGTTTGGCTATTGTATGTTCATACTTATTTAAGCTTTTGGATCCCCCTCCCCCTAGTTTTGGTTACACCTCTATTTTGTACTTAAATTTCTGAATCATGTATTAGTTCATTTATAAAACTCCTATTATGATTCTTAATATATGTTTTTGCATTTTCTAACATAATTTCTATTTTGGGTTTCACTATTTGATAAAAAAAATAAGAACATGTATTTTTAAGTATGTAAGAACAGGTGGGGTGCGCGCGGGGGGGGGGGGGGGGGGGGGTTGTCCAAGATTTTACTGGTGGGAGCTTTAGTTTAGCACTTGGGGGGCGAAACAGTTTGTGTTTACCCTCGAAACCCCTCAAAATGCAAGTATTTTGTCATTTATTATTATTATTATTATTATTATTATTATTATTATTATTATTTTTATTATTATTTCTAGATTTTGTTGTTGCTATGAATTCTTATCTTTTTAAATAATTTTGTTCCTAAGACACGTATTTTTATGCGGTTTCTTTATATACTGTGGTGATGGCATAAGATGAGAGTGACCTTCAGTTGGAATTGAAAACGAGGGTAATGCTTTGTGGTTCTTTTTTGATTTTTGGATTGTCTTAGATATAATGAAGATTATGATGAATTAAAAATGAAGGTATTTATAGTGTCGGCGTCATATTTATAGTCCTTATTCCATTTATTATCTAATTTGTTTTCTTTCCATTATTATTATTGTCTTATATATTGAATTGTTGATTATTATCCTATACCGAGTGGTGATCTCACTTGCTACTGTTGGATATTACAATGGGGGAATCAAATTTAAATGTCATTATAGTTCATGCTAGCATTCATCTTCCTTTTGATCATCATATATTTGTCCAAAATCTTTCTACACATGTAACTATAGATTTATTTAGTTTTCCACGACGAATATTTTACACACTGTTCTAAAAAACCCGCCTAGGCTCCGCCTAGGCACGCCTAGGCTTGAGGCTTGGGAGAAACGCCCCGCCTTAAGATTTTGACGCCTTATGCTTGATAAAACCCTTAAGGTCTATTTTTTCTCTAAAAACAACAATGCTTTAGTAAAACGATATCGCATTTTAAAGATTTTTTTTACAAACCGGACCATTATCTCATCCAAAATAATCAAATAGTATTTTTATTTACAAATATTCAGACATATTTTTATGATATGTACAATTTTAGTATTTTAATAGCCTTGTTATGGTTAAAAAATATTAAAATACATTAAAAAGACTTAAACGCCTTTTCACGCCTTTTTACGCCAAGGCCCGCCTAGGCTTCTAAGGCTTAAGGCTTGGCCTCCACGCCTCGATCACGCCCCGCGTTTTTTAGAACCTTGATTTTACATGATAAATAAGTACACGATCCCTACTCCCCCACCCCCACCCCACCCCAAGTATTTTACATGGGTTTAGTATTTGGATAGGATACTGACTGATATGCATCTGCTTCAGTTTGCTAATAGGTCTTTTTTTAGTAATATGAAAATAGCAAGATGTAAACAGTAAAGATGCACTTTGGACCTCCAAAATTTGGAGACTCACCAGAAATCCGTGCACAAGGAAACCTTAGTATTGGAGCGGAATAACAAAGATCTCACCACAACAGTGATTAAAGATTACAGCATCTAGATACTGGTTTTTAAGTTATTTTTCATGGTTGCCCTCTATATGTATTTTGCAATCTATGTAGTGTAAGGTAGATTCTTTTGAGCAATATAAATCAAGTTTGTACTCCAAATATGTATTCATAAGTAATTTGCCTCGGCCACCAAGATGTATCAAAGTTGATATTCATAATTTGTGTTGTTTTAGACTTAACATGCCTTTTGACCTTTGTGGCTTTGCTAATGTGTAAAATTCACATTCAAAGTATTGTATTAATCGTGTAAACATATGGCATTCACCATTATCATGTTGGCCTTTCGCTACATAGCTTAAGAACTACAGTATGTTAGTATGTTAGTTTAAGGCATATAGAGTTTATGGTATGTTTGTTTCCCTCACACATGCTACAAAGTTTAAGGTATATATATATATATATATATATATATATATATATATATATATATATATATATATATATATGTGTGTGTGTGTGTGTGTGTGTGTGTGTGTGTGGTGATTTATTTTCAAAGATTCCAATAAGTTTGGTAGTTCATTAATGAAAATTCCTAGAGTGCCAAAATAATGTTTAGAACTATTTAATGAAAAAATTACATATAATCATGATCGGTTACATCCATAAACACCCGTATTATCTAATTGCATGTGAATACTCTCGCCTTAGTTCTTTACGTGTGTGCATGTGCCTTACAATACTATTAGATTTTCTTTTATTTTGAAACCGACATCGCAATTAGTTGAAAACAGTGGTGACGCAATTAAGAAAAAAAATTATAATGAAGGATGACAGAAATTTATTTCCTCTCGCGCCCTTTTGCTAATCATCATTAAAGGAGAGTCACACAACTCAAGTTACAATAACTGAAATTTTAAAGAATTTTTCTAATACATTGAGATCGTCTCTAATCCAGACTTATTTAATCGGTTACACCACATATGAAGAAATGTTTTTCAATAAATAAATAGTATATAAAATATAGGAAAAGAAGTTAGGTTGCGTTTGTTTTTTCATCTGAATCTGAATGGAATGTATTTAGACTGATTCAGACTTCAAATATAACTCTACCTCTTAATCATTAAGAGTCAAATATAGTCATTACCCTCTTAATCATTTAAAAAAACAAACATTTTTTTATACCTCTTAAGTGTAATGGTTCAGATTCAGATTTAAGAGATAAAAATAAACAACACCGTAGTCGCACTATACTTATAATGTCACATCACTAATACAAAAAAATATTAAAATACATCAATACCTCAAAATAAAATGGGAAATGATTGATATGGTAAATTTAAATTAGGAAGTAAAATTATGTCAAAGTTAGCAATTATTTTTCTATATTTTTATCTAATGTATCGTTTTATCTAATATATCGTTTTGATTTCCAGTTTGCTAAATTAAATGTAGACGGTTTTGCTAAATTAAATGTAGACGGCCCTTCATCTTCTGTCAGATGGGTTCCAAATTCCAATACCTAGCTGTTGCCCCCAGTATAAAAAGTGGTGTGTGGTCTCTTCCGCTTTTTGTTTCACCGCAACAAAACCTACCTCTTGGGTTTGCCTTCCAGGTTAGAGTTCGAAAAACCACATCTTTTTCTATTAATCGATTATATATGATGCATCTTTTAATGCATGTTGTGTTTACAAACCTATACTTGTTTGTTGTTTGAGTTCCAAATTATATTTTAGAGTTAGAAAATGACTGTTTGTAGATTTTGAAACGCTAGGATTTGTTTTGGTGGTGTTTTTTGTAGGTTGACTAGTCAGACCCTCGAGCGCCGCTTGAAAAATGGTAAACTCTTTAACTTTTGATCTGATGGTTTTTTTGTTTGTTTGCTTCGATATCGCATGTAGCTTTGTCTTGGTTACTTTTTTTTTTATCGTGATTTTATGGTCAATTTAATATGTTGAAGAATTGTTCTGGTCTTCATATCTTATGTTGATGTGTACTAGTCGAAGCTTGGAACTGAATCTGGTCCAAGATACATGGATGATATTTTTCTTAATAGGGTTGGATTTTCATTTAGTGATTCAAATGACTGTTTCATATATATGGGGTGATTTATTGGATAATATAATTACTATTTGATTATGTTCTAAAAGATGAATAAGCCTACCTTCAAGGCATACAACCCAAGAAGAAAACAAAATGAAAATCCTAATGCGGTGCAGACCCAACTACTAAAATGAGAACATGACAAAGAAAAAATTGCCTAAAATGCTAACTGCGAGAAGTATGGACTTTACGCCCCACCAAGAGAAAAGCACTAAGGGTCCGTTTGATAGCACAAAAATTCCAAGGCAAATTCCCAAAAGTTGAAAAATTCTGATATTTTCCAGCTTTTAGGCTGTTTGATAGCGTTAATTTGTCTTGGAATTTGTTTTCTATGTACAACACCCCTTAAGCACAATTTGGCACCCTGGGTGGAATTCAATTCTTTGGGGGGGGGTCAGGTTTTTGTTTGCCACCTTTGGGTGGCAAATCACTTAAAACCAATTTTTTTTTATAACTCTATATATTTCATAAATATATAAATATATATTGTTAATAAATATATAAATATATATATTTCGTATATTTTAATATATATTCGTATATTTTATATATTTTAGCACATATATGTATATTGCGTATATTTCGTATATTTATATATATTTCATATATTTATATATTTCGTACATTTATATAATTTATATAATTCATATATTTTAATATATATTTATATTTCGTAAATTTTGTATATTTCATATATTCCTTATATTTAATATATATTATTTACAAAATATATACATATATATTATGTATATTATATTCTGTATATATACATATATATAATATACATATACAATATAATATGTCTGTATATATACATATATATAATATACATATACAATATAATATACACATATATAATATACATATACAATATGAATATATACAGAATAATATACACATATATAATATACATATACAATATGAATATATATACAGAATAATGTATATATACACATATATAATATACATTATTCTGTATATTATATATGTATATTATAAAATATATATTATAATGTATATTATAATATATAATATACATATACAATATAATATACACATATATAATATACATATAATATACACATATATAATATACATATACAATATGAATATATATACAGAATAATGTATATATACACATATATAATATACATTATTCTGTATATTATATATGTATATTATAATGTATATTATATATGTGTATATATTCATAAATACATAATATTTATGTATATATTCTTTAAATAATATATATTTAGTATATATATAATTTACATATATACAGAATATAATATTATGTATATATTCTGTAAATAATATATATTTAGCATATTCAGTATATAATATAATATATATTCATATATTCCGTAAATAATATATTATATTTTCATAGATTTTTTATATTTAATAGATTTTGTACATTTAATAATATAAAAATCTACGAAATATATTCATATATTAAATATATTATTAAATTATTATATTATTTGCGGAATATATATATTTCGTAAATTATTATTAATTTTTGGAATATATATATTCCGCAAACAATATAATATATATTCATATATTTTGTATAAATGGAATATATATAGTCCACAAATAATATAATATATATTCATATATTTTGTATATTTAATAATATATATTTATTATATATATATATATATATTCCGTAAACAAATTTTCCACTTTTATATTTATTTTCCAGCTTTTGCGTTTGATAGAAAATGTGGAAAATTGATGATTTTCCAACTTGTATCAAGCAGACACAAGTTGGAAAATATTCATTTGCCTTGGAATTGTTTGCCCTGGAATCAAATGTCCTGGAATCATTTGCATTTTCCCAGTTTTCTATCTCAATTCCAGGGCAAATTCAGAAAAGTTGGAAAATTCTGGTCTTTTCCAGCTTTTAGGCTGTTTGATAGCCTTCATTTGCCTTGGAATTTGTTTTCTATATACAACACCCCTTAACCACAATTTGCCACCCTAGGGTGGAATTCAATTCTTTGGGGGGGGGGGGGGGGGGGGCAAGTTTTTGTTTGCCACCTTTGGGTGGCAAATCACTCAAAACCAATTTTTTTTTGTAAACTCTATATATTTCATAAATATATAAATATATATTGCTAATAAATATGTAAATATATATATTCGTATATTTTATATATTTTAGCACATATATGTATATTGCGTATATTTCGTATATTTATATATATTTCATATATTTATGTATTTCGTACATTTATATAATTTATATAATTCATTTATTTTAGCACATATATGTATATTGCGTATATTTCATATATTTATGTATTTATATTTATATTCGGATATATATATTATTATTTGCGGAATATATATATTCATATATTAAGTGTATATTATTAATATATATATTCGGAATATATATATATATATATATATATATATCCGAATATATATATTAATAATATATACTTAATATATGAATATATTTATTTCGCAAATAATATATACAAAATATATATATTCCGCAAATAATATATATATTAATAATATATACAAAATATATATATATATATATATATATATATATATATATATATATATATATATATATATATATATATATATATATATATACATATATATATTCCGCAAATAATATAATATATATATCTGAAATTATATAATATTTATTCACTCTGCAAATAATATAATATTCCGCAAATAATATAATATATATTCATATATATATCCGAAATAATATATATATATTCCATAAAAAAAATTTCCACATTTATATGTATTTTCCAACTTTTGCGTTTGATAGAAAGTGTGGAGAATTGATGATTTTTCAACTTGTATCAAACAGACACAAGTAGGAAAATATTCATTTGTCTTGGAATTGTTTGCCCTGGAATCAAATGTCCTGGAATCATTTGCATTTTTCCAGTTTTCTATCAAACGGACCCTAAGAGGTTACCTGAAATATTTTGGGATATGGTCAATCTATCTCACTCGATATATGCGTCGCCAATAAGGAAAAAATCTACTCGTGAGGCACTATGATTATTGTTGCTCTAATACAACTTAACGTACGGTTAATTACGATGAAATGATACATCTTATGTATTACTTATTTCTTGCGAGTTAAAAACAATATTCCTCCTTGCCACAACATTGAATTCTATTACTACACTAGTTTTAAATTCACCCCTGGTTCCGACCCAATATCGTTTTGTCAGTGATTATGGGGGTTCCCGCGCTATTTTTTCACCATCAACCTACCACCATTAAACAACATACTCACGAACCTTTGCAAGATGCTCTTAATTATGAATTGCCTTATAAGCATGCTACTACGCGATTCATCAGTTAAAATGGTACGTTATACACCAATTAACGTTGCTTGTTTTTTATTTTAATAATTTTAGTCCCTTAATAATAAAAATTCTTTAAAAAAATAGAACATTCCGAGATGTAAATCCTTGGTTTCTCATTACCATTTCCATCTTGGAAGAAGCTAGTAGCCAATATGGAATTAGAGCATCCATAGTGGTTGCTTCACCACGATTATATGAAGAAATAATTGAAGTGCTTCAACCACCGATGACTAGTAGTGGCGAATGGACGGTTATGGACGGGTCAGAAATGGATATGGATAAATTTGGATAGGTCAAAAGCGGGTCGGACAGAATAATTTGGACGGGTTGGTCGGGTAAAATCCGGATCGGGTCGGGTCAAACCCGGATCGAGTCGGGTTAACCCGCTTTTTTTTTTTTGAAAAAGCAATTATTATACCATATACGAATAATATATGGTATAATAATTTTGGAAAAAAATATACAAATACTTAAATAAAAAAAATCTTTAAACTCTTTTGTAATTTGAGTTTTATTTTTTAGAGGTTCCAAAACAATTTTGACCCGCTGATGACCCGCCAACAAACCATCATTTTGGAACGCTCAAACCATTTTGACCCACAAACACAATTAATGGGCTCCAAACACATTATTCTGGGTGGGTTATGAATGATTTCATCCTCAAGAGCCCATATTGTCGGGCCTACCGATGACCCACCAGCCCTTTCTCACCTATCTTGCTTTCCAGATCCTTTTCAAACCATGTTGCGAACCCTTCTTTCGCCTCATGTAGTTTCCAAAACCGATCAACCCTTATAGCCTTTTCTCATTGCATGCAAACCATTCCTCAGCTTATAAATAGGTATGAGGTTGTAATCATGGCAAATAGCATGGGAACCCGAACACTAGAAGAAATTTGTGACACGGAGAGGTGAGGCCAGGAGGTGAAATGGAGCATAGGAGAGAAAAAAACAAAAGAGAAGATTTATAGAATTGTTCATGAATATTAATATCTTTTATAAGTTGCTAATAAGGGTGTGCAAAAAAACCGACTAAACCGACAAAATCGAGCCGAATCGAAAATTTTCGGGTCATGTTTTTTTGAGGGTCGGTTCGGTTCGGTTCGGTTCGGTTTAATCAGGTATAAAACCGACAGGATTGGTTCGGTTTTCAGTTTTGGCATAAAAAAACCGATTTTGAACCGAACCGAACCGAATTAATTTTTAAACTTTTTTATTTTATATTTATATTAGTGTTGACATATTATATTATATTTTTTAATTTTATATTTATAGTAGGTATTAAAAATATATATTTTTTATTAAAATAAAGGAAAAAACCGAACCGGCCCTGTATAAAACCGGCCCTGTAAAAAATCGACGGGCAAACCGAACCGGCCCTGTCAAAAACCGACCCGATTCGGTTCGGTTCGGTTCGGTTTTTCAGCATTTTCGGTTCGGTTCGATTCGGTTCTTCTCCTCCAAAAATCGATATGGCCGGTTCGGCTCAAAAAACCCGGTCAAAATCGAACCGACCGACCCGTGAACACCCCTAGTTGCTAACATTTGATTGACTAACCAAAGTCCCAAGTCCTTTTTAAGTCAAGGGTAGATATTCATGCAAAAAACTATTTTGAAAAAGAAGTTTAAAAGTAGAATCCGATCTGTTGTAGATGGACGCACAAATTTTCTCTAGATTTTCTCTAGATTTAGAACAGAGAAAATTTGTCGATTATGTTCATGGACTATCTTCCGCTTTCTTAATGTAGAATCGATTAGTTGTATACGGACGCACAAAATTGTCACATTGTAAATTGATGAATTGTTGAGGAAAAAATAGTCAACTAAATGTTTCCACCTATTTTTCGCCTTTTTGTTTTCCTTTCTCCTTTTTCCTTTAATCATTGCATATTTTTTCTATTCGAATTCTAGTCTAGTTTATGTTGAAGAAAAAAAATTCCTGGTTGTAGCTATTTTCATGCTTATAGAATGAAGATCAGCTACATAACTGGCGATAGCCCTCATGTAGATGAGCACCATATGCTTTAGGCCTCATTTCGACCCTGCCTGCGTCAAAACCAAAGAGCCTTCTTCCCCATGTAGCTCTATCGACTAATTCAGAACTCTTTTGAAAAGCGGAATAACTTACCACAATCTCTATCCAAAGACGAAACATCAATTTTCTTCACACATGCGGTGATGAAGTCGAGAAAGTGCTATATCATGCACTCATTATGTAATGTACACGATGACCATCAACGAGGAAATGGTGGTTTAAATGAAATCCTTGTAAAAGGTCGATCTTGTAACATTCAATGGTCTTGTTAAAAGTGAAGACTTTTTAGATTGGCTATCTTATGTGGACTATTTTGTTAATATATGGGAATTCCAAGGGATGAGCAACTCAAGATGGTGGCTTGCAAGCTTGTATGAAACATTTCTTCTTGGTGTAGTAGACTGCTTATTACAAACGATTTCACAAGTTGAAGCCTTAATTGACAAGCCAGAGTTGCTTAGTCTGATGAGATTTAAATGTACTTGGGGTAAATAGGGTCAAATAGGAGGTCTCTATTCTAGATATGATAGTGTAATTTGTTGCTTTGACTTGATCGAATCAGACTTAACTAGTGTTTAACTCTTCATTGTGGTTCTCGTAGGATGGACATGGAATAGACTTATATTTGGACATATATATATACAATTATTGTCCTTAGACTCCCAACTTATATCAATAGTACAGTTGATATAGTTGAAGCGCAGTCAAAATATGGTTTTTGGGGATGGAATTTGTGGCGCCAACCTATAGGGTTTATAGTTTTTCTGATCTCTTCTCTACAATCCTCTTCCCGCCGCACCAAGGGAAAAATCCACTCATCAATTGTTTGTAAAATGTTGATGGAGTAGAGGATCCAAATCTAGCTTAACTAAACATTTACCATTTCACATCATAAACAAAGACTAATCAATCCAACTCGATTACTATCACATAAATAGTTTTTCTTATCTTTTTAAATTTAGTATGTTCTTTTAATAAATGTAGAGCATATATATTAGAACCTGGACAAAGGGGGAGCGACACAATATAATACTATTTGCCATTTCTGGATTTTTATTTGGGATAACTTATTTAGGATTCTAACAGTATTTAATGGTTAAGTTTAGCCTTAGTCTCCAAAACATATATAAGGGAGATAAGTGATCTTCAGGGTTAATGGTCACCAATTTATATACATATTAGTCATTCATTCGTGTTGTTTTTATATCGTGATAACATTTGGTGTATTCAGGGCTGTCTTTGAGGGAGGTGGGCGACTCAGTCCCCAAATGTTTTAAATTTTATAATGGTCAGCCCTTTCTAGTCGTTAGATTTATCATCTATTACCTATGCATAAATTAATAATTATTGGGAAAAATATTATGTTAGGATAAGTTTCTGCGATAAGTAGTAGATAAAAGGGAAATAAATGTGTGTGGGTAGGAAATTGGGGAAAGAAGACATGTCTTAAGATATAGTTAAGATGCTTACTAACTTTACAATACTTCTTACTATGTTGGTTTTCACTTTACAAATTCAAGAATCTTTGATCTTGCATAGAATATTAATTCACTATAAATCAGGCATATGTGCATAAATGTAAAAATTTGAATAGACAGAATGTGATAACTGTATAGTAGAAACAATAACTATATGTATTAGGTAATTAGTTTTGTAATATTGTAATCTTATTCTTATTTTTTAGATTGCATTTCTTTTGGATTATAATAATTTTATATTGAGAGCATAGGATAAGAGTAACTGTCGTAATCAAATAATATCATTTTTTCTATAACCGTAACATGATCTATAATTTTATGTAATTATCTATCTAGTATTTTTACATTCTCCTAGTTTGAATGTTAACTAGATGGTTGAACCACTGATCACTAACTCAATTCTTTGGCAGTGTTGTGGTCTGAGATGGTTGTGATAATCTGAGGTTTACACATTATGGTGTACAAGAATTTTGGGTGTAATTACAAGTGTCGTATGGTGGCTCATAGGGGAAAAATAGTTGGTTCAGAGATTATTTGAAGTGTTTCTTTCTCATTTATGAAAGCATTGATTAAACATCATTGCAATGTCTTCAATGGACTAATTACTTAAAATACAAAATAAAATATTCCTTTAGTCACATGCACCTTGTCAGCCCATTATTATTTCTTTAACCATTATAATAATTTTCTTCCATTTAAGAGTAAACTAATTTAGATAAGTTACAGATTTGAAGACAGTTCATTATTACCATATCATTACGACAAAGATCCCCTGTCAGTATAAACTCTTTTCATATCCCTACGAATCAATTATTTTGGAAAATATTATTCATAACAAACTAAGCAGATTTGGAGAGAGTTATAGCCCTTATAGCTCTAAAGGGAAGTTTATTAATAGTCATTACCATGGTACTACTATAAGGCCAAGGAAAGGATCTATAAACTCTAGTCGATTCACTTTGAGCCATTGTGGTTTCATGATTTCTTTTTTATGGAACATATCTATATTTGGGTCATGAAAGAGTAACAACATTTGAATGTACTTGACCGTGAAAGGGTATCCACATGTAGTCTTCTGTGGAAAGCGCCTCTAAGACTCTGTAGCCAAGATTTATATATTATTTCTTTTTGCTATTTTTTAATTGAAGTTATGAGTTCTGATTCATTTCGGGCCCGCTGTTCTGTTTTCATCACATGATTTTGTGTACTTAACTCTGACATCGGGAATGAAAAGCACAAGACAAACATAACTGTTATATATTTTTTGTTCCTGGCAGACTCATTGACGTGTTCCAAGTCAAGTTTTGCAATCTATGGTCTGTCTCTGTCGTTTGACGGGGTGCTACTGTGCTGTTATGGTCGCTTGCAGTTTCTGTCAATCCTTTATTATTCAACTTAAACTTTCACAATTTCCTTACAAAACCAGAGATCTCTCCACTTTATTGGATAAAAAAATGTAACAGCAAGTGCCTTAAACAGGGTGTGAGGCATCACGAACTAGATAGTCTTGGCTCTTCCCAATCTTCCTAGAATGAATGTACCAAACGCTGATTAGTATCATACTAAAACACTAGATAATATCTCAATTTTTTCTTAAACTTCTATTTGATTTGCATATGTGTCTTCCTTTGTGTGTAAATTTTTTTGTCTATCCCTTTCTTTCATTGTTACTTTCTGAGTATTGTTTAGAATTTTGAAATTGAATTTTCTGGCATAACATAATTTTTTCGATTGCATTTTTTGTAGTCTTTTCTAAATAAGAGATTTTCTATTGAAAGAGAAGCCAGTTTGTCCAGACTTGACCCCGAGCGTGGTCATCATTGGCTTGAGGATGCTTCCCCCAATAAGAAGCAAGCTCGTGAAGTTTTTACTAGCGAGAAAATGCCCAGGTATCCTGATCTCAATCTTTCTCTCTGGGATTATAACAGGACTAGTCAATCAGGTGTGTGGATGTACTCTCGTTGCCCACCTGGATTTGTACCTGATCCAGATAAATATGCGAGTCTTGCTTCTAAAAACATCTCAATCAACGGTGCTTCAAATGATGGAAAAGCCAAAGTTGATCAAGTGAGGGACTCTCCAAAGGAGATACCTGTATCTGTGGGACATTCCTATAGTAGGAAAATTAACCTTACACTTTCAATGGGAATGGCCTGTACTGATGGAGTGGGTTCCGACTCTAATAAGGCTGGTGGAAATTTTATGTCAATGAGTCACGCCATTAACAATAGAGATGGAAATTTAGTGCTGATGAGGCAAAATTTCAACAAGGACATCAATAGTAATGCCATGACTGCGGGTCCCAATCTCAAAAATACTAAGGTGGGTATCGTATATTTAAGTGAATCTGCAGCATCTAGCCCCAAAACAGGACGAGCTCAAAAGAATAAGGAGAAGATGATGCCTAAAACTAAGAGGCTCCTTCCAAATATCTTTCCTTCAAATGTTAAAGCCTTGTTATCGACTGGTATACTTGACGGAGTTCCTGTGAAGTATGTTTCCTGGTCATCTGATGTAAGTCGTATTTTTTATGTTCACATCCCTACTAATTGAGTTTTTATAATTAATATTTATTTTTTAGTTTCTACATAATGTTGTCAATTTGTGGTTGCAGAAGAATCTTCTTGCAATTATAAAAGGGGCGGGTTATATGTGTGGCTGCAAGGACTGCAACTTCTCCAAGGTAAGCAACAATGCTTGTATTTTCCTCTTTTTTCTTTTTAATACAATGTACATCTTATCCCCATTTGATTAAGGATGAAATTTTTGTCACCTGGGTAAGTGTTCACATTCTAATTATGAGAATTTGGACAAAATAGAACATATTTTATCTTCGACTTGGTGAAAATAATTTTCATCATTTTAATGTCAACTCATCCAACTGGGCTCCCATCAATTGTTTTCTTTTGAAGGTTGTTTATGCTTTTGAGTTGGAGGGTCATGCTGGAGGGAAGACCAAGCACCCAAATCAACACATCTACTTTGAAAACGGAAAGACAATTTATGCTGCAGTCCGAAAGCTTCAGAAAACTCCATGGGAGGAGCTGTTTGATGTAATTCGAACTCTAACTGGATCTCCCGTGAATGAGAAAAATTTCACTGCATGGAAAGGTAATCTATTATTATAGTTTCATTTAAAACAATATTTATATAAAAATGTGCGATTTTTTTTTTTGTTTCTCTCATGCAAACCTTATTCATTTTTTTCTTCTCAGCATTCAATGAAGTTACATATCGCGAGCCTTAGAGAATATATGGAAAGGATGAATTGGCCCCACCATCTTAATTCTAGAGATTTGTAGCTTTCCCATCTTTATGAGGCATTTAAATAACTAGTCTGCGGCGCATTGCTGGAATTCTTAGTTATCTTCAGATTATGGTTTGGAACTTTAATCAGTTGTGTTGGAAATAAGCTTTCGAAGACACTCAAATAGTATTACAAAGAAGAAAATACTCTTACAACTTAACTTCTCTCTATTACAACTAATAAGCGTTTCTTATTATCTTCCTTGTTATTTGATGATTCTAAGAACTCAATGATGATTCCACTTATTCAGCCATTATGAAGCACTACGAAAAAATAAACATACCTTACCTAACTTAGGATGCTTCTAGGAAATTTGTTGATAAATATAAAAATAAGTTTATATTTTAACACCCCCTCTTAAACTTGTTTTGCTATGCCAAGAGAATTTCTTAATCTGACAAAGTCCTCATACTTCAGTGTCTTGTAAAGATATCGGCAATTTGATCTCGAGATTTTACGTACCTCAGTTTCACATCTTTTCTTGTAATACATTCTCTTATGTAATGGGAACGAGTATCGATATTCTTGCTTCAATCATGGAAAAATGGATTCTTTGCCACGACTATCGCTGACTTGTTATCAACACAAATCTCTATTGTCTCCTCTTGTGACAAACCCAGTTCCTTCAGCGAAATTTTGAGCCAAATTGCATGACAAACACATGATGTAGCGGATACATATTCAGCATCACAAGTAGAGAGTGTGACAATTGGTTGGTTCTTTGACATCCATATGAAAACGGTGTCTCCCATGAAGAACACGAACCCCGTGGTGCTCTTTCTATCATCTGTATCTCCACCCCAATCGTTATCGCTATAACCAACAAGCTTGTGATCATTAGAAAAAGAGTATAATAAACCAAAGTCAATTGTACCTCTGAGATAGTGAAGAATTCTTTTTGCAGCCTTAAAATGCGAGGTTGTTGGGGTTTCCATGTATCGACTTACAAGTCCAACTGCGTAGAGGATGTCAGGTCGTGTACAAGTTAGGTAGTGCAAACTTCCAACCAAACTTTTGAAGAAAGTTGGATCTACATTTTCGCCTTCCTCATTCCTTGATAGCTTAATTGGCTTGCAGTCATTCATCTTGAACTTCTTGAGGATCTCCTTTGTGTAGCCTTCCTGTGAGATGAAAATTCCTTCTTCTTGTTTTTTAACTTCAACGCCAAGATAGTACGCCATTAGCCCAATATATGTCATCTCGAACTCTTTCGTCATTGCTTTTTTGAAGTCATTGAACATGTTTAGGTTGTTTTCGATAAAAATCAAATCATACACATATAAGCACATGATCAAAACATCTCTATATTTGATCTTAATATATATAGCGTGCTCGTATGGACATTTGCTGAAACCATTCTCTTGAAAGTACTTATCAATACAACTATTCCACGCCCTTGGTGCTTACTTTAACCCGTAGAGAGCTTTCTTCAGCTTCAAAACTTTGTCTTCATGTCCCTTTGCTACATATCTCAAAGGTTGCTCGATGTAGACTTCTTCTTCAAGTATTCCATTTAGAAATGCAGACTTTACATCCAACTAATAAATCTTCCACTTATTTTGAGCTGCTAGGGAGATAATTAATCTCACAGTTTCTAAGTGGGCAACGGGAACAAATACCTCATCGTAGTTAATTCTAGCTCTTTGACTATATCCTTTTATGACTAGCCTCGCCCTGTGTCTTTCTATTTCTCCCATAGCATTCCTCTTTATTTTGTACACCCATTTTACACTGATAGCCTTCTGACCTTTTGGAAGTGAAACCTTTTGGAAGTGAAGCGAGTTCCCAAGTGTCATTCTTCTCAATGGCCCTGATTTCTTCGTTCATCGCATCTCTCTATTGCTTATCTTGTGCATCTTCTTAGAACTTTATTGGTTCACAATCAGTAAAGAGGCAGAAGAGTGTAAGATTATTATGTCTTTCGATTACTTCATAGAGATCATGTAGATTTCTTGTGCGGGGAATAACTCTTTCGTTGAAAGTTTCACTTGACGATGGTGATGAGTCTCCATGAGTTGTTTATGTTGGTGAGGTAAGTGGAGTAGTGGAGTAGTGGTCTCTTGTTTAACTTGTCCTTTTTTCTCTATCATGGTTTCTTCATTCTCTTTTTCAAAGTTGGGAAAGAAGTTGAAATCATCTATATCTGAGTCGAAATTAAATTCTCCCTCTTCATCAAATATCACATCTCGGTTAATTACAATCTTCCCATTATTAGGATTGTACAATTTATAACCTTTGGAGTTGTTATCGTAGCTAATGAAGATGAACTTCTCACTTTTGTCATTAAGTTTGGTTCTTCTCTCGTCTGGTACATGTACATGGGCTATGCTCCCAAAAACTCTCAGATGGGAGATACCCGACTTTCTTGCTTTTGAGCATACTCTGAGCTATGTTGAGGATAGTTCGATTCTTTCTTTTCGCTACTCCATTTTGCTGAAGGGATCGAGTAATTGTCATTGGTCGATGAATTCCATTTGCTTCCTAAAATTCTTGAAATTCACTAGAAGTAAATTCTCCTCCTCGATCAAATCTCATTGCCTTGATCTTACGGCCACTCTCCTTTTCTACGACAGGTTTGAACTTCTTGAATATTTCAAAAACTTCTTATTTCTGCTTCAAGAAATATAACCAGGTTTTTCTTGAAAAATCATCAATGAATAGAAGGAAATAATTATTTTTACTGAGAGAGCTTGGCTTGATCGGACCGCATACATCGGTATGGATTAGCTCGAGTGGATTCTTAGCTCTTGAGTCTGACTCCTTTGGAAAAAAAATTCTGAATTACTTCCCAAGTAAACATCCTTAGCACAGTTGGTCAGGATGATTAATGCAAGGTAAGCCTCTCACCATTTCCTTCTTGGATAATATCTCCAATCCTCTAAAGTTGAGATGCCCAAATCGAAGATGCCATAGCCACAATATATCTTTATAACATACATTTAGACACTTTGCAACATCGTTTTGAATATTCAAAGGGAACATTCTATTCTTTGACATTTGTACCTTGGAAATTAAATCTCCTTTGTCATCTCTTATAAAAAGACTACAATTTTTCATATGGATATCATAGCCTTTTTCTAAGAGTTGACCCAAACTCAAGATGTTTCTTTTCATATTAGGCACATAGTAGACATTTGAAATTAATTGGGTGACTACCATCTTTTGCACGAATAAGGATGTTACCTTTTCCTTTCACCGATATTGTGGAATCATATCCGAATGAGACATTTTTGCTTACTGACTCGTCTAACTCCACGAACATGTCTTTCCTTCTACATATGTGATTGCTTGCACCGCTGTCAAGAAACCAGGAATTTTCTTGGCTACCATCAGTCTCCTTCCATGCTAGAAGAAGAAGATTTTCTTTCTCATTTGTCTTCGCCTCCACATAATTGGCCTTCTCATTAACTCTATTATTGGGTGCTATGCATTTTGAAGCATAATGCCCAAACTTTTGACAATTATAACATTGAACTTGAGATTTTTCATATCTCAAATTAGGATTGCCTCTTCCACGACCTCGTGTTGAGATTTTCCCTCTCTTGTAGTTTTTATTGGAATTATAGTTATTGGAATTGTAGTTGTTAGAATTTTAACCTCGTCCACGTCCGTAACCTCATCCTCGACCACGACCTCTTCCACGTTGGCTTCTATCGTTGTTGAAACTTTCTTCTTTCTTTGTCAGATAGAGTTCTATCTTAAGAACTTGTTCCACAATATCTTACTTTTTCTCCTTCTTCTTCTCTTCGTATGCTTTCAATGATCCTATTAGTTTTTTGACTGTCAACTCATTCAAGTATTTAGTTTCTTTGATCGTCGTAACATTGTACTCGAATTTTGGATCTAACGAGCGGAGTATCTTCTCCATGATAATCACATATTCTAACTTCTCGACATTTCTTTTTAATTGATTGGAAACAGCTAAGACTCTTGAAAAGTAGTCGGAGATAGACTCGGACACTTTCATATGTAGAGATTCGAAATCACCTCTTAAAGTTTGAAGACGAACTTTCTTCACTTATTCGGCTCCTTTGTAAGAGGTTTGCAGTTTCTCCCACGCTTGCTTGGCGGAGATTGAACTTGAAATCTTCTCGAAACCATCATCATTTAATGCTTGATAGATGAAATAAAGATCTTTCTTGTGTCTCTTTATTGAGTCTTTCAAAATCTCCTTTTGAGTTTTGTTTAAGAAAACTTCATTTTCTGGCTCACTGTAACCTCTCTCCACGACTTCTAAAACATCGTGTGCACCCAAAAGTGCCTTTATCTTAATACTACAATTATCATAGTTGTTGTTGTTGAGTATCGGGAGTTGAAAGGATGCCATACCACCATTTGCCATAATTATAGTGAGAATTTGGAGATTTTAATTGCGCATATGGATTCGGAATGCCCAAAAACCTTAAGAAGAATGTGGACCAAAAAAATTAAAATCTGGTCAAAGTTAACAGTCAAAGTCGTCAAAGTCAATGGTCAATAGTCAAAGTCAACATTTGGTCAACGGTCAGCCTTTGGTCAAGGGTCGACAGCTCGATCAAGCAGCTCAAACAAGCTTCACGCCTCGATCAACAGTCTTCACGGCTCGGTCAACTCGGCTCCAACTCGGATGATTTGGCTAACTCGGTGAGTTAACTCACTTTCTGGAAGCAACGTTTTGGTGAGATGTGGTGGTGCGTCTGACCTCTGATCGGGATGAATCTGGCAACATTGGATTCTTCTCGTCAAGAGCTTCGATTTGATATGCTATAGTGTATACTTTGAAACAAATTTCCAGTTGCTCTGATACTACTTTATTGGAAATAAGCCTTCAAAGACAGTCACACAACGATCTTATATTTAGCACTCAAATTGTATTACAAAGAAGAAAATACTCTTACAACTTAACTTCTCTCTATTACAACTAATAAGATTTTCTTATTATCTTCCTTGTTATTTGATTATTCTAAGAACTCAAGGATGATGGATATTTATACTTGAAGAAAATCAATTTCTACCACACAATGTGGTTCAAACTAAATTAATACAAATATTCATAAGCCACACAATTTTCTTCCGCTTATTCAGCCATTATGAAGCACTAAGAATAAATAAACACGCCTTACCTAACTTAGGATCCTTCTAGGAAATTAGTTGATAAATATAAAAACAAGTTTATATTTCAACAAGTTGGTCTAGCTCTCGAAATTTGAACCAACCCTCTAAATTGTTGTAACTTTTCTAGAAATAGAGTTTAATGTATTTAGATTCATATCATATTATTAGTATTTAAATGAACCAATCATTGGTGGTGGCATCAGTGATTTAACTCACGTCACACTGACCTTATCGTTCATGTTTGATGTCCAAACCAGTAATAAGGTAATTTCTCCACATAGGGTGTGAGAGCTTGTTACTCTTACAATATTATGTATTTGTAGTACATTTTGTTTCTGAGTGATTACCAATACAAGACATGTGGTGCCTTACGTGTATAATAATTTTTCTCATATACTATACCTTGCCTCAAGTTTCACAAGTTCATTTCAAATTCCGATTATGTTCTTATAAATTTAACATTATAAGAAATGTCATCACTTAATATTAACGTGATTTGTGTACTGGTGAATTTTTTTTAATGTACAAAATTAAGAGTATGAAATTATTTTCTAATTTAAAATTTCAAATTATTTTCTAATTTAAATTTAGAATTATTTTGGACTATCTAAGAGAAATATAGTGAGCTCAAACAAAGCTTAGACTTAGTTATTTTGTTGGTTGTTTTGAGAGACTAATTCGCAATTATCTTCTTAGTTCGTCTCTAATGGGGCTTTCTTTCTTTACAATTTTTTTATTACCAAAATGTAAAATGCTACCAACTTTCTCCCATAGACATTGTTATCTTTATCCGTATATAACGTTATAGGGTAAATAATGACATGTTTTCTCTCTTTCCAATAAGACATATTTCAATAGTTCGTTGGGGGACTGCGGTTCATTTTCTACAAAATTTTAAAGTAAATTATTTAAATGCACTATAGTGATAACAGGTACAGTAGTACTTATTTCAAGGATTATAATAATATGATCAATGCATGTACAATACCACGAATCAGAAAAGATAATAACTCATCAACCACACACTTCCAACTTGTCATAGACGTGAACTGATTTTTCAGAAACCAAGAATGTCACGTTTGGTAACCCTGAAAACAACTACAATACGAGTAAATAACAAGTTGATACTCACTTAATCAATCCAAATAAGTATCAACAAATTCCAAAAAACAATGAATTAAACCTTTCTTGCAATTACCCTTTAACATGCCAGAATGTCTCTAACATGGCCATGCTCAGGTCTTCTCCTTGCCTTGCCATCAACCCCTAAGAATACATACATATATAAAGGGTTGAGTGGAAATGTACAGTAGAGAATACTAACAAGGGTTAACTTTTTAATAAAATAAATAAATGCACGCTGTTAAGCTTTTGTGATTAATTAACAATTTAAACTGGAGGAGTTTTTTCCCGAGTTCCTATAAAAGACTAGTGTTTTTTACTTTTACGTATATAACCTCACGTTGATGTTTTACAAACCACGAATATATTTTTACATACATAAATGATTTTTTACTTTCTAATTCTTTTAGACTTTGGTGCCTTTTTCATCGGCATATGGTTAAACTTAATCCACTTAAGGTAACTTTCAGTGAAGATTATTAGAGTTTTATTTAGCATTAAGGGTACTTTAGTATTTTCCCTTTTATTTTATTATTAGGTGGTTGTGGTAGGACATATATTCTCTTTTCTTCTTTTCATTGTATTGTATTCTAGTTTATGTCAAGATGAAACCCTAGCCCATCTTTTTCTCCTTTTCATTTGATTGTAGATATTTGATATATTATCATGGTATCAGAGCGGGATCAAATCTTAATCTCATCAACACAGTCCTCCCGTTTGTTTGATTAATTATTTAGTTCGTTCTATTTGGTTCTATTTGGGTACTGCTTGATTGTTTATTTTCGCAATGGCTGGTGAAAGAAATGATTCGCTGCAATCAATTAGTGTCAAATTAGATGGAAAAAATTATACGCATTAGAGTTATGTTATGAAGAATTTTTTGAAAGGATAGAAGCTTTGGGGTTACATTAATGGCATTTTGAGTAAGCCTAACGATAAGACGAACGCTGAAAAATATGCAGATTTATTGGATTTTTGGGAGGCAAACAACTCAAAAATCATCACTTGGATCAACAACTCTGTTGCACCTTCCATAGGTATGCAGTTGGCTAAGTATGATTATGTAAAGGATGTTTGGTATCATTTCGGCATATTGTATTCACAATCTAATTTCGCAAAAAAGTACCAGTTAGAGTGCAATATTCGGGCTCTTGAGCAAACAAATTGAGTATCCATGAGTTCTATTCTGCAATAACGGATCTATGGAATCAGTTGGCTCTCACAGAGTCAGCTGAATTATGGGCCTTTGCACCATATGTTCCCAATAGGGAGGAACAATGTCTGGTTCAATTTCTGAGGGCATTGCGTGATGATTTTAAGGGTCTTCGTGGGTTGATTCTTCATCATAGCCCACTTCTAACTGTTGATTCCGTTGTTCACGAGTTATTAGCCGAGGAGATTTGTCTCAAAACTCAGTCAGGGAAGTAATTTTGTCGGACCCTAATCCACCTGTTTTCGTAGCCTCCTCTTGGCCAATTTCTAGTAATCAGAACAAGCCTTATTCAAGAGTTGCAAGTGATGAATGTAGCTACTGTAAGGAGAGGGGTCATTGGAAGTCTCAGTACCCTAAGTTGCGAGCACAATAATAAGAATCAAATAGTCGACCACCTCAGCAATAGTTTTCTACTTGGAAATCCAACAACCAATCTCATCAGCGTTCATATAGGCCTTCACAGCCTAATACTACATTAGTTGTACCGCCATCAGGATCATTTGCATCAGGTTCTTCATCATTAACTCCATCCATGTCTTCTCTTGCTGAGCAGTTTCAAAAGTTTCTTGCCACACAGCCTCATGCCATGTCCATCTCTTCATCAGGTAAGTCTTCAGGTATTTGGATTCTAGACTTCGGCGCTTCTAATCAAATGTCACCAAATTTTTCCTCTTTTGGTTCTTTTTGTCCCACTTCTTCATTGTTCGTTATGACTGCTGATGGTACTCTCATGCCCTTAACGGGTGTTAGGACTATTGACGTACCCAACTTATCTCTCTCCAATGTTTACCACATTCCTAATCTTACAATGAATCTTGTTTCTGTTGGTAAACTATGTGATGCCGATTACTAAGTTTCCTTTTCTTCTACCTTTTCTTATGTGCAGGATCCACAGTCTCAAAAGGTGATTGGGATAGGCCGTAGGCAGGGGGGATTATACATCATGGAGAAACTCAATGTATCAATGGTGGCAACTTCCAATGTTGACATTTCATCCTTTCATTTGAGTTTTGATTCGTCTATCTTTTATTTATGGCACTCTTATCTTGGTCATGTCTCAGGGTAACGATTAAAATATTTGGCTTGTATAGGAAAATTAGGTAATTTTCATTGTCATAATATCTCTGATTGTAGCAGTTGTAAACTTGCAAAATTTTCAACTTTACCGTTTAATAGAAGTATTTCGTCTACTTTTGCACCCTTTGATCTTATTCATTCTGATGTGTGGGGACCGTCTCCTATTATTATACGAGGAGGGTCTCGATATTATGTCTCCTTTATTGATGACTATATGCGTTACTGTTGGGGTTTTCTCATGAAATGACGTTCGGATTTTTTTGATATTTGTAATAAATTTCGTGCCTTTGTCAAAACTCAACATTCTACTATTATCAAGTGTTTTAGATGCGATTTGGGTGGGGAATATACTGCTCAAAATTTCGGTGAGTTGTTTGATTTACATGGAAGTATTTACCACTCATCTTGTACTGACACTCCTGAGCAAAATGGTGTTACTGAAAGGAAACATAGGCACATTGTTGAAACTGCTCGCTCTCTTTTATTATCTGCATATTTCCCTAGTGAGTTTTGGGGAGAGGTTGTCCTTACTACTGTCAATCTGATTAATAAGATTCTGACCTCTCATTGCGCATGTTTGTCACCTTTTGAAAAGTTGTATGGGTCTGCCCCTGATTATTCTTCCTTAAAGGTGTTTGGCTGTATTTGTTTTGTTCTTCGACCTCATGTGGAACATACCAAATTATCTCCAAAGTCACTTATTTGTGTCTTTCTTGGTTATGGTGAGAGTCAAAAGGGATATCGTTGTTATGATTCAATTACTAAAAAATTATGTCTCTCGCCATGTTGTGTTTCTTCAGCATGTCCCGTTCTTTTATATTCCTGATAGACCTCATGAACTCACTAAATCTGATCTCTTCAATATTGATCCATTCTCTGATAATGATGAGAGTGTGCCATCTGAAGCACCTTGCACCACCGACAGTGTGCCACCCTATGTTCCTTTTGTTCCTATTATTTCTACTGAAGCAGGTACTTTGCTATTCGATGTTCCTGATTCTCCGCCTTCTCGTGTGGCCACCCGAGCACCTACTGAAACGGTGGAACCTACTTCTCACTATCTAAAACATCCACATAAGTCCACTCAGTCACCAGATTTTGTTTATTCATGTTATTCGAATTCTTTTGCTTCATTTTTATCCTCTATTCACTGCCTCTCTGAGCCTTTGTCTTATAAAGAGGCAGTTCTTAATCCTCTTTGGCAGCAGGCTATGGCTGAGGAACTCTCTGCTTTGCATTAGACAGATACTTGGAGTTTGGTCCCCTTACCTGCTGGTAAGCGGGAAATTGGATCTCGTTGGGTATATAAAATAAAAACCAGGTTAGATGGGTCAATTGAGTAGTACAAAGCAAGATTGGTTGCTCAGGGTTTTTCTCAGCAATATGGTATGGATTATGATGAAACCTTTGCTCCTATTGCGAAATTGACTACTATTCTACTCTTATTTTTGTTGCATTTGTACATCAGTGGCATATATCACAAATGGATGTTAAAAATGCATTCTTGAATGGAGATCTTCATGAGGAGGTTTATATGACTCCTCTTCCGGGTGTTCCACATGGTCCTGGTGAAGTTTGTAGGCTTAAGAAAGCCTTATATGGTCTCAAACAGGCACCACGGGCTTGGTTTGAGATGTTTTATACCGTGATTACCTCTCTTGGGTTCATTCCAAGTGAGAATGATTCAGATCTCTTTATCGGGTGCACCATGGGTGTTCGTATTCTGGTCTCTTTGTATGTTGATGATATGATTATTACTGGGGATGATGTTTGTGGAATTACAACGTTGAAGTCTGAATTATCTCGTTGTTTTGAGATGAAGGATTTGGGCCCCTACGTTACTTTTTGGGTATTGAGGTAGCTCATTCTCCAAAGGGTTATCTTCTCTCACAGTCTAAGTACATCGGGGACATTCTTGATCATGCTCGCCTCACTGATACTGAGATTGTTGATACCCTTCTGGAGCCTAATGTTCATCTTTCCCCGTATGATGGTGTTCTTTTTCCTGATCTCATCATATATTGCACTATTGTGGGCAGCTTGGCTTATCTCACTATTACTCGTCCAGATATAGCTCATGACGTCCATGTTCTTAGTCAGTTTGTTACTTCTCCTACTATAGTTCATTGGGCAGCTGCTCATCGTATATTGCGATACTTGAGAGGCACTCAATTTCAGAGTCTTTTACTTCCTTCATCTTCTTCTTTGGATCTGCGTTCATACTCTAATGTTGATTGGTCCAGTGGTCCTACAGATCGCAAATCAGTTACTAGATTTTGTGTGTTTCTGGGTGATTCTCTTGTTTCTTGGAAGAGCAAAACGCAAGATGTTATTTTTGTATCTTCCACGGAAGTCGAGTATCGTGCTATGACTTCTACCACTCGCGAGATTATTTGGCTACGTCGGTTACTTACAGATATGGGTGTCTCTCTTTCTCAGCCCACTCCTATGTACTATGATAATAAGAGTGCTATTAATATTGCTCACCACTCGGTTTTTCATGAGAGGACTAAGCACGTCTGGATTGATTGTCATATCACTCATCATCATCTTATGCATGGCGCCATTACTTTGCCTTTTGTTTCTTCTTCCGTATAGATAGCTGATTTATTTACGAAGTCTCATCCAGTTCAGCATTTTTATTTTTTGGTTGGCAAACTCTCAATGCTTCTCGCTGTAGCATCGTGGGTTTGAGGGGGGATATTAGAGTTTTATTTAGTATTAAGGGTACTTTAGTATTTTCCCTTTAATTTTATTATTAGGTAGCTGTAGTAGGACATATATTCTCTTTTCTTCGTTTCAATGTATTGTATTCTAATTTATGTCAAGATGAAACCCTAGCCCCTCTTTTTCTCTTTTCCATCTGATTGTAGATCTTTTATATATTATCAAAGATAAGTACCATATTCTAAAACAACGTAAAAAAAAGCAATTTAGTGACATGCCAAAGAAAAAAAGAAAAAACCAATTTTACACTTCAGATGGTGAAGACATATATAGACCACAAAAGATATTTTACAAAGCAACCGTGAACTAAGCACTATAGTTTTAAAACAGGGGGTGAGGAGGGCGTTAAAGTTTCAAAATACTAATATTTTATTATTTATTAATTACATACACTTCTATTAACAAATGAGAATGTTAATCACAAGTTGGGAACTTAAATGCATATGATACCATGTGCTATACAATTTATTTACCAAGGTTACCCGTATTCCCCTTTTTTGCATGTGGTCGATGTTTTAAGTAGGATGATTTAGAATGACACAAATAGTGGTTTGGTAGAAGATTCAAAGTTGGTAGAGAACAACTAGAGGTTTGCCATTTGCAATCTGCTGATTATTTCATTTTTTTTCTTCTTTCGAGTGTTCTAAGTTTTAAATTATTGTGTCTTGCATTACTTATGTTTGTGATTCATCGACTTTATGTTCAATGTCCCAAATTAATAGTTGTTTCCAAAAATAGTATATAAAATTAGGTAATAACAATGTCACTCATTCAAAATAATATCATTAGAAACAAAGTATCCAAGTGCATGTCTTGCATTTGTAAAAACTTACCATCTTTAGGAGGTTTTACTTCCTCTCCTATAAAATTGGGGTTAAAGTGGCTAACTTAATTGAAAAGAGTAAGAAACTTCCTTTGAGGTAGTGGGGGAGAAAGTAAAAAAAGATTAATTAGTTGATTGACATGAGGTCTCAAATAAAAAACAAAAGAGGGGGGGGGGGGTGTTAGGCATTGGTAATCTAATATTAAGGAACAAATCTATTTTGAGAACAAAGATTGTGGAAACTTCCTAGAGAAAGAGATTCTCTTTGGTGAAAAATCATTGGTTTTAGAAAGGGGTCGAGAATTTTCTTTTGGGAAGATGTCTGGAGTCCAGATCTATTTTTTCATCTCTTGGTACATGCAATCTAGTCCAGTGTACCTAGAACACAATTCATCGATTAAATACAATGAACTCTACTAAACACACTCAGAAAGAATCCCATTAGTGTAGAAAACACTTGATCGATCTTACATCGTAAGGTACGCATTCAACTCAACTTCTCAACCTCATATATTTTTTTCAAGCTCGCCTCAACCATATAAAGGTTGACCATACAAGCAACTGATAAGTCTTCATCGCAAATAAGGTTTAAATTAATCCATTCATGAAAAGTCTTACCTTGACTATTCGAACACTCAATGATAAGTTTCTTTTCTTGGCCCAAGTATCAAATTTTACAATCTAAGTCTGTCAAAAGAAAAAGCCACTCAAGTTGCTATGTTGATGATCCCAGTGCATAATCTTCCCTTACTCGAGGCTCGAGAAACACAATCAAACCTCGTGTTTCTCTAGAACACTGCAAATACTGTTGGCCTACTGAAGATTTGTGGCTCGAAATTATTTACAAAAATCTGCTTGAGATTGTTTACAAAGAAGCACTGTTCTAAAAAATCTATCCAGGCTTGAGGCTTGGGAGAAATGCCCCGCCTTAAGATTTTTACGCCTTATTCTTGGTAAAACCCTTGAGGCGCATTTTTTTCTAAAAATAACAATGCTTTAGTGGAACAATATCGTCTTTTAAAGATTTTTTTTACAAACTGGACCATTATCTCATCCAAAATAATCAAATAATATTTTAATTTGTAAATATTCAGACATATTTTTATGATATGTACAATTTTAGTATTTTAATAGCCTTGTTATGGTTAAAAAATATTAAAACATATTAAGAAGGCCTAAACGCCTTTTGGGAATTGATCAAATCTTTGCTCATCTATTAGACATCTCGGAATATTGCAAAGATGTCTTAGAATCACATATAAAGGAGATGGACTTGAATACATGGATGCACCAAGTAAGCGGAAAATAATTTCGTTTCCTTTTGAAAATAATTTGGCATCTATATGAATTAGTAGTGCCTATACAATTTTCAAGCACTTTTGAGAGCATATGCAAACCCCCTCTTTTAACAATAATGGATGATGAGAGGAAAAATAATTATAAGCTACATATAATTCTATCCAATGATTTTTAGTGCAGGAAATGTAAGCATAAGAAACATAGAAGATAAAAGAAAACCTTGGCACGTGGATGATCCTATGTAAGATGGAAAGAAAATCGAGCACTCTATAAACCTGAAAAAAACAAGTAAAAGGTGTAACAAGAGGACAATTATAGTACACTGAAGCGAAGATAATATAATAGGATTAATGGTTGAAATACATGTCACCTTTTAAGAATCAGCGTCAAATAATGAAGGTAAATCAGAAAGACGATAACAAATCAGTAATATTATAGGTTGCAGGAGTAGGGAGCACTATCTTTAAGGCATGCGATGCAGACAGTGAAACCCCGAAACATGTCTTGTATCACCACTAGTGTCTGAATAAATGACAATGATATCATTAGAAAAACAAAAATGAAACACATAGTGGGATTATACACAGAAAAATGCATAACTTTGTATTGTCCCCATTCCTCACCTGATGTCACCGTTTAAATTTTTGCTCTTTTTCTTATGGGAAATTATGGCTTTGCACCCTATTTTTTATCCATATTTTTGTGTTTTCAACCACATATTAAACTCTTGTATTTGCACCCTGTTGTTATAACAGAGGTCCAAAATGCAAAGATTGTATAAGAATTTTTTAAACTTGCACCCTATGTTAATATGTTTTGCCGTTGGTATGACGTGAATAATGAATATATAGTAAGGTGCAAATAATCAAAATATAGTACAATACATAGTGTGAACAGTCAAATTTTGCTATGAGGGAGGGGGGAGGAAGGGGGGTTTTGTATGCATGATATATTAAGAGGAACCATGTACACTGATAACACAATCTAAAATAATGTGCAATTTTTCCAAGTTGTGTGTCAATTGCGCGAGCAACTTCTCAGTGTTATCAGTATATAAGTACAAATTAATCTTTCCTTATGAGGAAAACTAATGTCCCAACCGCCAACTTTCAAAGAGCACTCAACATGGGCATTCCATTCTTCCAAAGCCAGACATCTTACTTTGGTAATAATAGATCGTTCTCGTATGCAGGAAAAAAAAAAGGGAAAAATATGCATTTCATATTTTGGTAAATTACACTAACCTTCTAGTTCTTATTGTTAGTTGTTAGAGATAATTACATACACCTTCCTCTTGTTTTATATATTACACACCGTCTTGTTTTGAATACTACAATCGTGTAATACCCCGTGATTTTTGGGACTGGGAATTTAATTTAGTTGGGAGAAATAATATTTATTTAAATTGGAGAATTTTAAATTGGGCAATTGAGGTCAAAATTTGAGAATGTTACAAAGTATTTCGAATGATGATTCTGAGTGCGCGGTTGATCCCGGATGGGTCGAGATAGTCAAAATGACTGTACTAGTTTTATTTAGGTTCCGAAATATTTTAAGTTGGTTTGACTCGAATTGGAGTAAACGAGTCATTTAAAGTGTGTATTATCATTTAAAGTTGGGTAATTGAGAGATGAGGCTTAAGTAGGGCTCGTGAGAAGCCAATCTCATTTGTGAGAAAGAGAAACCCCTAGAGAGAGAGAGAAGAGGAAAGGAAGAGAGAAAAGTGAAGAAAAGCTTGGGGATTCCGGCCAATACGCGAGTTTGAGGAAGATTCAACCTCTATAACTTTGAGGCAAGTGATTAAACTTGCTAAATACTTTATGTGTGTCATTTATTTCATGATTTGTGGAGAAAAATGTGAATTTTGGGTGTATATGTCAAAAACCTAGATTTTAGTTAAATCTTGCATTTGAGGTGTATGTATGAATTTGAGGTTGTATAATTAGTTGGGTTGAGTTGTAGTATAAGTTTTAATGTTAGAAATATGATTGGGATGAAGATTTATGGTTAGAGGATGGTATTTTGGGGTTTTTGGAGAGTTAGGTTTCTTCCAAAATGAAGGTTGGCCGAATTATCTGGTATGGTCGGTCGACCGCGGCCAGGAAGCCGGTCGACCGCGCCTCAAAGGAAAAGCCTACTGCTTCCTTCCCATGGTAAATTCCAGAACCGCGGTCGACCGGGGGTCAGGGGTCGGTCGACCGGTACTCTGTTTCTAGCCCAAGAATGGGATATTATTCCCACCCCTTTTCTTTTGGGTCTAAAACTTAGGGACCTTCTTAGTTGATGTATTATTGAGGGTTAGGTCATAATACCAAGAGATTAATATCTTAGGATAGTAAGGCGGTATTCGGTCATATTTTAGGAATGGCTTATGAGAAGTATGTTTTGGGGAGATTTTCAGGGAATTTCACATGTGAAGAAATATTGGGGGTCATATCGGGTTATATCGAGAGAGTATAAATTCAAATTATCGTGTTAACTTAGTGGGGAGTCATATTCGCACTGGGATTTCCATTTGGAGAAATTATGGGTCAACAAGAGAGAAGTAGTGTACGCTTAGTGACGTTTGACTTTAGGACCTAGTCACAAATGCGGTAACGTTAAAGGTTCATAGGAATAACTGAACCGAAATCTGAATTTAGAAGGATTCAAGGTATCACCGACTAATAATCTGTGTTCGCACTTTTAGCCAGGATAATTATCGTATAACCATGTGCCTATGGATGAGTAAATTTCAAGTGAGAGATCGTATTATAAAATTTATTGGGAAGGTATGCGTTATAACAACGGTTAGTATAATGAGAGTTATACCGAAGTCATTTCTTTCATACATACGGATGTGAGATATTATGTATATATATGTATGGCGTAAATGTATATACCTTGCGTGATAGTTTATGTATAGATGATGTGATTGCATATATATCTAGTGTGAATGATATATACTTATTGTGTGAGCATACCCTCCGGTGCTATTATGGAAAGTTGCGCGATGTGAGTGAAGCCCCTTGCTTGAGGAGCAGGGAGCGTATAGTCCCAGGTCATAGTCGTCCCTCACTTATTGTGCGATTTTTATTCTGGGTGAGAAGTCTTGGATATGAGTCGTTCTCACTTTCAGGTTCGAAACTATGACCGCTTCCTATACGTTGTGATTTGTTTTTGATATTTCGTGTTTTGTTAATTTAAAAGCGGTAATTTCGATAAATCGGTTTTTAAAACGCTTAAACCAAAACCAACCACAAAAAAATCGATAATTTCGTTTTCGGTAGTTTCGATTTTCGGTAAGTAAAAAATGTAAACCATTACCACTTTTTTCCGTTACGAAACGGTACGATACGAATTTTTACCGTACCACGAACACCCCTAGATTAAACAAATACATAATACTCTTTAGAACAAAAATCAATCACACTTTTCGAGCACGTTGGTGAAGATTTAAATCCTAATTACTCCTATCATCTCCTCAATTTAAGGATAATGCTCTCCTTGGTATTTTAAAAGTGATATATAAAATTAAGTGAAGCTACCCACCCCAAATATAATAACCATGGGAGAGCAATTAATCAAATGGTGAGTTCAAAAGGTATTCACAATTCTTTAGAGATTAAATTTGTATTTTAATACACTTTATTTCGGGATCCTTAATTTGCAACCGAGATAGGAGGAGTGCAAATCTCCCCAAAAACAGGAATAAATCTAACTTATATTTTCCAGACCTTTCAGGAACCTACATTCAACCTTTTTATCAAGAAAAAGGTACCATTATTAAATTCAAGGGAATTTTCTTTTCAAAAGAACTTTAATAAGGAAATAGTATGGAGTAGCAAACTACATTAACTGTTATTTAAATTTTTGGTCCAGGGGTAGTCCCCATTGCTGATCAATAGCAATAGAAAAGAAGATCAAGTAAAGAAAAATGAAACAAATAATTAATTTGGTTCATCTCCTCATGCTTCAGCTGCAATCTCACGCTCCAGATGTTGGCTGGCTTTTTCAAAGGACAAAATTTGTTGCATGAGTGGAAAGCTTGGCTACGTTCTCTTCATGTATATTGGGTGGAACCTTCTCCTCGTAACCAAAAGAATTCATCATCTTTTCTAGGCCATCCCTTTGCCTGGAAAACAACAATATATATATATATATATATATATCAGAAAGGATCTCATGCATACCCAGTTTGCATACCCTTCGTGCGGACCATTTTTTTAAAATAGTAAAAAAATTTATTTCGGGCTGATTTTTTTTTTATAGTTTCTAAACATTTCAATAGGACCATAAAAAAAAATTCAACTCAAAATGAATTTTTTTGCTATTTTAAAAAAATCGGTCAAACTTTGTCAGTTTTTAAGTTGTTTTTAAGTTGTTAAAAACTGACAAAGTTTGACCGATTTTTTTAAAATAGCAAAAAAATTCATTTTGAGTTGAATTTTTTTTTATGGTCCTATTGAAATGTTTAGAAACTATAAAAAAAAAAATTACATCAAAAATATTTTTTTTACTATTTTATCAAAATTGGTCCGCGCCAGCGGTATGCAAACTGGGGTATGCATGAGAACCGCTCTCATATATATATATATATATAGAGAGAGAGAGAGAGAGAGAGGGGAAGGCTCACCTACCTCACACTCCATACATCACACCTAGTCCTAGACCCTAAAAAAATCATTTTTTTTATTTTTCTCTTGAAATTAACCTTTCAATCAACCCATGTTCAAAAAATTAGGTCAAAATACATTTTGCAGCTTTTTTTTTTTAATTCACAAAATTCTGCGGGCGCAAGGTATTTTCAACAGCTTTTTTTTTTAAATAGCTACAAAATATATTTTGACCTAATATTTTGAACATCGCTTGATTTTCACGATAATTACAAAAATTTGAAAAAAAAAATAAACCCTAGAACTAAGTGTGATGTAGGCGAGCCTTCTTCTCTCTCTCTCTCTCTATATATATATATATATATATATATAGAGAGAGAGAGAGAGAGAGAATATTCATAATCACAATCTGCATCAAATTAGCTCAGTTAACTTCCTCTAAAGAATAAATGATCCCTCAAGCCAGCTAATCATATATACGGTTTCATATAAGGTTCTGGTTAAACGAGGCACATACTTCTTTATTTCCTCCATTTTTTTCTTAAGATTATCACGTTCTGCATCAGCATTGATAGTTCCTCGAAGCTTTAGATAAACAGAAAGGCATTCATTTACAACACACACACCATATCCAGCTGGAGCAGCATCATTCTCCCCCAGAACCTAATAAATGTTTAATGGGTAAGAACACTTAAATTAAAAGATTTAAAATGCAGTCTTTATTTAATAATAAAACAATTTAAAGCGTAAGAAACCTTTGGCACTCTAGGTAGAAACTAATTATCTAACTTGTCTATATACACCCAAAACACAAGCTTAAAATATCTTCACATTTCGGACCTAGCATCAACCTTCATACCTTGTCTAGCTTTTACTAAAAAAACAAAAAAGGAAATATGAAGATAAATATATGTATGTGGTAACATACATATATAAAGATAGTAAAGAAGTAATGACATAATATTCCCTCCCAATTATGAATATTGTGTCCAAGGATTTCAGTAAATATCAATCAAAAGAGAATGGTCATTACAATTTACATATAATAGTTCAGTTGATTATCTAATACATTAAATATTTATGTTATACTATTCTTACTAAGCGTGGTTCTAAAAATACACATCAAAAAACTTCACACAAAAGGCCACATACGTCACCCCACAAAAGAAAGGAGAAAAATGGGAAGGAAAAAAAGGAAGAAAACAAGTGAGAAATGCAAAAATTCAACTTGCTGACAGACATTTGCATACCTTCAAAGATGATAAAGCTGCAAGGGTTGAAATCTCCAGTTCATGGCTTTTGATAATCTCTGCAACCGCAATGGTTTGGCAAAGTGCAAAAGCTGCTCGCCTGGAAAACAAAAATCCATCATGATTATTTAAAACTTTACAACAAACATCGCAACAATTCAATCAAGTTACCAGTAATAGATAGAAGTAACTTCCAAGGATCCGACAAAACGAAACATGAGTTGAATCTACTCATATTATGAGAAAAATGGAACTACAGAGGATTTATTGTAATCACTTACCATGCAATAATAATTTCACCTTTTTTGCATGATTGAGCACTCGATAGGACACTAAAATAAAATAGTGAGAATGGTAGAAGGATAAGAACCTATTAAGAATATATGCATATAATGACACTGTAAGGGTTCTTGTCAGTGAATCAACGAAAAAGTTTGGCTCGATCCATAGATAACTAGATAAGCATGTATATGGACAAACAAATATATATATTCACATCTAAAGAATAGTAAGAAAAAAAGGAAACAAGTTAAGAGTCCCGTAAACAAAATGACTGATGAGCCAAAATTGGTAGAAATCAACATGGAATGTATGTGAAAGAGTTTTGACTGATGAATTATAATGTCAGTACTCCCTTCGTGTTGAATTACTGAGTCACTAATTGAAAGCAAAACATTTTTAAGAAAATAATAATTAGAGTGTAACCAAATGTCATGATCAAAACTTATTCAACTATTGCGGTCCCTGTGGAACCTGGTACATTAATTTTCAAAACGCATCTTTTAATTTGAGAGGTTTTATAAAAGATAACTCTTAATTTGAGACGGAGGGAATAAAAGATTATTGGATAAACAGTACGTGACACTTGAATTAAAATTTTGGGAAACATGTTATTCTAATTCTGAGGTCGTACCTAGGTGTGGTGCCAAGTACCCTCACCCAAGCTATAGTTGGTATCAGGTTCGAGACATGGTAGAAGCCTCTCCATATATGAGGGTAAGACCAGCCAACATCAGCCTTTATGTTATTATAATTCTAAAGAGCTAATGCATAAAAATCAATCAAGGGTTCTTGGTGGCAGCATGACAATAGATCATAACAAATATGTCTAATGGAATCAACATTGACTGAGCACAATGAGGAAGATGACAAAATCATTTCAAACTTACCTTTCATGTCTTTCCTTGGTGGGTAAAGATGCCCTAAGTGACCTAAGTGATTTCACTGCAGACTCAACAATATCCATCTCATATTCTACCCTTTCATTCGTCCAGCACTGCAAAAAGTAGAACATTGATTAAAAAGATGCGTCAATCAACATTTAGAAACCACGTCAACAACATAAACTAGACCACATAAAGAAAGACTACAAATCCTTCATCCACATCATGCCCGCAGGCTGAAAAATGGAAACATAAAATATAAAACGTAAAACATCACCCAAAGTAAGTGTGTGCATCAGCAATAACCAAATTCTACAGCTTATTACAAGATGCAATCAGATGGTTTGCTTCACGTGCTAGCTAATTGTGGGTGAAATTTTTCAGAGAGTATTCTTGGTAAGAAAAAGTTTGAACGCATTTCCGTTCACAACCCAATAAACTTTAAAAAGTATATATATATATGATAATTGGAAACGTAAGCCGTTACACATTATTGTAATGATGTGTTTCATTAAAGTATATATATATATGTAGGGTTTACGGTTGTGAACATATTTGTGGTTTCTGGAATGTGAACTGGATTTGTCAATTATACAATAAGATCTCACCTCAACGGTTGATGGATACTCGCATAACATGATAGATTCTTTCCTGGTACAATCTTTTGGCCGAGGAAGGCGCTGCCACAACTCTTCTGTAACAAATGGCATAAATGAATGGAGCAACTTTAATCCGTTATCTAGACACACCCACAAGGTATCTCGTGCAGAACTCCGTGGAGCTGCAAACGCTGGATCATTACCGGAAAAGTAAGGTTTGATTGCTTCAATATAAACATCACACAATTGGGACTGCCACCATGAATATACTGCACTGGATGCATCTGAGAACTCATACAAATCTAGGGATGACACAGTTTTCGATATGGCTTTGTTCAGAACCGAGAGTATCCACTGGCAGCTGAACGGCATGTTATCAGGAACTATCTTCATTGGAGGGGTGTAATCTTCTCCAAGTTTGCTCATGGCAAATCGAACAGCATTCCATAGTTTGTTGCACCATTGACGATACCCAACAACCCTTCGCATATCCAGATTTATGTTATCCGACTGAGCTGTGTAAGAGACGAGGGAAAACCGAAGAGCATCTGTACCACATTCGGGAATACCACTAGGGAAGTCCTCTGCTTGTCCCTCTTTAGCGACCTTTAATTCACTGGAATCCAAGTTACCTTGCTCCAATCTCTGATGAAGGCCTTCCAGGCTTATTCCACTTATTACTTCGAGAGGGTCAATAACGTTTCCCAATGACTTGGACATCTTACGACCATGTGCATCACGAATCATGGGGTGCAAATATACCTTTCGAAAAGGTACATCACCACCCAGTTTGATTCCTAACATCACCACCCAGTTTGATTCCTAACATCACCATACGAGCAACCCAGAAAAAGAGAATGTCGTGTCCAGTTTCGAGAACAGAAGTTGGATAAAATGTCATCAAGTCGTTTGTATCATCAGGCCACCCCAACACAGATAAAGGAAATACAGCAGAAGAAAACCAGGTGTCTAGAACATCGGGATCTTGAGACAACTGAAATTTCTTCCCAGCAAATATTCTGTTAGCCTCCGCTTGAGCCTCTCTCATCTTTACCAACAACCCAGTGGTCAGTGTATGCTCCGAGATCCTTCAATTCATCACTTTCCAGTGTCACGTGCCATGCAGGAATACGGTGACCCCACCAAAGCTGTCTTGAGATGCACCAATCACGAATGTTCTCGAGCCACCTGAGAATCCCATTACAACATAGATTACAGGTATGAACTCAAGTAGGAACAGAACAGCATGAAAAACTTACATATACAAGAAAAATCACAACCTACCCACCCACCCACACCCCACCCCACCCCAAAAAAATCCTGATCAATGATACCTAGAACGTAGAATATTTTGGTATGCCGAACAATGAGAACGCAGCATATGCCATACACTCTAAATGCAGTGCATGATGGGGGACGTGTATAAAGATAATATTGTTTGAAGTAACTAAACTACTTCAAAATAGTAGAGTGAGGAAAGAAAAGTTGAAATCTTATAATATTGTTGACAAAATCAACTTCAAAACTTTATATATTGGAATTTATGTAAACATGCCAAAGCCTATCTAATATTTCTAATGCCTTTTAAAGTTTGCTGAATACCCTCTTAAAAAACAGGGTAAGATTGTTATTATATTGCATTGCATTGTAAATTCACCATGTTTTTTATATTTTTTCCAAATAAAATCCCAGTATGGCAGAAGAAACAGGAAAATATTTCGCAGATCTCCTAGTTTAGTGAATTGAACAAAAATGTACCAAATTTCAGAACGTATGTACAATCACATACAACATTAAAATATCAGCATTTTCTAGTAATAGTGATCCTAATGGCATAAGCTTCCTAATCAATTCCCCTAAATCTGTGGAAACCAATATAAGGCATAAATTTCAATATACTTATTACCACATCTTCTGCGACATAGGCTAAGTTAAGATCGGGAGTGTAAGATCAATTCCATACCCCCAAGATGTTCAATATGGATAGAGTAACGTGAATTATAGCAAATCTTTACGAACAATTACTAACTGTATGGAGAAAGGTAAGAGTACCTCTTCCATTCAGCGGCATACTGCTTTGGAATGATCTCCATTTTCCTGTTGTCAGTGTTAAAAACAGCATCAAGAGCTTCCTTTGCCATGCTACTGCAGTTAACATACCACTGAGGCTTTATCATGGGCTCCACTACATCATTGCTTCTTGAACAAACTCCAAGGCGCATCTCATTAGGTTTATAACCCCTAAATGCAAGATACATAGTCAATAAAAAAAAATTTTAAATGAAATTGCAAAGTCTGATGTGCTAAAAATAAGCCTAATAGCAGCATAAATGCAGATTCTGAATAGAATAGGCCCTAAGGCTCCGTTTGATGTGCTGGATACAAAGGTCAAACAGAATGAAGTAAACACATCCCAAAATGAGAAATTAATCTAATATCAGTTGAAATGGTTTTATCCCACTAAATATAGAGTAAAAAGAATAGTTGGGATATTATCTTACTGCACTCTGCATACCTTATTCTTTAAAGCTGCAGTTATGGCCTCACGCGCTTCAAAGCGCGGCATGTCCTTGAACTCCAAACCACCGTTGGAATTTATTTTCCTATCATCACAAAAAATGTTGATAAATTCAAGATTATGATGTTTCCCAACCTCAAAATCATTCAGATCATGGGCTGGAGTTATCTGCAACATCGTCAACCACCAAACAGCATCATCAAAACAAAAACTCAAAGCCAGCATTCTTAGGCCCCATTGGGTTTGCAGTAAAATTACTTGAGTAAAAAGCTGAAAAGTATTTCAACTATTCAGACTTCAAATTTTGTTCATATAAATTGAATTTTAGTAAACAAACTACCATTATGTGATTTTTTAGACAATGGCGTACAAGATTTCACCCCAAATAGGTGATATTATTTTCATTTAGGTGAAGTATATTTCATGCCCAAGCACACAGGACGTTTATCTAGAAAGAGAATTTGTACCTTAACAGCACCACTCCCGAAATTCGGATCAACAAGTACTGCATCACAAACTATAGGTAGTTTTCTTCCGTTGAATGGATGAATTGCAAATTTTCCATGAAGATGACTATATCTTTTGTCATCGGGATGTATAGCAATAGCAGTATCACCAAGCATTGTTTCCACTCTAGTAGTGGCCACAACAATCTCTCCGAGACCTCCTTCCAGAGGGTAAGCAAATGACGTCGTCAATACACCAAACTCCACTGGCTTTTCATATCCTGGCACCTTTAACCATGTCCTGTCTTTGATATCCAAATAGACTACCTAAAATCATTCCACATATAAATAATAATAATAATAATAATAATAATAATAATAATAATAATATATGCTTGATTGGCATTTAAAAGTCAAATGGCGGTGACTTACTTCAATATCAGATATTGCCGTCAGCAAGACACAATCCCAATTCACTAGTCGCAGATCCCTGAAACAGAAAGGAAAAGGATAAAAGTCCAGCTGTCAAAAAAGATGGATCCAAATAATTTAAGATGAACCAACAAAAATTCAAAGCGGTGACAGCAGAACTGTTTTTAACAAGAGAAATAATGGGCTTCAGTCAGCACATTTTAAACCCATGGAATAAAAAAGTTGTATTTTTTATTAATTTTTTTCGCAAGCGTGTGTGGATGAGTTTTTTTTGTTTTTTTTTTTGGGGGGGGGGGGAGTATTAGTTAACATCAATAACAAATCCAGCATAGAAGTGTAGGGTCAATGCAGACTTAACAATCGGCCTTTTTTCAGGAAAAAAAATGGCAACACAGACTTTCATTTCAGGTTTGAAAGCCCAAGGTTTATCAAGACACTCAACAAGGGCACCTCACATCAAAACCTAACAAAGATTTTCACGGATTTACAACACGAGAAAACTACGTCAATTTAGAGTTAACAAAAAACATATATCAGTTGTCTCTCTTGGCCGCAGAGAAAATTCTGCCCCCCCCCCCCCCCCCCGCAGGGGGAAAACCTCCACTCTCTCCTACCCAAAATATAGCCTTCCACTGCTTCTTCACTAGTGGCCCTCGATACAATTCTACTCGATGATTGAGCTCACATCTCAAACACATTTAATTTAGTGTGGGAGATGGCAAAATATAATATTTCGGGAGAACTTATGGATGGGATTCCAAACTTCGCTTCATCTTCCCTAGACTATATTGATTGGCTAACTTTCCTCATGGGGTTATTGCATCTATAGTTATAAAACTCTCCTCTCAATTTCTCTTGGATCTTTAGGAGTAATCTCAATTATCGAGAAATTCACGATTTCATTACCCTTCTTGGTATTGCTGACAGGGTCTCTTGGGTCTCTCTTCCAAAAATCTTTGTTGAAGAAGCATTTGGATAAATAACACTTTTGGGTCCTTTACTTGTAAATCTCATTTCATTATCATGGTGGAATCCTCCTCTCTTTCGATTTTTGATCCTTACAAAATGATTCGGAAAGGTGAAATACTTTCAAAAGTATGTACATTTGATTCAACATAGAAGACCGGAAACTTGCCTCTCCGCACAATGGTGCATCCTTTGCAAAGGATGTCAAGAGCAGATCGCTAAATATTACTTTGCAGCTTCTCTGGATATTTGTGGGAGAATACCTTGTTAGAATTGATGTGATTGGTGTTATGTCATAATCTTAGCATGAGATGCTAGCCATGGAAATCCGTTTGGTTTGGGTGATCCCCGTGATAAAGGAGAGACTTGGTGAATACTTTTGGGCCTTCGGTGTATCAAAAGAAAGAAATGGTAGAATATTTGAAGATAGTGAGTCATCAAAGGAATACATATGGGATAGAGTTGAATACATGGCCTCTTTATGGGCTTCTTCTTCAAAACATTTCAAGGGGACCAAGCTATGTTTGATCTTAAACAATTGGGCAGGATATTTATTCTAATAGGAAATAAAAGCTTCTCCGACTAGTTGGCCAGAGTTTTAACTCTCACGCTCTTGCATAAACAGTGGCAGTGGCACACAAAGAAATTACACTCAGTAGTAATACTAAAATTAACTATCCTTGAATAATTTGGCCCAATGGAGAATTGCATTATTTATAGGGGTAAGAGATGGTCATGGAAAAGGCTCACCCACTAAGGAATGCTTAGATCACATGTAATGTCATGGGGTGACATCACTAATAGCATCACATGGACTAGAACATTCCTATTACACAATACCTATTCTAGCCCTCACTAGACCTTATTACTACCAACTAAAAAAGAAATATTTACAAAAATGAACATGAAATAGGAATCGACACAAATAAAAATGACAAAAATACCCCGCATCATGGAACACATCACTCTCCCCTCCATAAAAATAGTTCGTCCTCGAACTCGAAGGGAAGCACTATCGGAATCGGGATCGATCGAAATGACGTGTGCAATCAAAGCCTCGTGGTGTTCGATATCTCCATCATCAAGCAACTTGAACTCCAATCGCTAGAAGGTCACTCTTCTTCCCCTTGTGGCACTCCGATGCTCGGTGGCCACCTGCTGCGCATGTAAAGCATTTCATAGCGGTGGGTGAGGCATCCCGTGCTCGAGGTAGAGGAGTGATGGTCGGAGGACGAGGGAAAGTGGTTGAGCTCCAGTGGTGCTCTTCCACCTTGATGCATACTCAACGCCTTTCACAAAAGTTATAATCTCTTTGAAGCTCAAATCTTGGCAAGTGTAGGGCTACAAACCATGAACGAAGCGGTTGATACGTCGCTCCTCACTCTCACTCAAACGTACTCGGGTGCATAGAAATTGAAACCGCTTTGTGTAGGCGGTAACTGGTGTGCCTTGTCAGAGGTGCTGAACCAGTGAAAAGAGATCTCTCTCATAATGAGGGAACAAAAAATGCGCGCATCTCGTCCTTCATCTGAGTTCAAGAGGTGATATGGGGTTGCTGAATTAAAGTGGACCACTGAACCGAGTCATTTCCACCCAACACGAGCAAAGCCCTGATATGCGTTTACGCCTGGATATGCATTTATGTTCAAAAACTTCCTCCGGTGCATCCAACTAATCAATGAAGCCATCAGGAATAGTCATAACGCATATGTGAGGTGGTCATTTCCCGATAACAGATATATGGCATCATCATCTTTATCCTCGAAATCATCAAATGAAGGAGGGGCACATGCCATGAGCATAAGAGTCGAAGGTGAGGGCTCATAAGGAGGTGGTATTTCATCCACCATAGGTGGGTGGCCTTCTTCCGGTTGCCTAAAGGGCCAATAATTATTTTGATGACCCTTCTTATGGCATAAGAAGCAAATAAGATCTTCGACTTGTATGAATGGGACCAATTCCTCCTCCATTCTTCCAAACTCCAGTACCGGGGATCTACCATCACCATAAAGCGAGGCATGTGTGGGAGGCAATTCTTCACCTCCAATTTAACGACCAAATTGAATATGATTATGGTTGAAGATGAGAGGTTGTTGGAGCTATTCTTTGACCTTTTGTTTGTAATCAGCGGTGATGAACAAGCATCCCATTGAGCATCGAACAAGTACTGGGTGTTTTTTTACAAAGAATATTTTTTGGGAGATGGGGGGTCATGTTAGGGTAGTGTTTGGACCATAATCCATGTGTAAAGGGAGAAGGTGGGCCGCAACTTGGTGGGCTGGTAGGACTGCGTTGTGGTTGAAAAACGACCTAGGGTTTGGGTCGATGGAGGTTGGTTGAGAGGTTGCAGGAGGTATAGATGAGAGGTTAGTGTATATTTAGGGTTTTGGGGACAGCGGTGAGAGAAACAATGAGGCAGTTCAACCAACGATTGTTTTCACGACCGGTAAGTGGTCGTCGGCTGGGGGGGAGCTGGAAGGATGTCATTTGAGGGTCTATAAGGGCTTTAGGAGTTGGTTGGGCTTAGCTAGGGTTGGTTTCAAGTTGTTGGGGAATGTCGAAAGGTCGGGCGAGGCGGCAGGTTGTGTTGGGTTTGGTTTGGGGTCCGACTGGAGGGATTGCATGTGTTAGATTCATGGGTTACCACCGTGGAGGTTGAGTGAATGGCTAGAACGGGTCGTACCTAAGGAGGTAATCTATTTTTTCGGTGGGGTAAGCGAGTTTGCTCTATTTGGGTGTTACGGCGTTCGACTTGGGTGTTCTTTAGCACATTTGTGCTTTATTTACGACTTTCTACGCAACAATGGGTGGAGGGCCAAGGCTATGATACCAATTGACATAAACGGTATCAATGGCACACAAAGAAATTGCACTTAAACAACGAATAATAATTCTTGAAATATCCTTGAATAATTTGCCCCAGCGGAGAATTACACTATTTATAGGAATAAGAGAAGAATATAGAAATGGTTCATTACTTGCCTAATAAGTAATGCCTAGGTCATGTGATGTCAAAGGGTGACATCACATGGAATAGAACAATCCTATTACACAATACCTATTCTAGTTTTCACTAGACCATCTAATTACTACCAACTAACAAAGGAAAAATAACAGAAAAAGACAAACGCGAAATAGGAATCAACAAAAACAAAAATGACAAAAATGTCCCTCATCATGGAACACACCACACTCATTCGGAGTTAGCGGTAACTTGAACCGAGGCTTTAGGACTAGGTGCGTAAACTAATATTCAAAAATCTTAATTTGTCCGCCATTCAAATTCGTTTTTTTTGTGTGTGGATATTTATCCAAATAAAAAATTCGGAAAAGCCGATTTGAATAACACTATTAATATCCTAGAAAAAAGAATATGGATATTAAGGTATTCATCACAGATAGTCTGTATCGCTATTCGTAATATTACAGATTATTTATTATTCTAATTTATATATTTATAATTTAATTATTCAAACGCTTGATTGCAAACAATCTAAAACATTCATTATTTGTAGTATAAACACGATTAAAAAAATTATATTATTGCGTATTATGTCTAAACTATCATCTTAAACCCCATGCCTCCAATTTGTTGGCATATTCACGACGACTTATAGTATAAACACGATTAAAAAAATTATATTACTGCGTATTATGTCTAAACTATCATCTTAAACCCCATGCCTCCAATTTGTTGGCATATTCACGACGACTTATAGTTAGTAGTGGTGTTGCCAATGTGGTGGGGTTGGGACAAATTAAATTACTTGGACACACTAAGTTTTTTTCATTCATTGGCCCACATATGATTTGTTATCAAGTTAATAAAGGGTAACTTAACACGTATTAAATGTTAGTATTTGTTTTTTAATCCTCTTAAATTTCTCTATATTATTCTATAATCATCTACGATAAAATATTTTATCTAATATGGAATTTTGTGTAGAAACTATTATAATTAAGATTTAACAAATTGTAAAAATAATGCCAGATAAGCACAGTGTATATTAAATAATGTAAACAAATATGAATATTATTGAAATCCGAGAAATCCGAAAGGATACGGACACGAATAGTTATGCTTATTACTCGGGCGGATACGGATAAGGATAGTGTGCCTCTTAAACACGGATACTTCCGAGACATCGAATCCTTGCTAGACTCGAGTCGGACTCGGATTCATCGAGGATACGCCCCGATATGTTAGGATACGCGAGTCAAAGAGTACCCCCTTTTTTCAACGGAGGGATGCGCTCGGAATCGTGGTGGACTCGTTCTAGAGACACGTTCACAGCAACAGGAGAGAAATAAATAAAGAGGGTTGAGAAGAGAAGAGGGTCGCGGCTAGTTGTTTTGAACAGGGGGGTCGTTGCATACATTTTCTCTCTCATTCCTTTTTTATTTTGAGAATTTTCTCTCTGCCTGAATTGGTTTTTATTTTTGATAAAAAAAACTAGGAATATTGGAGACAGAGAGAGAGAGAGAGAGAGAGAGAGAGAGGATAGATCTCGACTTGGAAAAAGAAAAAAGAGGGCAAACTAAAACCCAAAAGACTGTTGTGAATAGAAGGCTTTGTGTATTGGAAAATAGTTGTAAACAACAAAAAGTGAGATAAAGACAACTAGAAGTCATAATAAAATAATAAGCTAATGTGTGCAGAATTACAACCTCTTATACTGAGTTTTAATACATGGTTGATGGCTATATAAATACAAAATGTTATCTTAAAGTATTAATATATGAATATATATTAAAATTTATAAAAGTTAGAAGTTTCTATTTCACTAATATATATATATATATATATATATATATATATATATTGAGAGAGAGAGAGAGGTCAGATCCTATGTGGGCTTACTTAAGGACCGCTTGGTGAACTTTTTTTAAATACCAAAAAAAATTATTTTTAGTTGCTTTTTTTTATGGGGGTGTTAATCATTTCATCCCACCCACCAAAAAAATCATATCAAAATAATTTTTTTAATAGTGTAAGATTTCATTTTGAGCTGATTTTTTGGGGGGTGAAATGTTTAAACTCAAATACATTTTTTTAGTATTTTAAAAAATTGGTCCGCACCAGGCCTGCAGACCCACACACGTGTGTTCGTATCTCAGCGTAGTTGTACCCTACATTTTACAAAAACTATGTATCCCATGTCCCAAATTGTTTCGTACACCGAATCGCGTATCGTGGCCATGCTTCCTAGGATAATGCACTTCTAAATAAATAGGTTAATGGATTGTATCGTATCCATCCATTTTAAACCCTAATTTGGGACATATACCTTTTTGTCTTTGTTTTTTTGCTTTGTATAGATTCTGTTTCCTTAGGCTTGTTTTGTTTCCTAGTGGAATGTTGGTCCACTTCTGAGGTACTTCTCTTTGTTGATATTAATATATTTATTTGTTTCCATCTCACCCGATATCCTAATCTAATGATTACAAAATCCAAATAACTCAATCAACATGATCATAAGTTTTCTCAAAATCAATTTTAAAATAACTCCCTCTTTCCTCTTATATCCTAAATTCTTCACCCGCTTCATTTGCTGTCAAAGGACAAATCAAGAATTTCCCAATCCACATAATCATCACAAGCCTCTTCAAACTCGATTTTAAACACCAAACCTTATTTCTGTTTACATCGCCATTCCTCGGTCGCCTCATTAGCTATCAACACTAAATCAATAATTTGTCCTCCCCACAAAAGCCCCCTATCAACACTAAATCAATAATTTGTCCTCCCCACAAAAGCCCCCTTTGTCAAGGTGACGTGGACGCAAAAGTATTTAAACAATAGCACCAAATATAAAGAATTTAACTCCAAGTCTCATATTCATTCATGATATAACGTTGTTTTAAAAGGCGCTAAAGGCTTGTCGGACAACCAGGGGCCTTCTAGCGGCTAGGTGGGGCCTAAGATATTTTTTATTTATATTATTTTTTTAAATAAGGCTATAAGAAAGAAATAGTATAACAGCTTTCCAAGTAAACATTTCACACAATACATAATAATAGTTCATTCTTGTAAAGACGGGATACATATTTAAAAGTGATAAAGCATGAGTTAGTTCCATATAACTATCACATTAAGATAAATCGACAAGGTCTTACAAAAAGTAAAGAGGTGTCGTTTTGAGTTAAAATATCGGCACGCCAACAAACTAAAATGTGGACGAGACTGAAATGTGCAGTGGTTAAAAAGGCGTTTGGCACAAGGCGGTGGCAGGACTAGACAAGGTGGCAAAACAGTGCGTAGGCTTTTCAAGCACTAGAAATAATATTGATAGTTGATTAATTATCTCAATACATGGCTAACATCACTAAAGTAGTGACATAAGCACCTCATTTGGAAGCTTCTACATTCTCTTTATTACCTATGAGCAAAAAATACCCTTTAACTACTATTGAAATATTTCAAAATAATTATAGAATATTTCTGATGAAAGTTTATATCTTCTAATAATATTAACAGAATTTTCTTGTAGTTCATACTTGTTTTAATAGACTACTTCATATTGTTGTTTTAAGATGGGGCTTTTACACTTAGGTCCTTTGTAGACAAATTTTTCCCTCTTAAGTCATACTCAAACAATTTGTAAACATTTAAAGACAAACACAAACCCATTTCTCTTTCTCAATCTTTACAAAACCTACCCCCTTCCACCAAGCCACCCCCTCCCCCTACCCCACTGCCAGACCTCTGCCGGAAAGGTTGTCAGATCTCCGGTGGTGGGGAGTGGGTGGGGGTCATGGTGCCACTAGCATGGACTTCTAAAAGTAAGAGAGTATTAAGTAAATGGGTATTTGAGGGACCTAGGTGTTAAAAAATTTGTTATCTTGGTTTTAAAGTACAAAAATTATTTGTGGGTGTACTTATCCCTTTTAAGATTAATGGAAGCTGGATTTCACTTGATATATTTATGAAGTGATAAGGCAAACAATGTGATAGTACTATTACCGCAGACTCACTACCCATAGAGCATGGGATTTGGCAGGGCCGCATGGGTGTAGTTTTCATTTATGTAGTCTTTTTTTATCATAGGCAAAACAAAATTTATTAGAAAGAAACAACAATTAGTATATATTGCAACAAATTTTGAGGGTATGTTGTGTCATTGTTGATTTACACATGTTTGTTAACATATTGCTATATTGTTTTTAATGAAGCAAACATAATATGACGGATCTGAATAAATTTAAAAAAAAATATAGGGTACTTGTTGAGTTATACGAAATAACTGAAAAAATAATTATGGTTTGGATTATGAACACCTATAAGCTATATAATTATAGATTTTTTGATTGGGATAAGTAGGACGACTTGCTTGTGGATCGACCCACTTTGTTAACTATTTCCGGTCTGAGGCAAGTCCCCTTCCACACTCTTCAGTCAAGAATAGGTTTTATTGACTTCCTTTGTCACTCTATATATTTTTAAACTGCTAGTAGTTAGGGCTCACGGTTTGGAAGCCATGTTTTTAGGATGGTGGTATTCGATTTTGAATTTGATTCTAGAATTTATTAGCTTCTCGTTTCTTATTATTATCAACTGAAAGCTCTAATTGTAGCTGGATTCACCATGTCAAATTCTCTTCTATTCCCATATAGCTCTTATGATATTCAAGTGTTTGGAGCTCCTAGGACACCCCCATACATGGAAACTAAGGTACCAGACAGGACTGGGTTAAGGCCAACCAAAAAAAAAAGAAAACTCAAAATGGATCCACAGCAAAAAAAAATTCAAGACAATGGCAATGCTATGGCTTCCAAGTTCAAACAGGTCGAAAAAGAACAAAAATGTAGACGAGAAGTCGCAATATGGACTGTACATTGTTGCAATGCTATTAAGGATGCAAATGCATGTATAGAAATGAAGGAGATGGAGATGGGAGTTGTTGCTAAATACTGGAGTTTTCTTTTCTTTCAACCTTTTTTTGTAGGTTTCTTTCGGCTAACATCTGACAATGCAGTGTGAATTTTAACCCAAGTACTAATGGCTAAAGTACAACTGCAATGATGCTAGGTCCCTCCCTCTATTGCCTATAAAAAAAATACCAAAACTTCGGGGTAGGGAATATTATTTACAGTATAAATGTGCAAAACTCGCTTTCCTAATGCAGAAAGCAAACCAATTAAGCAGTATGCATGAGCAAAAATAAATAATTAAGCAATATGCAATCAAGGTAAAACATACCTATAAATAAGACCACCTTTGTGCAGCCTAACAAAAGCCTCTGCCACAGACTTTGATGCTTTCTCATCCAAAGTAAAGCACTAGTTGAAAATTTAAAAAATAAATAAATAAATAAGAAATTAAAATAAACAAATAAATAAATAAATAATATGTTATAAATACAAAGAATGCTTCAACAAGAAGCTAATGATCTGGTAACACCAACTATAGAAGTTGTCCATTCAATTGAGATTGAAGTCAAATGTGCAATAATGTTCTAAATACTACCTCACGGGACCAATCAAGAGAAGCACCCAGGCACCGTAGTTGTCTCAATATAGTCCCTCCATACTCGTTCTTCCAATTCCACACCTTTCATCAGACAGTATGAAACCCACAATCATGAATATATAGGTGAAAATGATATAGAAACTTTTTAAGTTCAGAAGTTTGTGATATTGATATTGAGTTCAGAAAAGTTAATATAATTAATAAAGCTAATATGAGTTTTAAATCAACTCAAACTCACTTCAGATAAAAATATTTCACGACCCATATCGTGCCTGCTTAAATGCCTTTCTGTCGCAATCTTCTTCTCAACAACCACCTGTGAGTTAGCATTTGAAGAACATAGTTTTAGACAAATCAGAGGCGTTATGTTCAGGTGTCATTCTTAATTGAACAAAAATTACAACTATAGGGGTAGCAATTGGGCTGCCCATAGCTGTCAAAGACAAAAGGCGAACCAAGGCGCCAAGGTCCCCGCAGTGCCTAGAGGCAAGCTGCACGACGGATCATAGTGAGGCGCAAAGTCTATAAAACATGCAAAAGTTGTATATTTATAATAATAAGATCAATTATTATCTAAAATTTGAAATATATAGCATATATTAACATTATACACGATTATGAAGAGAAACATTATAAGATAGTACTTATACCGCTATATGAAGAAAAAAAATCTATATATTTATATATCAAATTAAATTGACAATTTAGTTATCCAAATAGCCAACAAAAGAGAAGATATTAATACTTCTGAAAAAAAAAAAAGAGATTCTAATGTGTGAAAAGAAAAATCAAAAACAACATATAATTTGTTCTATGATGAAACACTCTTGAAATTTAGTTTTGTTTGTTTCTTTTGCCTAAGGACTAGTGAGAAAAATTAGGTTTCAATAGGAATCAAGGACTTTACTTTGGTTAGTTTTGGGGTGGGAAATCATCTAATCTTCCGTATTTTATTGGAAAATTGTAAAATAGCATATCAATTAGTCCATTCTTGTATCAGGCGCATTATCCAAAAAAAATTAACGAGTCGGGTCTCAGCCTTGCCATGAGCCTGGAGCCTAGGCACACAAGGTGCAAGCCTTATTAAAAAACCCTTGTCTGAGTGACGCAAGGCGATGAGGTTGTGCCTAGGTAAGCCAAAAATGGGACCACACGGGTGTTCCCAAGGTACAAAGAAATCTAATTACCAGAAATGAGAAACTCAATAATGAGAGATTCACAATATTTATAATCCATGCAGTTAAACAATAACACTAATCAATAATCAATCCAATTTAATAAAAGGGGGTTTTGGGAAAAGGTCATCATAGTGCTCAAAGTGTATAAAAATAGGACACTCCATATAATTTTATAAATTTAGTCCCTGTACTAAAAATACCATGAAAAATGGTGAAAAATAGTGCCGCTGGCGCGGACCAAAAAAATAAAGGTATTGTACCACAGGGACTAGATTTATAAACTTGAAAAGCATTGTCCTAAAAATCCAAATATAGGAAGGAACATGACCTTTACCTTAATTCTCTATTAATAAAATTATGATACATCATAAAATTTGTTGTCTATTAATTCAAATTTGTTCGTAAACCAATCAAATTCAACTGAAGTGGCAATGAAATTAAACGCTCATTTTATTTTTATCCATGTTCTCTTTATCCTTTCTGGTGACTTTAAAAAATGAGTTACTGTTCATGCGGACCATAAGTGGTCAACTATCAGTCATTTAATGCTTGTTCATTTACATGTGAACTAAGACTCTGTAGCATTTTAGCAACCACAATCTGGACCAGCTCAAATCGGCTAGTCCCTAATTCAAAACCAACTACATGAAGTCAATTTTTATCAATGTATGCAAGGTTTTCAAAATGCGTATTGGAGCCATATCATTTTCTCAAAAAATGTGTATCGTATCGCATCGTTAGATACACTTTGATATTCGATAATTATACAAATAATATTATATACAATCGTAGTTGTCAAATCGCGAATCGTATCGTGCATCGTTTACCCCGAGAATCGTGAATCAAATCGGAATCAAATGATAAAAATGTAGTAAAATATACGTAAATGGGATTTAACACTATAGAATTGGTAATTAAGCATAATATGATACGTGATAAACCAAAGTTTACCACAAAATTAAAACAACATTAATTTAAAACAGCCTACATATTAATTTAAAACAATAAAACAAATACTAAGATTTATTTAAAATAGCAAACAAATACGTTCAAAGATTTAAAACAGCCTACTAAGATTAACAATATTAATTTAAAACAGTAAAACATATTAATTTAAAACAATAAAAATATTAATTTAAAACAATAAAAATATTAATTTAAAAAAATACTAGGATTTTTTAACCAAAAAAAGCCAGCAAAAACGCAATAAAATGTACCGTCTTAAAAAACCAACAACAATAAACATCGGTTTGTTGTTTGCGGTTGAATTAGGGTTCGATTTGTTGTTTACGGTTGGATTAGTCTTCAGTTTTGAGAGAAGCTTGTTGTTTGTGGTTGAATAGGGCTTCGGTTTGCTGTTTGTGGTTTTGATTAGGGCTCGTAAGTTTTTTTTTTTTTGTGTTCCAATACAATACGACTTAAAGAAGTAACGTGCGCCAAACAGGGGGTTTAAAAAACCCATTTTAGTTTTGAGAGGCGATTCCCGATTCCAAACCGAATCGTCCGATTAATTAACCAATTACGATTCACCTCTTGATTCGAATCGTTCCACGCTTGAATCGAATCAAATCAAAAGATTCGACTCGCGAATCGGACAATTTGACAACTATGTTACATTAATATATGTGTGTGTGGTATCTAAAATTAATATAAAAGAAAAAGACAAACCAACACAAATTATATGCAATCTTAAGTGTTAAATAATGTCTAAAGCATCAACCAATCCAAAATATAATCAAATGTTCATGATATCATATTTCATAACATAATTCTAGAAAACAAAATATTCTATTTGTTCCTCCCCAATGACAAACACCACATTAATTACATCGCAATCATATTTGTACAATATGCTCGAATACTATAGTTGTACAATATTTCTAACAGAGACACTTTAATACATCTATTCTTATTTCCATATGTGATTAATTCTATTTGATATACTTAATTCTATGAATATGCTCGAAAAAAGTTCATTGGTTGTCCTAAGGAATGGGATTTCTATTGATGAAATCGCACCCTACACGTGGGAATGATGTAGAAAAGAAATGATGTTCCCATTCACACCAACCAACCAAAGTCTGTGTGTATAATGTGATTAATGATGTTTAGGAAGAATCAGCTCCCTCTCATGTAGGAACAAATATAACAGCTTTTTATCATTGACTGCCTCGTGACATGTACAAGACATCTTCTCACCTCAGGGATGCGTGCTCACAGTAGCATATATATAGATTATACACCCCAAAGAAACTAACAAGTTTATTTAGTTTTTGGAGGAGGGGGGGCTGGAGGAATGTAAAATAAAATATAAATATAAATATTCAAAGTGGTACGTCCAAACAGAACCTGGGTTGCTATTCCGGCATGATCCATCCCAGGGACCCACAAGGTATTGTATCCGGACATTTTCCGCCAGCGAATGATTGTATCCTGCGTGCAATCAAAAACAACAGGAAGTCAGATAGATAGCAAAAGATACAGACTAACTGAGGACACGGGAGGTTGTAATTATGAGACCTGGATAGCAGCAGTAAGGGCGTGGCCTATATGTATAGCCCCAGTAACATTAGGGGGTGGCAGAACCTGCAGTTATACAGAGGGTAAAGAAATATGTGATTAGCTCAATTTGTTGCAATAGGTTATGAAAATGAGGAAGAAAGAAGAAAAAGAGTCTTGCATTGTCTTACCACTGTAAAAGTGTTGCTTGAAGTTCTTTAAAACAACAAAACAAATTGAAAAATTAACCCTGACTTTACAGGTCAGCTTCGATTCATTCCCAACATTGCACTTTTTGCAATGTAAGCCCAGTTTTTTTAAACTCAATGTTAACCTTTTCATTTCACATCCGCATTGGGAGAATTTAAGGTAAAGCTGACTGTGCACATAATGTCACCAATATCTCATTTGGCATGGTAAGTCTACTAAATTTTCCAATCAGATTACAAGTGGCACCAAAAATTAATTGCATAAAAAGACGAGGACAAATTTGTTTGCAAATACAAAAAATAAAATAAAAATACATTAAAAAATAAAAAATAGAAAACATTCGCAACTACCATCTCTACTACGAGCATACCACCATGACAAAGCAACCCACAAACCACCACTGGAATCCCCTTCCATCATCGCCCTCCTCATCTGACGTAAAGGAGCGTTAAATGGAAAATAAGAAGATGATTTAACACTCGTCTCAGCTCTCTCATAAAATCTCAATATGTATGAATGCCCCAAATGAGGCTACAAAAAAAGTGTATATACTTCCACCTATAATACTAATCAAAACAACTAATAAAAGAAAGTGCATCAAAATATAGAAAATAATTAAAATGCCACTATGTAATAAAAATAGTCTCTACGCCTCCTGATTCATATCATTCCCCCGCACTGGAAAAAGCTTGTCCTGAGCATACGAGATGACATTTATTGTTGACTTGACCCGATTGGGTGCGTGAGTGAGGGAGAATGACTGGGTGGAGCAACCAATCTTGGACTTACCACCGATAATCTTAAATTGAGCCTCGGGAGTTAATCGGGGTGGAAACATAATTTTTTTGAAGTTTGGAAGATAAAAAATGATGTCACAAGTGGCGGGTTGGAGGATACATGGTGGTGGAAGATGCGGTGATGGTGGTTGGTGATCGAATAAGTGTGGTTCGGGTGGTGGAGGAGGAACTTTGTAGAGTTGGAGGCTAGGGTTTACAAATTGTGGATTGGATTGGGAAATGGATGGTGAAACCCTATAATTGGTTTGTTTTGGACCTTGGATGGAAGATTTATGAAATTGGGTTGGATTTTGGGGTGAAGGGGACAAATTATGGTTAAAGAAGTGGGTTGGATTGATCGGGGATGGGAAAGGAGGAGCCGCGCCCCGCGGGAGGGTGGCGGCAGGTGGGCCGGAAGGAATTCCGGTGGGGTTGATAATTTCGGTTGCGGTCCATAATCTCGATTGCGGTCTATGACTTGGACACCCAATTTTCGGTCGCAAGGAAAAGATACACTATTTGGAGATCCCAAAAAATTTCCAAAAAAAAAGAGAACTTCATGAAAATAAAATTTAAAATGTGGACCTATCGGATATGGATAAGTTCAGAACCATTATTTAATATGCAAAGCATTGTCCAATTAATTATACTGGCGTGTGTCGAACTTTGAGATTCCGTAGGTTAACAAAATAATCTAAAATAATCCAATGACACATAATATTTCATAAAGACTTGCATAAAAGTTAAATAGATATAATTACATTATTTAGGAGGCATTCTACAAAACACAAAATAACAAGCATTTTTATTAATCAATAAATGCAAATTCATTTAACTAAATTTATTAAGACATAATTTTACAAAAATTCTAAGATACACTACTAATTTTTTAAGAAAAAGTACAATCATTTGTTAAGAAAAAATAATTATTTTTGCGATATGCTACTAATTGTTTAAAAAATATACAACAAATGAAACTAATACAAGTTTACTTTATTTAATGTATACTTTTCTTTTAACGATTTAATTCAATGCATACTTTTCTTGTTGTAATTTAATTGAATGCATACTTTACTTTAATGTAAAATTAAACTCTTTCCTTTTGATTTTTATAATTTTGACGTGATTTTACTTTTACAGAGCAAGATTTAAGTGACATTCCTCTTTTATTTGTAGTCTTTTTTAAAAGACCAGAGACCGGAATAAAACATCCATGTTTTTTTTAAGACAGAGATGAACTTATTGAATACAAAGAACAAAATGAATTTTGACCCCGTCTTAGTTCTCAATCATTTTGTGGCATCGGGCGTGGCCGAATAAATCAGATCTCAATCTTTTTTCTTTCATAGTTCCCAGCGGCTTCTTTGTTAGTAGTGCTATTCAATCTATAGATTGAAGGGCCCCACTGGTCTGCTTATCCGTTTCTCTGATCCATCTGTCGTTCCTCTGTAGCATGCGATCGAACCTACTTTAAAGATCCTGCAGCTGCAAACGCTACTATGGCCTTCTTGCTGTGAAAGTGTGGGTCCCCATCAGTCGGCTTTCATTAAAGGTAGGAACATCAGTGAAAACATTCTTCTGGCTCACGTGCTGGTCCGTAACTTTCATATAAACAAAGGAACTCCTAAGTTTTGCGCCAAGTTAGATATTCGCAAGGTGTACTACTTCGTTCCTTGGGATGTTGTCCTCAATACCCTTGAATTATCATGGGTGGGGTTGTAGACACGGGCACTAACCACTATTCAGCTAATAAGTCCATTTGCAATATTAGGATTCTTTTGTTTGCTTTTACTTTTGCAGGTAAATTGAAAAACTAACTCTACTTTCACATTTATTAGTTATGTGTTGTTTTGCTTTCCCTAGCACATTAAAACAATCAGGAGCCTTTTTAAGTTTTATTTAAACGATTTATCTTCTCTCTCTCATCCCAAAGTGATGAGGTTTTAGTTAATCTCCCTCTCTCGTGCAAAGTTGGACTCATTTAATAATTTTGATTTTTCTATTCCTTTAACTAATTCAACACGAGAGCATTGTCAACTCGGGAATATCAGACAAGATTTCGCAGAGCCGTAATCTCGGCGATACGACCTGGATATGTACCGAATTTTCCATATACTCAATTCGCCTCCCGGTATCTTCTCAATAAGGTGTGCTACTGAGTCAACTCATCCGATAGCGAGTTGACCAGACCGAGATTTTGAACCACGCGTCGCAGGCTCGCAGCATCTCTCTCTCTCTTCAGCCGAGATTTTAAACCATGCGTGTGTGAATATGATCTATGTCGGGGGGCAATACGTAAGGACCAACGTCTGCATTGGTTCAATGAAAGTGTTCATTCAAAAGCAAGTCGTGGTAACAAAAGAAAAGTAAACGCGCATGTCAGATCAGCCTATCGCTTATCAACTAATAATTTGAACCATGCGTCACAGTATCCCTCCCCCCCCACACACACACAAAAAAAAAAAAAAAAAAAAATCCTGCCATAGGTTAGGGTTTCAGTGAGGCTTCATTGGGTGTAATGGTGACGACACAACAATGAGAGGCCCTCAGATATTGATTTTGAAAAAAACCTGAAGGTTCCAACATTAACTAATTCAAATTGATTCCTTTAAATTTCGATACTGATTCAATTCATATTCAAAGGGGTGGAACGACAAGAAGGGGATGGAAAGCGGCACAGTGGAAGGGGATGGGTTTGGCTGTGGCGGGATTAAGCAAAGGGATCTTACAGACGCACACAAAAACTTGGCATAAAGATCGATAAGGCTGGACAAGCGCCAATGGAGAGAAATTTGCATGTACATGTCTACAAATCAGATGCATAAATCAATTTAGGGTTTTAATTTTTCTCTATCAATTTGTGTAGTAACAAAGTGTAGGGGGTATAAATTCCAGACAGCCAATCAATATCTAATAGAAACCCAAGACATTTGAGGCAGCAGATACGCAAAACTCTGCGGGCCTTGATGAGCCAATCCAAAAACCCATTTGAATATCCAGAAACCCATTTTCTTATGCTTGGGAATGCCAAGAGTTTTCGTGTGGAAGCTGAAGAGTAAGGTTTATTAGGCTACTGAGTGCTAAGAACCTCGATATGGGAGAAGGAGCACGCTCTTGACACCATCCCCTCACTCTCTCGATAACATTTTGTGAATCATCCATCCCCCAAAAACATCACTTGCATCCTTAGTCAGACATGACAGCCTGCAAAGATACCGTAGGTGATAAAATCCTACTGGTTACGTTCAACACAATATTAGCCGAACAGAAAGTAAATCATGCACAATCACATAAGAAGAATATTTACGAGGTTCGGCAATGTGCCTACGTCCACGAAAGGTTCTCTCTTTTCTATTAGTCTGGTTCAGTAATTATGATTATATCCCCTTTCCCCTTGGGGCTAGAGTTACATTTATAAAAAGATAAGATTAGTTGAGTCGTGTAAGGCTCAATGACTGAGATAGTTATCCTAGCTCGATCGGCTGTATCTTTGACGTGAACTACGCGTCAATGACCTAAAAATCAAGACATTATGATTTCTAGAGAGAGAAACAAAGAATTTCTTATATTTCAAGAATGGAGAATTAAGTACAAATGAGAGAGTACAAGCCTATTTATAGTAGAACTATTACTTGCTAATCAAGTAATTAGCTAAAATGACTAAAAGACCAATTAAGAAATAAGAAAATATCTAATTAGTCCCAAACATGCTTGGCAATTAATTAAGGAGAGAAAATATCTAAAAAGGCTAAAAATAGAAATAACAGGACAAATAAAAGGAAATAACTATGAATTCCCATCACTCTCCCCGGCTTCAAAAAAGTTCGTCCTCGAACTTGCAAAATTAAGGAATCGTGTGAGAAGTTCCCAAAAATGTGTGCAAAAAACTTGTGAGGCAAAAATATCTTCTTGAAAATTTGAGGAAGGGTCATTTTTTTCAATTCTTGAGTTCAAGATCCATCTTCTTGCTCTTGCCTCTCTTGTCCAACATCAAGATAGCATCCATCGGGGTCAAAAACCATTTTCTTAGCCTCAAACCCTAGTTCTTGATCATGTGGGATAATTTTCTTGATGCTGAAAGAACTGGGCAGCTGCTCGATAGGGTTTTCAGAAGGTTTGTGACGTTTTCGAGGTCGGAATGAGCTCGAAAGAAGTCGGAATGAGGTCGGGAGTGGTCAGCTGCTTCCTGGGGGTTTTCTGTTGCCGGAAAAGGGTCAGGACAAGTGCTGTATGGTCGCCCGCTACGGCAGAAGGTCTGGGAGGCTAGAGGAGGGGCGTTGGCAGGCGGCAGGGTTGGTGAAGGCCGGCGGCTGGCAAATGATCAGTTGGAGGGGCGTCCCCCATTTGAGTGGTCCGACGCCATTGATGTTCCATCCGACCTTAGTCGGCAGCTACTGGCATATAAGGTAACCCCGCCGACGTCGAAATTTGCCCACGACAATGATCAATGGTTTCGGGCCTCTGTCCAGACTTTTGGGTTATAATTTCTGGTGATTCTTGAAATGAATTAGGGTTTTGCAATTTAGAAAATTGCAACATTAGGGCTTCAAATTGTTCTTGTTGTTTTCGTGCCAATTCTTCTAATTTTTTATCATTTTTCTCTTACATTCTTGCCATTCGTTGTCTCAATTCTTCATTAATCTCATCTTGAATTTGGGTTGTCTTCTTCGGGGCCATTGCGAATGTAGGGTACGATTTTGATACTCAACTCACACCGATACACACAATCACCAATGTTTGGAGCTTCACCCGCTCTGATACTAATTTGACGGGAACTACGCGTCAATGACCTAAAAATCAAGACAATATGATTTCTAGAGAGAGAAACAAAGAATTTCTTATATTTCAAGAATGGAGAATCAAGTACAAATCAAAGAGTACAAGCCTATTTATAGTAGAACTATTAGTAATTAGCTAAAATGACTAAAAGACCAATTAAGAAATAAGAAAATACCTAATTAGTCACAAACATGCTTGGCAACTAATTAAGGAGAGAAAATATCTAAAAAGGCTAAAAATAGAAATAAAAGGACAAATAAAAGGAATATAACTATGGATTCCCATCAATCTTGCTCCTTAATTATCTCATGTTGGTTAACTCCAATAACCCTAATTTTCTTGGAGGAGATAATGACCGGATCAGTAGGCAAGTGTCCTCTCATATGTGTTCAGATTATTTTCCCCACAATACCGTTGCTTTAATGCACATTCCTGCTCAACCCAGGATCAACGCCCAAGATCATTCTCGATATTACTACAAATATAATCTCACCCCATTAACAGTGCAACGCCCCTATCCACAAACTACCTAAAATTCTGAGAGCAAACCTAAAGCATTCGAGGAATCAACATTAATACCCATGAACAATCTATAAACTACGTAACTCCTCCATTATACTCGTAAACATCCCATCATCATGGAGAACTTCTCCTTATTCTCGTTATATAACTAGCCCTCTTGTAACATAGCCTATCAATAACCCAACCATGTCGCTTATCTTCGCCTGGACTGTCCTCTTCAACCAACTCCCTAGTAAAGATGCATAGTCTCTCTCCCGCACAATACACAAGACTCTGGAATCTCATTCTTAAAGACCCTCCAAAAAAGGTTACACATTGATTCTCGAGGAGCACTTTAATGATATCTCCTACACAAAGATGAGCGTGTTTGGCTTGAGTTGTTTAATTCAATGTGGGTGTGAGAGCTTACAGTTTGGTATATGAACAACTTGGAAAAGTGTCAAGTAAGATTTTCACCTTTCCCTTTCCTTCATACTAAACGGTGAGCCCTTTTCCTTCTCTAGTCTTACTCCCCAGCCTTTTCACCTGTCCTCCAGTCTACCAAAACAAATCTTTAAGGGTCATTTAAAGGTTCCATCGTAATAAAATTCGGTTAATTGTGATATTCAGTACATTCATCTCTAAAATGGAGACTTGCCTACAGGGAAGTAATGAGATTTCTACCGAAGCCATGAAAATTTGATTATGTTGTGCTAAGGGCACCCCCGATTTTTCCTCCCCAGCACTACAGTACAACTTTTTAAAACACAATGTGCAATCATTTTAAAGCATGATGTGTTGTTGGGGATAAATAATGGGGGTGCCTTTAGCACAACCCAATTCGATTAATCTCTTAACACAAAAAAAAGCCTATAATCACCGAAGCAGTACACAAATGAGGCTTCTATAGAAGCCATAAAAATTCAGTATATTGATAACTAATATGGAGTCATGCCTAATCACCAGGATATATTTGTTTTATCCATATATTTCTTTGGTTATGATGGTGATTGTAGAATAAAATGCCACCTCCATAGCAGGACACTCAAAATTGGCAATTAATTACCAACCTCATGTACTCAAAGTACCTGATATCATGACTGCTGATTGTTCTCCAGCTTGTGGGTTACAACACTTTCAATATCTACAATTATATTAAGCCAGAGTGTTCTGATCCTTTTCTATTATATTTCCATTTATACTGCTATAAAGAAAATATGCAACAAGTAATATAAGATATGATCATACAATCACTGCAATAACCCGGAAAAAAAATCCAGAGCGAAACTCACAATCGTAAATGGCGGTTTGGAGCTGCTAGAATCTGCCACAAAGAATTGTGATTTCTCCCACCAAGCATACCACCTAAATCAGTAATAATAGGAGATGAGGATTGAGAACAAATATGAATTTTTTTTGTTGGTGGTGGTGGTGACATGATGTTAGCTTTGAATTGCAAAACACACATCCCCAATAGAAAAATTATAAGGCCAAAACCCAATTAAATCAAAAGACAAACCAGATGGCCATAATACAAGCCCACCAGAAGAAACTGGCTAATATAAGTTCATTCATGCTTGAAAGGAGATACATAAACTTGTTAAACTCACGATTTCTCTACTGCACTTGGGCAGTACTGCTTTGCCATCTGACGACGAGAGAGCTGTTTCTTCTCACCAAAAGGAGTTTCAGGGTCAACATAATCCTCGATGTTCTCTTCCCCAGTTTCCCTCTGTACGCTCTTTTTTCTACCCGTTTTAGAAGCCTTAGATGCTTGTTGTGCCTTGATAGTTTCAACATACAGTTTTAGGAGGCCTTATATATAAACATTGAAAAATAACAGAATCAACATGTGTATATATCTAGTTTACTTGGAGTTTGGCTACTTCTGCTTTTTGTGCAACCTTAAGTTTTTTCAATTCTTTCTCTCTTGCCTGTCATGGAAACAAGAAAAAACTCATGTTGAATTTTAAAAATAAAAATAAAAAAAAATCAACATGAAAAATAGACGAATGGAACTAACTCAGCCATGCAATTTTTTAGAAATTCTAAGGAGCTTTTTCCCCAGGAGAATATATAAAATTGTGTTTCCACTTTTTTTCTAGCAAAAAATATGTTAAACGTCAAAGGGAATTTGAAAAACCATTACAAACATGTATTGCAAAATAGTAACAGTAAATTTACAACCCATCATGACTTCATACCTTCTCTTCTTTCTTCTTCTTCTTTTCAAGGTCTTCGACCTGTGGTTGTGCCTCGGATCCGGCATAAAAATCAAGAATTTTCCAAATCAAACCAAGCACAAAAAAAATAGATAAAACACGAATGCGCGTGCACACACACACACATATATATATATATATATATATATATATATATATTGCGAATGACAATCAGCTAGCTAGAAGTTGCAAAACAGGCCCCAAATAACAGCTTATATCAGCCAAACATCAAAATATGGGGCCCAATTTTTAAAAGCATGGGGCAAATTGGAGCCCATATATTAGAATTAGTGGGCCTAATACGGGCACCCATATATAAAATGTCTTGACCCTGGCAGCTCCTAACACAAGCAGCATTCAAGACGGAGGAGATGCCATCAGAATTTTCCCGAAACGGAAAAAAGCGGATGGCTACCAAGTGCGATATAAAAATTGCATTCCCGAATCGGATAAGGCCTTACCCATTAGAAGAGATGGAGGAGATAGGATTCATAATGCATTGCATACCCTTGGTGCATTTTGCTTTCAGGTATATTTAACCATTATTTAGTTACTTAATTCAAACTTGTAAAGTCTTTCCTTAATTATTTAAGTTTAACCATTATTAAGCTATAGGTTATTCTTCACAAAGATGATGCCGAAAAATAGTGAGTGAAGTTCTACCAATACCAAATGTGCTAAGAGAACCACATATTTAGTTTTGGAGGATCATAAATTATCAATGCCAATCAGGGAAGATGGAATAGAGAAGGCAAAATGCAAGCGGTGTACCATCGTTTATGTTGCAAAAAACAAGTTTGGCACAAGTAGCATGTTACACCACAATAAAAATTGTAGAAAAGGTTCGTCGCGTGAGTTTAACCAGAATTGTTCCATAAGAAGATTGGTGTGGTAATAGTAAAGCATAATCAACAATATAGTTATGCAGAATATGATAGAATTCGCAACTTGATTAGCTATTTACAGCCTAAAGTAACCCACATTTCAAGAAACACATCCAAATACGACACTTTAAATTGCACAATAAAAGGAAGGAAGTGATTCGAGAGCATTGAACTCTATTCCAAGTCGAATAGGTGGACAAGTATTTTCATCCTACTTTTCTTGGTGCTTCTTTTGTTATCTTGTGCACTCCTTATATACGGGATTTCGCCTTTCAGTTGGATCTATTAATATATTTTTATTTACTTATCAAAAAAATGTGCACACTTATTGCTACCAAAGGATAGTTGTCCATTACAATTCATTAAATGGATGAGGACTGGGTGTTGTAAATGGATATTAAATTTTCGCCATGTCCCCCACCACATAGTGCCCTATTTTGGCACAGCAAATTACCAATTTATTAAAACATTGGGGAATTGATTGGAAAATCTTTACTCTTACCACGGATAGCTCCAAATATAGTGATAGGTTAGTAGACTCTTTAAAATGTCATCAACATTTTACTCGTCATTATGTGAATTTTTTCATATATGACGTGAACACATTTTGAATCTTGAAAGTATGAGCTAGTTTGAAAGTTATCACCGAACCGGTCACACGGTTCGAGAATCCGTAAAGAGAGTGAACTGAAGGAAGGAAAATAAAATTTGTTGAGTGTATATATAGTCTTTCGTTGGAATGTCAAAAGAAAGGTCGACGTGATGTTCTAATTAAATGGAATTCTATGCATTTGATGCTTGAGAGCGCACTTGTATATTGTCGTGTATTTGACCGCCTGCAAATAAATCCCTAGTTCAAGACATACCCAACAGTTTTAGAGAGGACTAAAACTGATTGAATCAGTAGATTGTTGAAACCTTTTCATCTTTTCGCTTAAACTAAATATCCAACAACAAATTTATATTATCCTATCATTTAAAGTATACAATTACTTCTAGCCGAAGAGATGGGAATCTAGATGAAATTATAAAATCTATGGCTCAACAGGTAAAAGTCAAAAATGATAAATATTGGGAATCTTGCATCACTATTTTGCCGTTTGACGTTATCTCGGGTTCTCGGTATAAGTTAAAATTTGTCGAATTTTGTTTTAACAAACTGTGTTCCGAGACTAGTTTGGAAAAGAAGTAGGCTCGCGAAAAGTAATATATGCTCTTCGAAGAAAACGAGAATCCCCCTTCCACACAACATCATACATCAATTTCATGCTTCGATCGTGTGAACAAGGATATAACTGGACATAAGATTATTAATTCCATCTTAATTTTTCTAGATATACTTAATATTCAAATGTATTAAATGTCAATGTCATTTATAGTTTGATGCCTTTGAAAGCCTCCCCCCTTCTTACTTCCACACAACATCATGTATCAATTACAAGCTCCAACTGATGGAATGGACGTAAGATTATTCATGACCTCTTAATTTTTTTAAATATATTTATCATTCATGTGTCATTTAAGAGTTTGATACCTTTGGAAGCCAACATTCTAGTCAGACTCAACAAAGTCAAATCCCAATTAGACATCTCGAAAAGACCAGACTTGGTTGAAAGCAATGCGCTGGATTGAATGTTCTTAGTCATTGGAAAAATAACGAAATTCATTTTCCAAAGCTTTCTCAGACGGCACGTGATATCTTAAGCATTCATATGCGTCGCTTCATAATTTGCTTTCAGCATGATTAGTGTATAATTACTAAATATCGTAGTCAATTTTTGCCCGGTAACACAGAAGCCTTGATTTGCACCAGAGATTAGTTATAAGGTGTACCATGTACCTTTACACACACACACACACACATATATATATAGTCAGGCTGTCTAACATACCTACTAGCAACATACCCATTTTTTAAAATAGTAAAAACATAATTTTGAGATGATATTTTTTATATGGATTCATGATATTTCAATGTGCCCCTGTAAAGAAAATCAATTGAAAATAATGTTTTTTGTTATTTTTAAAAAATAGGCAAAAAAAACTGACAGTTTTTACCCTATATAACTGTCAGATTTTTTACCTATTTTTTAAAAATAACAAAACATATTATTTTGAGCTAAATATTTTTACATGAGCACATTGAAATAACATGTGCCCATCTAAAAAATATCAAATTAAAATTATTTTTTTTACTATTTTAAAAAAATAGGTACGTTTAACTCATATATATATATATATATATATATATATATATATATATATATATATATATATATATATATATATATATTATGTGTGTATCTTTCAATATATTTTAAATTATTTTGTTTGTATTGAATGCAGCATCGGAAAATTCGGATGAAAATCTAATTGAAGCTTTTTCATCTCGTGTTGAAAGAGTTGCACAAGACCGAAGACAATGAAGAGAGAACACGTTAATCTGATGGAACATAATTGAGCTGATGATGTTCAGTTAATTAATTAAATTATCAACATTATATCTAATTCTTGGACCTCGGGTCGAGCCGGGCTCAAGAGGGCCTAAGAATACATGCCCAAGCCCACCCAAACAAAAAAATCGGGCCTATCAAATTTTACCGAGCCCAATTCGCGGGCCTATTTACCTCATCCAAGCCCTATTTTTTTTCAAGCGAACTGGGTGGGCTTGGCGGGCCTCGGGCCTATGGCCACCCCTACTACAGTCTGCATATACGCTTATGTCAGTCATGAAAAGCATGTAGAGTCATGGTTAAAAAAAATGAACACAAAAGGTATTTTCAAACGATTTCACTTATCAATTACTGATTTCACCATTCAATTAGTAATACAGAGCATCACAATTATGTGGATTCCTTGTAATCCTAATTTTTAAACGCATAAAAGATAACCACAGTTGAACTGAATGGATTTAACGACTGTTACTCACCATTATCGACGCTTTGAAAAGTTTACTTGTATACCGCTCAGCAATGGGGACGTTGTATACTTTACTGCCTGCGAGAATTAAAAATAGGAAGCACACATCATGTCAACCAAGAAGTGCAAAAACAAGTAACTCCAAACATGATCCACTAAAAAGGTAAAAAAGGGATATGCTAAAAATTGTTGAGATTATCTTATATCTATATGTTGGGGTCACCAAACACTAATAGGATGGATGATCCTTCCTAACAATGATCAAAACTTACATTTTTATGCGAAAGATTATATTAAAATTCTAAATTCATTTGACAGATGAAAAACTAAAAGAGAGGATATGTTAGAAACTGAAAATGTAAAAATAAGAAATGAAAAGAACGTAGTCAATCTTAAGGCAGTAGAAATTACAACAAATATAGGGTTTCAATTGGAGTAAAATTACAACATTCTTTCATGAACTTAGTCTTTTAAATGGTCTTTGATTATGAAATTGATGGAAAGGGGGAGACTTACGCGTAACAAAAAACGCAATGAAGCTAATGGATCTTCCTCTTCCTCTTCCTTGTCTGCATTGCATTTATGGATGCTCATCAACAGTCGTCTCTCTCTCTCTGTTTACAACGTTTTCATTCACTAAACCTTATGTCGAACAGCTGTTGGGAGGGGAAAGTAAGGAGCTTCGCACGTGAAATTGTAATAAGGATTCAGCTTCGAATTTATAATATATGCTTCAAAAATATCAAAATTTTCTTTAAATATACATTTTATTTAAATCTTTCTATTTTTATTCTAAAAATTATCTCAAAATACCTATTTAAAAAATATTCTCTTATTTTTAAAGTTCGCACTAACAATATGTTGACAAACTTTTTGAAACAAATAAAAAAATTTAGACTAAACGTGTATTAAAAAATATTCGAGAGATTATTTGATATATTCTCCTTTATACATATATATATATATAATTGATACATATATTTATAATACCCCTTAACCATAATTTGTCATCTTTGAGTGCAAATCAACTTTGTGGAACATATTTTTATATGCCACATTTGAGTAACAAATCACTCAAAACCAATTTTTTTTAAACAATATATATTTCATAAATATATAAATATATATTGTTCATAAATTTGTAAATATATATTGGTATATTTTAAAATATATGTATATTTCGTATATTGTGTATATTTTGTATATTTTATACAGTGGCGGAGCTCCTTTGCTGTTCGGGGTGGCAAATGCCTACCCCGGTATTTGGAAAAAAAAAATATACAAAAAAGATAACAACCGTAGTATAGCAGCTATATATGTTTATAAAAAAAATATTATATATAATATGTTTAGACAAAACTGATAACATCCGTAGGACAAATGCTTCTCCACCCGCTTGCCCTCCCCACTTGCCCATTTGTCTTGATTCTTATACCCTTTTATAATGTTCTTCCCCCCATTTCCCAACAACAACATATGCATATCTATTCTAAAAAGAAAGTTATCTCTATTTTTCATTTCTCCGCCACTGCCTACCCAATCTCATTTTCAACAGCTATTTTAGGGAGTCTCTCTATTTTACAAGGTAATATTTTTATATGGAAAACCTTTTTTAGCTTTAGAGATCGTTTATATTACATTTTTTTAGTTGGATTAAATATGTTGAATTAATTTCATTTCAAGTACTTACATGGATTAAATATTATTGTTACTTAGATTGGGGTTTGAATTAATATTGTTATTATTTTAGATTAGGGTTTGACTTAGTTTTGTTATTATTTAAATTAGAGCTTGAATTAATATTGTTGTTACTTAGACTGGGATTTGAATTAATTTTGTTGTTATTTTGGTTATTGTTTCAATTGATTTTGTTACTATTTATATTAGGTCTTCAAGTGATGAATTGCTAATTTGAACTAATTCGTGGATTGAGATTTTCTTATGTGGTCTTTATTGAGGCATTTATCCTAAATTATAGTATAATATTTTTTTTAATATTGACATCGTGATAAATGTCAAATAATAAAGCATTTATCACATTTTATTGGTAATGAAGTATGATTGCTAGGTTTGTTACAATACTATAATATTTTTTTATTGATATGATGTTGATTTTTTATGCAATTTATTTGGAAAAAAACGTAGCCTACAAGTGCCCCACCCCAATCAAAATCCTAGCTCCGCCATGGATTCCATATATATATATATACATTTTGTATATTTAATACATTTCATATATTTATATTTGATATGTTCCGTATATGTATAAATTTTGTACATTTAATATATTCCGTATATTTATATATTTCGTATATTTCATATATATAACTCATTCACTTTCCACTACTTTATTTGTTTGATGTTTTCAATTTAACATCGTATGAAAGACATCGATATGAATTTGCCAGTTGTAAAAGTGGGGGATTATGAGGAAGATAGTAGCACTTTATCCGATGTGTGTAAGGAGAAAAGGCTTAGGTCGTCTAACGAACAGTTGGGGGTGCTACAAGACATGTTAAAGGTCAACACTAGTCTTATTCCAGTCAGTGGCATTCTTTGTATATAAATATCGCCTTAAATAAATGTGTGCGTTCTACTATGTTAAATATATTTTTAATATGCCTTAACTATATTCTCTTTCACATTTTGACTCTTCAAAAAATAACATTTTACGGTTACGCAATGCGTAACCTGCAAGCTGGTATATAGTTATGATAGTAGCAAATACTCATTCACACACATTCATAACTTTTTTACTAGGGCCTACTGTTGGGGGATCTAATTTATTTAATTATGTAAAAGAAAGGAACTTGGAATGGTGTATATAAATGAAGCGATGAATGCAATGTTTAGGTAGTTAAGCATCGGTATATAAAGATATGAAAGAGACATGTGCTGGTGAAAAACCCATTATACATACATACACATGTTGTCCAGGGCATCTACATCCCACAAAGCTCAACGTGATAGAGGCATTGCACACCCTGCTTAGTTTAGTACAAATAAAAGTAGAGAGTGGCCTCCATCCCATAAGGCTTAACTAAAATTAGAAGGACATATAGCAAGCAGGGAAGGCCTCTGAGGTTGTTAGTAACCGATTTGAGTCTATATTCATGCATTTAAGCACATGTTAAATACACGGGTCTAAATTAAATGTTTGAGTTAGGTCGGGCAGTCCTCTTTGCATGTTGGGTTGGTCGATTGTCTCAGTGGGCTTGAAGAATAATTAAGCCCCCATAATTGCCCCTAAAATCTTTGGGCAGAAACAATGGACCAATAGATTTTAAGTGAGTTCAAGGCCCAATGCTCAAAACTGTTTTAAAACAGGCATGGCATAGTAGTAATACTTATGAAATTGGTGAGGACACGATCGTCGGAGTGGGATCATCGTGGAAAACTTGTAATATTCCTAAATGGGAGAGGGTGTGTTGTTCCGAACAAGTATGTGAAGCATGTTGATCTTCATTAGGAATCATTATTTCATCATTAGCGTGAAGTTCAAACTGGGTTCAACTGTATCAACAGTCATTTATCCATCGTTTATTCTTCACGAACTGTTTACTGAATCTTCTCTCTTGCCCTTCAAATTTCCAGAGCTTTCTCCCATCATTTTTACTTGTAAGTTCCTCTAACTTGCTTCTTTATTCGTCATTTTGATTTGTTATTCTTTATTGTTTGAAAACTTTTCTTCGTGTATCATTTCAATGGCAAAACTATTGTGAAGTTCAGAGAGTCATGTGGTATTATTCAGTGGGTAGAAGTTGATTGTGTCCCTATGCTAAAGGATATCCGGGACATAGAAGATGGACACTGGATTCACATTCTTCTTTCATTCATAGGGTTTAATTTTTCCCTAAACCATTATTTTTTAGATTTCTTAAGTACTTTGAGGTTGTCCCTGCTCAATGTTCCCCAAACACTTGGAAAATAGTGAACAGGGTACACGGAATCAATGAATTATATGGGATCAACTTCGGGATCCTAGAAATTTGTTATTGCTATGTTTGGTCACACGCCATCGATGGTGTTATGTACCTGAAAGCAAAAAAGGTCGACAGGGTTTTGGTCGTCAACCTTCCTGACTTCTATAAAGGATATTGGGAGTAAGGTTTCATTATCAGGAAGTGGTAACACCCTCCCCTATCTAAGGGCAATAGGCACCGGGGGCCCTTGTGCCCTGACTGGGGGGAGGATCATATAGGTCGATTCTTCTTTTCCTTCTGCCAGCTTGCTGAATTTTTTACTATTATATATTTTTCTATCTTTTGATATGTATTTCTTCCTTTGTTTTGTAGCGCATGTTAAGAACCAAGAGCCTACTCTTCGAGAGCTAAGGCTTGCTGATCTACTAAAGGCTAAAAAGATTAGAGATCGGTTGCCTGATGGTGAGGATAGTATAGGGAAGATTGGATAAAGTTTAGATTCGATTCACACTACACCAAATCTGCCCATTTGTCAAGGTCATTGACCTTGACAAATTCACCTTGTCAAGGTCAATGACCGTGACATTTCGAGGCGAGACAACTTTTTTTGTCACGGTTATTGACCTTGACAAAAAACTCGCGTTTTGTGCCACGGTCGTGTCAAGGTCAATGATCGTGACACGTTTGTCACGGTTTAGAACCGTGACCCCAATTGTAACGGTCAATGACCATGACAATTCTGGGCAGAATTTAAAAAAAATCTGCTGGGCAGTATGGCCACCGCCACTGCCCAGCAGTATATTTGTACCTGTTATAGCAACATTGTACCTGTTCCAAACATCATATATCCAACACAAACTAAAGATAATGCAAATATATATTCATGACGATATAATCCAAATATTCAAAGTAAAAACAATATACATGACGATATAATCCAAATTTAATTAAAATGGACAAACTTAAAAATAATGTTACTACATGTTTTGGATAAAACTGAGGAGGTGAGTAGGCCACACGACATACGAATTGACGCACCCACTAATATACGTCGTGCCGCATTGTTCGCGCAACCACAATAAGGAGTTCTCCTTCCCGGGTATGACATGCGTGACGAGCACCCTGGACTCCATCTCTTGAAGCACACGTCCATGGACTATTCCACCCTCGACGATATTCGGGTTCCTCAACCCCCGCCCTATCCGCTGGCCATCAAATACGTCCAATATGAACACGCTCGGCCAACCAATTGTCGATAATGGTCTGTTGGAGGGCGTCAAATAGGGAAGTGGATCGTCGAAGTACGAACGTGTCGGTGATGAAGCAGCGAGGTCCACATCCTCGTCATCCTGCGCCTCGTCCTCCCGCACCTCCTCCTCCACCACCTTCTCCTTCCCTTTCCCTTTCCCTTTACGGTCTCCACCCAACGTACGCTTCATGAATGCGTACATATCTTGGACCGTCGCCTCCAAACGGGACAGCTTCGCGTCGTGTGAATCCACCTTTCGAGCCAACCCGGTGTCGCTCGTCTCCAATCCGATGATCCTCGATTTGGCCACCCGCGAGCTCACTCCCCTTGTCCTCCCTTTGCGATCAGAGCCAAGCACTTGGCTGAGTGCGTCTGTGGACAAAGATGCCTTGTCGGCATCAGACTGCGACTCATGCACTTCCTTAAGCTTTGCCTGAAACGACAAAAAGTACATGATTAGTAAAATAAGTAAACTAAAAAATTATAACGTAATTAACAATAATTAAACTGTCGGATTACTTACAATCGTGGCTGCGACGCTCGGAGACACCTCCTTGTCCTTCCCCTTCTTCGTCCGAAGAGCCACATAAGTATCGAGCCTATGTGGCTTACCCCCTGGCCCACTCCCTACCCCCTGAAATAAAATAGAGTAAAGTAAAATTAGTAAAATTAGTAAAATTAATATCCAATAATATATTTCTGTAGTTATAGATAAATTAAATCTTACCTGCATCCTATGCTCCACCTCAGCGTAAGAGGTCCGGCCGGAGTAGTGCACGTCCGTCTTTTTAGCCCGATTTTCCCTCCCCGATTGGCAAGATGCCAATTGTCGATCCTCGATCTCATTGTCAATGAACTTTTACCATTGTGACAATGAGATCGGCTCCTTGGGCGGGACGGATCCGCGCCATTGTAAAATGGACTCTCGTGTTTTTTCAAAGTACCGTGACCGCATATTTTTCTTCCACGTCTTGTGTTGCTCCCTCAACTGCTCCAAGACGGAATCGCGTAGCTTTGGATCCAAGTTGAATTGTTCCTGTCCAACAAATACAATGTTAGTTGCGAATAAATATAAATATAAATATAAATTGAAATATTCATATAAATATTACCTGTAGTGCCGCCCAAACAGCTAACTTGAGCTCATACGGCACCTCCTTCCAACTCATAAACCCCGGGCCGATGACCTTCTTTAGCAGCTCGAGGGATCTCGCTAAAAGCTCCGACTTGTTTTCGACGGTAATCCCAAATTTTTCATATTTGAGGAGCCTAACGGCGGAGGAGCCCTCGTCGCCTCCGCTACCACCGAACCCAGACGACATCATCATAAACAGCATCATCATCTTCGCCTTAACATCTGAAGGAGACATTTTTGCTGTAAAAAAAATGTTATTAGTACAGATAAAAAAAAATATTAATAGTACACATTTCGTTTTACCTAATTGAATTAATTGAATTAATAGTACAGAAAAAAAAATGTTTCATCTATATTATAACGTATGTGTAAGTTCCGTCAATACCATTTCGTTTCAATTTTGTAATATTATGTTTTTTCCAAATATTTAAAGAGTTATTAAATGGGTGCCCCAGCCCCACCCCCACCCACCGCCACACACACACGCGCACCTACGCACACACACACACACACGCACACACACACACCACCCCCACCCCTACCCACCCCACCCCCTCCACCACCCCCTCCCCCACCACACACCACCACACACACACACACACCCCACCCCACCCCCTACAAGTCTAAAGATGTTCTTGATTAAACATGGGAAATCTCATATCGTTTGCAAAAAGTTCATAGATTCTTAATCCCTAGGGTTATGGATATTAAATTTCTTTCACAATTATTTCTTCGATTGCGATGGGTGAAGTTCAATTATATGTTAGAACAATAGATCCTCGCAAGTTGGTCAATCATTGTGTGAATAGGTATGAGATCATAATTTGGAGGAATTCACGTCCAATAAATAATTTGGATTGTGATACCCCTTGATAGACTTATATGTTTTGTTTACCCGACCGATGAACTATTTTATAATCCTATAGAATTAAGTTTTAGAATCAAGTAATTGATCAGATATTCATTGTAATCGGTTAGTAGAAAATTTATTTAACCAAGAGGGTATCGAAAACATAACGTGGGGAATCATAATATACCGTAATCAACTTTAATAATAAGAACACATTCTTTCGAGTGATTTATAAATAATTAAATTTGAGTGCAATCATGATTATTTAGTGGAATGAATCGTGATTATAAATGTATAAAAGCATTACATCTCTTGGAATTCCAACCCTTGACCTCCGGATCACTATAACTATGTTTTATCCTTTTCATCAAGGGCAAGGTAGAACGGATTTTGGGATATTCTTATTTGTAAGAGTACCTATCATTTTGTAACCTCTGAAATCAATACAACAACAGTGGACGTAGGCTTTCTTACATAGCCGAAGCACTTAAAAAAATCACTTTCTCTTGTATTTACCATTACAATTATATATTTTATCCGTGATTATAAAATTAGATCAAGTCTAATTTTTTTACATCAATACATATTTAATTGTAAGCTTGTTTAATAAAAGTTATTATTCATTCTTGCATTTTTTTATTTTCTCTTTAATTATACTAGCTTAATTTATTTAGTAGGACCATGTGAAGTTTATTGTTTTTGATTAATATTGTATGTAGTTTAAATTCGTTTTTATTTTTCAATATTTCCTAAGAGCTTTAGAAATTCGACATTCATTTAAAATGGCATGAGGGTGTTTTAAACCTTCGAATGTGTTTGAAAACTTATTTTTCTTATTTTGAGCATGAGTAATTTTCGATGGGTTATACTTTTATTGAATTAATTGATAGTCCATACTTAAAGAGTGTACTTTGAAATTTTAAAATGAACTTTCTAAGGTATTAGAAATTTTAGGTGTCTAAATTTAGAGACGTTAAATGTTATTGTAAACTTAATCGTATTATTTTTCGAATTAAACATGAGGGTCATTTTATTTGAGTTATTAAATCAGGAACGACAAATTTAAATTATTGTACACTATTAGTAAAATGTGGATAATGAATCGAACGTCAGTTTTTTACTCGCACACTTGATTATGTCTTTCGTATTTGCATTTTTATTTGTTTTAGCTTAGGAATATTTCATCTCTTCTTTAAACTCATTTAGTTTAGTTGGACAATCACAACTATTTTGAATGAAAAATTAATAAATTTTCATGGGTTAGACTCGTATTTACACTCACTATTCTATAATAGTCCGTGGATGTGCAATATTTTATAAATTGACAAACAATAACAAAAGTGGACTCTACAGTATTTGATTATTGTAAAAAAATTGTTGACACCACCACACACACACACACACACACACCAAAAGTGGACTCCACCACCCCCTCCCCCACCACACACCACCCCCCACACACACACACACCACCCCACACCACCCCCTGCCCCCCTCCACCACCCCCTCCCCCACCACACCCCCACCACACACACACACACCCCACCCCACCCCATTCCCCCCTCCACCACCCCTCCCCCAAAACACACCACCACACACACACACCGCACCCCACCCCACCCCCTGCCCCCCTCCACCACCCCCTGCCCCACCCCGCCCCATCCCCCACACACGCACACACATACACACATATATATATATACACATACACACATAAATATACACACAAATATATATATATATAAATGGAAGAGAGAGAGAGAGAGAGAAGTTGGACTTGAAAGTAGAGAGAGAGAGAGAGAGAGAGAGAGAGAGAGCGTCGAGAGCGTCGAGAGAGAGAGAGAGAGAGAGAGAGAGAGAGAGCGTCGAGAGAGAGAGAGAGAGGGAGGGAACGGTGGGAGGGAAAAAAGAAGGGGGAAAGGGTTTTTGCTGGAAAAGTTGTCACGGTCGTGTCAAGGTCATTGACCGTGACAAGGCCGTGACAATTAAATTTATCACGGACTTGTCACGGTCAGTGACCGTGACAATTAGTTGTCACGGTCGTGTCAAGATCAATGACCGTGACATAAAACGCGTGTTTTTTTGTCACGGTCAATGACCTTGACAAGGCTGGCCGGCTGAAAGGTGACAATTTGCCCATTTTGGTGTAGTGTCAGTTGGAATTATATGGTGAGACTTGGTGTGACGTCAATAAGGATTTTCGATAATTCACTGTATGGGTGGTACGACATAGATTACTTGCGATATGAGATTTATACTCAGAGTTGACCTTACTAGTATCTTTCCGAATTTCGGGACGAAATTCTGTCATATGGGGGGAAGTATGTAATACCCCGTGATTTTAATGACTTTTAAAATGGGTTATATTTTAAATTAATGGATTAATTGGATTTTATTATAAATTAATTCATTTGGGTTTTATCCGAATTGTGGATATTAAAATGAATGATTCAGAATATTACTCAAATATATTTAGGTAATATATGAGTGTGATGTTATTGATATGGCTGTGTGATATAAATTCAGTAATTTGAATTTTTAGTCGGATGCGGTATGGGACGTGTCGGGACTAATATGATAAATTAAAAAGGGAACTTATTTTTATATCGACCTTACAGTCATTTTGTCTGCGTCGTTGCATTCAGAAGGATTGAAATAGTCAGAAAAGTCTATTTGGATGTTAATTTTGGGTCTCGGGTCATTTGGAAATGAAAAGACAACCCAAAAGGGTATTTTGGTCATTTTTACAAGGGGTGAATAGTGATTTTGGATTTTGTCTTATTATAAGTATTTGGAGATTAGTTGTACGTGGGTTCATTCATCTCTTACACACAATATTGAGAGGTCATCTTTTTAGAGAGAGTGAAAGGTTGCTTGGAAGAAGAGAAGTTTACTTGGGAAGGAGGAGAACCAAAGGCCAGAGGTCACCACCACCAACCACCACCGAAAGTTAACCGGAGAAGGGGAGAACCACCTGTGTTATTCAACCCCAAAGGATCAGACCTTCATTAGAGGCAAGTGTTTAATAATTGCAATCTAAGTTTGTATATTGTCCATGTTAGGATAGTTATAAATTAGAGATTTTACATGTTTAGAAGATGAAAAGATAGAGTTGTTAATGGATTTATGGAATCTGAAAATATATAGGAATCAAACTCATGTTGTAGATAGTTAGTAATCCACGAAATATTCATCAATCTATTGAAGAAATTATGAAAATCATTGTTGTGTTCTTGAAGATATCATGTATATAATTTTCTGAAAAAAGAGGATAAACATATGCTTTAAATTCAAACTCTTGATGATTCTAGGATGTTTAGAGCATTAGAAATCATTCACATATGTTGCTATATCATGTAGTAAGGCTTATAAGTCATTTGGGTAGTTTATATAAAGGTTTGAATGATCAAAAGTAATGAAACCCGTAGTAGAAGAAATGCAGAAAATTGGGTTGTTATCTGGGCAATCGATCGATCGACCCCCTGCCTTCGATTGATCGACCTCCCCAGAATCCTTGAAGTTATTTATTTTTAATGCTTGTTCGTATTCCAAACCTTTTCTAAATCTTTGGTGATTATTAATTGGATATAATGGGACTTAAGAAGGTTCAGTAAGCCCTAATTAAGAATTGAATTGATTTGATTGGGATTTAATTGATTAGAATTGTGATAATTATAGAAATTTTGGTTGCTGGATTCATGTGTTGGATTCTAATTTGTATGCATGAGGATTAAGGATAGGTCCAGTAGGGGAGATTTAATATAACACCTGGGTAGCCTTAGGGTCACAATTTGAGCATCAAGGACTGAGTTTAAGCTCATTATTGATTGCGCAAGGACTGAGTGTAGTACAAGCGCTTAGTGGTATGACTTCTGGATAGAGATGGGAGTTCAGACCACATTTGGTTGAAAGAAGGGATGAGGTTATCCTGGTTGTGTATTTAAAGTTGACGGACCTCTACGACCGACAAAGTTAAGTAGTAGTGTATTGGAGGGGTTTCTTGTTTGGATTTCGCTTTGCGAGACGCTCCGCGCATGAACCTTAACGACGCCGGGAGGGCAGAGATGTTATAGGATGCGAGGATATTGATTTTGTTAATAAGTCATATAGTGTGAATGAAACACTATAGACTGTGAGCCATGTGATGATGGTATTCAATCCTAGTTGATAGAAGATGTGTTTATAAGAGATTAGAAACAATAGGTTTTAACCCTAATTAAGGGAGAGTTTAATTCGTAGTAATTCGGGAGATAAGATGAGGTGGACCAGTAGGATATTAGTGATTTTCTTATTGAATAAATATATTGAGGAAAAACCTATTTAAACCTTAGGTAATGAGTGAGATTCTGGGATAATAAAATTAAAGAAGTAAAGGCATAATATTATAACACGTAGGAGTTAAAGAGATATAATGCTACGTATGGGAATTATCTTATGGTAGTGTGAGTACCTTGTTGATATTATATCTATAGGTAGATGATAATGTATATTTGATTGATTGATGATTTATGTGTATGACATACCTAACTTACTTGCTATCAGTGGGAGGTTTGAGCATGAGGGCAGTCATATCCTAATGAACCCATGGGATTTTTGATTTGTCGCTCGAGAACATAGGTATATGAAAGACTTATCGGTGAGTTGATAGGTCCGTTGACTATGGAAACGTAGGTATGTGCGTGACCCGTTGGTATGAGAACTATGTTCACCTCCAATTATTGTGTTGTTATTTGTGGTTCGAGGAAACCCTACCGAACCTTTAGTCCCCTATTCGGCAACCAGCGATATTGGGACGCGATAGCAGAGTAATGCATGCACCGCAACTATGACTCGGGGTGCCGTATTATATATATATATATATATATATATATATAATGAATTAAATGTATGTGTATAAAGTGGTTAGATCATCTATTGTGTGATAGTTGTAGATAAAGATGAATTGAGAAAAAGAAATGAAATAAGTTAAGGAATATTTATTGAAGAGCTTAATTCATATTAATTAGAAATGATTCATATAAAGTAGAAACATATAAGAATGATTATTTTACGTATGGTATGGGACATACGGTGTTATGATATGGGATGGAAAACATATTATGGAAACTAGTTAGGAGGAACCATTAACTAAGAGGTTAATAGAAAACGATAAGCGTGCACTATAGATGAGAGGTGAGAATAGCAAGTGAGAGTTGGATACTAGCATGTAAATAATAAATGATTTATTGCACTTGTTAAATACTTGTTGTTTTAAAAATCATTTTCACATCGGACTCTGATCCGTTTCCTTGCATATTCTCTTTTCTATTGTACCTTCTATATCAGGTGTCCAGCAACAGGGACGCCAACCTTAGAGGATTATGACGAGCTATGAAGCTCTGGAGTATTGCTTAGACGCCTATCTTCATTTGATTCACAATATTCTTTTCGTTAGGGCATGTCGCCCAAAAGAACTCAATTATCCCTTTTCTATCTGGGTCATATACTCTTGTATTTGTGTCATTTTAATACATTTACTATTGTTGGGATTACTGTATTGGATAATTATTTGGGAATGTTTATTCAAATTGCATTTAAATTCATTTGTGTTATGTGTTCGGTTATTAGTGTTGTATAATAATATGTCTTGTGTTATTCGTAAACTAAAAAAAGATTTTGTTGAAATTAAAATTTGGAAAGTTTTTAACACCAACTTAATTGGGTATTGGGTGAGTTGTAAATGTTTTCGACAGTGATGCTAAGAATGAGGCAACTGTATATTCTGTTTTAATTTGGTATGTGATTGTCCACTCGGTATTTAATTAGGCGGGGTGTTACAGGTGGTATCAGGGCATCAGGTTCAAGTGTCCTTTAGGGTCTGTACGGCTTACTGTGTTTTCAGCTTAACGTTCTTTGATGTAGAGCCCTATGTTTAGGATTATTGATTTCTTTGCTAAGATTCTGTATATATTAGTTAATCTTATTTGCATTCGGACGGGTTCGTACAAGAAGTATGGCAGATGAGGGCCATTAGAAGGATAACGAAGATTGCACTTAGGAGGTTATGAAGTATGTTCGAGTATGATGACCGTAGTCGAGGTCACCCTTATTATGAAAAATTGAGGAGAGTCATTAGTAGAAGTTCTTGAAATGCGAGAATTATGTGTGTTACCTAACGAAGGCAATATATTTAAAGGCTTGGGCATATAGTGGAGTGTGGTGAAATAAAACTGAAAGTTTTAAAAGTGTTTTAAATGTTTTACACTACGTTTTATTCTGATAAGCTTGAAAAAGAGTTTGATTTAATTGGATCTCTTTTGGAAGAAACGTTTTAAAGAAAAAGTCAAACTTACACGCGCGTCGTTCGAACGACAAGCTGGATCGTTCGAGCGAGATGGCTATATCGCACGAACGACTAGTCAATCTCGTTCGAGCGACACATTTTTTGAGGCAGTTAATATTTCCTATTTAAAGCATGGTTTCATCATAATTAAAGAGAGGTGCAATCTGGAAAGCAGTTTTCAATCCAGTACGAGTTTTGCACATGTTTTTCTAAGGTTTCCAAGCTTAAACACATCCTTAGAGTTTGCAAAAATCCGAGTTTTCATTACTATATGTTTATGTGATCTTACTACACTAAGAAGGTTTGTTTAATACTTGAACATTCGGGCTTTGCGGTGAAGAAAAGAAAAGGACTTCTTGTTCGACATCGTAGACGTATCAAAGTCATTCGGTGGACACCGAGATATACGTGGGAGCGTGTGTTGTGGACAGGTATCGTGGAAGAAGGACTTTCTGCGTGGGCACTGTGAAAGGAGTGGTTGAAGATCAGAAGAGCGTCAAGACCCGTGGGGATCAAGTCGTTGAGTGAGTCTTTTGTCTGTTCGTTATAATTCCATATTCATAGTGATTGTCTGGCTTGGGTTGTCCGAGGTTTTTTTTCCGTCTAGGGTTTTTTCTCGTACATCCTGCGTTGTGAGTATTCTTTACTTTACTTTATTTGCTTTAATCACTATATGCATGTTTAGGATTAATAAGGATAAAATTAGTTTAAACTAAAAATTGGTTTTCCACAACTTGGTTTGGTGCACATTAAAAGTTGGATAATTTTTAGTGAAAATTGATTTGATTTCAAACACACTTGTGTAGGGCCACTCTTTCAAATTGGTATGAGAGCTAGAAAATATTATTTATTTGTTTAGTGATCCTGTGTGTTTTCAGAGATGAATTCTGGAAATAACGAATTTTTTCGAACTCCTATTTTTCATGGCACTAATTACACCTATTGGAAGATGAGAATAAAAAGTGCGTTAAAATCTATTGATGAGCGTGTGTGGCTAGCAGTTGAGAAAGATTGGACACCCCCTATCACTATTTTAGGTGAGGTAATTAATTTAAAGCCTGTTGAGTCGTGGATCGAAACTGAACAAAGACTTGCACAATACAATTCTAAGGGTCTGCACGTTATTTCTTCACATGTCACACAAGAAGAATATAATAAAATTATGACTGGTGAAATATCAAAAGAGGCTTGGGATATTTTGGCATTCACTCACGAGGGCACTAACACGGTTAGAGCGTCAAAACTTCAAAATCTCACTACTCAGTTTGAGACCATTAAGATGTTAGAGAGTGAGACTTTTGATGAGTTTTATGCTAGGTTGTTCAATATTACCAGCTCGTTGTTTAACCTAGGTGAGAAAATTCCTCATAACTGTGTCATTAAGAAAATCCTTAGGTCGTTGCCTAGTAGGTTTGATGCGAAAGTGACCATTTTAAACTCCTTGGGTAAGTTAGAGTCAACGAAACTAGAAGAGATTGTAGGTGACTTACAAACCTATAAAATTGACATGATTACCTCCAAGTAAGTGCCTAAGAAAGAAAAGGGTATTGCTTTGAAAATCGGGAAGGAGGGAATTAAAGTTTCGGATTCCGTTTTCGATTTCGATTTTGAGGATGTTGCTTTGTTGGCAAAAAAATTTAAAAAATTTATTAAGTTTCAAAAGCTATCGAAAGATGCCAAGAAGTTTGAAAAATTCAAGAACAACAAAGTTGATTCGACCTCTAAGGATAAGTCTGAAAAGTCTAAAAGAGATGAGTCGGATAAGTGTTTTGGTTATGAGGGGTACGGTCACAAAGTTAAGGAGTGTCCCACTAGACTTGATAAAGAGGGCAAGCAACCCATTGTATATAGTGCTACCTTAAGTGATAGTGATCCAAAAAATGGAGAGAGTTTTCCCATTGAGCGTAACTTTATTGCATTTATGGCATGTCATGTGAGCGACGACGATTCTCATGTGAATGACACTTCTGAGGAGGTTTTGAGTGAATCCCATGTTAGTGAGGGACAAGAGAGTGAAGAGGAGAAAATAGATGTGAAAGAGTTGCAAGTTGCATTTAATGATTTGTATGCCGAGATGGTGAAAGTGAAAAAGACAAATGCAAAATTTCAAGCTAAGTTGAATGAGCGTGTCATAGAAAATAATTATGTGTTGATAGAGGATCTTAGGGCACGAGAGAAGAAGTTTAGGAAGAAACTAGAGTTTGTGAAGAAAGATAGAGATAATCTTAGGGGTTTGATGGAGGCCTTGAAAAATGAGATTTTGGAGTTTGAGGAATCTAGGCGTCTACTTGAGTCTAGGATTCATGAGTTGGAGGAGAGATTGAGGGACTCGTCTAGAGTTAAGTTTGATTTGGAGGCTAGGTCGGAGAAGTTAGATAATATCTTAGGCACCGTTCAAATTAAGGAAGATAGGGGAGGTATAGGTTTTGATGAGAGAATTGTTCCCATTCCCCTCGCATGTGTGAGAAACACTAGGAATGTTAGAAAAGGTCCACATGTAGGTAATCATTCCCACCATCGCTACACTTGCACGTTCTGTGGTAGGAAAGGTCACCTTAGGCATTATTGTTACGACCTTAGACAAGCTCCTAGAAAGTTTAGGAATAAAGTTGTCCAGGTTCCCAAAATCCCTATGCATCGTTTTACTCCTACTTAGGTTAGGAAATCGAATTTAGTGACTTTTGGAATAAAACTTCACGATTCTCGTTTGGATGCACTTGACTCTTCCCATGCTAAATCTAAAGGATGATAGTGTTGTCTTGTTTATTATATGCTAGTTTGCTTCATGATATATTCATTGCTAGTATAATGACTTGTGTATCATTTTGTATTATAGTTTTTACTTGTTTGAGTCCTATTGAAAAAATACAAAAAAAAATTATTTTTGAGAAAACTTTTGAAAGACCAAAAAGAATTTGCTTTTATTTGAGTCAAAATATATTTGAAAAGCCAAAAAGATTTTTGATTTTTTGTTTTTGAGTTTACATGTTTGATGTGACATATTGGTGTGCTTAACCCCTCCCCATCGTTTCATTATCCATGCGGGTAGGACATTTGGTCATTATTATCGATGCTTACGATGATCTTAACCTTTGTTCAAATGGGGTTGTTTCGAAATTGATATGCATTTTGATTCAACTTTGTATATATGTCTACATTGCACACATGCACGAGTTTCTATAGATGTTTGACTTCTCTTGCATATTTGAATTTGGTGAGGCGTTCTTATCTCAATCTTGTCATCTATGTGTAAGTAGACTTAAGGAGAAGTGTGCATGTAAGAATCTTTTACCGTGAGGATTTGTATTGATATCAAAATTAAAAAAATGATGAGTGATTCACGAAAAAGGACTGCGAGAGTTCAAAATTAACTCGTCGTGAAAGCCACCGTTTAACAGGGACCAAAAGTAAAATAAAAATGCTAAGAAAAAGGGCCAATAAGATTTTCTCTAAGTTGAGAATGCTAGAAACCTCAAAATAACTTGAAAAATGTATGCCTGTATGAGGGAGTTTAGTCGGAGAAAATTAAACCGGTTTGCACAACTAATCCTAATGTTGAAACATTACAATTTGAAGCTATTATTTGTAGAATCGTAAAAAATATGTAATTGTGTGTATGTAGTATGTTTAGTTCATTAAGCTCACACTTTAGTTTTCATATGGCTATGATAAAGTTTGATGATTTATCGCTATCAGTTAGAGCTTCTTGATCTTTTCGATGTGTTAGAATTGTGACTCATTTGTTGTAGTTTCACGGCTATACATTCCATGTCCATGTTTGAGCACTTAAGTACTATGTTTGCATATAACTCGCATTATTAGTTTTTATGCGTTTTTGCGTTTTGGGTAAAAAGCTTACTGTTTTAGCACTGTTTTGCTGCTGTCAACCCTTTCCTGGCATTTTTTTTCTGGGCAAAAATTTATGATATTTCTGGGAATCTGAGAAAGTTTTACCTGTCGCGAGAAGCCTCGTTCGAGCGACGTCCTCATCTTGTTTGAGCGATGTCCTTGGATCATTCGAACGACAGTCTGGGAATTTTTGCTTCCTTTTATTTGCAGCACCCTGGTTATTGTGGTATATTTTTTTGGTGCCACTGGAAGCTTTCTTGACTACCTGTTTTTATATGCAGGTTATATTGTTTCAAAATTTATATTTTGCATATGATTCCGTTTATCACACCTGATTAGTTTGCTATATTATTTGTGTGATTCCTTTATTTACTAGCTACTGATTTGTCATTACTTGATCATATTTAGCTGGTTGTTTCATGATTATCTAGAGATTTTTATTTAGTATATCTTCATGCTAGATACTTGTTGATTGGTTTATCTTTTCACCGGGTTGTCTATTCGAGACAAAAAGGGGGAGAGATGTATGTGATGTAGGGGGAGATTTGTTGAGCATGTTAATTGAAATTTGATTTAAATGTTGTTTGATTACATATTTTACAAATTGGTATCATATTGTTACTCAATTGTTTAACAAATGATTTTTCAGAATTTATTCATATTGGTATCTATTGTAAAATTGGTATCATTTGGATATATATATATATATATATATATATATATATATATATATATATATATATATATATATATTGGTTTCATTTGTTCCACCATACTTCACTGGGTATTTGTTTGTCTGTTTCATGTGTGTAGGTATGCTTCAGAAATTCGAGATTTTATGTCTACATCACATTCAGACAGTTCATGCTTACCGGTGCTACATATACCAGTCTGTGTCCTGTATTTTTTGACTTTGGGTTTATGGGATGGGATTTAGGTGTCTTACGGCTTGACGGCCCGGCTTAGGCATTTCACTGGTTTAGTTTTGTCCCGAAATAGTCAAAGGAGGAGATTTGTAAGGACATAAATTTCTAATTGAGTCCCTTTTATTGTTTTGACTTAATTCCGTGAACAAAAGTGTGTTTGTAATATGTCATAAGGAGATTTTTTTTGTCACGATCCCACTTGGTCTATGACGTATTGAAGAAATTAAAGACGTTGCGGAAAAGATTTAAAGAATTAATCATGCCGAAGTCTAATTGGTGCATGTTTATTCATCTTCAAGTTAATTGCATTCCGAGATCACACAGGTACGAATGCATATTGTTAATGAGATTCCGAATTATTTTTATAAAAGATAAGGATGTAATTTTATATGGAAAAATATTTTAAAAGTGTTTTAAATGTTTTACACTACGTTTTATTCTGATAAGCTCGAAAAAAAGTTTGACTTAATTGAATCTCTTTTGGAAGAAACGTTTTAAAGATAAGGTCAAACTTACACACGCGTCGTTCGAACGACAAGCTGGATCGTTCGAGCGAGATAGTTATGTCGCGCGAACGATTGGTCAATCTCGTTCGAGCGACACATTTTTCGAGGCAGTTGATTTTTCCTATTAAAGCGTGGTTTCGTCAGAATTAAAGAGTGGTGCAATCTGGAAAAGAATTTTCAATCCAGTACGAGTTTTGCACATGTTTTTTTTAAGGTTTCAAAGCTTAAACACATCCTTAGAGTTTGCAAAAATTTGAGTTTTCATTACTATATGTTTATGTGATCATGCATTAAGAAGGTTTGTTCTATACTTGAACATCTGGGCTTTGCGGTGAAGAAAAGAGAAGGACTTCTTGTTCGACATCGTAGACGTATCAAAGCCATTCAGTGGACACCGAGACATACGTGGACGCGTGTGTTGTGGACAAGTATCATGGAAGAAAAACTTTCTGCGCGGGCACTGTGAAAGGAGTGGTTGAAGATCAGAAGAGCATTAAGACCCGTGGGGATCGAGTCGTTGAGTGAGTCTTTTGTCTGTTCGCTGTAATTCGATATTCATAGTGATTGTCTGGCTTGGGTTGTCCGAGGTTTTTTTTCCGTCTTGGGTTTTTCCTCGTACATCCTACGTTGTGAGTATTCTTTACTTTACTTTATTTACTTACTTGAATCACTAGATGCATGTTTAGGATTAATCAAGATAAAATTAATTTAAAGTAATTTTTTTTTCACAACTTGGTTTAGTGCACATTAAAAGTTGGATAATTTTTAGTGAAAATTGATTTGATTTTAAACACACTTATGTAGGGCCACTCTTTCAATACTGATAGTACAAGTATAGCGCCCCGCCGTAGCAGTACTTCTACAATTGTATTCAGGCCATACAGGCCGCGGTCGGTACCACATTCAAGGCGCGGCCAGCCTATAGGACGCGGTTAGAACTCCTATAGGGTGCGGTCCTCTCCATCAGAGGCCGCGGCACCCCAGCTTAGGGTCCGCGGTCCCCCTCCAACAGCTCAGCGCTGGTACTCTGTGGGCCGCACGCCCTCATCCACATCTACTGCAGTCTTGGTATACGCCATGTGCTCAGGGCACGTGACTCAACTCACTTCCTCATAAATAGAGGGCCACACCTGGAAAAAAGGGGGAGGGGTTCCAGACACACCCGAGGCACTACAACACAAATTCTCTCTACATCGCCCCAACATAAGCTTTGGAGGCCTAGAATCTACATCACAGCCACCTCACGGGCTCACCGGAATCTCTAATACTATCATGTACTCTCCTTTATTCTCATACTTGTACGCCTCTGTAGGCACGATTATATTGTACAATGCAACGCACATAATGAGAACGGAGTAACACAGTGGACGTAGGCCCATTTTAGGGGCTGAACCACTCTATATCTTGTCTTCTCTCTATTTACTTATTTTACTTGTTTAACACACACATATGACTTTCGATCTGCTGATATGAGAACGACCTATGGTCGATTTCCCGTATCATCAGTTTGGCACCGTCTGTGGGAAAGAGACATTTCAATCTTGTTTCCCTGCATATATGAGTCCTTCAAACACCTTATTCGATCCCTGGGGGTCCTTTGGATCATCTCCTCACGGGTCGGTCACTAGTTATCGGACTCCGCATCATATTCACACCCTTAAGTGGGTATTTCTTATATACAAATATACTCCATCTTATGGCTTTAGATCTATTTTGCATACCCCTGTGATATCATTCTATCTAGCTAGTATTGAAAAGCATGACGGGCTTTTGCCTCAAAAAGATGAATGATTAGGGAGGGATTGTATCTACTCCTTTTTTGTTGTTTTTGGCCTATGATCTAGGGTTTATCATTGAAACTGTGCCGTGTTGTGCACCGAGAGGTTATTTACTTATGGACAAACCCTAGTAGGTGTGCTCTCCATAAGTATCGAGAGAGAAACTCAATTCCCGAGCTTCAGGTTTGGGACTGCTCCTTACTGCCTAGGAGGGGATGCGGCCAGACAGTAAATATGTCTTAGGGTCGTGGCCTCCACTAGGGTAGCTGTTACAAAAGCTACAAATGTTGAGGAGCATAATCAGTTGGGCTTTGGCTCTACCATGGTGTATCATATGAGGTCGCGGCAGTGCATCTAACTACGTGCCTTATGGCCGCGGTGCCCCGTAGCAGTGAAAATGCTGCATCCCCATTTCCTACTTGATTACTTCAGTATCTCTGAGATTGCTCACTTTTGTTAGTTTGTTCTCAGATTATATATATACTTTGTAAAGACTAACAAAAGCAGAGGTGGAAGGAGAATCCAACCGGAGTACAGAAGTCAAGGATGAGATTGTGCAACTATACAATCACCTTAATCACCTCTATGACAGCCACGCCTCACTTCAAACCCAGGTCAATTTTCTCACTCAGAGGGTGCTAATGCTGGAGGCCGCGGCATCAAAAAACATAGGCGCGGAAGTTAAGGAAATAGCAAAGCCAGCCATGCCTGCCGCGGCAGTAAATGAAACCGCGGAATCCACCGACAGAGGTCAAAAAAGGCAGAAAAAGTCGGGTGTCTATACTCAGTTGAGCCTCCTGATTGAAGAGATATTGGAATTCATCAAAGGGGACAAAATTTTGAGGTGGCCAGAAAAATTGAGAGCTCCACCCCACAAGAGGAACAAAGCTACCTGGTGCAAATTCCATCAGGACCATGGCCATGACACAGAGCAATGCTATGCTCTGAAGGATGAAGTTGAAAGGCTTATTGGGCAAGGGATGCTGCAGCGATTCCTGAAGAATGCATAAGAGATTCAGCCAAGCCTGGCAGAGGCTGCATGCCGCATCTCGTCCTTAGTCTTTCTAATTTCAACTATTTTTATTTATGTTTTATGAAGCTCACTGTAGCCTTAATACTCAAGACTCTATGTTTTGTTAACAAAGTCATTAGCTGCAGCATACATATATAAATATATGAACTAGCAAGTTTTGCAATATCTGATATTTCTCTTGGTTTCATAACCTGCTACCTCACAAAAAGACTTGTTGTCTCAAACAGATTTCAGAGGAAATGTAATAAAATTATCTCCAAGGATTATTCTACTTCGGGATGCACTTATGGATGGGTTACGACCTTCATTAGCTCAGAAGTTCCCTTGCAATGTGCAACTACATCTTATCATATGATGACCATATTCGCAGAAGCATATGAGAATTCAAGGAGCTTTTATCAGCCACCAGGGCCTACAACGCCAATTCTCTGCTCTCGGAGTGCGACATTAGCCATGGGGGCTTATAATGCCCATTCTTAGCTTTTGGGACTCGTCATCGAGTCGGGAGGCTTACAATATCTAGTCAGGGATGGCTTTATATATATCATTAGCTGTAGGTGGCTTAATAACATAACCCAGCCTGGAGAGGTTTGATGGTATCTCGCATATTAGCTGTGGGTGGCTTAATAACATAACCCAGCCTGGAGAGGCTTGATAGTGTCTGTGGGTGGCTTAATAACATAACCCAGCCTGGAGAGGCTTGATAGTGTCTCGCATATTAGCTGTGGGTGGCTTAATAACATAACCCAGCCTGGAGAGGCTTGATAGTGTCTCGCATATTAGCTGTGGGTGGCTTAATAACGTAACCCAGCCTGGGGAGGCTTCATAGTGTCCCAAGATCGACTAAAGGAAAGCCATGAAAGACAATCGAAGCGGCTATAGGAGGCTCTGTTACTATGATCATGAAGCATGTCAACCTAGAGAAGGATAACCTCGATTTCCCAAGGGCAAGGTTCTACAGCCTCATTATCTTGTCAGCAGTCAAGTAGATGTCGCGGCATCATCATCCACCGCTGCCCTAGCGCTGGATGGCAACCTGCCACAGCTGAATGGAAAAAGCGACTGAGAGTCGCTGAGGTGGACTTGAATTCAGAATATTTGCCCTCGTTCAAATTACCGCGGCATCAATCTATTCATTATTTCTACATGGCAAATGAGTAGATAACAAAAGGTCCGCGGCTTCTACGAAAAATTGAAGAAATTAAGCCACAACCCCAAAACCATACTTCATTGGCACCGCGGCTTGGGGGATCACAGCCCTACAGTGAGGTGCAGGGGCAAAAAAAAAAAAAAAAGGGCCACAAAGTGACAAGGACACCGCGGATGATTAATAAGAGCAAGATTTCATCGAATTATACTATGCTGCCGCGGACGTAGCTACAAGTCCTACAAGTTCATTCAATACAGAAAGCAAGTTACAAATATGAGGCAGTAACGTGCAACCATTCATTATAGCAGGCAATGTAAAACATACAATATTGAAAAGTAAGGAATATTAAGGCAGCCTTTGTATTAATAGCCATAGATTACAGAATGGAGGCCGCAGCCATGACAGAAATTTAAGATGACAGAAATTAAGAATTTAAGAAGCTGCGTCATCATCATCATCAGCCTCTTCTCCGCCCGCGGCAGTCTCTGTCTCTCCGTCCTCAGCCGCTGCCTCTGCCCTAAGCCTCTCTCTCTCTTCAGCCGCGGCCCTCAGCTCAGCAATGCACTCTTGATGTTCTGCATCACTTAATTTCCATGCAAGGACCGTCTCCTTGGCATCAGGGAAGTTCTTAATAATTCTCTGCCGCAACTCCTGGTGGCCGCGGAGGTATGCCCTGTTATTGGTGAGGAAGAAATCCTTGGAGCCTTTGAATGACTCCACGGCATGAACTATGGCTAGCTGAAGGGCGTCGCCATGATCAACTTCTAACTTTTGTATTGTCGCGACGTGGGATTCATCCTTCTGAGCAGACTTAGCTTCTAACTCTTGATATTTCTGCTGAAGGAGGGCGAGCTTGGCATTTGCAATCTCTGCAACACGGGCGGCTTCGGCTGTCTGGGCCTGTGAGGATTTCAGAGATTCCGCGGCTTGATTAAAATTCTCCTTCGCTTCCTCTCTGGCCTTGTTGGCCTTCTCCAAGTCCATATGGGCTGCCTGGAGGGCCGCGGCAGCGGACTCTTTACCTGCCTCAAAAGAAGAGGTCCGTGCAAACTGCAAGTCCGCGGCATGAGCACTGTTCTCGGCCTCTTTCGGCCTGTACAAAGCCTCATACTTCCTCTTCTGGACCACAATCACATCAACGGCCTGTATGAAATAAAAGGCGTTAGCAAAAGTACAAAAAAATATGAGGTGCAAAGTTAAATGACTAGTACGTACCCTCAGAAGGCTATGGAGGCCACAGTCCTCCAAATCTTCGTGATCTTCTCCAACCAGCCTGTTGAGGTCCGCGGCATCCAAGGCTTGCTTCATTCTCCGCGCAGCCTTTGCGGTAGTGTCCCAGGAAGAATTTGGGTCAGGCTGCCTTAATTGAGGCCTTGGTTTACCGTCCGGTCCGGACTCTCCGCGGAATTGGGGAGGTGGCAAATTCGCATTAACCGCCACTCCAGTTGGCGGTGGAGGAGAGGACGATTGAAGGGGGACTTCAGCTGACATCAGGCCAGCCGCGGCCAAATTTTCCCCTATGTCGTCATCGAAGTGTTCATGCTGCGCAGGGTTTTCATCATTAACCACCTGATCTGCGGTAGGATCAGTGGCCTTGTCTCCAGAGGGGGGCCGCGACAGATCCCTTGGCCTTGGACCTCTTCCTCTTCCTGCTTCGCGCAGTATTATTGAGAACCACCGCGTCCTCGTCCATTTCCGCCAGTTGGGCAGCCAACAGCTCCCTATCAACTTCCTCATCTAAAGAAGAGAAGCAACTGTAAACACAAGTATTTGAACAAAAAAAAATTGTAGAAACATTATATACTCCGCGGAATATTAGTGTTACCTTCCGCGGCCATTTGCTGGGGAATTGAATTATTGGGGAAGAAACCTGCTTCGAATATGCTCGCTGATGTAACTAGTGTACTGAACTTCTTGTGTTCAGCAGGTACCGTCGATGCCTCAGCAACCCTCTTTTCTTGCCTTTTGTTTAAAGTCAAGTTATCAAGGACTAAAGAAAAATAAATCCAAAGGTTAGTAGATATTTAACAAAATATGCGGAAGGGACGCGGACATTTAAAAATTACCTGGTTTGGAGGGAGTTCCCCATTGTCGCGGCATTTGAAACGACCTTTCCCTCTCATTCTCTTCAGGGTGGAACTCCCACCCTTCTCCAGAAATGTAGAAGTACTTTCCTTTCCAATTTTTTACACTGGTCAGCCTCCCAGTGTAAAGGGTTTCATTCCTGTCGCGGAGTGAAAAGTAGTAGTATCCTGCGAACTTTACGGAGTTCTCTTTTGGGCGGTAGAAATGAAAGAACTCCGCGGGAGTAATGTCCTTTTTGAATAAGTTCTCCCAAAGCACGACCGCGGCAAGAACAACTCTCCAACCGTTGGGATCTAACTAGGCTGGGGCCAGTTTCATTGTCTGAAAAAGACGACGGATAAGAACTGGGACAGGTAGCCACAACCCGTAAATGAACGCGTGCAGGGGGAAGCAAATTTCGTCATCGGATAAAACCGTGCACGGTCTTTGGTTCGCGGCAGGGGCTGAACACATCAAATTCTCTGGAAATTCGAAGGCCTCAGCCACCTGCTCAACCCAATTATGGATCATTAAGCTGCGGATACCAAGCGCGGCCAAGGGTCTCGCAGCCCTCCCTGATGTACCTCCAGGCTTATTTCTAGCAGCCGCAACAATATCTCCTTCACCCATGGGATGGGTACTTGAGTTGGCTTCCTCTTCCATCAGTAGAGATTGGAAGGCCTTCCCAGATGAAGAGTCCGCGGAGTCTGAGTCAAATCTGATGCAGTTTGGGCAATCTTTTAATTTGCAAGGGCCTATTGACCGTAGAGGATGCACAGAAGAAATTTCAGGAGGAGAGGCCCCAAAATGCTTCGCCCAAAAGCCTCTCAAAAACTCATCTAGGTCAAAGTTCATATGGCTGCAGCGGTACCTGAAAAGCAGAGTCCGCAGTTAGGCTCCGCAGCCAGTATGGTTTGGAAGAGACCAAGAAGCCGCGGAAAGATTATTTACATGAATTGCCTACTATTGATTGAACCTAAAAGGGTGACCATCTAACCCTCTATATCAAAGGGCGCGGCCCTCATATAACCAAGGAGGATAAATCAGCCTAAGGGTCCTAAGCCAGTTTACTAAACGCCGCGACTTGGTTCCAGAACGGGGTTCAACATTACTGGTATTTTTTATAAATTTGCGGCCTCTCCCTCCAACAAATAAATATCTACTATCGTTTTTAAGATATCTGCAGTTATCTACGCTTGTTTTGCAAAGGGAAATCTCAGATTTTAAGAAACCGCGACAGACGTCCACGGTATGCCACAAGGACCAAAATGGGAATAGATTAAAGTTGGGGCATCATGTCGCGGCTTTACTCTTAAAATAGTTGATGAATATAACGTTTAATCGTTTTAAAGATCAAAATTCGCAAAAGTTGAAGAAATTGGTGAAAAGCATTAAGAACAGCAAGAACAGCAAGCCCTAGATTCCTATCAAACAGCTAGAGTTTGTTCATGAAGGTTAGAAATAGGTCTGGTGTACGATTCAGATGTTCGATTATTAAAAAACTGGAAAGAAATGCAAACTACGAAGCCTATTGATCGAAAGATTACCTGGAAATGAAGAAATCTGCGATGCTCAGCCTCACACCACCTTGGGAACACCGCACGCAGCTTCAAACCACCTTGGAAGGCTGCCGAAAAACGCTTGAGAAAGGAAGAACAAGGTTTTCTCTCGATTTGCTCTCAAAGGTTTTAGAAACGTAATGAAGTCCATGGCCAGAAACAATTTATATAAGGGAGCGCGGAAGACGAATCGTCGCTTTGGAAGCACCGCGGCACCTTGTCTACTTAGTCTCAGTCCCAATATATCTCCCTTGGCACTACGACTTGGGGGCTTATTGATAGTACAAGTATAGCGCCCTGCCGTAGCAGTACTTCTACAATCGTATTCAGGCCATACAGGCCGCGGTCGGTACCACACTCAAGGCGCGGCCAGAACACCTATAGGGCGCGGTCAGAACTCCTATAGGGTGCGGCCCTCTCCATCAAAGGCCGCGGCACCCCAGCTTAGGGTCCGCGGTCTCCCTCCAACAGCTCAGCGCTGGTACTCTGTGGGCCGCACGCCCTCATCCGCATATACTGCAGTCTTGGTATACGCCATGTGCTCAGGGCACGTGACTCAACTCACTTCCTCATATATAGAGGGCCACACCTGAAAAAGGGGGGGGGGGTCCAGACACACCTGAGGCACTACAACACAAATTCTCTCTACATCGCCATAACATAAGCTTTGGAGGCCTAGAATCTACATCACAGCCACCTCACGGGCTCACCGAAATCTCTAATACTATCATGTACTCTCCTTTATTCTCATACTTGTACGCCTCTGTAGGAACGATTATATTGTACAATCCAACGCACATAATGAGAACGGAGCAACACAGTGGACGTAGGCCCATTTTAGGGGCTGAACCACTCAATATCTTGTCTCTCTCTATTTACTTATTTTACTTGTTTAACACACACATATGACTTTCGATCTGCTGATATGAGAACGACCTATGGTCGATTTCCCGTATCATCAAATACCATCTCAAAAGATAATAGATAAGGAGAGGAAAATCAATGAAATACTTGTCTAAAACATACTATAAAGTGAGATGAGATAAAGGGAAAGAGACTGGATTTACGTGGTTCAACCCAAGGAGGAGCCTACGTCCATAGCTACAAGTGTAGGTAGTAATAATTTCATACAACAAGAGTGTGTAATCCTATCCCAATCCCACTTTTTGGTTACTCCATGCCTCGTTAAAGATAAAGTGAGATTATTTATTTATGGACTAATATAGTTGGTCCACTAAAACATGTCACGGGATTTGTCTTTATAAAATAAACAAATACCCACTTTACAAGGTAGTGGAGGAATAATTATAAAGTTAGCACAGACAAACATAGGTGGAGGAATGTTCATTTGTTTCTATTGCGTGAGTGTTGGGATGCCACCATCCCACTGTCTGAATCATCGATAGTGAATATATAATTGCACGTGTGTTGTTTGGGATAACCAGGCCGACCAGAATGCCTAAGGCCGATCTAGATCACACCTGAATCGATCTCATTGTTTACTTGAGCCGATGTAATTCTAACTTTTAATGAGTTCAAGTGTCTTCTACTGATCAGTTTAGGGACCATGCCATATTCATGGTATAACTCTTAAAAACATATTTTAAACAAAATATTTTTTTTAAAGTATAGTTTTTATGTTTATAACGGGAAATAATTATATATTTTTTTCAAAAAAAAAGTAGTTGAAAAAACAAGTTTAAACAAAATAATTTAAAAAAAATAGTTTCAAAGTTTTAAAAGGGAAATAATTCTAAAAATATTTTTGTAAACCAAAACGTTAAAAAACATTTAAAAAACTAGTTTTTATGTTTAAAAAGAGAAATAAGTATAATAACAATTTTTATTTTTCTAAAAACCAAAACTGTTAAATAAGAGTTTATATAAAACATTTTTAAAATGTATTTTTAATGTTTAAAAGAGGAAGTAAATATGTTTTTTTCGACCATAAAGCCTTCAAATGTGTACAAAGAAATTAAATTATTATTGACAATAAAGCTTTCAGAACAATGTGCAAAGTTCCAAAAAATACTGTTCATTATCTCTAACAACAAACTTATAATTTTCACATTTTGTGATTTCGAGGAGGTAAGTTTGAGAGCATATATCTCACTCGTGATTAATCGAAAAAATTCATACCATATATCATTGGAACCATCTCGCGAAATAGAACAATATTATGCAAAATATTTTGATTAATCCCGTTTTAAATTCATTAAAACAAAGCTTGAATTTGGATCAAAATTATTATAGGGAATTAATTTAATGGGTGTCCATTATGAACTAAAATTTTAAAAATTCATATATCATTCGTCATAAATCAGATTTTATTTATTATCATTTCTATATTTATGTTTATGATAAGAATGATATAGATTATTTAATGCTCCTTGTGTTTTGCGTCCATCGTGATCAAATGGGCGTAAAAAATAGGGAATATTACAACTCTGTGGCCTTAGATAAAAGTGCGAAGGGTTTTTTACAAAATCCTCCTTTGGCCTATAAAAATGCAGGAGTAATATCTTTTTTAGACTGTTTATTCTAGACCACGGTAGAATCCATGATGACCATCTATCCACTTGGGTTAATTTGGATTGGGGCTAAGTTCACAACCTTGAGAATTTTTCTTATCTGAATAAGAATAGGAAATGTGAGGGCTAGAACAAGGCATGTAAGGGGAAACATACCCCATTATTGGGCAACATGAAAACGCCCTCTGGTCGGTAACAAAAAGAGAGGATACCGTACCCTCTAAGAACTCACAAGCCTATGATAAGTTGCTTAAAACTTTAAAAGGATATCTCCCGAGATGTTCCATATAGAATCTATCTATCCACTTCCTAAAATCTTTATTCATAAGGCCGTGATAGGAATCTGTACAAGTAGAGGAAGCTTCGCAGTTAAATGACTACGACAATTAGTGAACAAGACTCATAAATATAAAGTCTACTAGTTCCACAGAATGCCTAAGCAATACAAGTGCTAAGCAAAGGTTACGATATAAATTTGGGGCCTATATGATATTATAGTTGTGGATTTTACACCTCAGACTCATATACCACTAAGGGGTCGTGGAGTTTACACCTTGGACCCAATGTATGCCAATTGTCCGTATTCTAGAAGGATTCAATAATCCTTCTATCTTATTCACAAATAGGTAAATAGTAAATATGACCCATTGGCCTACTCATATAAACAGAGGAAAGCTTTTCTCATTTAGTAAGAGACATTCTAAGGAACTATCCATAATATATCCATTATCTCTATAATGGAAGATAGATCCGATCATCCTCTTAGGCTAGCCCAAATTACAGATACGCAAATTCCTTCTGTTCTGCATTATAAAGCCTCAGTCTCTCTATCCTAGAAGTATGTAACTTCATTATTTTAGCCCATTTAAGTCCATTTGTAAGCCCCATATGCCCATGTATATACTTATAAGCATGGATCTAATGAGAGATAAGACACCAAAGTGGACGTAGGCTCTTTTATAACTGAACCACTCTAAATCTTGTGTTGATTTTGCTTATATCTCATATTATATATCATTTATACTCTTTAACTATTGACTTTAGCTATGATGGTATGAACTACACAAGGATGTTCATTTTATGCACTAACAATCAATTAGTTTAAAAGTGACTAACATCTACTTTTACATCTCCGTGCAGTTCACCATCCTAAGGTGTTGCCCTATCTGTCCTCCATTGATGAACTACTATTTTGTCAAATCCCCTAGAAAACTTGGACGGATTATCCATGTCAAAATTTGCCCTCACTTGTTGAGCCCTATGGACTCTATCCCTTTGTCAAGTGTATGAAAAACAATGTTTGAGCTTGTTTAAATGTTGTCAATCCAACAGTTTAGGCTATCAAATAAATAGAAAATTAAAAATAAAATACATGATATAAGGAGCGGATTGTAATACCCCCTATTTTTATGATTTAAATAATGATGGGATTAATTATTATTGTGGGATTAACTGAATTAAAATGTGAGAATTTAATTGTTGATTAATCCGGATTTAAAATAAACATTAACTAACGTGCCAGAGTTAATACTTATTGACTGAATATAACCGTGTGATATGTAATATGGAACTATACACTTCGGTAAATTGTCAAGAATAAGAAATACGGCAGTTTAGTAAATTTAAGTCAGACGCGCGTATGAGTCGTGTCGGGACTAAATTAATAGAATAAATATATTAATTATTTTAATAACTCGTATGGTCATTTCGAGTGCACCGTTGAGTCCGGAAGGGTCGAGATAGTCAAAATAGTATACCCGGGTGTTTAGTTTGAGTCCCGGGACAATTTTAGACCTAATCGGCACCCCGAGAGGGCATTATGGTAAATTGTATTTTTAGGCTTAATTAATGGACGAAAATTAGGAGTTATTTTTATTAGTCAAAAGAAGTTCATTAGGGTTAAGAGATACATAAAGTAAAGAACAACCATAGAAGGTGTGAGGGAGAACCAATTTCCAAGAGGGAAAGCTCGATCAACACCATCTTGCACAACCACCACCACCATCGTGTAGATCGGGACAAGGGGAACACACCCATACCAAAAACGTCAAAAAATCAGACGACTAACTCGAGGCAAGTGTTTATTACTGTTGTACCTTAGCATTTATCATACTCATATTAGTATAATGATGTTATAAACATGTTTGGTTCATAAAAGTGATAAAAATTGGAAAATTAGGATGTATAAATTGAATTGGAGATTTATTTAATTGAAACCCTCCACGTATGTAGAATAAAAATCACATTTTGATGAACTTATGTGAAGAACGAATCTGGAAAACATGTGTTATTGAATAAGAAATTAAAGAACTAGGGTTTTAGTGAATAATTTGGGGATTTCGTAATTCTGTGATGATTCATAATGATATAATGATGTTAGGATGTTAGAATCAATGTATAATTGTTAGATTTCGATTTGGGATTGATTGGTTGGAATTTGGGATGTTAATTTAGAGGTTTTAGGGTTAAAAATGGTAGGAAAACGTTATAATTATGGGTTGAAGACGAAACAGTAGGTCTCCCGCGAAGTCACACGAAGTCGTTAAAGCGAGATTGCATCTCGCGCGAAGTTGCTCGATCGACATGTGGCAGTCGTTCAAACGACATGCTATCTAGTTCGAGCAACAAGGTGAATTTTCGAAAAATTTCTTAGGGGCATTTTTGGAATTTCGCAGTCTTTACGAGTGAGAGAAATTACCAATTAACATAATTGAAACGAGGCAGGTCCACGAGAAAGTATGTGAGTTTTATGCTTAAATAAATCTGAAAAAAAGAGTTACTTTGGAAATTACTAAAGAGTTGTGGTAATTTATTAATACTATGAAATATGTAATAATGAGAATGAAAATACGTATGGTGCATATACAAGAAGGTTGGGAGAATACCCATAAAAATTAATAGGATGTGTGGATACCTATTACTTGTTTAATATTATGTGTATGACATACCTAGCTACTTGTTATCACGGGGGGTTGTGTAGAGATAGTCTTATCCTGGGTGACCTTCGGGGGGATATTTGACTCGTATCTCAGAACATAGTACTGTGAAGACTTATTTGTGAGTTGATAAGTCAGCTGACTATGGGAGCGTATGTATGTGCGTGACACATATGTATGTGAACTATGTTCGCCATCACTATGTGTGTTTTGTGTATATGGTTCGCGGGATACTTTCGAACCGACAGTCCTTAGATGTACCAGGACATGATAGCAGAGTATGCAATGCACTACAGGTTTAGCCTTGGGGTGCTGTATTAGTATATATATATATATACTTGTGTTATTCCTACTGTGAGATAATTGTAGGTTATTGGGATAGTATAGTCTTAAGTGATGTAAGCTGTGAATACTTAACTTAGTGTGATAACACTTAAACGAATTAATAAATGATGGTATTAATAATGTGGAAAACTGGGAATCACGGGTTGCTACCACGTGGTATAACAAGAAGTATGAATCGTTATTTAGTTAGAAGTGTTACGGATGGCTAGGTGATAATAGATGTACGTTAGGCGTGCACAATAGACGAGAGGTGAGATTCTCATGTGAGAGTTCGAACTAACATGCATTTGACACTTAATTTACTGCAAATTTTAAATACTTGCTAAAACAAATATATTTACACATCGGGCTTTGACCCGTTTCTTGCATCTCTTCTCTCTTGCTATATATATGTATTATATCAGATGCTCAGCCACAGGGACACCAGCCTTAGAGATTCAGATTGTTTGGCGTGCTGCAGCTGTTGTGGAAGTTGTAGGTATTTGCATTAGACGCCTCCATCATTTCATTTCCGTTATGTTTAGACGTTCTATTTAGAGCACGTGTCGCCCATTCCTTAGACAATTACTTGAGATTGTATTCAGTTTATTTTCTTTTCATTTCAGTTGGATTTATTATTCCTATGGTACTTGATTTAGAGTTTTAAAACTTGAATGTTTTATCCAGTCTTATCTATTTCAGTTTGTGATTCAGATTTAGTATTTACATTAGGTAGTTGTGGTGGATGATTGATGTTTATATTCTCGGATTAATAATTGAAAGATTATTTTAAAAAGAAAAATATTTTGACACTAGCTTAATTAATTATTAGGTGGTTAATAAGATTATTATGTTTTCGACAGTGATGCTAAGAATGAACCAACTGAACATTCTGTTTTAAATTTTATAAAGGACTGATCACCAGATATTTAATTGGGCGGGGTGTCACAAGGATGACTTGATATTAAAACTTGGCAACAAGTTGTGTTGAATCGTGTTCATGTTCGTGTTAGTTTTTATCGTATTCGATTCTTATCGAGTTCGTGTCTAAACGAGTGACCTTTTTATCGCTTGAAAAAATTATATTCAAATCCGATCCGTTATCTTAACGTGTCATGTCGTATTCACCTGTTATTACCCATTAAGTTACTGATTTATTTTGAATAGTATATAAGTTGACATATTAGCTTATTTTTAATACAATTAGACCGATTAATTTATTAACATTACTAACTCTCTCATTTAGTAAAAATGGTTATGATTGAATTAAAATTAAGATATATGAACTCTTTATAAGTCACAATAATATGTCTTATTTCCTTACATTAATAGTTCTTAACGGGTAAAGAGATCAATACTAGCTCAACCGGTTAACTATCGTGTCTTATCGAATTGATAATGATATGATCCGAAATTATTAAAAGCCAACTCATTAATTTATAATTTCATATCAACTCGTGTCGTGTTATCGTATCGTATCAACGATCACATGTCACATAAGAAGATAAAAGACTCTACTTTATATTTATTGAATATATTAATAGATATCCCTCCAAGATACACCACGTAGCTTCAACTAAAGCCATGCATTTCTTAAATTACTCCAAAATAAACATGGCCCCACAATTTTACTCTTTTGGTCCACCCTCCTAGGTAAGCTCACCAATACAACAATGATCCCGCCAACATTATAACACTCCCCCCACTCTCTCTCTCTCTCTCCCTCTCTCGGTGGCATATACACTCCATTTGTACTACCAAAAATCTTTCCTCATTTCTTCAAACAACGCCATCAATTCAACATCACAAAAGTGGGTCCAAAAAAAATCACACCTTTATTTACTGCAAATTTCTCTCTTTGATAAGTGAGTCATCTTCTTTAATTTCTTCTACATCTTCATGCATGAAATGATCACCTTAGCTAAAAAAATTGTCTTTCTTTTGATTTTGCTTTGCGGGTTTGATAAAAAGAAATTGTCTTGCATTTGATTACTCCCAAAACTTGTGTTGCTTTTGATTTTGATAAAAAAAAAAAACACCTTTATGTACTGCAAATTGCTGGGCTGGGTGTTTATTTCTGGGTTTATTTTGTTGTTGTTCTATCTTCCATGTTTTGTATGCATATGCTATTTTAGTATGTTTTAGGGGCATCAAGATTGTGCATGCTTGGTAGGTATTCTATATGAAGATGGCCTTTTTTATTTTTGGTAAAGTTATATTTTTGAGTAAGGCTAAGGGTCAATATACAGGATTGTTTTTAAAAAATAGTAAAAAATATTTTTTGAGTTGATTATTTTATATGATATTTAAACATTTCAGGAACCCCCAAAAGGTTCAGATCAAAATAAATTTGTTTGCTATTTTAAGAGAATTGGGTGAAATTTTGTTTGCTATTTTAAGATCAAAATAAATTAGTTTGACTGATTTTATTAAAATAGCAAAAAAAATCATTTTAAGTTGGATTTTTTTGGGAGTTTACTGAAATGTTTAAAATTCATGTAAAAAAAAGGATCATATGCCAAATAGTCCCTCGAAATTTTTTTAATACGCATTTAGTCCAACCCATTTTATTTTGTTCGAAAAGGTCATTCGTCACATAAAAACACTCAAAACAAGGAGCTCCGGCAGGGGGTGGGGGTGGGGATGGGCAGTGGTGCCGCTTGCGCGGACCTTTAAAATTAAGAGAATATTGGGTAAATGTGTGTTTGAGGGATTTTTTTGAATAAAATAAAAAGGCTTAGAGTAAACTGTTATTAAAAAATGTCCAAGGAACTAATTGGTATATGCCCCTAAAAAAAGTCCGCTCAAAAAAATTATTTTTGGACATAAGTCCTTAAATTGCCCTTAAACACTGTCCCTTATAGAAGGCTTTCCGATTTTCGTATATCACTTCTTTTTAGCTTTTTGTGTGTTTTTATTTTTTGTAATTAGTCAATTTCTTGTTTTAATACCCATATGCCACTTCTGATTTTAGACCAGACCTTTTGTTAGGTCTCTTTTTGTCACTATTGATGTAAGAAAGGATTTAGAGCCGAATTTCTCATTTTTGTAGGGTTATTTGCATTTTGGGCCATGTTTTTAGCCTGGGAACCAAAGTTATGCAATTTTGGACTTTGGCTCCATTTTCACTTTTTGCGACGCATTTCGGAATGAAAGTGTGCAAAAATGTGCAAATATGTGGAAGTAGATGGCAATTTTATTTGAATGTTTTTCATGTTTTATTCTTTGGATTTTGTTGCGGAATTATATTGTTAACCCTGCTACACTTGTCAAAATAAAGAAAAAAATGTAGACCGTGCTAAATATTGAATGGCTTGGGTTTATGTGACATGGATTTATTGGTGTTCCCTCCGTCCGAAATTAACAGTCTTGAATTCCTTTTTACTCCGTCCCAAATTAAAAGTCTTATTTCTGAAAAATAGTATATAAAACTAGGTGGGATTACAAAGTTACCCATCCCTTATTAATAATTTTTAGGAGGATAAATTTGGAAAGTAAATTTTTTACTTATGTTACTTTCAAACATGGACTTAATTTGGGGCGGTAGGGGTATTATAATTTGCAATCCTACTTTTTGCGCATCTTGTACCTTTTTAATGCAAGTTCCCATATGTATTATCTAAGAACAATAGTTTTACACTGATTGTTTGGAGAGTAAAATATTTCAGGGAAAAAATTTCCTTTGTGAAATTTTATTACCTCCCCTCCAAAAAAAATTTATCTATGGAAAATGTCCATAATGTTTTATCAATTTGTACTTTAGGTAAACCGGGAAATCTTTTCCAAGGCAAAGGTAGGTGACCAAACACACCAATGGTCGGATAATATTTCCAATCAAACACACCCTTAAAGGTGAAATGTGCTCCATCTTTTCCTTGTTTTTCATGGAAAACATTTCTTACCCATCTGAGAGAGAATTGGCTTCAAAGTAATCAAATGTCTTGCCATTTTTTTCTCACTATTTTCTAAACTTTGCATAAAAATGATTTGTTTTTCAATCTTTTTCCAACTTTGTACACGAACGCAACCTCAATAATTTCGAACTAAAATTTGTGGGATTTGTTACTTATTCTTTTAGGTGGTGAAAATATAACATCAGTGAACTGAATATGGATCGGTCACGGTTAAACACGAGAGCCCGTTGCTCTGGTTCAACCCCATCAGAGGAATCAGCTTTGGATCTTGAAAAGAACTGTTGCAGTCATTCTAATCTGCATTCGTTTACTCAAACACTTCAACCTTATGCATCAGCTGGACAGCACTCCGAGAGTAACGCTGCTTACTTTTCGTGGCCTACCTCAAGCCGATTAAGCGATGCTGCTCAGGGGAGAGAGAATTATTTTTCTAACCTACAAAAAGGGGTGTTACCGGAAACCCTATGCCGGTTGCCAAAAGGGCAGCAAGCAACCACCTTGCTTGAGCTTATGACCATTAGGGCGTTTCATAGCAAAATCTTGAGATGTTACAGTCTCGGCACTGCAGTTGGGTTTCGTATTCGAGGCGGTGTATTGACTGATATACCTGCAATTCTAGTCTTTGTTTCGCGGAAAGTTCACAAGCAATGGCTCAGCCCCATCCAGTGTCTACCCACTGCTCTGGAGGTGAGGGAATCGTGTCCGTGTTCTCTTATCCTATACCAATTTTGTTTTAGGGTGATTTATTCTTTGGCCTCCATTAATAATTTCGTTTTTCGCTTTGGTTATCAAAGTTTACTTCAATTTTGTTTGCCTCTTAGAGGTGTCATAATTGTTTTTGTGACGCATTTCAAGATCTTTTATGACGCTTTTGAGTATTCATAACACTTGGGGTCGAAGATATTTTGGATTTCTTCTCCTTTCCAAATTTATATTGGGGTAATTTGGGCCTTGGCCCCCATTAATTTTGTGGTATTTTCACTTCCAGGTTTATATCCATATGCCCTTGAACCCCAAACCTGTCATAAATACTTTCTATGACGCTTTATGAGGATCGCCTTTTGAGTAATTATGACACTCTCGAAGTCATACTATTGACAGCTTTGGCACCCTAAAGAAATATACGGCCAGCAAATGGGTGCCAAAGACCAAATCACCCTTTATTTTATGGTTTTATTGAGCTAGGAGTCAAATTAGTGGGGGTGAATAAATATGAAATGCTAGTGGCTCAAGCCTTTTATATCTCATATTGTTACTCTTTTCTTTTGCAGTGATTTGGGGTTTGGTCCCCATCAATCAATTGATATTGACTTTCGCCCCAAAGTTTTCATCTTGGTGTCTAGACCCCGAAATTGACTTTAGCAACATTTTGTAAACCTTTTTGCTATACTTTTTGCATCGTGAAATATTATTTTTGGGGTGCTAAACCCCAAGAAATGAATACATTGAGGGCCAAAGTCGGTATCAAAGAATTAAGGGGGGGCCAAACCTTAAATCGGCCTGTCTTTTCTTTGGTGGGTGGTTTCAGAGTACACACTCCAGTTGTATAGTATATTTTCTACACATTTTAGTATGAAATTGAAATGGCTTTTATATCCTTCAGGGACCAGGAGGTGTATGGTGCGACGTGGATGTGGTGGAATTTTCATATTTTGGTGCACCCGAGCCAACACCTAAGGAACAACTGTACACAGAAATTGTTGACGACCTGCGCGGGAGTGACCCATGCATTGGTTCAGGATCTCAGGTAATTCTCATGCGTTCTTGCAAACATCCACTGTGGTTGTTGGAATGCTGTTTTTTTGCTACTCAAAATGTGATTTTGACCAGGTAAGTTAAACTTCAAGTGTGAGATCGTTATTATCAAAAGTTGGTAACTTTTACGCAACTCCAACCCTGACTCAGAAGCAGACTGTAAACGGGTCGAATCCTCACCGGATTGGGTCCGTCGGGTTCGCTTATTAAGCAATTAATCGGAATTGGATTTGGATCTTTGGCAGATCTATATGTTGAGAATCAGATGAAGAAATGAATGTGAGGTTGAAGAAATGAAAATATCGAAAGCAGGAGGAAACAGAGAAACAAAATGAACTCAATAATATTGAATGAATTGCAAAAAATTATCTACTTACAACTGACTCAAATCCTATTTATAATACATCACAGTATAATAACCGACTCAACAGAAATTACTAACTTCTCCTTTCATAAAACTGAAAATAACTAATTCAGTAACTCTTCCCTTTAAGTCCTTTTCTTTTTAATTCCATGTTTTCAATATGGGATTCAATACTCCAACACCCCCCCTCAAGATGTACATGGATGTTAAGGATGTTCATCTTGCGTAAATTATGATGAAAAGGAAGGGATCCAAGGGGCTTTGTAAACATATCAGCTAGCTGTAGCCTTGATGGGATATGGAAGAGTTTGATGACATTTTGCTGCAATTTCTCTCTAATTAGATGGCAATCAATCTGGATATGCTTTGTCCTCTCATGTTGAACTGGATTTGTGGCTATGGATAGAGCTGATTTACTGTCAGTATAAAGCAATACGGGTTGTGAATGATTGATATTTAGATCTGTCAAGGCATACAAGAGCCATTGAATTTCACATGTTGTTGTAGCAAGGGCGCGGTACTCTGCCTCTGCAGATGAGCGGCTGATTGTAACTTGCTTCTTTGATTTCCATGAAATCAATGAGCTGCCATATCCAGTAACACTCCTTCGGGTATCTACACAACCTGCCCAGTCACTATCTGAAAAACCCTTTAATTGAAAATCTGAGGAAGATGGGAAGAAAAGACCTTGCACTGGTGTAGCCTTTAGATACCTCAATACTCGAGTGGCTGCTTGATAATGGATGGCTGAGTACTTGTACAGAATAGGCTAAGTCAGGCCTAGTGATGGTTAAGTAAAGTAATCTGCCAATTAGTCTTCGGTAACCAGATGGATCTTCATACAAATTTGAATCAGTGGCTGACAATTTTAGGGTGGACTCCATAGGAAAAGCAGCAGGTTTGGATCCAATAAACCCAGTATCTTCAAGTATGTCAAGTGCATACTTCCTTTGACATAATGAGATACCAGCTTTGGACCTTGCAACTTCCAATCCAAGGAAGTATTTTAGTTGTCCGAGATCTTTAATGGTGAACTTCTCATGTAAAAAAAACTTAAACCTTTCAATTTCCAGAATGCTATCACTTGCCAATATCACATCATCCACATAGATTAACACAGCCATAAATGAACTTTCAGATTTTTTAATGAATAAAGAACAGTCAGAACTACTTTGAACAAAACCATATGCAAGTAGGGCATTAGATAGCTTAGCAAACCATTGCTGAGATGCCTGTTTTAAGCCATACAGGCTCTTTAACAGTCGACACACTTTCTGTTCTCCTGAGACAGCCAATCCAAGGGGGTAATTCCATGTATACCTCTTCATGCAAATCGCCATGTAAAAATGCATTATTGACATCGAGTTGATGGAGATGCCATTGTTTGATAGCAGTTACGGAAAGGATCAATCGAATGGAGGTAATTTTAGCCACAGGGGAGAAAGTATCAAAGAAATCTAGGCCTTCTTGCTGGGTATAGCCTTTTGCTACCAATCTAGCTTTATGCCTCTCTATAGTTCCATCAGCTTTATATTTCACTTTGAATACCCATTTACAACCAATGGCCATTTTATTTGTAGGAAGAGTAACAAGCTCCCAAGTTTTGTTCAACTCCAAAGCATTAATTTCATTTTTCATGGCAGCTTGCCATTCAGGCAATTTAGAAGCTTGTTTGTATGTTTTGGTAACTGAAGAATTTGTGATGGAGGTTGAAAAGGCCTTATGAGATGTAGAGAGTCGATTGGTAGAAAGAAAATGATGAATAGAATAGAAATTACCTTTAGTTGGAGAACAGTCAGTGGAAAGAGATAGTGGAAAGAGATGTTGGAATTGCCTTTTGATGTGAAGAGACATTGCCACAATAATAGTCCTGCAGATATGAAGGTTTTGGTTTAATTCTGGTTGATTTTCTGAGCTGTAAGGCTTCTGGTTGGGGTGGATCAGATAATGAGGTGATATGAGAGGGAGGGGAAGATATAAGTGGATCTGATTCAATTGGAACAGAAGATTCTATATAAAATCATTTTGTGGTGATGCAAAATCCACATTTTGAGAAGAGCTATTAGAAGGTGTATCTGGAAAAATTTCTGAAGCAGGAAACAAAAAAGAATGAGTTTCAGGATTTTGTGGTAAAGCTTTGAAAGGAAAAATTGTTTCATGAAATACAACATTTCGAGAAACAAGGATTTTATTGGTGTTTAGGTCCATGAGTTTGAAACCTTTAACATCTGAGGGATACCCTAGGAAGATGCATTTTGTGGCTCGGGAATCAAATTTCTGTCTGTGACTAGTTACTGTAGATGCAAAGCAGAGACAACCGAAAACTTTTAAATGGGAAAGGTTTGGTGTTTTATTGAAGAGTTTTTCAAATGGAGTTTTATTTTGAAGAAGGGGGGTTGGAATTCTGTTGATTATGTGTGCTGCAGTAAGCACACAATCACTCCAAAAAATTAATGGAAGATTCGCTTGGAACATTAAGGCTCTAGCAGTGATTAGGAGATGTTGATGTTTTCTCTCTACAACACCATTTTGTTGTGGAGTTTCCACACAACTTTTCTGATGTAAAATGCCGTGCTTCTGATAGAACTTTGTAAGCAAGAATTCTGGTCCATTAGAAGAAGAAAACTGGTTGACAACCATTTTACAAAAGGTTTTGATGAGAGATGACACTTCTGATTTGGCTTTAAGCATGTATACCCAAGTGCACCTTGTGAAGTCATCGACTATAGTCAAGAAATACTTGAAACCAGAATAAGAAATGGTGCCATAAGGACCCCAAATATCACAATGAACCAAATCAAAGCTTTTATTTGAGTCACGTGTTGATACAGAAAAAGGAAGCCTTTTTTGATTTGCTAAAGGGCAAATGTCACAAACATTTGTACAATCAAAGGTGATAGTAGAATCAAGTTGTTTGAGGGAATGTAATCGTGAATTAGATACATGTCCTAACCTACAATGCCATATATCTAATTGGTCATGAGTAGAAGCGAAAGCAAATGGTACAGAATTAAACTGAAAAGAGTTGCAAGCTTTAGCTTTGGATGAATCTTGAGATAAGTGGTAAAGTTCTCCTTTCTCAAGGGCAATCCCAATCGTCTTCTTCATTGACTGGTACTGTAAAAGGCAATGTGAGGCAGTAAAAGTAAGAGAAAGATTAGATTGTTTGGTTAACTTGGAAACAGACAATAGATTGAAAGAAAATGTAGGAACACACAAGACATTATGCAAAAGTAATGTATCTGAAATACATACGGTGCCAATGTGTGTAGATGGAACTGTAATTCCATTGGGAAGGCTTATAGTAATGTTGATTGGTTTAGGTGTAGAATGATATAACAGTGGTGAACAGATCATATGATCTGTTGCACCCGTGTTAAGAATCCAATATAAGATTGGATATGGAAGAAACAGAATTACAAGAAGGTAAATCTGATATAGATTGTATTTTACCAGAAAAATGAGAGGTGGTGGCAAGATTAACAGCTGACTGTGAATTACTCTGGTTGGAAGAGGTTGGTTGTACTGAATTTGCAAGTGCCATTAGGTTATTGAATTCCTCTGGAGTGAAACAAAACTTTTGATGCTAATTACTCTTTTGATTGTAATTGTAAACCTCTGGAGTTGTAATGACAGCATGAGCAGAAGTCGCACTTCTTTTTCCCTTTGGTCCATTCCAGCCAAGGGGATAACCATGAAGTTGAAAGCATTTATCCACTGTGTGACCATTGTAGCCACAATGAGTACAGTGTAGGGAAGACTTCTTTGGTTTATCCTTGAAAGATTTTGGCTGATAATTCTGCTGAGGAGATTGCTTTACCATCAAAGCATGTGATTCATTGTATGAAGCAGAATTTGTGAGCTGTCTCTGACTTTCTTCTTGAAGGAGTAGAGAAAAAACCTTGGACATGCTTGGTAAGGGAACCATTAACAGTAGTTGGCTTCTAATAGGTGCATAAGAATCATTCAGCCCAACCAAGAATATAAGGACATAATGCCGGATTTGTAAAAAACTAAAAAGCTCACAAGTACATGAAGCCATCTTTCCACATGTGCAGGTGGGAAATGGCCTATAGCTGACATACTCATCCCAAAGAGTTTTAAAAAGGCTGAAATAGTCAGTAACAGATAAAGCACCTTGACTGATGCAACTTAAAGATTTCTCAAGATTCGAAAACCCTAGGTCCATCACTCCTGAGATACCTAGCTTTAAGCTCATTCCAAAAATCAACAGCAGATGCCACAAATAGCAAGCTGTTTCGTATTTCCTTTGAGATAGAATTCATCAACCAGGAAAGAACAAGATTATTGGCTCTCAACCATGCTGTATGTTTGACTATTTGATCAGTAGAAGGGGCAACAATGGAACCATCAATAAATTGTACCTTGTTCTTCACAGTCAATGCGATGATGAGCGAGCGGCTCCATGCGACATAATTTTCTCCATTGAAGATCTCAGATACAAGTAAAGCACCAGGATTGTCGCTTGGATGTAGATAGTATGGACTTGAGGAGTCATCTGAAGGATTGACAGGGGGATTAAGACGAGAAGGATGAACAAGGGAAGTATCACTAGAACTCATTTCAAGAATGGGCTCAAGAATACAAGAAAAGATTCAAGAAATCGATATGAAATTTCCAGAAGGGAATTCCAGAGCAGAATTCAAGAATTTTGCAAAGAAAAGAAGAAAAAAAAGGAATCGATCGATTTAGGGTTTAGTTTGCAAAAAAAAAAATCCAGTGAAGAATTTTTCGCAAAAGATAGAAGGAAATTGAAAAGCAATTGTGTTGCGGAAGCGTTTGAAAGTTTCAATCTGATACCATGTTGAGAATCAGATGAAGAAATGAATGTGAGGTTGAAGAAATGAAAATATCGAAAGCAGAAGGAAACAGAGAAACAAAATGAACTCAATAATATTGAATGAATTGCAAAAAATTATCTACTTACAACTAGGGGTGTGCAAAAAAACCGACCAAACCGACAAACCGACAAAACCGAGCCGAACCGAAAATTTTCGGGCCGGGTTTTTTTAGGGTCGGTTCGGTTCGGTTTAATCAGGTATAAAACCGACAGGGTCGGTTCGGTTTTCGGTTTTGGCATAAAAAACCCGATTTTGAACCGAACCGAACCGAATTAATTTTAATACTTTTTAATTTTATATTTTATATTATATTTATATTAGTGTTGACATATTATATTATATTTTTTAATTTTATATTTATATTAGGTATTAAAAAAATATATTTTTTATTAAAATAAAGAAAAAAACCGAACCGGCCCTGTATAAAACCGGCCCTGTCAAAAACCGACGGGCAAACCGAACCGGCCCTGTCAAAAACCGACCCGATTCGGTTCGGTTCGGTTCGGTTTTTCAGCATTTTCGGTTCGGTTCGGTTCTCCTTCTCCAAAAACCGACATGGTCGGTTCGGCCCAAAAAACCCGGTCAAAACCGAACCGACCGACCCGTGAACACCCCTACTTACAACTGACTCAAGTCCTATTTATAATACATCACAGTATAATAACCGACTCAACAGAAGTTACTAACTTCTCCTTTCATAAAACTGAAAATAACTAATTCAGTAACTCTTCCCTTTAAGTCCTTCTTTTCTTTTTAATTCCATGTTTTCAATATGGGATTCAATACTCCAACACTATAATCATAGTTGTCAAATCGTGAATCGTTTACCCCCGAATCGTGAATCGAATCGGTCGAATCGGAACCAAATGATAAAAACGTAGTAAAACATACGTAAATGAAATTTAACACTATATAATTGGTAATTAAGCGTAAAATGACAAAAAACTAATCGTAGCACATGATAATATACCAAAATATATCACAAAAATTAACCGTAGCACATGTTCTCATTCATTTTAAGCTTAAAAATGTAAAAAACAAAAATATATCATAAAACAGCCTACATATTAATTTAAAACATCCTACATATTAATTTAAAAGAATAAAATAAATACTAAGGTTAATTTAAAACAGTAAAACAGTAAAACTGTAAAACAAATACTTTCAAAAATTTTAAACAGCCTACTTACTAAGATTAACAATATTAATTTAAAACAGCTTACAAAATTAATTTAAAACAGCAAACCATATTAATTTAAAACAATAAAACAAATACTTAAATTAACTATAAAATAATATTAATTTAAAATATTCTTCATATTAATTTAAAGCAACAAAAAAATATACCTTCAAAGATTTTTTATAACAAATACAAAAGTTTTATAACAAAAAAAAAGCGAAAGATCGAAGACACTCAGCCAAGAGAATAGACAAGAAAAGTCAGTTGATAATAAATAACCGAGCTAAGAGAACATGTTTTTCTCTAAAACTCAGTATCTTAACGGTATCCTTTGTTGTTTGCTTCTTTTTTTATTTGTTTTATTAAAACGCGTTATAAGGTAAAAAAAAAAGTGAATTGGACCCGAATCTGGAATCAGACTTGAATCGGACCCGAATCGAAAGATTCGAATCGTGAAGCGCCGATTCAGTCCGACTCTTTAGACAATTGCGATTCTCAACTCGATTCGAATCGTTTTATGTGTGAATCGAATCGAATCGTACGATTCGAATCGCGAATTGTACGATTTTGACAACTATGTCTATAATATGCTTACGAGATCGGAAATTTATTGGATACATCATATCCGTTTATTTATATTTATATTTTGTCCCCCTTTCTTTATTTCTTAATTTTGGACTAATATCTATTTTAATGTTTAGTTATATATGCTCTCTCTCTCTCTCTCTCTCTCTATATATATATATATATATATATATATATATATGTATGTATAACATTTATATCATGTATAGAATGTACATATATATATTAATTTGTAGTATATATCGGATTAGGCTAGATTCGTTAATCATGTAAGTAATCTTTACACCCGATCCCAGGCCCAATCCAGGTACATATCCGATCCGTTGACATCTTGTAGAAAATTGTTTTTCGTTTTCTATTTCCAATTTTCATCTCCATTTCTAATTTTCATTTTTCATAGAAAATTTTAAGAAAGTAGAAAATGCGTTCATTTGGTAGAAATAAATTATTATTTTCATAATATAGTTTATAGAAAGTTTCGGTGTGAAATGTGATTTACATACAGTTTAGGGATATAATGTATTATAGAATGCTTAGGGTCTAAATGTAATTTATAAAAAGTGAAGGGGCCAAAATATAATTTTAAAAAATGTAATTTACGAGAAGTTAAAGGGTCTAAATATAGGTTATAGAAAGTTCATGGTCAAAATATAATTTTGGGACTTCGGAAAATTGTGGAAAACATGAAATAGTGGTTTTCCAATTTCCTGGAAAATTGGAAAATTGGAAAATCTGGAAAGCTCTTTTCCAATTTTCCATTTTGGAAAAATATCAAACTTGAACACATCTTCTAATTTTCTATTTTTGTGAAAAAATTGTGAAATTTTTTTGTGGAAAACAAGTCTGTTTTCCAGGGCCTAAGGTTCTATTTAGTTGTGGAATTTATTTTTTCGTTGTCTATTTCCAATTTTCATCTCCATTTCTAAGTTTCATTTTCCATAGAAAATTTTAGAAACTAGAAAATGCGTTCATTTGGTAGAAATAAATTATTGTTTTCAAGATGTAGTTTATAGAAAATTCGGGTGTGAAATGAATTTACACAAAGTTTAGGGTTATATGTAATCACAAGGTCTAAATCTAATTTATATAAAGTCAAGGGGCCAAAATGTAATTCTCAAAAATTTTAAGTCAAAATGTAATTCATATAAAATTAAGATTAAAATGTAATTTACCAAAAAGTCAAGGGTCTAGATATGATTTATAGAAAATACAGGGTCCTGATGAAGTAATTTTCCAATTTTCTATTTTGGAAAGCTATCAAACTTGAACACATTCAAATTTTCTACTTTGGGAAACAAGCTTGTTTTCTATAACTGCTAAGGGCCTTAGCTTTTTCCAAGGGTCATATCTCTGTAAAGTAGTCTTGGCAGTTTAGCAAACTGTAAATATTGGCCTGTTGGCTTTTTGTACTAGTCATGTCTCTGTAAAGTAGTGGCAGTTCAGAAAACTGAATATAGTGGCATGTTGCCTTTATTTACAACAGTACAATTCAAAGAGCTTGAATCTCATTGTGACCTTTTTTTCACTTCTCACAAGATTCACCATAAAGTGCCAAAATTTGGTTCAGACAACTTTGTGGCTAAAAAGCATTGACACTTCACAATAGATGTGTCCAATTTTATGCGTTGAACACTCCTGGTTATATTTCTACAAATCCTAGATGTATGCATTTCTTTACAATAAAATTCGTAATTCCGTACACGTGACCAATACAAATGTGTCATCCTTAGAATGTGGCCTAGAATCTACGATTTCCCGAATGTGTGTGTGTGTGTGTGGGGGGGGGGGGGGGGGGGGGGAGGTCGTTAGTGTTTTTCGCATGCAAATGCACATTCTTAAAAACATAGTTATACACATATTCACATATGTTTTCGTCATGTTACGGTCGTGTCCAAATATGTGGAATTCATCATGTCCGTTTTCATTGATTTGATTCGAGGAATCCATCATTGTTAACTTATTATTTTCCGCCTTTGCTTGGTCTAGTGTATAGCTGGGTAATTTTTAACACAGCCTGCTAACCAGACACAAATGAGATACGAAGATAGCAGGTTTGAGTTTCGATTTCACTGGTTCGGGTCATTGACGGATCAACACGTCAGTTATGTTTTGCACAAACTCAGTTCTACATAAAATAAACCAGCTTATATAGATGAATATGAACTTTCTACATGACACGGTCCTGATAGGAGACTAAAAGAACTATCCATGCTTTTAAGGTAATTTGCTTTGGAGAGGCAAGGCATAACATAAGCCTCAAGTCGGAAAAAAAAGAGTTATAAAATGCTAAGAAAATCACAGAAACTGTGTATAATCCTATGTTGCAGGGATACAGAACCGCGATACGGAAAATTGAAAAACAATGGAGTTTGATACAAGAAGCAAATAATATATCTAATATTACACATATTGTGTATATATGTTCTTAGTAAGCTTTAACGTTTAACGATTACAATCAGAATCCTATTTTCTATGAAAAAATGTTACAATTCAACCCTCGTTTTATCCGAGAAGTATCCAAACGTATTGGGTCTTATCCAAAAGTTAAAATGGCCAATTTGCTCAACATATATGTATTTTACATATTAGATACGTATCGTGTTGTGAACCATATCTACTACCCCATTTTACTATTTTTGAACTAGTTGTGCTACGTGGGCATCATCTTATGCAATTATTCATTTTCACAAAAGGTCCATCATCAAACATAAATATACTGCATCACCATCATCATATATTGCAACAGTATATCATCAACTATCACAGACATATACATTGTATAATAATATGTGTATGGTTAACATATATATATATATATATATATATATATATATATCAAGGTTCTAAAAAACGCGGGGCGTGATTGAGGCGTGGAGGCCAAGTAAGCCTTAGAAGCCTAGGCGGGCCTAGGCGTAAAAAGGCATGAAAAGGCGTTTAGGCCTTCTTAATATATTTTAATATTTTTTAACCATAACAAGGCTATTAAAATACAAAAATTGCACATATCATAAAAATATGTCTGAATATATGCAAATTAAAATACTATTTCATTATTTTATATGAGATAATGGTCCGGTTTGTAAACAAATTCTTTAAAAGGCGACATCGTTTCACTAAAGCATTGTTGTTTTTAGAAAAAAGTGCGCTTTAAGGGTTTTACCAAGAATAAGGCGTGAAAAGCGTAAGGCGAGACGTTTCTCCCAAGCCTTAAGCCTAGGCGGGTTTTTTAGAACAGTGATATATATATATATATTTCTTTCATGTGGAGGATGATATCAACCAGATTCTTATTGAGTGTAATTCTTAAGAGGGGTATTGAGAAGTTCTCCTTAGAGCTTCCCCAGTGGTCAAAATTTAAAGTTAGATGTTGTTAAATTTAGCAATATAATGCTAAAAAACACCACCCAATGGCATAATTAAAAATTACCAATGTTTAACAATAACCAAATTTGAGCCCCTTAGTACTCGAATTTAACAACATTTCTCAATAATCATAATAGTGGACCCCACCATCTTTTACCTAAAAGCTAAAAATATATTTTCAAATTGTCGATTTCTCAATCCTAATGTAAAGTCTTTTATTGATATCCATGTTTTTTAAACAATTTCCATCCTTCGTTTTTTTCTTTTGTGTGTCTGTATATATAATTCAGTTTGTTGCTCATGTTTAGGTAGCAAGTCAAGAGACCTATGGAACCTTAGGTGCTATCGTGAGGAGCCAAACAGGCAATCGACAAGTTGGTTTCCTCATGAACCGGCACGTTGCAGTTGACTTGGATTACCCAAGTCAAAAGATGTTTCATCCTTTGCCACCAACACTTGGACCTGGGGTATATCTTGGTGCAGTGGAGAGAGCTACTTCATTTATCACAGATGACCTTTGGTATGGCATCTTTGCTGGCATAAACCCAGGTTAGCTCGTTTCCATTGCTCACTGTTGCTTTACTTATAAGAGTTCTTACTTATCCAGAAAAAAGGGGTGGGGTGAGGGGTTTGAGATACCCCTTGTACCAATATTAGAGATACCTATATTTGATTATAGTTAGACCTAAACGGGGGAGTGGCAAGTCTCATTATTATGAAAACAAGGCTGTCTCTGATATTAACACTATCATAAAGGGTAACTTACAATTTCATCACTCCTCTAAAATAAAGGATTGGGTTCCTCTAGAGTTGGGAAATAACTTTAGAGGGTAAAGTTCTATAAATCACAACCCTTTATTGGAAAACGGAAGGTTGTGATTCTTTGAAAAACGACTTAACAGTTAATATTCGTTTTTTTATTATACAACTTCATCATAAAAATTCATTAAATGATTTAATCTTAACCATTTTATTTTGTATTACATGTTCAAAGTTTCGACTGGTTAGGCAGTTTGTCATTGGAAGGGCTAGTAATGAACATAATACAATTACAACCCAAATGGAATCAACATAACTCCAACTGAAATTCCCTTATTGGGTTGTAAATTGAGATTATAAATTGTTTAGATCGACCCCACCCAACAAAAGTTACATATTAAGTCCTGGAATATTAATGACATATAATATCTAGTACTAAAATTAAACCAGTAAAAGAAGAGCTATTGATCCATTAAGTTTTGCAACAGAAAGATGACCCCATGATAACTGTTTAGTGTGTGGTTTAGTAAGGGTTTTGTTGGGATGCTGTTTCGGCTCACGGTTTGATTATTATGCGGATCAGTTTATGTACAATATAAAGTAGGGCTAATAACAAAACGATCAATCCAAAACATGTTTGTACAACCTCCACCCCCCCAACCCCCCCAAACAAATATTTCCCAAATCGATCCACAAATTAGGACTTATATGGAAAAACTTTTACATCCTTCTCCATTCTTCACGTGCCTCTAGTGATGACCACTTGGAGGAGAAGAAGATTTTCCAAATCAGTCCTAATTTTTGGATAGATTTGGGAAATCTTTTTGGACTTATTTTTATCGGTTTGTAATTTTCTATATAAAGTATGTGTACATATATATTGCAACCATATACAAATACCGAATTTTTTTTATTCAAATTAGGTTTCCGAGGAACTTAGTAGTAGAATAGTTAGGTTTTTTGTAAGAAAATTCAATATAGGAGAGAACATTGTAACATTCATGTTTCATTTCGGCTTTCTCTCGTGCTACTCTTTGCTTCCCTTCAAAATTCAAAAAAAATTCCAGATTCAAGATTTGGAGATCTGGGACACTAAAGTACCCTCTCTCTCCTTTTCTAATGAAAAAATGACTCCAGTTGGGCATTATTTCCGATCTAGATTTTTTGTAAGGATAAAAAATATGACTGTGATAGGTGTGGGAGGTGAGAGTCAAGTCCTATGTGAATATGCCTTCATCTTTAACATGGTACACAAGAAAAGACATATTGATATAGGCCATTTTGGCCTTTTATTTGTTAATGAAGTAATCAAATCATTTTGCAGAGACATTTGTAAGAGCCGATGGGGCATTCATCCCTTTCAGCGAAGATTTTGACATGTCCACCGTAACCACGCTTGTGAAAGGCGTGGGAGAGGTTGGAGAAGTGAAAATTATAGACTTGCAATCTCCAATACATAGTCTCATTGGGAAGCATGTGATGAAAGTAGGACGAAGCTCCGGCTTGACCAGTGGCACCATTTTGGCATACGCTCTTGAGTACAATGACGAGAAAGGGATATGCTTCTTTACCGATTTGCTTGTTGTTGGTGAAAACAACCAGACCTTTGACCTTGAAGGAGATAGCGGAAGTTTAATTATTCTGAAGGGAGAGAACGGGGAGAAGCCCAGACCAATTGGGATCATATGGGGCGGGACTGCCAATCGAGGCCGACTTAAACTCAAAGTGGGCCACCCTCCTGAAAATTGGACTAGTGGGGTTGATCTCGGACGGTTGCTCAATCTCCTTGAACTCGATCTCATCACAACTAGCGAAGCTCTTAAAGGTGATTTGGATTTAAAATTTTCACCTATTCGGAGTTAAATTTTGTTTCATTAGTTTGTCCAAAATCACATAATCATATAATATTCTAATAAGTGAAAATAATTTTCACAATTTTACTTTTCACCCAGGTGATAAAAAATTTACCCCAAGCCAAACGGGGCCTAAAGAGCACAAGCATACCAAAATACAATATTTTATTCCGATGAAAATTTTTTCCTGTCAGTTATCAATCAGACTTGTTTTGGGGGGACAATGATACTTGTATATGTTCTTGTTGCTGGATGTAGGGATGATAGGGAATTATTTCCAGATAAATGGTAGTATTGTTTTGATTTTAACCAGTTCAATACCTCTGATAGACAATGATAACTTTGCATAAATAAATGAAAAACAAGTACTTTGATCATATATAAATTTACTTTTTTTCACTCTACCGCTTGAGATAATGCGGTATTTAGAGATACTCCCCGGCATGTTCATTAAATAGAGTACCTCTAAATACGAAATTATGCCGGGGGGTGAACAAAAAAAATACTAATTTAGTATAGTGGAGGTAGATGAACAAGTACATAGATGACTATCTGTTTTATTTTTTTAACTTTTTGCCCTTAAATATGTTCACGTGTATATATATATGTTGTTATTTGTAGTGGCAGTGCAAGAACAAATAGCAGCCTCAGCAACAGCAGTGGGGTCCACAGTCGGAGATTCTTCACCCCCTGCTTTAGTTCTTCCAAAGGACAAAGTAGAGCCCTTGGGACTTCACATACAACACATTCCTCTGGAGGATGGAGTAGGCGGAGGTGTACTTGACGTGAACTCTTCGCCAATAGAAACCACGTTTGATTTAGAAGACGGGGTCAACGTGGGCCCGAGTGTTGAGCACCAGTTCATCCCGAGCTTCATTGGCCGGTCCCCAATTCATCGAAATGACCGGCGGTGCAGGGTCGTATCCGAGAATCTCTCTGCGCTAAGAAACGACTCTGATGGGGATATTAGTTTCTCGTTGAAGTTGGGTGACAATGAGCCCAAGAGAAGGCGTTCCGATCCTTCACCAAGTTCAGAAGAACCAAAATGAGTTAGTACTGACTCTTTTATCTGATGCTACATTTTTGTATCCTACTCTCATCTGATGTGTCAATAATGCATTAGTTGGTGTTTTTATGGATCCCGTATAAGCTTCATATACCGGCAAATGCATTGTTGTGTTGACGCCTCTATAGGCAGATATATGGCATCATGTTGTAATTTTATCTGATTTCCTGAAGTGTCAACAATGCTTTGTTGGTGTTTTTAGGGAACTCATGTAAGATTTCACGTACCAGCCAATGCATTAGGAAGTCAGATAAAAAGAGTCAGTATAGAATTACTATGGAATTATGGATGGTAACATGTAATATTATTAGCCTTTGTGATAGGAATGTTGTACTTTAAAGTTGCCTTTCACTTTTGGCAATTAGTGAAAGGATGGGTAAGTTTAGTTAACTGAATTAGCATCTGTGCATATTTGTTTGCTAATGTTTTGAATATTCTGGTTTTAGACTTCGTACTCAAACTGGTGGCACAATTGTGTAGCTTTAGATTTGAGCAATTGATGAAGGCTGATGGTTTTTAGTCCAAGTATTTTCCACTCTGCCAAGGGAGATATTTTTTTTTTTTATTATTAAACTTCATTTCCGAGACCCGTTCATTAATTAGACTTGCCTTGCACATGCATCAATCCACTTGTACCTTATGCATAATTTGTTGCATGATGAGGGATAAGTCTAATAAATGAACATGTAGCGCGATAAGTCAAAATGTTGAATTATCACAGGGGGTAAAGTAAAAAAAACTAGTTTTTTGTCTTAACCCATGTAATAATGTCATATTTAGTCTTCACTCCCTCAAAGTTGAGAAATTGGACATTACTCCCTGGATTTTAATGCCCTTCTTCCTCCATTACAATACCAATCCAATTCTCATTTTGACTTGACCCCCCAAACTTTTGTGGATGAAAATGCCCTCATGCTTCGTCACGTGGCCACGTCATATTCTTCCTCAAAATCAACAACGCTTAACCCTGACTGAAAGATTGTTTGATTGATCCCTTCCTTTCTACCGGAAAAAAAATATTATTTTGATTGATGTCAGTTTGCATGGATATATTTAGTTATGGGTTTTAGTAATCAATAAAATTGAATGGTGGTTTTTTCAAGCTTTAAATCTCATTGTATTTATGCTATAGGAAATAAAAATTGAAAGGTGCTACATAATCTTATGTTATTGGCTTTTGGCATGTAAGGTTTGATGTCTTGGAATGTCATTGGTGTATCCACTCCATTTGAAAATTTGTTAGACTTGAAAATGATTACTATAGCGTTGGAGGAAGCAAGGGAAATTGCGACATTGATTTCTAATCAATAACTTCAGTTTTGTAAATCGTAGACTCGATAAAAAGGGTTACAACGTGTTCCTAATCTATTTAGAGAGAGAGAGAAATTCGGGGTTAGATGTTCTAATGGTTGCGAGAGAGTGAAAATGGGTTCGCTTTTAAACTTGGACCCCAACCAACTAAGGCGGAATAAAATGGACCCAAATACCGAACTAATAAGAACTACTTGGGCCAAGACACTAAATGACCCAATTTTTTAAACTTTGCTAATATCTCTCTTTCGGTGACAAATTTGGTTTTGATGCTTGCAAAGTTTGAGTGTGTTAGATAAGTAAATTACTTATTAATTGTAATTCCATACGTTATTCATTGGAATAAATAATTTTGTGCCCATTCGAATGCATTGATAATAAGTTGGTGTCAATGGTAGTGGTTTAAAGTCGTGCTCAGAGGCAAGAAAATAACCTAGAAGTACGTGTGTGACTTTTCAACTAAAGGGTTTTCGCGAGACCAAACTCTTTGTCCAGGTCGGGGGAATATGATAAATGAAAAAGTTTTCTTTGGGGACATTCTTCTCCTCATAACCTACACAACAAAATGAAAGTTATAAAAACATTTATCAAGAAAAGTGTAAAGGAGAAATTCAAAATTGAAGAAAATGAAATTAAAAACGAAAAACAATATTAAAAGTGCATTTACCGGAATGTTCTTTATAAGGGACAACTTTCCCCTCGAAATTCGAATTTGTGTGATACCAGGCCCCAAAAAGATTAAGGCATCTTGTTTGGACCCTCTATTTGTCTTATGAATGTACTCCATGAGTCGTTTAACGTTCTTATGAATGATAATAAGCATATTTTTTTTCAAAGTTGCCACTAGTTAGCATAATTGAATATTCTCATGCCCTAATTGAGTACTAGTGATTTTGTTTATGGAAATAACGTTCATAATGACTTAAAATATATTGTTGGAACATAACATCGACATTATTTTGTAATGGTCGAGGTCTTACACTAGTAACAGGTGAAGTGGGATTTAACCAAACCCTCAAAGATCGCCTAAGGTTGGCAAAGCCACCACCCCATGCACATCATGGGGATCTTCCCCAACCACGAGAACTCTAATATGGATCTTGAACTTATTCTCAAACTCATCAATTACAAAATCACAGGAAACCTCATATTCTCGCACAAATTTTAAAGGCAATGAAGGAATAAAGTAAATAAAAGTATGGATTGAAGAACCTAAAAGAAAAAGGAAATAAAGGGCTAATATACGAAAAATAGAAGAAGTGTCGAAGGGAACTTTCTAGAATGTTGAATAGGAGGTGATCAAAAATCGGTGAAGCCTTTAAATACATTTCAAAGTTGAAATGACATCTGAAGTGACTCCTCATTGAGCGTAATGACCCTTTTAATGGAGGTCACCACGCCTGATATATGCACACCTGATGTTTTGGAACAATAGGAAAAGGTCGTGTACGCAATCATATCACACACTAGACAAGTAACAAGTTACCTACTTTTTGTGCATAAGAAGTCACCAACACCTTATGCTAACAACACTTATGGGGATATCATGTAACGTCATTTCAAATATGAGGTCATGTATTGGCCAAACCACCTTCATGTTATGACTCGACAAAGAGCTATGTGAAATTAAATTAATTATATATGATGAACTAATTACAGTAGGATGGATGTAAAACGACAAACACACACAATATCGATCATCGACTTAATGTCACACGTAGTCAAGTCGAGCATGGGTAGCCTAACCCAAAGGACAGATGAATCCACATTTCACGTATCCAAAAATGTTCCAACATGAGGATAATATAACACCCCCTATTGTACGAAAGAAGAATGTGAATCCAGTGTCCATCTTCTATGTCCCGGACATCCTTTGGCATAGGGACACAATCAACTTCTACCCACTCAATAATACCATATGACTCTATGAACTTCACAATAGTTTTGCCATTGAAATGATACACGAAGAAAAGGTTTCAAACAATGAATACCAAATCAAAATGACGAATAAAGGAAGCAAGCCAGAGGAACTTACAAGTAAAAATGATGGGAGAAAGCTCTGGAAATTTGAAGGGCAAGAGTAGGGGTGTACAAAAAAACCGACCGAACCGAAAATCGAACCGAACCGGCCCGAACCGCACCGAAATCGGCATTTTTTTTAGCCCGATTCGGTTTGCGGTTTAAGGATTTAAAAAACCGACAATATCGGTTCGGTTGTCGGTTTAGACAAATAAAAAACCGATTCGAACCGAACCGAACCGAACCGAACCGACATCAATATTATATATTAAAAAACCTTTAAATATATTTTATTTTTATATCCAAAAACCATTAACCAACCTCCAAAACCGACCAAAACCGAAAACCGACCTACAAAAAACAGACCAAAACTGAAAAGCGGTTAAAACCGAACCGAACCGAAATCGATGTGAACCGAAACCGACGGTTTTTTTCATCGTCGATTCGGTTTCGGTCTGATTTTTTCCAAAACCGAACCGAACCGACCCGTGCACACCCCTAGGCAAGAGAGAAGATTCAGTAAACAGTTTGTGAAGAAGAAACGACGGATAAATGACTGTTGATACAGTTGAATCCAGTTTGAACTTCGTGCTAATGATGAAATAGTGATTCCCAATGAAGATCAACGTGCTTCACATACTTGTTCGGACCAACACACCCTCTCCTATTTAGGAATATTACAAGTTTTCCATGATGATCCCATTCCGACGATCGTGTCCTCACCAATTTCATAAGTATTACTACTATGCCATGCCTGTTTTAAAACAGTTTTGGGCATTGGGCCTTGAACTCACTTAAAATCTATTGGTCCCTCGTTTCTGCCCAAAGATTTTAGGGGCAATTATGGGGGCTTAATTATTCTTCAAGCCTACTGAGACAACCGACCAACCCAACATGCAAAGAGGACTGTCCGACCCAACTCAGACATTTAATTTAGACCCGTGTATTTAGCATGTGCTTAAATGCATGAAGATAGACTCAAATCGGTTACTAACAACCTCAAAGGTCTTCCCTGCTTGCTATATGTCCTTCTAATTTCAGTTGAGCCTTATGGGATGGAGGCCACTCTCTACTTTTATTTGTACTAAACTAAGCAGGATGTGCAGCGTCTCTATCACGTTGAGCTTTGTGGGATGTAGATGCCCTGGACAACATGTGTATGTATGTATTATGGGTTTTTCACCAGCACATGTCTCTTTCATGTCTTTATATACCGATCCTTAACTACCTAAACATTGCATTCATCGCTTCATTTATACACACCATTCCAAGTTCCTTTCTTTTACATAATTAAATAAATTAGACCCCCCAACAGTAGGCCCTAGTAAAAAAGATATGAATGTGTGTGAATGAGTATTTACTACTATCATAACTATATACCAGCTTGCAGGTTACGCATTGCGTAACCGTAAAATGTTATTTTTTGAAGAGTCAAATTGTAAAAGAGAATATAGTTAAGGCATATTAAAAATATATTTAACATAGTAGAACGAACACATTTATTTAAGGCGATATTTATATACAAAGAATGCCACTGACCGGAATAAGACTAGTGTTGACCTTTAACATGTCTTGTAGAACCCCCAACTGTTCGTTAAACGGCCTAAGCTTTTTCTCCTTACACACATCGGATAAAGTGCTATTATCTTCCTCATAAACCCCACTTTTACAACTGACAAATTCATATCGATGTCTTTCATACGATTTAAATTGAAAACATCAAACAAATAAAGTAGTGGAAAGTGAATGAGTTATATATATGAAATATATTAAATATACGAAATATATAAATATACGAAATATATTAAATGTACAAAATTTATACATATGCGAAATATATCAAATATAAATATATGAAATGTATTAAATATACAAAATGTATATATATATATATATATATATATATATATATATATATATATATATATATGGAATCCATGGTGGAGCTAGGATTTTGATTGGGGTGGGGCACTTGTAGGCTACGTTTTTTCCCAAATAAATTGCATAAAAAATCAACATCATATCAATAAAAAAATATTATAGTATTGTAACAAACCTAGCAATCATACTTCATTACCAATAAAATGTGATAAATGCTTTATTATTTGACATTTATCACGATGTCAATATTAAAAAAAATATTATACTATAATTTAGGATACATGCCTCAATAGAGACCACATAAGAAAATCTCAATCCACGAATTAGTTCAAATTAGCAATTCATCACTTGAAGACCTAATATAAATAGTAACAAAATCAATTCAAACAATAACCAAAATAACAACAAAATTAATTCAAATCCCAATCTAAGTAACAACAATATTAATTCAAGCTCTAATTTAAATAACAACAAAACTAATTTAAACCCTAATCTAAAATAATAACAATATTAATTCAAACCCCAATCTAAGTAACAATAATATTTAATCCATGTAAGTACTTGAAATGAAATTAATTCAACATATTTAATCCAACTAAAAAAAATGTAATATAAACGATCTCTAAAGCTAAAAAAGGTTAGCCATATAAAAATATTACCTTGTAAAATAGGGAGACTCCCTCAAATAGCCAAGCTGTTGAAAATGGGATTGAGGTAGGCAGTGGCGGAGAAATGAAAAATATAGATAACTTTCTTTTAAGAATAGATATGCATATGTTGTTGTTGGGAAATGGGGGGAAGAAAATTATAAAAGGGTATAAGAGTCAAGACAAATGTGCAAGTGGGAAGAGCAAGTGGGTGGAGAACCATTTGTCCTACGGATGTTATCAGCTTTGTTTAACATATTATATATAATATTTTTTTTATAAACATATATAGCTGCTATACTACAGATGTTATCTTTTTTGTCTATTTTTTTTCCCAAATACTGGGGTAGGCATTTGCCACCCCGAACAGCAAAGGAGCTCCGTCACTGTATAAAATATACACAATATATAAAATATATACATATACGAAATATATAAAATATACACAATATACGAAATATATATATATATATATATATATATATATATATATATATATATATATATACTAAAATATACAAAATATACATATATCTTAAAATATACCAATATATATTTACAAATTTATGAACAATATATATGTAACACCCCGCCTAATTAAATACCGGGTGGCCGTCCCATCACAAATTAAAACAGAATATACAGTTGGCTCATTCTTAGCATCACTGTCGAAAACATTTATAACTCACCCAATACCCAATTAAGCCGGTGTTAAAAACTTTCCAAATTTTAATTTCAACAAAATCCATTTTTAGTTTGCAAATAACACAACACATATTATTATACAACACTAATAACCGAACAGATAACACAAATGAATTTAAATGCAACTGGAATAAACATTCCCAAATAATTATCCAATACAGTAATCCCAACAATAGTAAATGTATTAAAATGGCACAAATACAAGAGTATATGACTCAGATAGAAAAGAGATAATTGAGTTCCTTTGGGCGACATGCCCTAACTAAAAGAATAATGTGAATCAAATGAAGATAGGCTTATAAGCAATACTCCATAGCTTCATAGCTCGTCATAATCCTCTAAGGTTGGCGTCCCTGTTGCTGGACTCCTAATATAGAAGGTACAATAGAAAAGAGAATATGCAAGGAAACGGGTCAGAGCCCGATGTGAAAATGATTTTCAAAACAAAAAGTATTTAACAAGTGTAATAAAGCATTTATTATGTACATGTTAGTATCCAACTCTCACTTGCTATTCTCACTTCTCATCTAGAGTGCACGCTTATCGTTTCCTATTAACCTCCTAGTTAATGGTTCCTCCTAACTAGTTTCCATTATATGTTTTCCATCCCATATCATAACCCAAATGTTCCATACCATACGTAAAATAATCATTCTTAAATGTTTCTCCTTTATATTAATCGTTTCTCATTAATATGAATTAAGCTCTTCAATAAATATTCATTAACTTATTTCATTTCTTTTTCTCAATTCATCTTTATCTACAATTATCACACAGTAGATGATCTAACCACTTTATACATATACATTTAATTCATTATATATATATACATATATAATACGGCACCCCGAGTCATAGCTGTGGTGCATGCATTACTCTGCTATCACGTCCCAATATCGCTGGTCGCCGAATAGGGGACTAAAGGTTCGGTAGGGTTTCCTCGAACCATAAACAACAACACAACAATTGGAGTCGAATATAGTTATCATACCCACGGGTCATGCACATACCTACGTTCCCATAGTCAGCGGACTTATCAACTCACCGATAAGTCTTTCATAGATCTATGTTCTCGAGCGACAAATCAAAAATCCCATGGATTCATCAGGATATGACTGCCCTCACGCGCAAACCTCCCACTGATAGCAAGTAAGATAGGTATGTCATACACATAAATCATCAATCAATCAAATAGGCATTATCATCTACCTATAGATATCATATCAACAAGGTACTCACACTACCCTAAGATAATTCCCATACGTAGCATTATATCTCTGTAACTCCTACGTATTATAATATTATGCCTTTACTTATTTAATTTTATTATCCCAGAGTCTCACTCATTATCCAAGGTTTAAATAGGTTTCTCCTCAATATATTTATTCAGTAAGAAAATCACTAATATCCTACTGGTCCACCTCATCTTATCTCCCGAATTACTACGAATTAAACTATCCCTTAATTAGGGTTAAAACCTATTGTTTCTAATCTCTTATAAACACATCTTCTATCAACTAGGATTGAATACCATCATCACATGGCTCATAGTCTATAGTGTTTCATTCACACTATATGACTTATCAAAAAAATTAACATCCTCGCATCCTATAACATCTCTGCCCTCCCGACGTCGTTAAGGTTCATGCGCGGAGCGTCTCGCAAAGCGAAATCCAAACAAGGAACCCCTATGATACACTATTACTTAACTTTGTCGGTCGTGGACGTGGAGGTCCGTCAACTTCAAATACACAACCGGGATAACCTCATCCCCTCTTTCAACCAAATGTGGTCTGAACTCCCATCTCTATCCAGGAGCCATACCACTAAGCGCTTGTACTACACTCAGTCCTTGCTCAATCAATAATGAGCTTAAACTCAGTCTTTGATGCTAAAATTGTAACCCTACGGCTACCCAGGTGTGATATTAAATCTCCCCTACTGGACCTATCCTTAATCCTCATGCATACAAATTAGAATCCAACACATGAATCTAGCAACCGAAATTTGTATAATTATCATAATTCTAATCAATTAAATCCCAATCAAATCAATTCAATTCTTAACTAGGGCTTACTGAACCTTCCTAAGTCCCATTATATCCAATTAATAATCACCAAAGATTTAGAAAAGGTTTGGAATACGAACAAGCATTAAAAAGAAACAACTTCAAGGATTCTAGGGAGGTCGATCGATCGAAGGCAGGGGTCGATCGATCGATCGCCCAGATAACAACCCAGTTTTCTACATTTCTTCTACTACGGGTTTCATTACTTTTGATCATTCAAACCTTCCTATAAACTACCCAAATAACTAATAAACCTTACTACATGATATAGCAACATATGTGAATGATTTCTAATGCTATAAGCATCCTAGAATCATCAAGAGTTTGAATTAAAAGCATACGTTTATCCTCTTTTTCCAAAAAAATATATACATGATATCTTCAATAACACAACAATGATTTTCAGAATTTCTTCCACAAATTGATGAATATTTCGTGGATTACTAACTACCTACAACATGAGTTTGATTCCTATATATTTTCAGATTCCATAAATCCATTAACAACTCTATATTTTCATCTTCCAAACATGTAAAATCTCATTTTTATAACTATTCTAACATGGACAATATACAAACTTAGATTGCAATTATCAAACACTTGCCTCCAATGAAGGTCTGATCCTTTGGGGTTGAATAACACAGGTGGTTCTCCCCTTCTTCGGCCAACTTTCGGTGGTGGTTGGTGGTGGTGACCTATGGCCTTTGGTTCTCCTCCTTCCCAAGTAAACTTCTCTTCTTCCAAACAACCTTTCACTCTCTCTAAGAAGATGACCTCTCAATATTGTGTAGAAGAGATGAATGAACCAACGTATAACTAATATCCAAATACTTATAATAAGACAAAATCCGAAATCACTATTCATCCCCCTTATAAAAATGACCAAAATGCCCGTTTGGGTTGTCTTTTCATTTCCAAATGATCCGAGACCCAAAATCAACATCCAAATAGACTTTTCTGACTATTTTAACCCTTCCGGACGCAACGACGCAGTCAAAATAACTATAAGCTCGATATAAAATAAGTTACCTTTTTAATTTAACAAATTAGTCCCGACCCGTCCCATACCGCGTTCGACTAAAAATTGAAATTACTGAATTTATATCACACAACCATATCTATAACATCACATTCATATATTACCTAAATATCTTTAAGTAATATTCAGAATCATTCATTTTAATATCCACAATTCGGATAAAACCCAAATGAATTAATTTATAATAAAATTCAATTAATCCATTAATTTAAAATATAACCCATTTTAAAAGTCATTAAAATCACGGGGTATTACATACTTCCCCCCTTATAATAGAATTTCGTCCCAAAATTTGGAAAGATAAATCATACTAGTAAGGTCAACTCTGAGTATAAATCTCACATCGCAAGTAATCTATGTCGTACCGCCCATACAGTACATTACCGAAAATCCTTATTGACGTTACACCAACTCTCACCATACTGTTCCAAATTAATCGAATCTAAACTTTATCCAATCTTCCCTATACCATCCTCGTAACAAAGTTTGGGAAAAAAATGATCCTCACTTATTAAACAATTAAATCCTGAAGTCACAACTACTTACTTTTTCACAATTATGAAAAATACTACAATCCAACCATCCAGGGCGCCCATACACCCTATCGTACAACTTTCATTATAATATTTATCGCAAAGGTTATAAACTCATATCATAAAGACCTAACTTATTTCAACTCCCAAAGGTTATAAGTTTCATGTGTGGGGTGTCTCGCAAGCGAAATCCAAACAAGGAACCCCCCTGATACACTTCTACCTAAAGTAGTCGGTCATCGAAACTCCTCAGGTCCTTAGTCAATAGTTTATAACCTCTCTACAGGTTTTATCGATTTCAAATAAAAGTCTACTCATCTACTCTCTTATTAAAGACAAGATGATGGCTAGTAGTATATACGCTCTCATATACCACAAATCAATTCACGCCGCTAGTCCCATCATGTTCGGACATGCCTAAAGTAAGTAATTTCGTGATAAAAATCAGACCCACATGATGACATAAAAAATATAGGTGTCCCACAACCCCTCGGTGAGTCTACGTAAATAACAGTGCTATAGGCTAAGTTTAGCAACCCTTTTTACCCATACAATAGTAATCGCTGCAAAAATCAATATGCGCCTCATAATTCCTTAGATAGAAAGCATACCCTCATTCGTGGGCGGTGGTTGTTGACTCCCACTATTATAACTTTGCTCCGATGACTCAAGAAAAATTTACCCCAAATTTTCAGTTCTAGTTCACCACACTCCAGTATATTCCCAAGCCTTTGAATATATTGCCTTCGTTAGGTAAGACACACAATTCCCGCATTTCAATAACTTCTACTAATGACTCTCCTCAATTTTCCATAATAGGGGTGACCTCGACTACGGTCATCATACTCGAACATACTTCATAACCTCCTAAGTACGATCTCCGCTATTCGTCCAATGGCCCTCATCTGCCATACTTCTTGTACGAACCCATCCGAACGCAAATAAGATTCACTAATATATACGAAATCTTACCAAATAAATCAACAATCCTAAACATAGGGCTCTACATCAAAGAACGTTAAGCTGAAAACACAGTAAGCCGTACAGACCCTAAAGGGCACTAGAACCTGATGCTCTCATACCACCTGTAACACCCCGCCTAATTAAGTACCGGGTGGCCAGTCCCATACCAAATTAAAACAGAATATACAGTTGGTTCATTCTTAGCATCATTGTCGAAAACATTTACAACTCACCCAATACCCAATTAAGCTGGTGTTAAAAACTTTCCAAATTTTAATTTCAACAAAATCCATTTTTAGTTTACTAATAACACAACACATATTATTATACAACACTAATAACCGAAGAGATAACACAAATGAATTTAAATAAAATTGGAATAAACATTCCCAAATAATTATCCAATACAGTAATCCCAACAATAGTAAATGTATTAAAATGACACAAATACAAGAGTATATGACTCAGATAGAAAAGAGATAATTGAGTTCCTTTAGGCGGCATGCCCTAACTAAAAGAATACTGTGAATCAAATGAAGATAAGAGTCTAAGCAATACTCCATAGCTTCATAGCTCGTCATAATCCTCTAAGGTTGGCGTCCCTGTTGCTGGACACCTAATATTGAAGGTACAATAGAAAAGAGAATATATAAGGAAACGGGTCAGAGCCCGATGTGAAAATGATTTTTAAAACAACAAGTATTTAACAAGTGCAATAAAGCATTTATTATGTACATGTTAGTATCCAACTCTCACTTGCTATTCTCACCTCTCATCTATAGTGCGCGCTTATCGTTTCCTATTAACCTCCTAGTTAATGGTTCCTCCTAACTAGTTTCCATAATATGTTTTCCATCCCATATCATAGCCCCGTATGTCCCATACCATACGTAAAATAATCATTCTTATATGTTTCTCCTTTATATGAATCATTTCTCATTAATATGAATTAAGCTCTTCAATAAATATTCATTAACTTATTTTATTTCTTTTTATCAATTCATCGTTATCTACAATTATCACACAGTAGATGATCTAACCACTTTATACACATACATTTAATTCATTATATATATATATATATATATATATATATATATATATATATATATAATACGGCACCTCGAGTCACAGCTGCAGTGCATGAATTACTCTGCTATCACGTTCCAATATCGCAGGTCGCCGAATAGGGGACTAAAAGTTCGGTAGGGTTTCCTCGAACCACAAACAACAACACAACAATTGGAGGCGAACATAGTTCTCATACCCACGGGTCATGCACATACCTACGTTCCCATAGTCAGCGGACTTATCAACTCACCGATAAGTCTTTCATAGACCTATGGTCTCGAGCGACAAATCAAAAATCCCATGGATTCATCAGGATATGACTGCCCTCACGCGCAAACCTCCCACTGATAGCAAGTAAGATAGGTATGTCATACACATAAATCATCAATCAATCAAATAGGCATTATCATCTACCTATAGATATAATATCAACAAGGTACTCACACTACCCTAAGATAATTCCCATACGTATCATTATATCTCTTTAACTCCTACATATTATAATATTATGCCTTTACTTCTTTAATTTTATTATCCCAGAGTCTCACTCATTACCCAAGGTTTAAATAGGTTTTTCCTCAATATATTTATTCAGTAAGAAAATCACTAATATCCTACTGGTCCACCTCATCTTATCTCCCGAATTACTACGAATTAAACTCTCCCTTAATTAGGGTTAAAACCTATTGTTTCTAATCTCTTGTAAACACATCTTCTATCAACTAGGATTGAATACCATCATCACATGGCTCATAGTCTATAGTGTTTCATTCACACTATATGACTTATCAAAAAAATCAACATCCTCGCATCCTATAACATCTCTCCCCTCCCGACGTCGTTAAGGTTCATGCGCGGAGCGTCTCGCAAATCGAAATCCAAACAAGGAACCCCTCCGATACACTATTACTTAACTTTGTCGGTCGTGGAGGTCCGTCAACTTCAAATACACAACTGGGATAACCTCATCCCCTCTTTCAACCAAATGTGGTCTGAACTCCCATCTTTATCCAGGAGCCATACCACTAAGCGCTTGTACTACACTCAGTCCTTGCGTAATCAATAATGAGCTTAAACTCAGTCCTTGATGCAAAAATTGTAACCCTAAGGCTACCCAGGTGTTATATTAAATCTCCCATACTGGATCTATTCTTAATCCTCATGCATACAAATTAGAATCCAACACATGAATCTAGCAACCGAAATTTCTATAATTATCATAATTCTAATCAATTAAATCCCAATCAAATCAATTCAATTCTTAACTAGGGCTTACTGAACCTTCCTAAGTCCCATTATATCCAATTAATAATCACCAAAGATTTAGAAAAGGTTTGGAATATGAACAAGGATTAAAAAGAAAAAACTTCAAGGATTCTAGGGAGGTCGATCGATCGAAGGCAGGGGGTCGATCGATCGATCGCCCGGATAACAACCCAGTTTTCTGCATTTTTTCTACTGCGGGTTTCATCAATTTTGATCATTCTAACCTTCATATAAACTACCTAAATGACTAATAAACCTTACTATATGATATAGCAACATATGTGAATGATTTCTAATGCTATAAGCATCCTAGAATCATCAAGAGTTTGAATTAAAAGCATATATTTATCCTCTTTTTCCAAAAAATTATATACATGATATCTTCAAGAATACAACAATGATTTTCAGAATTTCTTCAACAAATTGATGAATATTTCGTGGATTACTAACTACCTACAACATGAGTTTGATTCCTATATATTTTCAGATTCCAGAAATCCATTAACAACTCTATCTTTTCATCTTCCAAACATGTAAAATCTCATTTTTATAACTATTCTAACATGGACAATATACAAACTTAGATTGCAATTATCAAACACTTGCCTCTAATGAAGGTCTGATCCTTTGGGGTTGAATAACACAGGTGGTTCTTGTAACAACCCGCCCTTCTCGAGAGGATTAAATTCCATAATTAAGTATAATTTGAAATTTGGAGAATTTCTCGAAATAGTGATTTTTGGGATTTTCGAGGATTTAAATATTTTCGAAGGGTGTTATAAATTATTTTGGGATACTCGTTTTATATGTCTATATGAGTACGGTGTTATAATGAGTATAATACATTATGGTGTATTTTTGGAGCGATAGCAGGCTAAAAATGACAAGTCTATCGTGTCCATGGTTCCTGGAGGGAACGGGTTATTGTTGCGGTGTCTCACCTAGATATAGGTTGAGTTCACCTTATTTGTTATGGGATACAAAACTTCGATGAGTAGAGGTTTCCTTATCGTGATTTGGGTTTATGGCGACCTTATATATATGATTTAAGGCCACAAGATTTGTGTTGAGCTGTAAGATTAAGCTCATTATTGTTTGCGCAAGGACTTAAAAATGAGTGCGAGCGCAGGGTGGTATGACTCTTAGTTAGAGATAGGAGTTCATACCATCTTTTTATTGGATTAGGGGATAGGGATATCCCGGTTGCATGTTGAAATGACAGAACTCCATCACCAACGAAGTCAAGGGTTAATGTGTGGAGGGGTTCCTTGTTTGGATTTCGCTTTGCGAGACACTCCACACATGACTCTTAACGGCGTCGGGAGTGGGGAGCTGTTATGGGATGCAAGGATGTTGATTTTGTGGAAAGGTCTTATAGTATGGATGAACCACTATAGACTATGAGCCACATGATGTTGATATACATATGGAAATATTGTGCTATGGAAAAGCACAAAAAGGGTCCCCTCGCCACAAGTGGGTGGGTGAGGTTGGACTTAGAAATTGATTTGAGGATAATAACCAGCCTTAATGAAAAGGCAGATTTTGAGAAGATAAATTTTGGGTATTATGTTCGTGACACTTTCTACAGAAAGTGGGCACTTCGATTGATTAGGTTTCCTTCTGTATGGGCGGAAGGATAAGATAGTAGGAATGCGTTCATAGGCTAGCCTAGTAGGATTTAGGACGTCCCGCTTGTGTGCCTTGGGTCGTTATATCTCGATGACCGACTACGCGAGGGAGTAGTGTAACGGGAGGGTTCCTTGTTTGGATTTCGCCTTGGCGAGACGTCCCACGCACGAAAATAAGAAAATGTCGGGAGTTGAGAGAGGCCTTGGGCACTAGGGACATACTTAGGATTATAGTAGTTTCGCGTATGTAGATATAGCATAGACTTTAGTATTATTTAGGATGTAAGTTCGTTAATGTTAGTGGCGCCGAGATTAGGAGAATTGATTTCGCGGGTTGAGAGAACCCATAGGTGAGTATTACACCGAGGAAAGGAGACCCTTATTGGGAGAGAGTATTACGTGTCAGATGTTCACTACGGATGTGCAGATGTGCACAAGTTGGAACGGTGTATGGGCACCTTGGTAAGATGGTTTTATATACCGCTTGGAATAGAATGGGCGTGGTATATAAGGTTGAAATTCATGCCGATAGGCATTATAGATGATGGGTATTATGTGACGTATTAGAGTCACTTTACGATCGTGGTAGTCGTGTAGCATATGGTTGGGAACCATTGGGTTAGTATCGTTTCCCTTGAGAAATTAAGATTTGGAGTGATCCTAGTTATATGGTGTAGGATGTATCCGAATTTCGAGGACGAAATTCCATTGTAAGGGGGGGAGTATGTAACAACCCGCCCTTTTGGAGAGGATTAAATTCCATAATTAAGTATAATTTGGAATTTGGAGAATTTCTCGAAATAGTGATTTTTGGGATTTTCGAGGATTTAAATATTTTCGAAGGGTGTTATAAATTATTTTGGGACTATATAGGTCGAAGTAATTTAATTATATGTCGCCGTGGAGTATAGCGACAAAAGAGGTAAGATTTTGAGTAGAATACCGCACTTAATTATTTTGGGTTAGAATAGTGATTTGCGGTCAAGTACCTCGGATGGAAATTTCGACTGCGCCATGAGTCTCAGAATGTCCGAGATAGTCGGAAAAGAGTGTCCGATTGTCGAAATTGAGTTTCGGATAATTTTGGAGTTAAATAGGCTCGTAATTGGGTAAACGAGTCGTTTTTGGGTTTTAAAGGGGTTAAACCCTTTTCTCCTTATAAAAGGAGGGAGAGGAGGAGAAAAGAGAAGAGAAAAGAGAAAGAAGAGAGGGAAGAGAGAGAGAGGGAAGAAAAGAGGAAAAAGGGGGAGATTCCGGCCAGCCTCCGCGGGATTCGGCTCGAGGACGTCGGATTTTATCCACGAGGCAAGTGTTTACTTGCTTTATTTGTTTTTAAGCATAAATATCTCATATCATGGTTGGTATAACAAACCCTAATGATTTTGGGTTGTGTATTCGTGGATAAAACGGGTTTTTGGGAGTTAAAACGAATAAACCCCTAAAAATGATAAATTGGAGAAACTTAGGTTTTTCTTGAAATTAATTGGTGATTCCGGGTTCTAGGATGTTTAGAACCCGTATTATAGGTGTATTTGTAGTTGTTTGAGGTTGTAGGACGTTGGGTGAGGCGGCATAAGCTTGGGAGAAGCTTTAATGGCCGAAACCGTCTCGGAGAAGACGATGAACAGTAGCTAGCGTGCTTCCCGAATCGATTCGACACGGTCGCGTGGGCTCCAACCGCTTATTTTTTTTGGATTTATAGTGATTTTTCTACGGAGAGCTATCCGAGATTGAAATCAGTAGTTAGAACTTATTGGAGATAGATATTAGGGGTTCTCAAAAGAATTGTTAGGACCTCTAAAGAATTTGAGGAGATATAAAAACTTTGGGTTTGTAGTAATAAAACCAAGTTAGGATTTAAATGGATATTGGATTGAATTTTGGGTATTTTAGAGATGGAAAAATCGCCCAAACTGTAGCCCTCGAACTGACCGAATCGATTCGCCTAAAGGAAATTGGGTTTCTGCAATGGGTCGAATCGATTCGGGTACAGACCGAATCGATTCGCCATTTATAGACCTTTTTGCAGAATACTTTCCGAATCGATTCGGATTGGGAACCGAATCGATTCACCCGCCCGAATCGATTCGCTAAAGGGGCGAATCGATTCGCTTAGGTCAGAATTTCTAGTTTTCTCCCTTTAAGAGTATGGGGAGTTGAATTACCATTTGAGATTTTTATGGGGATTCCTAAATAAGGGTTTTGAGGATAAATAAACCTTTAAGTGATGATTGAGGTAATTAGTATTGAACAAAGTAAGGAAATACTTTGGGTTTAGTATCATGCTTATATGAAAGCATGGTTATGATTCCTCGAGGGAATCTTTGGGATTAATGGTCATCGCTATATATAGTTGGCAAATGTGGCCATTTATGTACATTCGAGGATGAATATATGGTATATGTATATACTATGTGATTAAAGTATATATGATATGATGTCAATGATTTTAAAAATAAAATATGAATATTTTCAAAATGGAAAGACAAATGATTTTCATAAATAATATAAATGAGGATACACACCTCTCTAAATCGCTATCGTAAGGGAAGTTGCGTACGTATGGTGAAGCCCCCTGACAAATTAACGCAGGGTGGATATAGTCCTTTAGGCCATGTGAGCGTTTGTTTATATATATTTTTCTGCGCTGGTTAGGAGATTCCGGGTGTGGTCTTGACTATCCCGCAGGCACATGGCCGCTTCCCGACGTCTTGCGATGTAGGATCCCAGGTTGTCTTATAATAGGCCCTGGAAGATGATAGCCATTTAGGGGGGCGCACAGTGGAGAAATCCGGACGGGCGGTCTTAGAACGCGTTATATATTAAAGCAATTCATGATAATGGATTGGCTTTAATTACATTTCCTGGATATAGGAAGGGAAATGGGTTATATAAATTGTCTTCGGTAACACTTCCCGGATGGAAGAAGGGATGTGGAAGCATATGATATGATCAAAGCATTTTTATGATAATGAAAATGGCTTTGAATACATTTCCTGAATATAAAAAGGGAAATCGGATATTTTGAAAAGGAAGAGCATTTTTATGATAATAAAATTGGCTTTTAAAAAGTATATGATTTGTTAAAGCAATTCATGATAATGAATTGACTTTTATATTTACATTTCCTGAGTATAAAAAGGGAAATGGGAAGTTTTGAGAAAACGATAAGTATTGATAAATACTTGGTAAATGTATTCTCATTCCGGGAGATAGATCCGGATGTATATGGTAAAATATATGTATATGTATAAATCGAGTGCCGAGGGTCTAATGGATTCCGACGATCGATCGTGCCGCATAGTAGTGTATCGGGGGGGTTCCTTGTTTGGATTTCGCTTTGCGAGACACCCCACGCACGAATATGGCACTGTGTCGAGACTGGCGAGAAGTTTAATCCTTAGTGCTCTAATATTAGTATTACTTGTGGTATACATATTTATTTATATATATATTCTGTACTGAGGGACTGGCGGATCTCGACGATCGACCTTGCCGCAAGTAGTGTATCGGGAGGGTTCCTTGTTTGGATTTCGCTTTGCGAGACACCCCACGCACGAACATGGCATAGCGTTGAGACTAGGGTGAAGTTTAGCCCTTAGTACATTTCTTGGACTATCTAGGGTAGATAGTGGTTAGGTGATAGACTAGTTTAGCCGGGTAGCTTGACTAGGATGTTTAGAGGGATGCATTAGGAGTGCACTGTTAGTGGAGAGGTGAGGGGTATCTCATGGGAGTGCGATACCAATTTAAATATGAGATAAAACCTTTTTCAAAATAATAAGGCATTTATGCACTTGCTAAATATTTTCAAAACTCGGGCTCTGACCCGTTTATCTACTCTCCTTTCTTTCTATATATTATATATATAGGTCTCCAGACACAGGGACGCCTGGATGGAAATTCTTTCGAGTCAGACGTCAGCTGCAGCTGCAGCAGCTGTGGATGCGTGCAGGTTTTTGATAGCCGCTTCCATCGTTGTACTCTAGATAGGAGGTATTGTATAAACATCCGGGCCAATGGTCCAATTGCATTTAGTTATTCTTTCAGTACAGCATTCGATATGGTTGTATATTTTGACCGAGTGTTCGGTTACTTTATTTCATTTCAGTTTCATTTCCGCAAAACTGTGTGGATGTTTTATTTACAATTGTTAAAAAGATTAGTAAAGTTAAAATTTTGACACCGGCCTAATAGGTTATTAGTAATTAAATGGATTTTCGACAGTGATGCTAAGAATGATCCATATGAGACTCCTGCTTTAATTTAATATTGGAGTGATCGCCCGGTATCTTATTAGGCGGGGTGTTACAGTTCTCCCCTTCTCCGGCCAACTTCCGGTGGTGGTTGGTGGTGGTGACCTATGGCCTTTGGTTCTCCTCCTTCCCAAGTAAACTTCTCTTCTTCCAAACAACCTTTCACTCTCTCTAAAACGATGACTTCTCAATATTGTGTAGAAGAGATTAATGAACCAACGTACAACTAATCTCCAAATACTTATAATAAGACAAAATCCGAAATCACTATTCATCCCCCTTATAAAAATGACCAAAATGCCCATTTGGGTTGTCTTTTCATTTCCAAATGATCCGAGACCCAAAATCAACATCCAAATAGACTTTTCTGACTATTTTAACCCTTCCGGACGCAACGACGCAGTCAAAATGACTATAAGCTCGATATAAAATAAGTTCCCTTTTTAATTTAACAAATTAGTCCCGACACGTCCCATACCGCGTTCGACTAAAAATTGAAATTACTGAATTTATATCACACAACCATATCTATAACATCACATTCATATATTACCTAAATATCTTTAAGTAATATTCAGAATCATTCATTTTAATATCCACAATTCGGATAAAACCCAAATGAATTAATTTATAATAAAATCCAATTAATCCATTAATTTAAAATATAACCCATTTTAAAAGTCATTAAAATCACGGGGTATTACATACTTCCCCCCTTATTACAGAATTTCGTCCCGAAATTTGGAAAATAAATCATACTGGTAAGGTCAACTCTGAGTATAAATCTGACATCGCATGTATTCTATGTCGTACCGCCCATACAGTACATTACCGAAAATCCTTATTGACGTTACACCAAGTCTCACCATATAGTTCCAACTGAATCGAATCTAAACTTTATCCAATCTTCCCTATACCATCCTCGTAACAAAGTTTAGGAAAAAAATGATCCTCACTTATTAAACAATTAAATCCTGAAGTCACAACTACTTACTTTTTCACAATTATGAAAAATACTACAATCCAACTATCCAGGGCGCCCATACACCCTATCGTACAACTTTCATTATAATATTTATCGCAAAGGTTATAAACTCATATACTAAAGACCTAACGTATTTCAACTCCCAACGGTTATTAGTTTCATGCGTGGGGTGTCTCACAAGTGAAATCCAAACAAGGAACCCCCCCGATACACTACTACCTAAAGTAGTCGATCATCGAAACTCCTCAGGCAATAGTTTATAACCTCTTTACAGGTTTTATTGATTTCAAATGAAAGTCTACTCATCTACTCTCTTATTAAAGACAAGATGATGGCTAGTAGTACATACGCTCTCATATACCACAAATCAATTCACGCCGCTAGTCCCATCTTGTTCGGACATGCATAAAGTAAGTAATTTCGTGATAAAAATCAGACCCACGTGATGACATAAAAAATATAGGTGTCCCACAACCCCTCGGTGAGTCTACGTAAATAACAGTGCTATAGGCTATGTTTAGCAACCCTTTTTACCCATACAATAGTAATCGCTATAAAAATCAATATGCGCCTCATAATTCCTTAGATATAAAACATACCCTCATTCATGGGCGATGGTTGTTGACTCCCACTATTATAACTTTGCTCCGATGAGTCATGAAAAATTATTTTTCCTTATAAAATTACATTCTTATCTTTTATAGAAACAATTTCGAATCTCATTAACAATATGCATTCATACCTGTGTGATCTCGGAATGCAATTAACTTGAAGACGAATAAACATGCGCCAATTAAACTTCGGCATGATTAATTCTTTGAAACTTTGCCGCAACGTCTTCAATTTCTTCAATACGTCATAGACCAAGTGAAATCGTGACAAAATAAAATCTCCCTATGACATATTATAAACACAGTTTTGTTCACGGAATTAAGTCAAAACAATATAGGGACTCAATTAGAAATTTATGTCCTTACAGGTATGCTTTAATTAAGATCAAATCAATATACTAGTTTTATGCGATAACAGATTGACATCGTCTGTGGGAAAGCAATAAGTATTTTACTGTTTTCTACCATTATTTTTCTCTTAAACTCAACTATCATTCGATTATGTTCAATCCTTAAACTCACCATCGGAGATTACCATCAGATTCACCATTTCTCGTTTTGAATTCTTTTTCAATATTTTGTTTGCTAAAATAATTTTTATACTCTATTTTCTTGTATTATGATAATATGTTTTCCTGGAAATACTTTGCAAATGGCGAAAAACTCAGAAAGCAGTCGAACCGTTGAAGGAATTCCCCCTCTATACCTATAGGTATGGGTGACCAGCAGGGAATTTTAATGAGCCTGGCGAGGAGTCAAGAGGCTATGCAGGAAAGCGTGAAGCAACTGACGCGAATTTTTATGAATGGGAAAAATAACCATGAATTAGACTTAGTTACCCCAACAGTGGGCGGGAAGCCTGATGGGAGACGAGATATTCCACCTTCAATTCCCTAATAGGATAGTAGGCAGGCTCATCACGACAGAGCAACTGAAAATCCTAGACGATTAGATTTGGACTTACGAAGAGAAAGTAGCAGATCCATATACTTTGGTTTAAGTCGGGATAATAGATCCTATCACCCAGGGGTAAGCACCACAGTTATATCAGAGAGGTATGATGACGAATAGACATATTCCTTAGAATACACAAGAATCCTAGAAGGATTGAGCAAAAACTGTGATTTTGATCATTTGGACCCAAGAGTAGTAAGGGCGCATCAATATAGAGAACCACGAAAAGGCATAGAGGAGCTAATAAGATATAAGAGAAGAAGGGTTTAATATCTAGCAAGGTAAAAATAAGTGTACGAGGGTCAAGGAAAGATAAGCAGACTTCCCCAGAAGAGATCTCAGTTAAAACCCGAGGTCGATCAAATAAGACCGTCATAGTAAAGGACAAGAAAGAGGAACGACCCTGGAAAGGGTCCATATAATGCCTGGAATACCGACTGGTCAAACTCATCAAAACAAAAAATCCTTTGCAAATTAGTTTGATTTAAGGATCTTCGTTCATAACCATAGTAGCGGGTTACCCAACCCCTTCCAGATTCAAATCACCGGTTATAATTCCCAAATATGATAGTTAATTTTATTTGATGTTGCACGTGGAATAAGACTAAGCTTATTCAGATATTTATTTTGTATTTGATAAGACACGCTACTGAGCCTTTTCTAACACCATCACGGGATCTGCTAAAGTATTGTATGATAGCCTGCCAAGAGGGAAGATATCAAAATTTTAATATTTGGCCAATCTTTTTATCAATAATTTTTATTTCGACATTAGATCATGGAAAAGAGTAGCCCGCCCGCTAAATGTCGGTCAGAAAGCAGATGAAACAACAAGGAAACTCACCACGCGATTCAATACGAAGAAACTTGAGGTGATAGTTTATGACGAGAAAATTGCCATTACCATTATCACTGAGAGATTTGCTATCTGGAAAGTTATACTGGACATTAGCTAAAGGACTGATCACCCGTTATTTAATTAGGCGGGGTGTCACAGGGCATACCTATGATAGTCGACCACGTCGAAAGAATTATCTGTGTGATAAAAGATAGAGTTCTTATTGTCTTTTATTTGCTCCAAGATGATTGGGTGATTGGGGTAAAAAGTGAATGGGTCCCCTTCATCATAAGGAGTAGATTATCCGCCACCTTGGACCAAGCACCGAGTAGGCACCCCTAGAATCTAGATCATTTCCCCCTAGACTTTGGTTTTTAGTGTTTGGTACTAGGCTGAGGCGTGGGACCATTCCTAGGACTCTTATTATAGGTTGGTGGCCTATCATCAGAAATAATTGCTTTCCTCTTTTCCTTAACTTTGACGGCAGCAACGATGACATCGGTATGCCTCTTGGCAGCGTATTCAGCGTTATTTCGGGCCTCAACATTGGCCCTCTTCTCAGCATCAACTTTCTTCTTAACTTTGGCATCAGCATCATCCCTCTTCTTCTTAGCCTCAAAATCGAGTTTTCTCTTTTGACCAATATCCATGGAGGCTCGATCAAGTATTGGAAGGGCCATGCCTAACAAAGGTTCAACCTGAAAAGTTAATGAACTCGGAGCGGAAGCTGCACAAAAACACGTCATTTAGCAAAGTCAAAGTGTTTAGTAGAAAATGAGATAACAAAGAGCCTTATATTTTCTTCACCTCTTAATCGACTGGACTTTCTTGCTCGACTAGTTGTTCCTTCTCAGCTCTTCCTCCTTGTTCAGCAGAAATGGTGTCCTCAACCACCAAGATAATTTGGCTGTATCTAGGAAAATACCTCTAGGAGAATTATAATATCCAAGATTTATAAATTTTGTTAGAGAGGAAATATTTTCAAATTCAACTGGTTTGTGAGTGTGAGTGTGAGTGTAAGTGTTTTGCACCAACTGTTTCAGAGCGATCAATAATTTGGGAGCTCTATTCTCTTCAAAAAGGTCGAGATAAAGCAAAATCATCACATAAAAAGTCAGAACAAAATTACCAATCCCAATAGTAAGGTATATACTGATACAATCTGTCCCACTCCAGTTGCGAGGGACATTACAAGATTAATTCTTTTCGTCAGAACGAAATTCTCAATCACCTTTAATGTACGCAAACTAATTCTTCCAGTTATGGTTGCTCATCTGAACAACCTTCACTATTTTTTAAGGGAAAATATAATGATACCCGTTGGCATTGGCATCATCCTTCACGCTATATATAAATCTAAAATTATCCCCAGTCTGGTCAAAACTAGTATGGGTCTTCCAGTAAACCATCGACATCAAAATGGACCTATAAGTATTCAGTGGAAGTTGGGTTGGAACCACTCAATAACCCTTCAAAATATACCTTATGATCGGGTGAGGGGCAACTAGACTCCTACTTATAGTACCCAACTGGGAGACATATCTCATTGGCATTAGGCCAATCTTAGACTCTCTCATTGGAGTCTGAAAATCTCAATGAATTAATCATGGGAACATCATACATATCCCTTAACTCTTCATGTTCATAGTTTTGGGCATCGGAACTGGCTGGATCCCAAGAGTCAGAGCTCCCTGAGTTACTCTCCTCAGTGAGAGGCATGACCACAGAAAATGTGGAAGACCTAGGCCTTTCAGACATAGCTCTCTTTGGGGAGGCGTCTAAGTCTATGATAGAGACGTCGGATACCATGTCTGTAAGTCTCTCACCACCCATAGGGTGGTCCACTTCAGCATTACCTACAGTTTTTTAGAACTCAAGAGAACTACACTCCACAACTGGAGGCAGTGGTGCAAAACCAACATAAGAGGTGTGGGAGTGTACCTAGGGTGACTTATCTTGTCTTTAGGTTGAATAACCTAGAGAGGTTTGGGAAATCTCCTAGAGATAACGTTCGGGCAAGATTGCTCAAATTCAGCCCAATACTCCAACCACTTCTCAATATAGGGCTCGTAACTCATCAAAAGAATGAAATTAGGACATAAAATGAAACCTATTGGAGGTAAAAAAAAATACTTGGAGTTGTTTGGTTACATGAATCAAAGGTTTTGACAAAATGAAACCCTAAAACACCTAAAAAGCCCTAAAAATAAAAATACCAAGCCAACCAACTCAATGGCTACCTAAAGATGCACGGTTACCCAAGGAAATGATAAATCAACCAACAACGACAACAAATCAATGCTCAAAAGTGAAGAAATGGCACAAAAAGATAAAATTAAAACCCTAAAAGAGAGACGACGTACCCTAAAAGAGTTGAAGAATGTCGAACAACGCTCAAACTTTGCCAACAAATAGAGGAAAGACGGAAAGGCTTGCTAGAATAGGGTTTCTATACAAATAACCAATCGGGAATGGTGGAGGAAGGGAGGAGTTTTACCAAAAAATAAGGGATTTGGGATCAAAGGAAATTTTCTCTTTCTAAAGACAAATGAGTGTAGTGAAATGAAACTGAAAAGCTTTAAATGATTTAAAATTTGTGTTTTATACCTTTTAAAGGGTAATCATTACCCTAATTAAATACAGTACATGACACCATGTACGGGAAAGTGAACTGACACGGCGCAGACTAACATACGATGCCCCAGGCACACACATCATTATTATGCCAAATGCGACCCTCAACATCTAACACGTAGTAAGTTCATTTCCTAGTGATAAATGTCACAAATCATTCTGCTCAGCACGCGCCGAGGAGATTCGTAGATGACCATAATTATCAAGGCTGATAATTTTTTACTCCTCAACACTTCACTCGCTCGAATCAGCTCAACGCATTTCAAAGAATAAGCTTCATACATGAGTCACGAGCAAAGTCTTAGGGGATTTTATTGAACCGCGAATATGGTATGGTCCGTAAACTTATAAGTAGAAGACAACTGGACTCATTAAAAGACAAAATGAGGTCGACTCAAGTAAATAATGAGATCGACTCAGGTATGATCGAGATCGGCCTGTCTATCCTGAACAACACACGTGTAATTATATGTTCATTATCGATGATTCAGACAGTGGAATGCATCATCCTAACACTCGCACAGTAAAAACAAATAAGAATTCCTCCACCCATGTTTGTCCATGCTAACTTTATAGTTATTCATCCACTACATTGTAAAGTGGGTATTTGTTTATTCTATAAAGACAAAGCCCCTGACATGTTTTAGTGAATCAACTATATTAGTCCATAAACAGATAATCTCATGCCGATATATAAGGAGGCAAGTAGTAACCCATAAGGGGGATCGGTTGAAGATTACTCACTCTTATTCTACGAAATTAATACTACCTACAATTGGATATGTGAACGTAGGTGTCTCATTGGATCGAACCACGTAAATCCAGTTTCTTTTTTTTCCCCCTCATCTCACTCAATAAGCAAGTTCTAGACAAGTATTTCATTAATATTTATCTCTTTATCTATTATCATTTGAGATAGCTTGCTTTAGCTAAGATCAAGCCAGTATATCAGTTTTAGGCGATAACAAAAGTTTATATTTTAAATAATTTGTTCATATACTTAGTTCCCTTGTTTAAACCTAGAAAATATTTTATAAAATGTTTTGTTTTAACTTGTTTTTAACAGTTATTTTTTGTTTAAACTTATTTTCCTTTTTAAACATAAAATTATAATTTAAAAAAAAATATTTTGTTTAAAATGTTTGCTTAATGGTTTTGTTTAAAAAATATTTTATATATGTTTTTCCCTTATTTTATCCACTCCCGTTGGTCCCGTGGTAAGAGGTGAATGGAAAAAATCATAGGTTTCGAGTTCGAAGCCCCCAAAGGATACCATACATTAAGTGTGGTGTGTCTTAGAGTGGCTCTAAGACAGCGTTCCCCTATTTAGCACACATGGGGGAGTCCAAATGGCTCTTTCATGTGGAAGTTGAGGGTAATAAAAAAATAAAAATATATAAAATCTTATATTTAAAAAAATGTTTTGTTAATTGTTAAATAACGATTTTGATTTAAAAATAATTTACTTATTTTTCTTTTTAAACGAAGAAACTATTTTTTAAATGTTTTGTTTAAACATGTTTTTTTAATGGTTTTGTTTTCTTTAAAAAAAATTACTTTTCAACTTTTTAAACATAAACCTATATTTATAAGTAATATTTTGTTTAAATAGTCTTTTAACTATTTTGTTTTTTAAAAATTGTTTCCATACTTATTTACCTTTAAATATAAAAAATTATTTAAAAATACTTTTTATGTTTAAATATAAAAACTATTTAAAAAATAGTTTTTTTGACTATTTTTCTTTTTAATAAATAAAATAGTTTTTAGTTTAATTATAATTTTTATGTTTTAAAAGGAAAATAAGTATAAAAATTTTGTCTCAAAATGTACGAAATTTTGGAATCATTTTATATGTTGAAATATCTTAAATAAATTTTCAAAAAATAGCAAACTCTTTATTAACAACTATATTTTTGTTTATATATATATATATAAAAAAAATAAAATAGTTTTTAGTTTAATTATATTTTTATGTTTTAAAAGGAAAATAAGTATAAAAATTTTGTCTCAAAATGTATGAAAATTTGGAATCATTTTATTTGTTGAAATGTCTGGAAAAAAATTTCAAAAAATAGCAAATTCTTTATTAACAACTATATATACACACATGTGTGTGTGTCTATTTTACCGTTCTTAAGAAATTTTATAGGTTTTTGTGCTATTTTATTTTTTATTTTACGGGTCTTTTGATGTTTGTCCTTCACTAATTTGTCTAGTTAATGATTTGGTACCCATTAATGAAGGGTTAATTACATATTTATAAAAAAATTAACAATAAAATGTTTGATTAGACGAATTCTGTCCAAAATGAGTGTCAAAGGTGCAATATAAAAAAAGAGAACTGCTACACCGACACAGTTTTGCGACACATTTGGTGCGACACAGTGACGTGTCGCACCGGTATTGACTAGTGGTGCTGGCGCGGACCCACACTCATAAGACAATAGTCAATACCGGTGCGACACGTCACTGTGTCACACCATTCTGTGTCAATTCTCTGTGTCAGTCTAGCATTACTGATAAAAAAAATGAGGTTAAATGCCAAATGACCCTATTTTTAATCCCCTTATCTCTCTCTCACTAAATACAAAAATATTTGGCCTAAACCAAAACATATTGTTCATGTCCAGTTTGCGCCGACTCCATATGAACCAGTCCAGTACCTCATGCTCTCATCATCCTCGTGTGCAACTCACATTTTATGCCGCTCCATCATTGTAATGAACTTTATGGCTCCGGCCTACTACATCAATAACTCATCAACTATCATGGTTGGGATCATAAAGCGATGATCGATATGCTCTGACAACCTCTGTCGCAAACTAATTTGAAAAAAAACAAGGTGTTATTTCTAAGGCTGGATACGGGTAGGGATGACGCGTGCTCGGGTCGCGTTTGTGGTTGTTCAATCTTGAATTGGGCCTGGCTCAACACCTTATTTTCGAGGTAAAATGAACTATTATTTAAAAAAATAAAAATTAGCTATTTTATTTATTTATTAAGATTATTTAATTATAGAATAAAGTATAATAGCACATTAAATGTATATTGAAAACTTACCCCAACTATTTAAGTCTATTATATTATTCCCCGTATTAGAAGTTTAACTTATAGAAAGCCATAAAACATAATAACATATTATATTATGTAAATAAACATAGGATAATTATCGAACTTGGGGTAGGTTCGGGCTCGTGCAGGCTTAAGAATGCTTATCCAGGCCCTCCCATGAAAAAATTAGGCCTGAAAATTTTGCCAAACCCATTTCTCGACCCTATTTAATCATCCTACACCCTACATTTATGTCGGGTGGGCCTACGGGGCTAGGCAGACCGCGGGTTTATGTCCACCCTTAGTTGTTGTTGTTTTTTCCCTTAGTTGTTGATGCATAGGAGTAGGATATGAAGTACTCGATGCCAATGTCTGACCTAGTAGGAAGGACGGGCTCGTGAGACTGGGTATGGGTATTAATCCACTACACCAAATACTGAAAATGATCACAGTTTTGGACCGTGATCAACGACCCGTGTCACAGTTCTAGATCGCGACAATTTTAAGGGTGGCCATTTAAGAGGATCATAGTTCTCGGTCGTGATAATTTTAAGTGTGACTATTTAAGAGGTCAGAATCCAAAACTGTGACCCATATAGATAGTCACGGTCTTTTTCGTAAGCCCAATATTGGGGACATGGTCACGATTATGGATAGTAACTAGCGGTCACGGTCTTGAACCGTAACCCCAAATGTGACTGATTTATCCTGGTCGATCGTGACCATTTGCCATGAATATAGGTTGTATAGCCACGATTTTGGGTCGTGACCACCTTCTGTGACATTTGATTAGTTGGTCATGCTCTTTAACCGTAACCCCCAATTGTGACCACAGGTACAATGGTCACGATTCTTTACCATTTAACCCATTGAAATCTTTTCAGGAACATGATAACGGTTTTAGATCGTGACCAATAATAAATTTATTTAAAAATAATAATTTGTATATGTTTGCTTCCAAAAAATATTTGTACGTGTTTTCAAACATATATACAATTCCATTATAAAATTAACTACTACATCAATAAAAAAACATAATACAAAAATTATTAAGACATCAAATTAATTACATTAATCCAACCAAATAAATATTAGTGTTCCTTTTTCGAAGCATATGTAATCTCGTTGTAATATACATCCACGTCCACCCAACTACACCTGAAAATATTTCAAAATGTTTCAAATGGTAAGAAAGGACTTGAATTCCAAAATGACTTTAGAATACCTACGTAGGCAAAAATGGCATCAAAGTGAGTTAATGTAGTTCATAAGATGTATAAGGTTGGGGTCAAACCCATAATCCGAGTTTAGTGTGTCTCTTTTGTTTTACAAAAAGGGTGTGAAATATAGTAAAAGTGTAGAAAATTTTGAGAACGGTCTAAATTGGAAATTGTGGTATAAACCCCTTTTTTGGGTTCTTTATTTATAAAAATAGATGTGAATGTATATATGATTATAAAGAGAGTGGATTAGTGGTAGAAGTATAATAATAAAACTACAAATGGAATAGGAACACTAAAATATGCCAAATAGCATTTATGGGACTAGTAAAACATAAAGGATATTACAAAATGTGAGCAACATAATAATAAGTTTAAGAGAACTAAATATATTAGCAGAAGATGCTGCTAACTGGATGAATGAGATTTATATGAGCATCCTTGAATTTTTTTCTGGAGGTTTAATCGGTCCAACTCATCCGGGGATCCTCGATTCATAATAAGATTATGACATAACCTTGTTAGGATTAAAATCCTGGATGAATTTGACTGGTTAGACCCCCAAGAAAAAAATTCAAGGGCACTCACATGAAGCAAAGTTACAAATATTCCAAAATGTATTAAACATAATATATAAGCAAAGAGTTATCTTCTTAACGTGTTATCGTGTCGGTTGTATCATAATTACTAAATACAATAAATGATTATCTTAATAAGTTTATTGGACGTAGTGCATTGATGTGAGTGGAAAATTATGTGCATGTGTGTGAGGAGTATAATCATTTTATCCACATCATGGCAAGAGTGAGTAAAGAAACAAGTTTACGTAAGAAAATATTTGAATCCCAATTTGACTTTGGAACTCCTAAATAACCAAATAAACTGACATCAAAGTCTATGTAGTTATATCATGACACAAAATTAGATTTTTAACGTCCTATTATTAATTTGATTAATGTGTTCAATGATCTAAACAGTGAAGCCAAAATCTTGAAGCATCAACAACGTGTTGTTCTTAGGGGATTAATCTCGTTGAGGCTTCAAGAGTGGTTTTAATCGATGTTATATGGAACCAATAAGTTGACCGCAAGCTATTAGTCGGTCTTATAGGCTTGACCAAATTATAACTACGCACAACCTTCTTTTAGCCAACGCTATAAGCCCGGTTAATAGCATGTGTTTCACCCGACGAATTCCACAAATTGGGAATGCGATTGATTGAGAAAAATCAGTATTGGTCAAAGCAACTCACAAATCTTTACCCTTAAAGTTTTTCTTCCTGGTATAACCAGTAAAGTTTTTCTTCCTGGTATAACCAGTAAAGCTCATCCTAAAATAACCCTAATATAACTATATATGTATATGCCTAAATAACCATATATATAGATACATATAGATATATAATCCACACTAATAAAATGAAAAAGGTAAGGAGATAAACTTACCTGAAAAACACTAACCCAAAACTAAAAATAGACATCGAAAATGGACTCTAAGCTTGTCAAAACCCCAAAAGCAAGCTCCAAAGATAGTGAATGTGTGTGAAATCAACATTATAAAGCTTCGATATGTCAAAAAAAGCGAAAAGGGTTTTAGGAAGAAGTAGGATTCAAAATGACAGCTTGGCAAGACGATAAGGGTCTTAATCTCATATCTCCTATGAATGAGCTCTCTTACATATGAGGAACACCTCGTACAAACAAGAAAATGCACCAAACCAAAACCTGAAGCTAAAATAAAACAAAAATAACAAAAAATAAATTAAGAAACACATGTGGTACTTTATGCAAGACAATAACCAATTCGGAAACCACACTTGTGTAACTTAAAAGGGCATGAGAATTTATGAATCCCATAAAAATTATAGGAACCCCAAAATCAACATAATGATGAAACGATGACATGACTCATCCATATTGAAAGACATGGGTTGATTCGGGTTCATATCGATACCATGTCAAATGATAACATGAGTCATCCAAACTATTTTTTTTTACTATTTTTATAAAATAGAATCTCATTTAACGACGCCACATGAGTCTGGATGCCTCCCCATATGCTAGTAAATGCCATGCTTACATGTTCTAATATATGGGAAGAGTTTCTACAATATCCACGGCGAGCTACAATTGAGTTGAGCATCAAGTGTATAAGAGTTATGCAAGTATTTATCAGCAATAACTTTAGACAATAATGAGATGGGCTCTATGACTTAATTTTAGATGAGATTTAATTTATATACTTTATAAATAATATTATATTTTTAAGTGTATTCGATATAAATTGCCATCGCAAAACAGGATAAGATTTGTCATGCTACTCATCATTTTTTTTCATTTTTTAGGCAAAATTCTCTTTCCTCCACCCAAAGAAAATCAAATTTACCATGGCGAATTGATTATTGACCTTATCTTCAATCGAGATAAACTATAGATCAAATTTGTCATAGCAAATAATGCCAATCAAACGGAAAAATGAACAATACAAAATTTCCCACTATGTAAATATATGTTATAAGATGTCTCCAAATTTTATTTTCCAATGAAAAATTTTACCGTGTCAAAATTTACTACTCATTTCCATCGTTTCAATCAGTCAGCCCTGATTCCTTTCGTATAATAGTAGAAAAGTGCAATATTATTGTGTTTGGTATGGAGTTAAGTTGCATGGGATTGTGGACCCCAATGAAATTAGATTACCACATCGATGGGAATGTGGGCGGAATCAAAATCCATTATATATAGGTGGGATTCTTTTCTTTTTCCATGAAAATCCTTATAAATAATTTTCGTGAAGACAAAAAATGCCCAAAAAAATATAAAATAATAAAAATAACCTTTAAAATCTAACTATTTATTTTGTAAAGACAATTTGATAATATTAGATTTTATTTATGTATTTTGTTATACTCATTTGTAATAAGTTGATTAACTTACTCTATAAAACACACATCTCTATAATAAATGACTATATTTCTTAAATTTTGGAAAATTTATTTTACAAAAAAAAAAACATATTTGGGTTTAAACATTTATCAGCAGTGAACTATATGATTGTGTTTTACAAAATTTCCAAAATAGATTCATTTATGATATATATACTAATAAATTGCTAAAGAATATTATTGATATATATTGTACATTCTTATGTCACTTTTTATACATTAACGAAACACTAAATTATAATTTCTTATAGGAATTCATTGATTCACCAAATAGGATGAAAGGATTTAAAATCATGATAAAAGATTTTTTGAAAATCAATTTTATGATAATCACAATCCACCCAAAACATTACCGTGCGTTTCTTACGACAATACCACCTAAAGAGTTTGGCAGTCAAATACATTCGCAACTACTGATGGTAAGTATTTTCTTTCCCCTTGGAAGTTTAATGCTAGTCAAGGTGTAAGAGTTCACGGAAACCTCGATAGATTCAATAATAAACTTTCCTCCAATTGAGATGACTCTCATATAACATATCATCTTTGTATTTTAAGTCGGGGAAGCTTTAATTATACTAAAGCAATATCATAAAGTAAGTGTTTATCAACTAACTTACCAAAAAAAAACTACCACTCATAGATCATCATTTAATTATGCTTTTAGGACCTCTCCTAAAGGGCCTATAATTCTCGGTCTTGTCTTTGCAAATGATGGCATCTTCTTCATTCAATTTACACCTCGCACTGTGACTCTGTTCATGTCCCTTCTTACCGAGTTTGCGAAAATCTCTGGCCAAACTATTAATCGGAACAAATCTACGATTACCTTTGGAACCTACACCCTACACACTGTTCGTGATACCACGATGTGCAAGCTTGGATTTCATAGGGGTCAGGGTCAAGATAAATATCTTGGACTCCCGCTTATTACAGGTCGGGTCACTCGTCAGATGTTCCTTGGCATGAATGAGGCCCTTGGCAATCGATTTCAAGCCCGGTATAATAATTTTTTGTCATATGTTGGCCGGGCCACGCTCATTAATACGGTATGTATGGCTATGCCCTCATATTTTATGTCGGTGTATCCACTCCCTACTCACCTTCTTAAAACCTTAACGACGAAAATCAAAGCATTCTTTTGGAATGCATCGAAATTATCCCATAAAACGCCGATTGTTCTTTGATCGATGATAAACCTGCCTCAACAATATGGAGGACTGGGGATTAAAATCCCCATACGTTAAACATTGCTTATATGCTTAAACTCCTTTGGAAGGTTTTTTCTCAGCCAAAGAATCTCTAGTCTCAAACGATTAAACATAAATATTTTCCCCATACGACCGTAGTAACAGCTCCACGACATACACGTGCCTCCTGGTTCTAGACAAAGGCCTCAAAACTCTTACCCCTTTTCCATCACGGTATTAAATGGTGTATCGGGCCCGAACATATTTCATTTGGCCATCATATATGGGTCCTGCAGGAACCATTAAGCCAACAACTTCTACATCTCCATCTATCAGTACTGGAGGCCCCTCTCAACTCTTTCACCTTTATCAGCAATGGCATCTCCCTCTGTTCGCACCGTGGCTACCACTGATTTTTTTATCGTGCATCCAGTCCATTTACATCTCCACCCAATCTACTTAGGATATTTCGTATTAGTGGTCGAGTAGGATTGGTTCATTTACGATCAAAAAGACATACAATTTGTTAAATTCTGCCGAGTATGCCCAACAGAGTCTGACGCTGCCGTGGAGGAGTACAATACCCCCAAAGCTTAAAATTTTCCTCCAGTTCCTTCTTCACCAGGCATTGCCCACCACTACACCAAATCTGCCCATTTGTCAAGGTCATTGACCTTGACAAATTCACCTTGTCAAGGTCAATGACCGTGACATTTCGAGGCGAGACAACTTTTTTTGTCACGGTCGTGTCACGGTCATTGACCTTGACACAAAACTCGCGTTTTGTGTCACGGTCGTGTCAAGGGCAATGACCGTGACACGTTTGTCACGGTTTATAACCGTGACAAAGCCGTGACCTTTTTTTCAAAAAAATTGTCACGGTTAATGACCGTGACAAGTCCGTGACATCAAGGACTTGTCACGGTCAATGACCGTGACAATTCTGGGCAAAATTTAAAAAAAATCTGCTGGGCAGTATGGCCACCGCCACTGCCCAGCAGTATATTTGTACCTGTTATAACAACGTTGTACCTGTTCCAAACATCATATATCCAACACAAACTAAAGATAATGCAAATATATATTCATGACAGTATAATCCAAATTTTCAAAGTAAAAATAATATACATGACGATATAATCCAAATATAATTAAAATGGACAAACTTAAAAATAATGTTACTACATGTCATGGGTAAATGTGAGGAGGTGAGTAGGCCACACGACATACGAATTGACGCACCCACTAATATATGTCGTGCCGCATTGTTCGCGCCACCACAGTAGGGAGTTCTCCTTCCCGGGTATGACATGCGTGACGAGCACCCTGGACTCCATCCCTTGAAGCACACGTCCATGGACTATTCCACCCTCGATGATATCCGGATCCCTCAGCCCCCGCCCTATCCGCTGGCCATCAAATATGTCAAATATGAACACGCTCGGCCAACCAATCGTCGATAATGGTTTGTTGGAGGGCGTCAAATAGGGAAGTGGATCGTCGAAGTACGAACGTGTCGGTGATGAAGCAGCGAGGTCCACATCCTCGTCATCCTGCACCTCGTCCTCCCGCACCTCCTCCTCCACCGCCTTCTCCTTCCCTTTCCCTTTACCTTTCTCTTTACGGTCTCCACCCAACGTACGCTTCATGAATGCGTACATATCTTGGACCGTCGCCTCCAAACGGGACAGCTTCGCGTCGTGTGAATCCACCGTTCGAGCCAACCCGGTGTCGCTCGTCTCCAATCCGATGATCCTAGATTTGGCCACCCGTGAGCTCACTCCCCTTGTCCTCCCCTTGCGATCAGAGCCAAGCACTTGGCTGAGTGCGTCTATGGACAAAGATGCCTTGTCGGCATCAGACTGCGACTCATGCACTTCCTTAAGCTTTGCCTGAAACGACAAAAAGCACATGATTAGTAAAATAAGTAAACTAAAAAATTATAACGTAATTAACAATAATTAAATTGTCGGATTACTTACAATCGTGGCCGCGACGCTCGGGGACACCTCCTTGTCCTTCCCCTTCTTCGTCCGAAGAGCCACATAAGTATCGAGCCTATGTGGCTTACCCCCTGGCCCACTCCCTACCCCCTGAAATAAAATAAAGTAAAGTAAAATTAGTATCGGCCCCGTAAAGTAAAATAATATCCAATAATATATTTCTGTAGTTATAGATAAATTAAATATTACCTTCATCCTATGCTCCACCTCAGCGTAAGAGGTCCGGCCGGAGTAGTGCACGTCCGTCTTTTTAGCCCGATTTTCCCTCCCCGATTGGCGAGATGCCAATTGTCGATCCTCGATCTCATTGTCAATGAACTTTTGCCATTGTGCCAATGAGATCGGCTCCTTGGGCGGGACGGATCCGCGCCATTGTAAAATGGTCTCTCGTGTTTTTCCAAAGTACCGTGTCCGCATATTTTTTTTTCACGTCTTGTGTTGCTCCCTCAACTGCTCCAAGACGGAATCGCGTAGCTTTGGATCCAAGTTGAATTGTTCCTGTCCAACAAATACAATGTTAGTTGCGAATAAATATAAATATAAATATAAATATAAATATAAATATAAATATAAATATAAATATAAATATAAATATAAATATAAATATAAATATAAATATAAATATAATTATAAATATAAATTGAAATTGAAATATTCATATAAATATTACCTGTAGTGCCGCCCAAACAGCTAACTTGAGCTCATACGGCACCTCCTTCCAACTCATAAACCCCGGGCCGATGACCGTCTTTAGCAGCTCGAGGGATCTCGCTAAAAGCTCTGACTTGTTTTCGACGGTAATCCCAAATTTTCCATATTTGGGGAGCCTAGGGGCGGAGGAGCCCTCGTCGCCTCCGCTACCACCGAACCCAGACGACGACATCATCATAAACAGCATCATCATCTTCGCCCTAACATCTGAAGGAGACATTTTTGCTGTAAAAAAAATGTTATTAGTACAGATAAAAAAATGTTTCGTCTATATTATAACGTACGTGTAAGTTCCGTCAATACCATTTCGTTTCAATTTTGTAATATTATGTTTTTTCCAAATATTTAAAGAGTTATTGAATGGGTGCCCCACCCCCGCCACACACACACGCACACCTACGCACACGCACACACGCACACACACACACACACACACACCACCCCTACCCACCCCACCCCCACCCCCTCCCCCCACCACGACCGTGACAACTACATAAAATTATGACATGAGATAATTGTAGCATAAATTTCATTATCATGGGTTTTACCTAATTGAATTAATTTCATGAATAAAATTATTATCAATTTAAATGAAAATATCAATTATTATCCAATATTTTTGAATGAAATATTTATTTTGAATGAAAATATCAATTATTTATAAAATTGATGTCTACTTTAGTGTTGTGTATATATGTTAGTCTACTTTTGCTTTTTTTTTAAAATAATCAATTAACCAAATTTCATAATAGTGATTAAGGGTTAATCCTAGCCATTGATTAAGTGTATTATTAGTAAGTACAAAAATTAAATATGGACTCTTAATCTAGGATATAAGGAGTATTTGTTAGTGAAATAATAATTTAGTGATAAAAACACACTCGAACACTACCAAGTTTTGACGACACGGGTCTCTAGAAAGAAAAACAAGCATTTCCAAATTAATATGTCCTCTTTCTTGTTTAGTGTCTCGTGAATTGATAGTATGATTTTAAAAATAGTATACAAAACTAGGTGAGATTTTAGAATTACACGTCGAAATAATACATGTTGTATAATAATAATACAAGTGCATGCTTTGCAATCAAAGGTATTTATCTTTATAAGGATAAAATTATCTTAAAATGATTGGTAGGGAATGTCTATGAGGTGGATGATAATTTATTTGATATTTTATTTTATTTCTTTTGGTTAGGTTATTAAGACTTTATTTGAATTGATATCTTAGTAATTATTATTTAATATTTATTTTGAGCAATTATCTTATAGTAGGATTATTATCCTAGAAACAATTCTAACATTCCATGAAGGAAAACTTTTATTGGATGGTTGAAAAAACAATAGTTCCAATTCATTTTCATTTATTCCCTTAGTGCTACAACAATAATTTGAATTCATTTCATATGATTTCCCACCCCACCCCACCCCCTCCCCCACCACACACCACCACACACACACACACCCCACCCCACCCCACCCCCTGCCCCACCACACACCACACACACACACACACACACCCCACCCCACCCCCTCCCCCACCACACACCACCACACACACACACACACCCCACCCCACCCCACCCCCTCCCCCACCACACACACACCCCACCCCACCCCCTGCCCCACCCCTCCACCACCCCCTCCCCCACCACACACCACACACACACACACACACACACACACACACACCACCCCACCCTCCACCACCCCCTGCCCCACCCTGCCCCACCCCCTACCCCCCTCCACCACCCCCTCCCACCCCCTGCCCCACCCCGCCCCACCCCCCACCCCCTGCCCCCCTCCACGCACACACATATATATATACACATACACACATAAATATACACACAAATATATATATAAATGAAAGAGAGAGAGAGAGAGAGAGAGAAAATGGACCTGAAAGTAGAGAGAGAGAGAGAGAGAGAGAAATGGAGGGAACGGCGCGGGAGGGAAAAAAGAAGGGGGATAGGGTTTTTGCTGCGAACATTGTCACGGTCGTGTCAAGGTCTTTGACCGTGACACGAATTGTCACGGTCATTGACCGTGACAATTAGTTGTCACGGTCGTGTCAAGGTCAATGACCGTGACATAAAACGCGTGTTTTTTTGTCACGGTCAATGACCTTGACAAGGCTGGCCGGCTGAAAGGTGACAATTTGCCCATTTTGGTGTAGTGCACTGCGGACAGCCTATTCTACTATCGCAAACTTCCCTCACCATTATGTTCCCTATGTGAGTTGGAAGACAGTAATTCCCACATTTACATTATATGCCCTGCTTTCTTCCAATTCCATATGCCTAATGTTGTGGTAGGCATTTCAACTATCTCTCTTCTTAAGCAGTTAGCCGAACTGTGGCATCCATCTACTGTTAATTACCAATCGCTTCGGTCGCTGTTTCTTCTTCGGGTCCTCTAGAATGCTCGGAATGAGGCCATTTTCCGACATAAGCCTATTACTAAGCCGCTTGTCCTACATACTCTCTCCAACCAGATATTCACTACACCAAAAAGACCAAATTGTCACTTTTGAGTCGGCCACTCTTGACCGTGATAAAAAAATACGCATTTTTATCACGGTCATTGACTGTGAAAAGCCATGACAAAGGCTTGTCACGGTCAATGATCGTGACAAGTCCATGACAAGAACTATTATCACGGTCTTGTCACGGTTATTGACAGTGACAACCTTATAAACTTATCACGATCAATGACCGTGATAAGTCCGTGACAAGTTTGTCAGTTAAAAAAACCTCGCCTCTTCTTTTTTCCAACCGTTTTCTATTCCCTCCATTTCTCTCTCTCTCTACCAGGTATCTTTTCTTCTCTCTTTCTCTTTCATTTGTATATGTGTGTGTATATGTGTTCGTGTGTGTGTATGTGTATGTGTGCATATACATGTGTGTGTGTGTGTGATTGCGTGTGTGGTGGGCGGGAGGGTGCAGGGGGTGGTGGGGCAGGTGGGTTTGTGTGTGTGCATTTATATTGGGGGGGGGGGGTGCAATTGTGTGTGTGTGTGTGTGTGTGTGTGTGTAGTGGGATAGGGGTGTGGGGTGTGTATGCGTGTGTGCATATGTGTGTGTTGAAATTAATTGGTGTTTAGTTTAGGACTTAAAATTAATTGTTAATGTTGATTTAGGATTTGAAATTAATGTTTAGTTTAGGACTTGAAATTAATTGTTAATGTTGATTGGACATTATACATATTGTTTCTTTATTTTTATTTAGGTTTGAAATTTTTATTGTTGAATTAATTGAGTAGATGAATTAGATGGAGTACGGGATACACATTTGTTGGTTTATTATTTCTGTTGGATTATATTGGACGGATGTGGTTGGATATGAAAGTTGGTTGTTAAATTTTTTTAAAATACTTAATTTAATTCACACAAATAAATCCGTAAATAATTATATTATCTTAATTTGTTGAGTTGGTTAATTTTGAAAGTGGCACGACCACTGGATTATTATCAAAATGGGGAAGGGAGAGTTTTTGACTTTTTTCTAAAATTACTTTCTGTCATGACCCGTTCGAGAGTGGTACGACTACGGACTTATCATAATTAAATGAAACACACCTATAATTACACGTAGTTCACATAGATACTAGCATTCTAGTTCTTATGCATACGCATTCAATAGCCTTTAGACCAGTTCGAGAGTCATTACCCCTGTAATGAGATCTTTTGAATTGTCATGTTTGGACAGTTTAGGACTGCATAATTTCTGTATAATAATATTCTTAGTGGCTTACAGTTATTACTTTTAGAGGAAGTTCTGCAATCGTATCTTAATGTTTTCTGAGTACATACTAGATTGGCAAGTGAGAGTGTTATTTCAATTGATCAATTGAAATAACACTCACACTTGCCAATCTACGTCGTGTACTTGGAGAATTATGGGGATATGCTGTCGATTTTTTCTCAAATCGTAACAATATGCATGAGTTGTTAAGTATATTACAGAAATATGTGGTCTTGAATGGGATAGAACCACTCACCCTTTAGAGGAGATGGAGGAAATAGGAATTACTATTATAAATTGAAATTTAAAAATCGAATATAAATAAGACATAATTAATTGAAACATACTATAAATCTAAGTTTTGTTTATACTAATCCACGAATATACGCTTCTTACCTTTAATAGGTGATTGTTTGTAGTAGCTGTGATGGGATATCCTAAATACAAAGAGTGGATGGGGGAGACAAATAGATTGAGGGGTGTGTTTCGCAGAGGTGCTAATGAATTTGTGAAATACGCAAAGAGATGTTATAATGATGAAGAGTTTCCGTGTTCGTGTGCTAAACGTAAGAATGCTAAGGTGTTTGAGTGGAAAACAGTTGAACTACAGTTGTTATGATCGGGTATGCAAGATAATTATCGATTTTGGAGTTTTCACGATGAATTGAAAGTTCCTTTTGTCCCCGAACAACCTTCAACAAGTAGGATGGATGTAGAAGGGGACGATGTTGATCATAATATGTTAGAGGATTTAGTTGATGACGCGTACGGAGTTCATGAAGTGGAAGAGAATGAGGTCACTGACGATGTACAAGGTTCAGGTGCTCATGAAGATAATCACGATAAACCTTGACGATGACTACCAAAGTTTAAAATTTAAGGCGACCCAATCGTTATACTCTGGCTCTGAGAAAGATTAAACAACTTTACATGGCATGGTTGGTTTGCACAGTTTGAAGATGCAATACGGTTTGTCTGGCAATAGCATAACAGGAATTCTAAATTGGATGAAGGGCTTACTACCCAAGGAGAATACGCTTCCAAATAGCTATCATGTTATGAAGAACAGTTTGAAAGGTTTGGAAATGAAGTATAAATTGATTCATGCTTGTGTGTATGAATGCATACTATACTGAAAGGAGTATAAAAATCTCGATCGTAATCCGGTATACGATGAACCTAGATATGACCAATCTACTGGCAAGGAAGGTACAAGCTCAAAAGTGCCTCAAAAAGTGTTGAAATATTTTCCCGTTAGGCCTAGATTAAAGCGATTTTTCACACTACCATGGATAGCGGAGGCAATAACTCGGCATGATAGGGCAGAAGTAGGGGATAATCTCATGTGTCATCCTATTGATTCTACAGCTTGGAGGAGGATGAGTTATGAGTATCCCGTTTGCTCGAGAACAGTGTAACATTCGTTTGGCTATATCAACATATGGTTTCAATCCATTTGGAAATTTAAGCACCAATCAGAGTGTGTGGTCAGTGATCCTAGCCCCACTCAACCTCCCTCATTCACAGTGTATGAGACCTGAATTTTCGATGCTGTCTTTGTTGATACCTGGGCCAAAGGCACCAAGTGATGACATTGACGTCTATCTGGCTCCTTTGGTAGAAGAATTAAATGAGTTATGGGAAAAGGGTGTGCAAGCATTTGACTCTTTTAAAAAATAAGAGTTTACGCTGAAAGCTATGTTTATGTGGGCAACTCATGATTTTCCAGCTTATGGGACATTATCCGGTTGTGTAGCATATAGTTATTTGGGGTATCCTATTTGTGGAGAGGAGACTGATTCTCTTCGTCTCCCCGCTAAATAAAAAAATATATACCATTGCCATATGAGGTTTTTACCCTCGGCTCATAGTTTCGGATTTGAGAAAGGTTTCAATTTTTTATCAAGCGGGGTTGAACATAGGCTACCACTAAGAAAACTTTCAGGTTCAAAAATGGAAAGTGAATCTTCTGATTGTGGCCCTAATATGCCAGGTAAGAATCCTAAATTTAAGAATGTCAAGCATAAGAAGACCCCAACTGGGAATAAAACTGAGACAAGAAAGGCATGGTCTAGGAGGTCAATTTTATTTGACTTGCCTTATTGGAAGAATAACCCGGTGCGCCATGTATTGGATGTGATGCATACAGAGAAGAACCTCGTTGAACATATTGTGGGCACATGCCTTGGGGGGAGTCATTCAAATGATGGAGAAAATGCACGAAAAGACCTTAAATCGTTGAAACTTAAGCCACAACTATGGTTGAAAGAAGATAGTAGGGGAAGGACAATAATTCCCTCTGGTACGTTTACTTTGACGAGTGGGGAAAAGAAGGTGCTTTTAGATACAATATATAATTTGAAGGTTCCATCTAATTTTTTGTCGAACTTGCAAAGGATTGTGAATTATGCTACCCATGATTTACATAAGTGTAAGTCCCACGATTGGCATGTGATCATGCAATTGGTTCCTCTATTGTTTAAGCACTGTTTCTCCAAGCACAAGGAGTTGCGGAGGGCTATTATGCAAATTAGTATCTGCTTCTCACTTTTATGTGAGAAGGTAGTCAATCGAGAACACATAGTGGCCGCAAAATTGGTAGCGACTGACGCAATTTGTGTGTTGGAAAAGTACTTTCCCCCAGCATTCTTTAACGTAAGAGTTCACTTGTTGGTACACCTATGCGACGAGGCACTTCTTTGCAGTCCAGTTAGATATCGGTGGATGTATCCGTTTGAAAGATTCATGAAAGTTTTTAAAGATTACGTCAAGAATACGTGATACATTGCAGGTTCAATTGCAGAGGAATACATTACCGTGAAGTCATCAATTTATACTCAGGAATATATGCATGACACGACCATCATTGATGACATTGATGAGTTCGTCGATGAGGGTGGCCATGTGGTGGGAAAACGAGTGAAATTAACGAGTTTGCAACATGAACAAGTAGCTCGTTATCTATTTGACACACATGAGGATGTCGAATAATGAAAAAAGTAAGTTTAAATTATTTTAAGTTTTACATTATTTTAGATTACTTTATACATGATTAATTTTGTAATACGTTAGTCACATTAATTGTATGCAGAAAATATGAAGCATGTGAGAACAATAAAAGACGAAAAATAATGGCACAATCAGACAACGATTTTAGGTTGTGGTTGTCGCACGAGATAATTATAATGAAAACGGTCGTTATATAACGTTACATTACAATAAAACTTTACAACTAACCTAATTAATTTATTTCTATTCTCAGCTCTTGAAGACGGGTGATGCGACATCAAGGTTTGCCCATCTAGTCGTTGGACCCTTGTTCATGGCACAAGAGTACAAAAAGTATCGATTGAACGGTTACGTATTTGACGTAATGGTGTACGAGAAAAATACAAATGTACAAAATTCGGGCATTTCATACAAGGCTCTTACTTTCTTTCGAGCGAGCGCAAAAGATAAAAACCTCGTTGAAGCTGAATGACTTACTATGGTGTAATTCGAAATATATTTAAATTGGACTACGTAAGCTTCAAAGAGGTCGTATTTTACTGTGATTGGGTAAGAGTTGAGGATAAAATGCTTGTAAAGTTGATCCTGGTTGACTTGTCCAAGTTAAAGAGCAACAAACACGTGAGCGATGAGCCGTTTGTTTGTGCATTTCAAAAGGTCAACCAACCCTCGGAGTATATCAACGAGTCGTGGTCAATTGTCATACATGCGCCAAAGCGTCTAAACAGTAGTGTGGACGACTTGGTTGCTCCTACCGAATATCAATCCATTTTTTATGATAACCCGAATTTGAAACAATTTTTAAATTTGTAATAAGTATTCCAATTTAGCGCATGTACTACTGTTTTATTATTATCGGACATCGGTTTAATGCTTTTAATTCATTTGTACTTGATCATTTTCACTCTTTTTATCTTTCTCTCTTTCCTTTGTATATGTGTGTGAGTTAAACAGTAAAAAGTATTCCAAACATCGGTTTAATGCTTTTTACTCATATGTACTTAATTACATTAGCGCATGTACTATTTAGACTTAATGTTTGCATGTCTTCTTCTAATTCATTTTGAATTTGTACTAATAATTATATTTTTTTTACAGAAAATACCTCCTTCAGGGATTAAGGCAAGGATGATGATGATGATGATAATGATGATGTCTTCTAGGCCCGGTGGTAGCGGAGGCGACGAGGGCTCCTCAGTCCCTACGCTCCCCAAATGGGGTAAATTGGGAATGGCCGTTGAGAATAAGACGGGGATATTAGCTAGATCCCTCGAGCTGCTAAAGATGATTATCGGCCTGGGGTACACTAGTTGGAGGGAGGTGCCAAATGAGCTCAAGTTAGCTATTTGGGCGGCACTACGGATAATGTATTTATATTTATATTTCAATTTCAATTTCATTTTATATTTATATTTATATTTATATTTTTATTTATTCGCAACTAACATTGTATTTGTTTGACAGGAACAATTCAGCTCGGTGCCAGAACTCCGCGATTCTATCCTGGAGCAGTTGAGGGAGCAACACAAGACATGGAAGAAGAATTTGCGGGGCCGGTACTTTAGGAAGACCCGAGACTCCATTATCAGAATGCATGAGTCCATCCCGCTGAAAGAGCGGATCTCATTGGCACAATGTCAAAAGTTCATTGACAATGAGATCGAGGAGCAACAATTGGCAGCTCACTAATCGGGAAGGGCAAATCGGGCGAAAAAGACGGACATGCACTACTCCGGCCGAACGTCTTACGCCGAGGTGGAACATAGGATGATGGTAAGTTTTTATTTTTCTATAATTACAAAAATATGTTATTCTACATTATTTTACTTTGCGGGTCCGGTACTAATTTTGCATTATTTTATTTTAGGGGACAAGGAGTGGCCCTGGGGGTAAGCCACATAGGCTTGATGCCTAAGTGGCAATTCGGACGAAGAAGGGGAAGGATAGGGAGGTGTCCCCGAGCGTCGCCGCCACAATTGTAAGTTATCCGACAGTTTACTTTTTGTTAATTATGTTATAATTTTTTATTTACTTATTTAACTAATCGTGTGTTTTTTGTCGTTTCAGGCAAAACTTAAGGAAGTGCATGAGTCGCAGTTCGATACCGACAAGGCATCTTTGTCCAGGGACGTACTCAGCCAAGTGCTTGGCGCTAATCGCAGTGGGAGGACAGGGGGGTGAGCTCGCAGGTGGCCAAATCTAGGATCATCGGATTGGAGACGAGAAAGACCAGGTTGGCTCATCAGGTGGACTCGCATGACCCGAAGTTATCAAGGTTGGAGGCGACGGTCCAAGATATGTTCTCATTCGTGAAGCATTCGTTGGGTGGAAAGGGCAAGGGGAAGGGGAAGGAGGAGGAGGTGGAGGAGGACGAGGACGTGGACATCGCTGCTTCATCGCCGACACGTGAAGACTCGCCGATTAATGATCCAGTCCCCTACTTGGCTCCCGTCAAGCGGCCTATGTCAACAATTGATTGGCCGAGCGTGTTTATACTCGACGTATTTGATGGCACGCGGATAGGGAGGGGGTTGAGGGATCCGAATACCGTTCAGGGTATGTTGGTTCATGGGCGTGCTCTTCAAGACATCGAGACCAAGGTGCTCGTCATGCATGTGATATACGGGTAGGAGAACGCCCCATTGTGGTTGCGCGAATAATGCGGCGTGATGCTATTCAGGGGTGTCTCAATGCGTTTGTCGTGTGGCGTAACTTCCTCCTCAAACCTACCACATGACATTATTTGTATATATTTTATTTGGACACTTGGATTATATTTGTATTGTTTTGATTTGTTACATTTTGGTTTGGATATGGAATTATATATGCAATGATTTGGTGCATTCTTTCTATTTTATTTGGATATATGATGTTTAAATAGGTACAATTTTGCTATAACAGGTACAAATATACTGCTGGACAGTGGCAATGGCCAAATAGCCCAACAGATTTTTTTTAAATTCTACCCAAATTTGTCACGATCAGTGACCGTAATAATTTTTAAAAGTTTGTCATGGTCAAAGGCCGTGACAAAGCTTATCAAGGTCAAAGACCGTGACAAGTCTAATGAACTTGTCACGGTTAATGACCGTGACAAGTTCGTGACAACAAAGTTGTCACCCCAAGAATTGTCACGGTCATTGACCTTGACAAGTCCAACTTGTTAAGGTCAATAACCGTAGGGATGGCTACGGGTCGGGTTATGGTCGGGTTTTAACTCCCCATCCCCGTCCCCGTTAGAAAAAACATTCCCCGTTCCCCGTTATAACGGGTTCGGGGATCCCCGTCCCCGTTTAAAACGGGTATCGGGTTCCCCGCAGAGAACCCGTTTTGATTTTTTGTCTTTAAGCACCTAAGTAAAAATTAGTTAGGTTATCTAAAAAAAACATCTTCAAAATATTATCAAAAACCATCTTCAACAGGTTATCATATCAACTGAAAATTAGAGTTGATTTTTCAGTCTTAAATTAATACTCAAGTATTATCAAAACCAATCAAATATTATTAATAAAAACAGCAACTAAGGGATAACAACGGTTTATAACAGTAGAGTGAGGGATAATAGAAAGGCAACTAATGGATTTTATATCCAATCGAATATTATCAAAAATAAAACAATTGAAGTGCAATTCATATCCAGTAATTTTCTTGTCCGCACATAATATTAAATTCGTAAATTAGATGCTACTTCAGAATCACTTGTTCGCACAGAATATGAAATTCGTAATCTGCAAATACATCTCCAGTAATTTTCTTTAGTGTACCATTCTAAAAAATAAAATCAATCTTCAACTAATTACGAATTAATATGCGCATTTACATATATATATATTGGTGAAAACAGAGGAGTTACCAACTAAAATCAATCTTCAACTTAAATCAACCGTAACAGTATATAACAATAGTTTATAAATAACAGTAGAGTTACCTTACAAGAATCGTGGAGATGAGGGGACGAGGCAGATGGGGGGATGAGGGAGGGAGGGAGAGCAGCGAGCGGCGTGAGAGAAGAGAGTGAGATTGATATCTAAGACCTAGGGTTTTTTTAGATGCTTTTATGTACTTATATATTTTTTATAATATAAATATTAATGCTTTTATTATATATTTTTCGGGTATTCGCGGGGACCCGAAATTTTGGGGAAAATTGCCATCCCTAAATGACCGTGACAATCCGACAGATTTGGTGTAGTGATTACAGTTCCTCCGTGCCCAACCCACCTACCGATTCGGCCCGATTGTGCCTTATAGGGACTCTAATATACTCTGGAACCGTCTGTCGCCGCCATTCATCAAGTGCAATACAAACAGTGCGAAATCCCATGTAACGGGACATGCTTGCTTCTATTGGTGGTATCCTTCGTAACTCTCAAGGAGAATTTCTTTGTGCTTTTTCGAAAAATATGGGGTACGTGTCTTCATTGCTTGCGAAAATATGGCCCATCAAAACTGGTTTAGACCCAACATATCATATGGGCATTAAATATGTTGAAGTAGAAACCAATTGTCAAATTATATTTATTATGGTTTACAAGAACAGAATCCAACGCACATGAATTTAATCCAAGCCATCCGTTACAGATTCCAGAGATTTCTATATGTTTCCCTTTGTTTATGTTTTCGTGAAACTAATGTGTGTGTTGATGTTCTTGCTGCTACCTCAGTATCGTGCCTATTTTATCCCAAACTTTATGTTCAAGTTCCGTATTTTCTATTTTCGTTTTTGTTTAGTTATGTTTGTAATATTACTAGAATCAGGCATGCAGGGAGGGATATCACCGGTAAAATACTCATCTTTTGAATAAAGCTTCTGCTTTGGCTAAAAAAAAAAAAAAAAAACTTTACCATTAATAATGGGAATGCCACGGTATTTCTCCTAACCTCGATGTTCAGGTTACTAATTGCATGTGTACGTTGTAGCATTTTATTTCAATTTTTTGGTTGAACTCCTTCGTCGATAATTTTTTTTGACTACACATGTTTTTTTAACACTAATATCTATTTTTAGTAATTTATACAATAATTTTTTCAAGTAAACAATTTTTTTTAATATAATTTGTATATGAAATTTTATAACATATACACAATTTTTTTCAATATACACGTTAAGTTTGTTTATATAACTTACAATGTATACGTTAAGGGATGAGAGACCGTGGTGTGAACCAAATAAAATATCGACCAAGGACTAAAATGAAAAACTTCCTTATTATTTTTTATTTTTTCGACCTCCGCTATAGCAGTTGTATTCAATATTATTTCTCAAGATGTTTTTCTTGGCTCACCCGGCAAAAGGAGTCTACATTCAATCATACAAGTGAAGAATTCATAAATTAATATAAAATAAAACAACAAATCTCACAAAACACACGCCAAGAATGTGAGAATGAGAAAATTATATATACTGTCATTACTTAAACAGCCAAACCACAGCACATGCACCTAAACAGAAACAGAATTGAAGGGGATGATCAATTTAACCTGGAAAAATATACTAGTTAAAAAAACACAAAACACTACTATAGACATTTCCAGGTTACCTATCCTAGCAAAAGAAATAACAGCACCCTATATAAGACCCCCACTCATCCACCCCCCCAAAAATGATTCCTTTAAAATATAGTGAAGGAACTTCCTGAATGAAGCCTGCACATTTCTAACCCCCTAAAATACCAGTGACCATCAGGAATTGCACAACAGAGCATTAAAACAAGCTCCCTTAGTTGAAAGGAAAAAGAAAAGAGAAAGGGAAAATTGTTATAACATAATACACAGATAGCTAGCTGAAGTGTTCTTCCTGAAGCTGCAGCATGGACTCGAGGGACAAGTAAATATTCAAAATCTAAACGTGCATTTGAATCCAAATTTGGAAAAAAGAGGCAAAAAAAAAGAGTGGTTTGATGAGATGTTCCTCTACTTTTTCTTTCTTTGAAAACATTTCTTTACCATTTTCCCTTGGAAAAGGGAAAAATAGGAGAACATCCAACCAAGCCGTAGTCTTTTTTCCCAACTCTCTTCCCAAAAATGAACCAATGTTCAATCTTTTTCCAATTCTGCAATCGAACGCACCCTAATATGCTAAAACATACTCCTGTGGCTAACGCTTGCGTTCACCTCGATACCCAATGCACCCAACAGAACACAACCTTTTCCAGATACAACAGTCAGGAATCATGCTGAGAATGCATATATTCTTTGCAACTCCATCAAAAATCTTGAAACAACTCTCATCTGTAAATCACATTCTCCTCCACTAAGTGCCACCACCGCCACCCACAGGCATGGACCGCTGAGCAAAATCCATCAGCACCTGTCTTTGTTGTTCATTAGTGTGAGGAAGACTTGCGCGCAAGAGTTCAACCGGCAATTCCCTACTAATAGCTCCCACCACATCTGAACCAATACCACCAATGGTCGTATCGTATTTATTAAAGCAGTATTTTGTGAGTAAACCAAAGAACGCATCAAACGAGGCCTGCCAAAATGCCCGATTAGGCGGGCTACAATTAGGGCCGGCTCGTGGATCGGTTAAAACCTCCGTGGCCCTCTCTAAGACTGCTTTGAGAATAATCGAAGCCTCATCTCCGGATGGGCTTCCAAGGGGACGAAGCGGAGGCGGCTCAGTCGAGCAAACAACCGATGCGAGACACGCACCAAGCGATTTAAGATCCATATTAGGAACACAAGACGAAACGGTCTTCGCGAGGTGTGTAGTTTTTTCAGGTACCGCAAACAAGAACCTTAAATGACGGGAAACAGCCATGAGGACTACTCGCGCGAGATCAAGTTCACCGCCTGGGATTAAAAGCTCGAGGTACCTCGAAACGAGCTTTCGGCCTTTGGGAAGCGAGACTAACCGCAAGAACACATGGTCGTCCTTTGAGGTCAAACCCACCGTATGTCCATTTTTGCCTAATGGGTCAACAAGTTGAAGTGATGATGCTAACCCTTCTAACAAGACTTTCCGCCTCCGCCTCAACTGGACCACGGCGTCTTGGAGTTGACTAAATTTTAGAAACCTGTCAATATCATCAACGTCAAGAAGTAGACAAAGGCCATCCTCAATAGTTACTCTAGCTGCAAGCATCGGCTCCTGTTCCAAGGGTTTCGCCAACGCGTTGTGTTCGGTGCCTTCAGTGACAGAAGACTCAGGCGGATCAACTTCGAGAAGCGGGCGGGGCCTACGGATCGAAGAGAAGGAAATTCTTCCGAGGGCATCAACCTGTAGAAAGGCATGTGGCTCGTTACTAGCGCGGGCTCCAGGAGGGCAATCCCTAAGGTTAGTTGGACAGAAATGATGTTTTAGCCTTGCACCAGCTGATTTCTTTGACAGAATCGCCTGGTGGTAATAATCCTCCACATAAGGATCGTTACTGTGCGTAGCGGCGAGCTGCATTCTGATAATATTCTCGATTTCAGCAGCTGACATATACTTGGATTTGAACTGCGGCCACCCATTATTAAAGTCCTGTTGAGAATACCGAAGGTCCTGTCTACCTTTCAGAAATGATCTAGGTCTTTGATCTCTAAAATCAGTAAAACCGAGAATTTCGGAGTTGTTCATTGATGGTGGGGGTGGAGAGAGATGCTGATTAATTAGTTGGGACTGCATCCCTGACAAATGGCCAAAAGACGGGTTAAATGGATGATGCAGTCTAGGTTGCTGTTGCGGCATTAAACCATTTTGATGAGATAACTGATGTTGCATCAGATTGTTTGGTAAGCTGGCCTGGTTTACCCAATGGTTCTGTAGTTGGGCATTACCGGGAGACGTGAAATGAGGTAAATTTCCTCCAAATCGTGACCCGTGAGTTAAGGTGGTCTGAGGTAGAGAATTAGAGAAAGGAGAGAGATTGGGTGAAGAGAGTGGCATGTGGGGACCACCAGGATTGTATGGGATACTAGAATTGGGTGGATGATGGTTCGGTAGAGGGTGTTGAGATCTGCCACCAGGGAGAGGATATGAAATGCGAGAAATGTTTGGAGTGAGAATTGGTTCACTGGAGAAATGTTGGTGCTGCCGATTCGACGGCGGCTGATCAGGGTAGGAAGATGTTCTGTACAAAAAATTCGATTCTTCAATACCAGCAGCTGAAGAATGTGGCTGCAATGGCCATCTTTGACTCTCTTGAGTGCGCTCCGCATCAAAAGTATGCTTATCAAACCAGTTTGGAAAATCTCCCTCTTGGACCCGTTCAGTAGCAGATGAACCTGGAATTATACACAGTAAAAAGATGGGCAATTAGCTCAGGAAAAGAAAAAAGAAAAAATCCTGTTAGACTCGAGATTACAAAAAAGAGTACACAGTGCATATACACAATTACGGCATACAGAAAAAATGATGTAGAAAATATTTTGCTACAACAAACATTAGAGGATGATTTTTTGTAACTTCCGATTTATCCGAATCGGAGCCGATGATTTTGGAATAACATTTTCAACTTCCCACTTTATCCGGAAATAAAAATGGACTGGAATCAGAATTAATTCTGCATTTCGAATGTTTCCGATATTTCGGATTTTTTTTATTTTGCCAAAAATAAAAATGATTTTTTTCCCAATCTCCATTTTGACAATTTCCGATTTTCTGATTTTGGCAAAAAGATTTCCGGAAAAAATGAAATCGTAATAGGCAAGGATTTTTTCCCAGAAATATTGTATTTTTCCCGAAACTGCCAATTCTGAACTAATCCATCCTGTCCAAAATATTACTGAAGGCAATGTAGTTTTATGCCTGGGACTTCGATACTTCCATTACACAACCTTGGGTCCAGAAATTTATTAAACAATGAACCTGGAGTATAATAATGCTTAATGCCAATATAAGCATGCATCCGTTTTTTAGCAAATTGAAAGAGGCATCAGTTGTAAAATTACATCAAATGATACTAATATTTATAGTATATTGAGTATATCTTAAATAGTAGCTTGCTTAGAATACCAAACATAGACTAGCAAGGGGGAGTATATATGCAAGAATCAAGAAGATTTGTCCAAATTCCCATGAAAGATCGGATTTCATGAAATTGACTCCGGTCCAACTGGTTTAAGTACAGTCCCAATTTTATTTTATTTTTTACAAATACGATAGTCGAATTAGCAAACCCGTCAAGGGGGCGCAACCCATATACAGACGAAAAAGAAAAGAAAACAAGCTGAATAAAAAAAAGAGGGGAGAACAAAGATCGCCCTGAAGGCACATACTCCCACCCAAAACAAAAAAGGAGTGGGGGAACAAAACATCATCCCCCTACCCCCATAACAAAAAATCTACGAGTGACAAAAACTCGGGAATTATATTTACACCATAAATGCAACAAGAAAAGCATCGCAGCCTGGGCTGACCGCACTGATGAATCCACGTCTTCAAAACACCTACTATTCCACTCTCCACCCCAACCACATGAGATAGAGACGCAACCCTAAAAGTGGCACGCTTCAACTCCAACATCAGCACAACCTTCCAAACCTCCAATAACTACTTCACCGACTTCGACATAACCCACTGCACGCCAAAGAGGGCAAATAACACTTCCACAACCTTCTTGGAAACGCACAATGAAGTAAAACGTCTTCCACCGACTCATCATTGCACTTACACGAACCACAAAAATTGACAATTACCTTACCCCGCCTCAAATAATCATTGGTCAAAATTGAATGTCTATACGTCCACAGGAAAGAGACCACAGTCGTTCCTATCAACAATTGATAAAACTCCACCTATACCAACTCCCAATCATTGAATTTCCACCTCATAAACAAATTCCAGGTTTGTCTACCACCGCACCAACTCAAATACTCCGCCATCACCACCGCGATATAGCTCCAAGAACATATCCATCAACAAAGAATCTCCACACCATGGGTCTCACCTAAATCTAACCCAACTCTATTTTCCCACTACCCAACACATGCTTGTTAAATTCATTCCACCCTCTCATTATAAGCTTCCACATACCCGTCCCGTGCGGAACTCCAGACTAGCCTCACCTCCACCTATGAAATCCCACCCTAAATCAAGCCGCCACCACTCTTTTCCATAAGCTCTCATCCTCCAACAAAAACAACCACTTTAAAGAAGAGTTCATTTGAAGCAAGCAAGATCTCCCTCCACCCACCCCCCATCGACCAGAGGCGTCACGCCCCTCCATCCCACGAGGTTGAATTTGAACTCCTCATCACACCCCCTCCATCGAAAGTCCCTCACACACAAGAATCACCAAAATCGAAAGTGAATAAGTAGGCAGGCTCGACAAGGTACTCTTAATCAACGTCAGCACACACCCAACCCTCTCCAAATGGTAGGCACCTTTCCGCCCCACCAGGCTCCTCTCCACCTTCTCTAGAACTAGGTCCCAATAAGCCTTTGCTTTATATCTCGCACCTAATGGCAACTCTAAATAAGAAGTAGGCAATTTCCCAAGCCTACAACCCAAATCAAAATCAATCACATTTCCCAACAGAATAATTTCACTTTTCCTCCCGTTAATCTTCAACCCAGACAATGCCATTAGACACATAAGCATCATTCTCAATGCCCTAATTTGACACTCCTTCACCCCACAAAATAAGAGCATGTCATCAGAAGGTGAGAGATACCCTCCAAACCAGCTCCCTCCCCTGCTTAAAAACACCTTTTATCATGTCTCTTGCGACCACCCTAGCCAAGAGTCGTCTCAAACTCTTCCACCACCAAAATTAACAAAAATGGTTGGTGATAACAGGTCTCTTTAGCGCAACCTTTGAAACTGCTAAAGAACCCAACTGATGAACCATTCACCGTCACCGAATTTGACAAAAAAGATACAATTAATGAATCCACCTCCTCCAACTACGTGTCCACAAAGCCCATGGTTCAAATTCTCAGAATTGGTCCCGGTATCGGACACTTAATTTTCAACTCGGTCGTGGCGATACGCAAAGATACGCTATTTAGAGAGCACAAAAAATTCTGAAACAAATATATAAAATTTAAAAAAAATAAGATTAACAATATGTACCAATCAGATATGTTCCAACCATTATTTAATATGCATTACATTGTACGATTAGTTATTCTGAAGTGCGGCGGGCTTGGAACATTGCTAACGTACTAATTTTATTTTTATTTTTAATCATTTAAAATCTCTAAATAATTACGTATTAGTGACTAATTGTTGATTTTAATTTATGTAGGAGGAAGTTTGATATTCATGGGCGAGACAAGACTTATGGGGATTCTTTTTTCCCCCAATCTTTGCCTCTTCCATTTTTGGACATCATTATGTGACATTATATTTTGATAGGATATTTTGTTCCAAGTTAAAATATTTTTATGGACGGTGAATGTTATTAGTTTTATATTAGTGACATTTTATTTTTATTGCAATTGTTTAATTTAATCTTAGTATGTAAAATTAGACTGCATGTATATGTTATGTGGACAAACTTATATAGGTTGTGTTTCTGTAAATGTTACAATATATTTTCAACAACGAAAAAATATGGTAAAAGATAACAATTCTATCAAAAAAAAAAAAAAAAAAATATGACAATGTTCAAATAATGTTGTAATTTTTTTTGCATATTACTTAGAAAAATTATATAAGGTCGCAATAATTTTCACAACATTTTTACAAAGAAATGTCTTACAAAACGTAATTTTGACATCTTTTTACAAACAAAATTAAAAAATGTTTTGGAGAAAAATGTTTTTTTGGTACCAAAAAAAATGTCAAAAGGATTAAAAAAATATGTCATTTGAATCGGTTATCTCGACCGATATCACGGCTGTCTCGGCCGATATCGCGGCAAGGCGTCTCGGAATAGGTTGTCTCGGCCGATATCTCGGCGTGACAATTTGATTCAGTGTTTTTTTAAAACGCCTCTCGGTATCTTATCAGTACCTCCGATTCCGAGTTGACTCGACAGATACCGAGTCAGCTCGACCGATACTTTGAACCATGACAAAGCCCATTCTCTTCAACACATAATTCAAAAACGCCCAATTGGCATGCTCATACGCCTATTCTATATCTAATTTACAAATGACTCCACACATGTCTAGCGACAACACTTTTGCTAACAACTTATACACACTTTAGCCAGAGTATCATCAGTTGTCTGCCCTTTCCTAGGGACGAGAGTAATGAATGAAGTGTCCAAGCTCCTCTCAAAATGGTCGCTCGAGAATAAATCATCCAATACCACCATCACATCATGCCTTATTACCACCTCCCAACATGACTGAAAGAAAGCTAATGAATAACCATTCGATTCAAGCACTTTATCACCGGCCAATGAAGCACCTTCACAACCTCCTCCTCCGTGAAGCAATCCTCCAATTCCACTGAGACCTCTTAACGAATCAAACATCATTGCTCCTGTCCAACAATCCCTGTCTTCAACTCCTCATGAAAAATGAATCATCGATGTTAATACTATCAATATGAATGGAACGCCTTTGCGGATTTGTCACTCTATATAAGAATTTGGTATTTTTGTCCCCGACCATAAGACCATAGACATTTGTCTCCAACTGATCTCCTCTTCCACCATCTTCCTTCCCATAAACCCTTCCTCTCTTCCCTTTTTAAGCCAATCGACGGAAGACAACGGACCATCACCCCTCTTTCTCCTTTTGATCAAGCTCCTAATATTCTCCAATAACCTAGCAATACTATAGGTGACGTTTCCAAAAACCTCCTTATTACACCTTTTCAGGTCTTCTTTCAACAATATTGCTTGTGAGCAAGAGCATAACCCGCATTCCCTTCCACCATATACTCCTGCCTCCTCCACCCCTGCACCTTAACGAAGAACCCCTCATCCTTCAACCTTATAGTCTCAAATTTGAATGGTGGCCCTCCCGACCCGACCTCCACTCGACAACATAATGGAGACATGATCAAAAGTTGACTTGGAAGACTAGACTGAACATCTCTGGGGAAGAACTCCTCCCAATGAAATAATGTGTTACTCGTCAATTTTTAAAATTTTAGTAATAGCGGATCAAAATGGAATAATTTGTGTTACTAGTGCAAAAAAATATGGCCTTTGGACTTGTGATACTTTGGTTATAGTTTGGGAATGAGAGCAGTATGATATTCATTTTTGGTGAGGTAACATAGTTAACAACACACAAAAAACTCACACACAAACCAAGAGAAAACTATCAGTACATAACTATAATATAGATAATAGCTGCACCAGATTTACAGCCAAGAAAAGTGTGCCCTACAACAACCACTAATAAGTCTAAATGGGTAACAATGCCCTTATTATTAAAGGGCGTATGTGCATGTCTCTAGCTATATTATTAAAAACTTAAATAAAAGGAAGAATTGTGAGAATTAAACATAATAAAATAATACAAATTCAGCCCCAAAACTTTCAACTCTCACATCAGTTGGTTCGGAGGCATCTTCTTCTACGTTCTTCTGTGGTAGACTTACTCGTATCATTTTCATTTGAAGTAAATCCATTGTTTTGTATAAAAATTACATATATCAAATTGTCTTCTTACCACTAGGATTGAGGCTTATTTTATGACTTTTCGTATTTTTTTCTCAAATTTCTCGTTGTATTGCATGTATCTTGAGCACTTCTGGTCCTCATTTATTTTTCTTATTTATAATATTCCGGCTTATCTAACTATGTATTCGTAAATCATTGCACTTCGGGAATTCCATACGGTTCACAAACATAACAATATTACTGAATTTCAGGTCAGTAAAAATCTTCTACTGCCCCTCATATATGCAGAACTCACATTCGCTACCACATCTAAACTTCAAATCCAATAGTTGGAAAAAAAAATCAAAATATAGGGGAAGAAGGAGGGAGTAACAGAGTCAAATCAATCAAGTAACACATATCTATAGCGAGATTACCATTCAGGTACCCTCATCTAGATACACTGGCTGAAGTTAAAATCTACCCATTTTTACTTTATCAATGTATTGTAGCAACAACTGCAACCCTTATTGAGAAAGATGGCATGGTGGCAAGATGAAGAACCATTAACTATTCTCATAATATATAGATATTAGGAATAAGAAAAGTAAGAATAATAAAAATCATAAGAGGAAAGACGATCAATGAATGTAGAATATGTTATAGCTATACTTACTTTCTCGGGATCCCCTATCACCAAGAACTCCAGCATTTCTTGGCCCACTTACGACCGTGTTGAACTGCAGAGGAAAAAAGAAAAAGGAGAAATTCAAAAATTAGATACCAAATGATTTTTAATTTTGAGGAATGAAACAAATACTGAAAAACAAACTTGTATAATCCAATACCATCATCATTATCAAATTTCCACCATGAAGTACTAGCAATAGAAAATAGTGGCATGAACATGACGAATGAAATATAAAATTAATTCCTGCTAGTATTCTGATTCATCGTGCATGTGTTTTCTATTAAATCCCCTTTTAGTCCTACTCACCCAAAATAAGAATTTGTAATCCTTTTCCATCCGATGCATTTATCTTAAAAGCTAAGTTTCCTTCAAAAGTCAAGACCTTTTTAGGATTGATTCTCAACAAACTGAACTCACTTGTCACACACACACAAAAAAAAGGAAGCTCAACACTCGTAATCCATGGCAAGTGTGAAGGGCCAGTAAGACCTTGTATCTAGATATTTTCTATTAAATGTAAACAATGCTATTAACTTTTGCACTTTATTCATGGCATCTCGAATAAGACCTTGGTGTGTATTCAGTTTCCAGAGTTTGCTTCTTTTCAAGTTTAAAAACTTTGATAGCAGGAAGGATCAAAAAATTCTATGGAATGTTGGATCTTTGTATTTGTTTTGGGGATATGGATGGAAAGGAAGGCAATGATTCTCAGGGATCAATCTCTTCCTTTTCATCTCTCTCAAGATTATGTAGTTTTCTTATCTGCGGTTTGTTCTTCAGCAACAAGCGCTTTTAGAGGCCATGACTCTTCAAATTATTCAACAAGATTATGTTTTGTACGTGCCATTCGATCAAAGGACCTTGTCATTGTATTAGTTCTCTCTTCATCAATAAACTTTTTTTTATCAAAATAGCAATAATTCAAAGATCGATTTCTTCCTTTTAATATCTCACAATACCAAGTAATTTTCTTTTTATCGGTTTGTGCTTCAACCGCAAGCACTTTTAGAGGTCATGGCTCTTTAATGCATTTAAAGGAATTATGTTTTGTATGTGCCATTTGATCCAAGGACTTCTTCTCATTGTATACTTCTCCCTATCAAATAAAATATATTTATCAAAATATTATTTTACAACATTATGCAATAATATTTGTAATAACAAGTAAAATCAAACCCCCCGTTGATCTTAATTGTGTTTAAATTGTGCCAGAAGAATTAAGCTATAAATAGATGACGCAAAAAGATAGGAAATTACACCTCGTTATTTGAAAACCTAATGGGAAAAGAACCCAAAAAATTATACCAAATATTACATTTTCGAAAGGCATATATTACTCCTATCCAAAAAAGGGGTACGAAAAGAGTGAGCTGTTTGTAAGTTATGGTTTGATTTAAAAAAATATGAATACAAATCTCACTTTTTTCTATAAAGGATTCAGATGTCTGCAATGAACTCCAAATCGTTTATCAAATTGTGCATTCAACAGAGATAATTATGGACTCAACTCAACTCAACAAAGCCTTTCCCAATTATTTGGGATCGGCTAGACATAATAACGGACACTGATACTAATTTCAATAGCAATAATAGAAATTTCAGAAATCACTTCATTTGGACTGTAAACGATTATATAAGCTCATCGCAATAACTTTCGCATTTAAAGAAACTAACCTCTGAAAATGTGGAGGCAAGATCATCAACTTCGGATAAAGACCCTAATACTTCAACCTGCAAACGAGATAAAACAATTATTTAGCTGCACAACACCGTGATTCATGTGCTTGGTATTATCTTTATAATTTAATCACATAATTTACTAGAAGAATTTGATAAATTTAAAAATAATTGCTAAGATGCGGTTTATGAGAAGATATAAACCTTGTAGTTTCTGTGATGTTTAGGTGTTAATATGATCGAATAGGCATTTAGTTTTTAACCATCAAGTACTATTGCATAGCTTTCAAGAAAACGTACTAATGCATAAATTGCGTGCATCAAATATCTATATCATCAAAAAAAAGTTGGAATTGTTTGGCACTCTTTACAATTTGTGCAAAATCACTACTGCGGCCGATAACGAGTTAAAAAATTGGACAAACTCGTTGACTGATACCGTGGTCTTGAACCATAAATCCAACCCAAATATGAAGCAAACCTTAAACCCATTTCAAAAGTCCAAAAATGTCACGGCCAGTTTTACGACTTCGAAAATAACAGTTAGAATAATATCAAAAGGACAAACAAGTAAAAAAGAATACTTATTCTGAGATCAGGAAAATAATGAACAAACATAATATCCTATAATATTTATGTTAAAAAAATTATAGAATTGACCTCTTCTAGATCCAACTGATAATCGACACCATCGAATGCAACTGCTCCACTGTCAAATCCATCTATGTGAAGGTCTTCCTCTTCTAACCCTCCCAACTCAACTTCTTCAACAACATCATTACCAAAAAATGCATACTGTGATGCGTCAAATAGTGCATCTTCTGCATCAAAGAAGAAATAAGTTTAATATGAAACTATCACGCAGAAAACAATTTGGCTGGAAAGAATATATATGATGCGAGGCAAATTATGTCATAGAATGAACAAATATATGGGTACTTAGACTTTACATACAATGTAGTTATTTAGACTTTAACTACTCTTTTGTTTTTCTTTAAACTTTACCCACCATTTCACTTTTAGCGACAAAAAAGCGTCGCAAAAAGTGGAAAATAGCTGCTAAAAGTGGAAATGGTGGGTAAAGTCTAAAGAAAAATAAAACAGTGACTAAAGTCAAATAATGATAACTAAATGGTGTACAAAATCAAAATACCCCATACAGGCCATGCTCAGTGCACATATTCGGATCAAATACCACTTCAAATGCATAGTACCCATATCTAAACTCAACTCTCAACCCAACAAAGCCTTTCCCAATTATATGGGGGCACCCATATCTAAGGCTCTTAAATCTAGATATACGTTAGTCTGCACTGAGAATGGGGCTCAAAATGAGTGACTCGACTCTATGGCTGATATGGCAGCAGTGCACAGTGCATCGGTTACTGTATGGGCATTAGTGTTTATGCGGGGGGCCTAAATGCTTTAATCGTATATCGAGATTGGATATCCTATTTGAATAAGGCTGGAAAGAAAGAGTTGTTGGTTTATGAAAATCAACACCTAACTAACTCTTACCGCGTATCCGTGAAACGGACAGAACTTTGAATAGTCGAGACTAGGGTGTCCCTCACTCAAAGTGCGGTGGAGAGATGAGTTTCAAGTTGAGCACAAAGGGTTTCGAGTCAGTAGCGGGAACTCATAATACATGCAGGGGATTCATATGTAGGATCCCCCGAGCCATTTTTTAGGGTTATTTGTTATTTTTATCATGAATATTTAATCATGGATATTTACTCAATATAGATCACGTGTGCAACTAAATTTAATGAATGTTGGGGTTTCGTGAGCGGAAACCCCGTGCGACAAATGTAAATACAATACTCAATTCAAATCATATGAAGAAATAATCAATTGATTTAATCCCTAAATGTAAATACAAAACCCAGTCAATACCCTTAATACATACTCAAATCAAATCATATAAAGGAATAACCAATCAATTTTGAGCCCTAAATGTAAATAAATATATAAATAACTCAATCAATAGTTAACCATGGATACAATACTCGAATCAAATCATATAAAAGATTACCAATTTTGGAAATTTCATATTCCGTGAGTACAACTTTTAATTAATTACATCTCTTTAACCATTTACTTTAGAAAAATAATTTTTGACTACTGCCTTAGTACATTTAACTTTAAAAGGTCACACTAAGGCTCCTATATATTTTTTAAACCACTATATATACCTAAAAACTTGAGCGGCGCCACGCTGTGCATAGGTCCACTAATTGTTAATTAAAGCACAGGCAAGTAACTGATATTGCGTCCCATTGTTGAATCAGAATAAAATTACTCCATAAAAAATTGCATTCAATTTTTGAAAACCAAAACAAAGACTCTATTAAAACGGCAAACTCAGTGCACGAGGCTCCCGCCACAACGGGGTACTAGGGAGGGTTAGATGTACACAGCCTTACCCCTGCATATGCAGAGAGGCTGTTTCCGCGACTCGAACCTGATCTCTCCAGATCTCCAGGTCACAACAGGACAAACGTGATTAGGGATATAAGCGTGATCATCAAGCTTGGTTTGAAAAGCTTAACGAGCTTAAAAATGTGTTCAAGCTTTGCATGTTTACTTTACGAGACAGTCTCAAACGAGCTTTAATTCGAACAAACACAAGCCGAGCTAATACTAACATAGCATCATTATTTGTAATCAAATCAATTCACGTAACTGCTTAAGAATTTGTTCACGATTAGCTTTTTTTATCTAAACAGACACGAGTTGTGCTCGAGTAGGTTGGTTCATTTTACAGCCCTAACTATAATATAAATGAAACACAAACAAGTAATAAATTTATATTAACTATCATAAAAACAGTTAATGCTACCAATAATTACAAAGTCAACCAATAATCAAAACAAATAACAGTTTCATTGTTTGGTTGAAACTCAATAAAACAGCTTAAGTTTAGCAACTAGTCAACCATTCATATTTTAACTTTGTTTGTAACTAAAATACACATGAAAACAGATCTAAATAAAACTGAGAAATTGAACCTTACCTTTTGAAATTGAGTCCAATTGGTTAAGATTCTGACGGTTAATTGTTTCTTCTAATCCATCCATCTCAATATTTGTAGATAAAAACACAAAATCTAAACCCTAAAAACAACAAATTATACTAACAATGCCCTTGACCGCTAAATCCCTAGGGTTCTTTGGAGAGAAGAAAAGGGTTTTTTGTACAAATAAAATGACCCCGAGTGTGAGATATTTAGATAACGAGTCAATTTTGCTGGAGTTATTCAGGGTAAATGAACCCCATTTATATGCATAATGTTTTTTTAACACCCAAATTTTGGTATTATGGTTGGATTGAAATTTATTTCTACCTCATTCTTTTAAAAGTTATAAACTTAACACTATATTTTAGGGATGGTTTGTTTTTACTAACTTAATTCTGAATATGAATCATGCAAAAGTAAAAAATACTAAATAATGTTTGTTTTTTGAAAGAATTAGGAGGTGGACGGTTATAATTGTCTCTAAATGGTTAAAAAATAAAATTATTTTTGAATCTGAATTTGAATTTGACTAAATATGTTAATTACGAAGTCCATTCATACATAAAAATAAATATTCTTTCAATTTCGGATTTTAGATTCAGACTTCAAATAATAAAATAAGTGCAGCTTTAGTGATGTAATTTTGACACTCTGTTAGTCCTTTATTTAAAGAACTAGTGGAAATCAATTAAACATAAGACATGTGTGTTTATGTTAGTTCTTTAAATAGAGGATTGGCGAAGGGTGAGAAGTGAATCACTAAATGTAGCTTGGGGTTAAAATTGAAACAACTAAAAGTGTGGAATATAAATCAAATTCACTGGGGTTGAATTTTTATTTTCTTCATTTGGTAAGTATAGGATTTGTATTAAAGTAAAGTCGGTAAAAATCCATCTATTAAGAAAAAAATCATCATACTTAATCAGATTCAGATTATACGTCAAATCATTGAGACTCCCGTATATGACTTAATCCATTAGGGTTGGAAAATGACCAAATATTATTGGACCATATTAAAATATCAAATATATCATATTTGTCTATAAGTGTAATACCAATTGTGATATTGACATGAATATAATCTATATTATAAATATTAAATAATGATACTGAGATCATATAATGAATTCACCATGGATATAGGTATTGTAGAGATATAATAAAACAGTAATAATCAAGCAATTTAGAGAAATAAAGATGAACATAGAGGTTTAAGTGGTTCAGTCGTTGGCTTATTTTCACTATGTAAGGTGTGGGTCTGTTTCACTATAATAGGGCATAAACTGCCATTGGAGACAAATACATGTTATTTATCTCTCTATGTGTGTGATTAGTTATACAGAGTAACAATATGGTATCCAAGAGTCGATCCAAACGAAGAAGACACAATGTGCCTTTTATAGGCTAAGGGGTGCGCAATATCACCCCCAGTGCATGTCCCACGCCCAGCCGAGGTCCTGATCTATGAGAGAGTGACAATTGTCGATTCATAAATCAAGATCATCGTGGTGAATATTACCTCACGTGGGTTATTGATCTCCAATAACAATTTTGTGTGTATATATGACTAAAATGCTCCGGCCATGCTTTCCACGCTTGAATGAAACTTGTACGAGGTATTGTCTGATGTGATAATGCAAGTATCGGTCCCAGACGAGAGTTCGTTTGATGTCGGGTTCAATGCTGAACGACGAGACGAGATAGGATGGCTATATGTGCCTCACGCGCATATCCCCATCTCTCGAGCCTGATGGCTTGCAACATAAGTGTCGTATAAGACCGACACTCCTCCATCGATAAGGGTGAGGTTGGTCTCGTCTATAGGACAATCCTATTATCACTGGTGAGCTATTAAAATGTCATCTGGATAAGACCATACTTGTACATATCAGGTATGGGTGCGAAGACCGGTCTCGTTTGTGAGACGAGATTGTAATGTGGTTAGCTACATGGGTGCCATCTGGATTAGACTATACTTATATATATTAATTACCTCTAGACCCTAGTCTTATGTATTAGTAAGAGGATAAGGTTTAAATTAGGCCCCCCTTGGCTTTAGGACGATTCTGCTTCGTGTCTCGTCTCGTCTAGCGAATGTCTTACAGATCATGACTTTGGTAGCTTAGTTTTCTATTAGTTGTCAGTCTTACTTTGGGGACTGAACGGCCATATCATCAGACGTAATGGTCTTATCACCCCCATGTTCTTTTGGGTCACTTCCCATTATGAAATATTTGCCAGATTTTGGTCACTCATTGGCTATGTCAGAGGTGGCATGATTTCAAAAAGGTTAGGCGCGTTATTCAAGGCATGCCTAGCCCACACACTCTACCCACGTGTCATCCAAGGCCTTGAAAACCACGCCTCATCATTATCCATTTTGAGAGTTGCACATTGGTTTTAGGCGGACTTTCTTCTCATTTCAGTAATTTCTCAAAAACCTTGAACCAAAATATAACCAGAGCCTTCTTTCTCTCAATAGGATTCTGCCTCCTCCGATCGTATTCTCTGGCGTGCCCCATTATTTTCAGTCTCCATCTTCTAGGTACCTCTGAATCACTCTTTCCCAGATTTTCATTATTATAATCTTTAATTTATTTATTTGATTTTTTCAGTGATTTTCTAGACTTCACACCTCCCTCTAGTGTTGTTCTAGGTCATTGAATCTAAGCGTTTTAGGTTTTGCGCCAGCTTTGGGTGGTGGTTGGGTGATTATGGAAGGAAATTGGTAACATTTTGGGTTTTTCGGTGACGTTTCTGTTGGTGTAGGATTTACAGTCTATTGGAGTGTAATTAAATGTTCTTCCACAAAACGATTCACTTTTCCTTCTTAATCTTCCAAAATTTATAAACCTTTTAAGTAATTGTTTGTAAATATACCAAAATCTATACGAGACTTGGGTTGAACTTCATCACCTTCAGATCTTATCTTCCGTGAGACGAAATAAGCCAAGGCCCAACCTAATCGAGACAGATCTCATCAAGTGGGATTCCATCTGACACCTCTGACTCCGACACCTTTAGAATTAGTTCCTCATCCGTTGTGTCTGACCAACTTTTCCAACCAAGACATTTGACTTGGAGTTAATTCTCCAAGGGTTGTTGTCATTAGTAGTGGTCATATGTCGTCCCCTAAGGGTTATAGCTCATCTGAGAGTTTAAAACCTCCAGTTGAGACTGTAAACCCCGATTCATTTGAGGAGGCTATGATAGTGACTGTTGTTTGCCCTGGCTTAGTCGAGACAGCTGACTTTTCTGAATCGAGTAACAAAGTTCACCCCATACCTCGTCTTGTCAACATGGGGATCTTGAGCCTCGAATTTACGATATCTCTGATAACGAGACTAGAGATAACAGTCCTTCACCCCTTATGATGCCCCAACCTTTAATTGCGGTGACTGGGAAGCTTATTTAGGTCAAAACCAATGTGGCAATGTGCATGCTGATGACGATGAATAGGAAAAAGTTTTGAGGTTGACACAAATGCTGCCTCATCTTATAAGAGTGACGTATAAGAGACTGATCTCATTATCTGGTGACACTTATATGGTATTAACCCAGCGATACATGTGAGTGTCAGTTGAGGATAATAGGTCCTATGACCTTAGGAATGGTGACAAGATTGACGTGTATGAGCAAATGTTCAAGGTAGGCTTTTGACTTCCATTTGGGTCGGGAATTAGGGGAATTATTTATGCTATCGGTGTTACCCCAACCCAACTAGCCTTAATTCTTAGAGGATTGTTATATGGTCAGTTATTCTTTGGAGGCCTTACTATGAGGAAGATTTACCCCAGACGTCTTCCAAGCGTGCTATTCAACTGTTACCATCAAATTCAACCATTTCTATTACCACTTCGTCGTCGAAAACCAGATCGAAAACTCTTGCATGTTAATCAAACTCCCAGCCATGATTGAAAGTCTCGATATTTTTTCATCTCATGCTTATGATAGTTTGGCGATAACGAGTCTCTTGTACATAAGGAAAATAAGGTGCCCTGAAAATCAGATAAGATTACAGTCTCGACCAAAGTTGACTCTCAGTTGAGTACGAGTAATAGGGAGATGATTGGTCAACTGAGAGGAGCTGATGGTCTCGTATTATTGGAGGAATTGATAAAGCCTGAAATCCTTCAATTTGTTGGAATGGGGTTAGCCCCATTAGAGTCTCTTCATAAAATTCTATAATATTTGAAGTTTTACTAACTTTTATTATCGTCTCAGTTGCTAGTTGATACTAACCGTTATTGGTCTTTTTTATTTCGTAGATCACCCTCAGAATTCTCCTGGCCACATTTGGGAAATGGTAGCTCCCATTACTGGAAATATTTTGGCCAAGCTGAAGGGTAAAACTACCGCCCAACTGACAGGACCTAAGTAAAAAGCTACAAATGCTAACCCAAATGCAGAGGGCTTGCGAAAAAGGAAAAAAGCCAGTGGGGCGGGGGTGTCTCTCAATAATAAAAGAAAACCAAACCTCTGGGATGACCCACTTCTCCCAATGTTCCAATTTCTGATGACATGTCAACGGTCGCACATCTCGCTTAGCTCGCCTTAAATCCCAAAAATCTTCTCAAAAGCCAAACCAAGGCCGAAGAAGTCATCTCGTCAGTGATTCCCCATTGTGACAGTCGTTTCTCCAATGCTCAGAGCAGCACTATAGTTTATAGCTTTTATCTTCATATAGTCACTCGGGTAACAATATTACTTCATATTTTTTACAAAGTTGTCTCGTCGCTAACTAATCTTTATTTTTATGTTTGCCTTGTTTTAGTGTGTCATTTATCCTCAGCACCTTTGAACATGCACAAATAGGGCTAATTGGAATATTTGTATCATAGGATATGCACACACAGAGATTCAATTTTTAACCCAATTTTATTTTGATTAATAATTATGTGTGCAAGAAAATCAAATCCAAATTAAAATGATATTCAACCCATGTGATCAAACCAAGCATATGAAGAAGTAAGAAAAAATAGCTTTCAGGCAAAACCTATATTTCAAAACTGTAAATAATTTGACAGACTCTACGACTTACAAACCACTTAGAGCTCTACTAATATAATGAGAGTCTTCAAATTTTTAATAGATATGGCACAGTCCAGCACCGTTCATAAAAAGAAGCTCTTCCCTCGGTATCCACCGATCAACCTCGGGATTCTGAATCCTTTCTTCTTTAGTAAAAGAGCCTTCGCTCCACAAATCAACAGTAGAGTAAACTCTACAAGGGTTTGATGCATAATTTGGGAACTAGGGTTTGAAACTCAACGAATCATTTTATGGAATGATTGATTTGAAAAAATAAATATTGTTTCAAATAAACAAAAGATTAAACACATTTGGAACAGATATGGGAAATTCATTTTCGCCAAAAGTCCTAAGAAAAACTGTTAAAAATAGGTTTTTCATAGTTAAACATAAATTTTGAGGCGATGCTGTCGTTCGAATGAAAATGTACTTTTGTTTGAATGGAAATTATGCTTTCATTCCAACATAGTGATGATTCGTTCGAACCAGATGCCTATTTCGTTTGATCATCATTCCAATGAACTTTCAACGAGAGTTGCTTTGCCAAACAGAGACTATCTTGTTAGATGTTCCTTAGAAGTAGGTTCGAACGTATTAAGCATTTCATTCCAACGAGGTCTGATCTCATTCGAAAGAGATGAGGATCTCGTTATAACTAGATTATAATATTGTTCTAATTAACTAAAAAATAAAAATAAAAAATTAATTTCAAAAATCGTTTTATAAAAAATGCCTCGATTAAAAACATACTTTCCAGAAGAATTTGACCGAGTAAAATCAGAACCACGAGTTCAAACATCTCCATAAAATGTTTGTGACGATTCCAACAGTGTGAATCTCGGACACAATGCTCAGTCACTTATATGTCTTTAAATGATGGTGGAGGAAAATGCGAATGTAGTGTTCAATTTTTAAAAATTATTTGTAATGGGATACGCGAAAAATAACTAAGTTATGAGAAATTATAAAATATCGCTCTTACAACCTTCACCGGTGGGTTATAAAGTCTGAGCCAAAGATCAAACTGGTTGAGCAGCCCGAGCAGAAGATAACCGATATATAGAAAAATATGGATGAACTGGAGTCCTCTCATGAAGATGATATGCTCAAGCTCTAAGATCGATATAAGACTCGACTTATTGCTTTGAAGAAAGACAATAAGAAAACCTTAAAGCAATGGGATGAGGCCGAAAATGAGCTTCTAAAAACTAGTTATGAGGCAGTCAGGGAAACGTTCAAGGAGTCTAAGGAGTTATTCGAATATGCTATCCAATACTTGGAGAAGGGGTCCAAGGCAACTTGTAGGTGAGTGGTCTCTCAATTTCCTGACTTCCTCGAAAAATACCCTGAAGTGGTTGAGATTCGCAACTCCTTGACCTTTTCTGATCCTGAGACCATCGTTACTCTGGAAGAGATTTAGGTAAAAGGCACCAATGGAAAGATGTTGAGGCGCCATTACTTGAGGTGATGAGATGACTCACATTATTGAAGAAGGGAATCAGGTTGGTGACCAAGATTCCTCCACTGTTCGGGAGGAGTCGACCACCCCGAGGCTATAATTGATAGTACTTGGCGACCAAGATATAACTTGCTTTATTTCTGATTTTGGACGACCGTTCGTGGTTTTTAATGCCTAACTTTTTTTATGTAAACATTAATCTCCTCGCACGTTTTGGTATTTTACTAATGTTATTCGGTGCCCCTTTGTTGGGGTGTTTTCGTTTGTTGATGATCTCTGAATGATATTTTGCTTTGTTTTCAACATCGTGTCTACATACTTGTGTAATTGATGCCTCTTTATTCACTATACAACAATGATGTTTCATTTTCACCATAGAATAGTAATATCAAGTCTCACCATAGAGTAAGGTTGTAAAAAACGTGGGGCGTGATCGAGGCGTGGATTCCAAGCCTTAAGCCTTAGAAGCCTAGTCGAGCCTTGGGAGTAAAAAGACGTGAAAAGGCGTGTAGGCCTTCTTAATATATTTTAGTACTTTTTAAACCATAACAAGGCTTTTAAAATACTAAAATTGTACATATCATACAAATATATTTGAATATTTTCAAATTAAAATACTATTTGATTATTTTGGATGAGATAATGGTCCGGTTTGTAAAAAAAATCTTTAAAAGGCAATATCGTTTCACTAAAGCATTGTTGTTTTTAAAAGAAAAAAAAAGTGCGTCTTAAGGGTTTTACCAAGAATAAAGGCATAAAAATCTTAAGGCGGGACGTTTCTCCCAAGCCTCAAGAGCCTAGGCGAGTTTTTTAGAACAATGTGCTAAGTTTACCACCTCTCAGGGTTTATATTGAGAAATGCCTAGGAGATGAGACTCAAAGTATTCTCATACCGTCGAGAAAGAGACTTCATTTTATTTTCACCATAAAATAATGATGTTAAGTTTCCCACCTCTCATGGTTTATATTGAGACATACCTAGGAGACGAGACTCCCAGGTGTTATTACACCATCGAGAGAGAGATTCCATTTTACTTTCACCATAAAATAATGATGTTAAGTTTTACCATAAGAATAATGACATAAGTGTAACACCCCGTCTAATTAAACATCGGATAGCTACTCCTTTATTAAATTAATACATAATATCAAGTTGGTTCAGTCTTAGCATCACTGTCAAAAATATTTAATTAATTACTAGCCACCTATGATTTAAAATAGAGAGATGCCAAATTCTATTAAATAAGATATCAATTAACCAAGAATTAAATCATCACCCATCAATTGCATAAATAATCTCATATGAATAACCAATGTAAAGAAATAAACTGAGTCTGGAGAAAACACTCTAATAATAATGCCAGAGTAATATAAAATCCCGATACAAGAGTCTGAATAAATAAACTAACATCTGAAAGAAAACTGAAAGTCCGAGAATGCTATCTCTAAATGGAAATGGGCGACATGCCCTGACAGATGAGTAACCCTGAGTAGAATCAAGTACAAAATGTGGAGGCGTCTAATACCAAGATCATGTATCTTCCACAGCAGTTACAGCACGTTAATGTAATAAAACTCCTATATTTGGCGTCCATGTGGCTGGGCACCTAAAAGGTTTTTACAAACAAAATAGATTTGGAGGAAAACAGGTCAGAGCCCGAGGTGAAAACATTTTAAAAATATAGCAAGTGTTTAAATTACAATTAAACAACACATATTATAAACATGTTAGTTGCGTACTCTCACATGAGTTTCTGACCTCTCAACTAATGTGCACTCTTAACGGATACCCTTAACCCATCCTAGTTATGCCACTATCTAACTAGTCATACTAACCCCTGCTATCACATTCTAATATAAGGTGTCTACTCGTATTTCACAAACAAGTTATATTTTTAACTCACATCCTCATTCATTAAATTACTTATCGCAAGTGTTATTTAAATTCTCATATTCGTAACCCATTCAAATATCTTAGTTATTCACATCTACTAAGCAATAGTGAACCGGTCACAAGTATATATATATAAATCACTCTCAATACATACAAACATAAATGGCACCCAAAGGCTAAGTTGCGGTGCACGCATATTCTACTATCGAATCCCGGTACATCTCGTACATAAGGATCACGTGTTTCGAATGGCTCAGGAACCGTCTTAATACAAATCACACATATTGGAGGCGAACATAGTTCACATACCCATAGGTCACGCACATACCTACGCTCCCATGGTCAGCTGACTTATCAACTCATAAATAATTCATTCACAGTCCTATGTCCTTAAGGTACCGGTCTAAATTGCCCTGAAGGCACACAAAGATAAGACGTTCCTTTCCCGAAAATTAACATCCTGTGATAGCACGTATGGTAGGTATGTCATAGACATAATCATCCATATACTAAGTATTCACACAACTTATGTAATCATCATTTTAGTATAGGTATATTCCATCCCCATAGACATCGTATGTCTCACACATATAATGATATCGTCTCATTTATTCTACACAATAGATTTTTATCGTGATAATTCTCGACGTATAGCTCCGAGTACATATCCTATCCCAAAAAGGGTTACTAAATTCCCCGTTAGTATCTAAGGTTTTCTCAGTATTTAAAGCTTCCCACTTTTCGTCTTTAACCTCAAATTATAATTGGAGAAAAGGATATTCATGTTCTCACAACTTACAATCATACCTCACTAATCGGATATTCGTAAGTCTACCAATTAACCTCAATTAAATCTAATGAGTTTTTAGGCTTTAAATACCATCCGACTGGTCTTCCCTAAGTACCAATGTGCTCAATCAATAATCACTAAAGAGTTCTAAAGGTTGGAAGTTATTTAATTATTTAAAGAAAAAATACTTCACTTTTTCTAGAGGGGTCGATCGATGGATGAAATGGATCGATCGATTTATGGTCGATCGATTGACATGCTTGGATCGATCGATCGATCAAGCAATTATCTATCCAGAATTTCTTGACAGTTACGGGTTCTTCCAATTTTACACCCCAAATCCTCCATTACAACGTCCAAAACTCCCAAGAAAGTTCACTAATCATCTTATTAACATATTAGCATAATCTTTAATGTATTAGAATCATTAAATCATCATGGATCATCATTTTCTTGGATCAAAACACCCAATTTTCATAAAAAAACTATTTCTTCTATTTCCTTCAAGATCTTCATACAACTCAACATAAATTCACAATTCCCTATGCATGGATCATGGTTTCATAACTAGTATATGCCCAAAAATTTATCTACATGAAGCCTACCCATATTCAATGTTTAATTCTCCAATTTCACAATTATTTATCTTATTTATGATAAATCATCAACTATAAACTATCATGTAAAACATATGCCTTGAATCCTAGCAAGATAAATCACTTGCCTCTGATTAGAAGTTTTGATCCGTTTATGATGGTATTGGTTGGTTATCCCTCTCTTTTCGATCACAAATCCGGCGATGGTGGTGGTGTGTGGTCGTTGTTTTGCCTTGGAAACCCTTGGAGTTCTCGTGAAACCATTTTTTTCTTCTCACGTTACTCTCTCTTGTGTTTAACAAATAATGGCCCAATAACCGTAAGTGTTGAATGATAAATAAAACCTAAATTTCGTAGGTCACTATTCACCAAAAATTGGAAGGACTAAAATACCATCCCGGGTTGCCGATTAGGCCTAAAAATGCTCCGGGACCCAAACTAAACCCCCGACTAGTATTTTCTGACTATGCCGACCCTTCCGGATACGTTGGCGCACTCAAAATGATCATACAGATGACATAAAAATAAAATACATTTAAATCCATTAAATTGGGTCCTTACACGACTGACACGCGCGTCCCAACTTAATTACCGAAACTGTCGTATTTTTAACTCACGACAATTTTAATAAATTCAATAATTATATATTACCATAATCACTCAGTAATATTCAACATTATCATCATATTTAAATACTAACTCTCGTCTCACTAGTTACTTAAATCCGAATTAATTTCTAATTATTATCCCAAATTAATTTAATTAATCTCATAATTAAAGGCAATTTTATTTAATTAATCTCATAATTAAAAGCCATAAAAATACGGGGTATTACATACTTCCCCCTAATAACGGAATTTCATCCCGAAATTCAAAAAGTTAGGCATACCTGGAAAAATTTAGGTATTCTCCGGTACTCAAAACAAAATACAAAGAAAGGCTCAATCACTACAGCCCTGTTTCACAACAAGCTCATTTACCACTCTCAACACTTTATTAGTTATAGGGTTACACTTTAATAAATGCACCTCACGTTGTGATCTTACTAAACAATATTCAAATAAGTATAGCCTATACATCATTGGCCTCATTGTCTCAATATTATTGTGAGTTTGCACCTCACTTCGTATCAACTCCCGCATTTATCTAAACACAAAACACCCATCCTCGGAGAACCCACAGAACATCTGACTACTCTTGTCCGTTCTTCGAATCTCTGTTCTCGGCAGTGTGACTTTTATAAAAGGAAAAGTCGCGTAAGACGGTTGGTGGTTATCCCATTATAGTCATCGAACTCTAACTTATGACTGATCCCAACACTCTGATAATCCGCTCACCTCTAAGCATCCAGAGAAAGGATAGTAAGGTTTATCTACACAAGCACCTTGTCCACTATAAATCGGTAGGGGTGCTTTCACATAACTCCACTGTTAGGTAATATCCTCTCCCCTTTACCATATTATACTTCACTTACTATCTATACTCGTTGTGAAAATCAAATGATCGTAATAAGTCCAAAATTACTTTCATACAGTTCCACTAGTCGTCAATCACCTTGCACCTATTCCTCGGGCTATAGGTGATACAACTTTCTCAAAACGAAACTATTCCCACTACTTCCTTATACCCCATATTGAAGGTGGGTTTCAAGGATCTCATCTTAGTTCAGAATAGTACTGGGCAGGACCACGTACCAGCGCGATCACTATCTAATAGTGTAAATCACCCAAGGATATAATAATTACTTTCCTTCTTGACAACCCGTTCCACACATTTGAAGGAATTCGTTACTTATCTTTATGATTAAACCATCAAAGAAATTTACCAACTTGACTCTTTCGCTACTGGAATCATTGGCTCGACACCAAGTTTCGGGTTGATACCGTTACTCCAACCGATTTATATCTATAAATGGTGGATGTGGGGGCTACTAATTATGTCCCTCTCAACACTGACTTCCACTTATAACTCCTCCCATTAAGTGGTACTTAATAACCCTCTTCTTCCCTCGGCGTATACCAAAAGTTTCGACCCGTGCACTTTTCGCCACGATGTGCGCATCTGGACTCTTTATACCTTATTGACATCCGTATTCTATTTATGCGTAAGTCACTCTAAATATTCTACTGGGTAGATCTCCACTCCAATTTGTCCATAATAGTTAAATATTTGTCTTCTCAAGGGATACCCCCTTTTTAAATGGCTTCCCACTGCCTTTCAACTAAGTCCGGACGTGCTACTCTGATTGCACATGAATCTATAGATTATCGTCCTTCTCACGACGCTTAATCCACTCTACCACTTCCATTTTATCATATTAGTCCCACAAGTATAAATTTCACCCATCTATTTCCATGTCTCTTCTTCTAGCGATTCTGAAACCAGCAAACCAAAGTGTCCATACACCCTATACATCGTGCAAACGGGTTTAAACATCATACACGCTCATACATATGCCTAATTCTTTGTTGCCCTTGTATTCTCAACGTGGCCATACCACTTGGACCATCTAAGTTACCCCCGAATTTTAAATCCTAAATCCTCCTTAACATCATTCCATCCTGCAACCTGCCATAATAAAACAAAATTTTCAGTACTTCCTCACCACACAACTGACTCTACTGGCCTTACATCATAATTTACCCTTTAACTTTCAGTTATAACTATATACTTCCATAACGATCGAGGTACCCAACTCATGGACGAATGACCAGACATCTCCCTACTACCAACCTTACGCTAAGTTTCATGTGTGGGACGTCTCGCAAAGAGAAATCCAAATAAGGAACCCCCCGATACACTACTACCTAGCATTGTCGGTCATCGGAATTCGTTAGGCCCTCAGCTCATAACATGTACCCCTATATTCCCGTCTCTTGATAACAAAGTTACATCTCCTTCCGCAATTACACTTAAATAAGGAACTTCTTCCGAAAGACACTGTCACTTAACATTGATGGTAATTACATTCCATAAACATCATGCAAATATAATCGGGGCTCTCAAAATCCCGTCCCCAGACATACAACTATGAGTATTATTTTCCACGTCTCTAAAGGGTGATATAACAATGCACTCTTCCTATTACCACATCCTGAGTAACCAGCTAAATCTTTTCGCTGAATAGTAAACCAAATACACTCCGAATCATATCGATAAAATCCCTACACATATCGGGATCAAATATCCTAGACCATTATACCTTTCGAAGTCTCGATAATATATATATATATATATATATATATATATAATGCGAGCCCGACCCTCTCACAGATGGGGTCTCGCCAGAACAAAACATTCTACACCAAGGTAGTAACCCCGATAGACTTGCAATATCTGCACACTATCGGTTTAATCATTATTATAAAACCATAATTAGGATAATATCATACTCATATAACACAACACTAAAACGAGTAATTTTAATAAAGTATATACCACTATCGATACACCCATTCATCCTCCGCGGATAACAATAAAGGTAACCCCACTATACCAGGGAAAATATGCACATAAATAATAATATTGCGAATATACGCACTAAACTCATCTCTCGTGCGAATATAGCAATAATAAAATGTAGTAACTCGATCCTGTCACATACAAAACGCATCATCATCTGAGGATATAACTCATACTTCTACTTTGCCAATCGCTCTGGCTGCTCAAATGGTTCCTGGACTTAACAAACCTGTCCGTACCAAATCGAAAATTTCGATAACTATTGCCCTTGCTTGGCACTATACTCCCTATACTTACTTCGAAAAAAAATTAACGCACGGGTTTCACTTCCCACAAAATACCTCTACACATACTCCACTTATCTCCGGGCACACTAACCATGTTAGGGTTGTCCTTTTCTCGAGCGTTAGTAGTCTCGACTTTAATGACTACCTCCGTTATTCCCTTAGCTTTGATAGCCCTAAGGAACACGCTACTGGCTTAGACAACTCTTAGTGAAATCACCGTCGCTCGATAAAAATTTTGCTATCCAAATCATTTAAATGGATCCCCTAATGGGTCTCCCCCTTGTGGTGCTTCACCAACACCGTTTCGCCCAGTATTACTCTCTGACTAAACTCTTCGATTATTATAGCTCCCCCCCCCCCCATTGCTCGGTAAAAATTTTGCTATCCGAATCATTTAAATGGATCCCCTGATGGGTCTCCCCCTTGTGGTACTTCACCAACACCGTTTCCCCCAGTCTTATTCTCTGACTAACTTCTTCGATTCTTATAGCTCTACACGCAAGGGGGCATTCTCCTCCATATTATCAAAACGGGATATTTTTACCATTTGCATTTACCGTCCAAGCAGAATTCCCCAGAAGTGCTAGCAATTGTTCTTGTAAGTTAATTTTCTCCTTTAATGTCCTCTTCTCCATTGCACCTACTTCATCCGGTGTAAGGTTCGCTAATTATTTTAATTTCTTTTCACAAAGTGACCTCTGTCCGCCCCTCTTGTGTGAGTTCAGAACAACGTTCGCATCTTATCCTAAACATCTGATGAAGGAACTTATGGACAAACCATACCCATGCGCCTTCTCTTGACAAAATATTCCACTTCTAAGTGTGGTGGTTGCCTCTCACCACTGTAACTCTGCTCTTACGAGCCAAGAAAAATTTTACCCTAAAATTTCACTCCCGATTAGCCATACTCCGATATATGCCCAAGCCTTTGGATATTTTACCTTCGTTGGCTAACACACGCCATTTCCACATTTCTAGAATTTTCACTGCTGGTTCTCTTCAATGTTTCGTCTGACTCTCTCCCAATCCAACATTGCTTGGTGAGTCTAATTGAACCCACTTTCTACCATAGTGGTACTTGAAAGTCATATTTTGTGTTTATTCATCTTTACCGTCCTGACTTACCGTGCCATAATAGGGGTGACCTCAACTATGTTAATCATTCTTGAATATACCCAATTATCTCAACTAGGCTTCGCCTCTTGCTGCCCGCCCATCAGTTCTTGCCTGACACACTGCATTGTTCGGCACACGAACACACCCGAATGCTAATAAGATTCACTATTATATACATTATAGCTCGAGAACAAAATCTCACCAACGAAATCAACAATCCTAAAGATAGGGCTCTACATTAAAGAAAGCTATGCTGGAAGCATAATAAGCCGCACAGATCCTAAAGGACACTAGAACCTGATGCTCTGATACCACCTATAACACCCCGTATAATTAAATACCGGGTAGCTACTCCTTTATTAAATTAATACATAATATCAAGTTGGTTCAGTCTTAGCATCATTGTAAAAAACATTTAATTAATTACTAGCCACCTAATATTTAAAATAGAGAGATGTCAAATTCTATTAAATAAGATATCAATTAACCAAGAATTAAATCATCACCCATCAATTGCATAAACAATCTCATATGAATAACCAATGTAAATAAATAAACTGAGTCTGGAGTAAACACTCCAATAATAATGCCAGAGTAATATAAAATCTCGATACAAGAGTCTGAATATATAAACCAACATCTGAAAGAAAACTGAAAGTCTGAGAATGATATCTCTAAATGAAAATGGGCGACATGCCCTAACAGATGAGTAACCCTGACTATAATCAAGTACGGAATGTGGAGGCATCTAATACTGAGATCTTGTAACTTCCACAGCAGCTACAGCACGTCAATGTAATGAAACTCCTATATCTGGTGTCCATGTGGCTGGGCACCTAAAAGGTTTTTACAAACAAAATAGATTTGGAGGAAAACGGATCAGAGCCCGAGGTGAAAACAGTTTAAAAATATAGAAAGTGTTTAAATTACAATTAAGGAACACATATTATAAACATGTTAGTTGTGTACTCTCACATGAGTTTCTCACCTCTCAACTAATATGCACGCTTAACGGATACTCTTAGCCCATCCTAGTTATGCCACTATCTAACTAGTCCATACTAACCCATGATATCACATTCTAATATAAGGTGTCTACTTGTATTACACAAACAAGTTATATTTTTAACTCACATCCACATTCATTAAATTACTTATCGCAAGTGTTATTTAAATTCTCATATTCGTAACCCATTCAAATATCTTAGTTATTCACATCTACTAAGCAATAGTGAACCAGTCACAGATGTGTGTGTGTGTGTGTGTGTGTGTGTGTATATATGTATACGTAAACATACATACATATAAACATATATGGCACCCAAATGCTAAGCTGCGATGCACGCATACTCTGCTATCGAATCTTGGTACATCTCATACATAAGTATCACGTGTTCCGAATCGCTCAGGAACTGTCTTAATACAAATCACACATATTGGAGGCGAATATAGTTTCCATACCCATGGGTCACGCACATACCTACGCTCCCATGGTCAGCTGACTTATCAACTCACAAATAAGTCGTTCACAGTCCTATGTCCTTAAGGTACCGGTCTAAATCCCCCCTAAGGCACACAAAGATAAGATGATCCTTTCCCGAAAATCAACCTCCCGTGATAGCAATTATGGTAGGTATGTCATACACATAATCATCCATATACTAAGTATTCACACAACTTAGGTAATCATCATTTTAGTATAGGTATATTCAAGCCCCATATCATATGTCTCACACATATAATGATATCGTCTCATTTATTCTACACAATAGATTTTTAACGCGATAATTCTCGACGTATAGCTCCGAGTGCATATCCTATCCCAAAAAGGGTTACTAAATTCCCCGCTAGTATCTAAGGTTTTCTCAGTATTTAAAGTTTCAAATTATAATTGGAGAAAAATATATTTAGGTTCTCATAACTTACAATCGTACCTCACTAATCAGATATTCGTAAGTCTACCACTTAACCTCAAATTAAATCTAATAATTATTCGGGCTTCAAATACCATCCTACTGGTATTCCCTAAGTACTAATGTGCTCAATCAATCATCACTAAAGAGTTCTAAAGGTTAGAAGTTATTCAATTATTTAAAGGAAAAATACGTCACTTTTTATAGAGGGGTCGATCGATCGACATGCTTGGATCAAGCTGTTTTCTGCCCATAATTTCTTTGACAGTTACGGGTTCTTCCAATTTTACACCCCAAATCCTCCATTACAACGTTCCAAACTCCCAAGAAAGTTCCCTAATCATCCTATTAACATATCAGCATAATCTTTAATGTATTAGAATCATTAAATCATCATGGATCATCATTTTGTTGGATCAAAACACCCATTTTTCATAAAAAACCTATTTCTTCTATTTCCTTCAAGATCTTCATATAACTCAACCTAAATTCATAATTTCCTACGCATGGATCATGGTTTCATAACTATTGTATGCCCAGAAGTTAATCTACATGAAGCCTACCCATATTCAATGTTTAATTCTCCAGTTTCACAATTATTTCACTTATTTACAATAAATCATCAACTCAAAACTATCATGTAAAACATATGCCTTGAATCTTCGCAAGATAAATCACTTGCCTCTGATTAGAAGTTTTGAACCGTTTATGATGGTATTGGTTGGTTCTCCCTCTCTTTTCGATCACAAATCCGGCGATGGTGGTGGTATGTGGTGGTTGTTTTGCCTTGGAAACCCTTGGAGTTCTCGTGAAACCATTTCTTTCTTCTCACGTTACTCTCTCTCATCTTTAATAAATAATGGCCCTAATAACCGTAAGTGTTGGATGATAAATAAAACCTAACTTTCGTAGTTCACTATTCACCAAAATTTGGAATGACTAAAATACCCTCCCAGATTGCTGGTTAGGCCTAAAAATGCCCCGGGACCCAAACTAAATCCCCGACTAGTATTTTATGACTATCTCAACCCTTCTGGACACGTTGGTGCACTCAAAATGATGATACGGATGACATAAAAATAAAATACTTTTAAATCCATTAAATTAAATTCTGACACGATTGACACGCGCGTCTCAACTTAATTACCGAAACTGTCGTATTTTCAACTCACGACAATTTTAATAAATTCAATAATCACATATTACCATAATCACTCAGTAATATTCAACATTATCATCATATTTAAATACTAACTCCCGTCTCTCTAGTTATTTAAATTTGAATTAATTATCAATTAATTATCCCAAATTAATTTAATTAATCCCATAATTAAAAGCAATTTAATTTAATTAATCTCATAATTAAAATCTTTAAAAATACGGGGTATTACAGTAAGTTTCTCATCTATCAGGGTTTATATTAAAACATGCCTAGAAGACGAGACTCCAAGTATTCTTGTACCGCTGAGAGAGAGATTTAATTTTAATGTCACCATAAAATGATGATTTTAATTATCCCACCTCTTAGGGTTTATATTGAGGCATACCTAGGAGACGAGAGTCTCAAGTGTTCTCACACCGCCGAGAGAGATTTTATTTTACTTTCACCATAAAATAATGATGTTAAGTTTCACCCCGAAAATAATGATGTTAAGTTTCCCACATCTCAAGTTTTATATTGAGACATACCTGGGAGACGAGACTCCCAAAGTTCTCACACCATTGAGAGAGAGATTTCATAAGTACGCGATAACTAGAAGTAAAATTTCACAATATGAGTCAACACTTCATTTCATTCAGATTTCTCGCAACAATATTCAATTACATTTGATGGAAATGCTCTCAAGCTATTACACAGTTTCTTCCATGATAAAATTTCTTCAGATGATCAACATTCTATGGGTTTGTGGATGGTCCTCCTTCCAAAATTTCCAGACGGTGGGTACGTGGAAATACTTCTTCTGTGACTTTGTATTACCCATGCCAATTTGGATGAAGTTTATTAGCTTTCTGGATAAATTTTTTTAATTCGAGATCACCAAATTTAATCAAACGAGCTTTGACTCTCCTATTATAAAACTTTGCAGCCCTTTGTTGGTAGGTCGATTGTCGTATGGCTGCATCTTCTTGGCATTCTTTAATGAGGTCCAAATCAAGTCTCCTATTTTCCATGTTTAGCTTCGGATCGTATGTTTAGACTCTATGACTCGACAAACCAATTTATGTTGAAATGATTGCTTCCAGCCTATATGTTTGCGTAAAAATCGTCTTTCATTTGGGTGTCCTCTTAGTGGTCTGATATGCCCATAGAACGTAGTGCTACTCATCAACCCACTTTTCGTTGGCATATTCTAACTTTTTCTTTATCCCATCCAGTAATGTCTAGTTGGTTACCTCAATTTTACTATTTTCTTGAGGTCGACCTGGTGTTGAGAATAATTTTTTATGCTGACCCTACCATAGTAGGCAACTAAGGACTTGTTCTTAAATTGCTCTCCATTGTCTGATATTAAATTATTTAAGAGCCTTTATACACAAATGATATTTTTCCAAATTAATCTTAGACATTTCTCTTATGGGATTATTAGGCCTCTACATCTACCCACTTTGAAAAATAATCAATCGCGATGAGAAGAAAGTGAAAGGCCCCTTTAGCCCTCAGTAGTGGGCCAACCAAATTGACCCCCCCACATTGTAAAGGGCCTCCATGGGGCCGAGATAGGAGAGAATGGTTATTCAGGTTGATGACGTATATTGGTAAAGCACTGACACTTATCGCATTTAAGAACATGCTCGGCTACATTCTTAGCCAAGTTCGGTTAATAGTAACCTTGTGTTACAATTCTCTTTGTTAATTGCCTTCTTTCGATATGACTCACGTAGCTACCCTCATGAACATCTCTGAGCACATAACTTACATACGTGGAATGCACACAAATCAAGAGTGGGATATGATAACCTCTTTTGTATAAGTTATAATACATTCGCTATAATGGTGAATGTAGTGTCTCGGTAGTGTACCTTTATTCTTTTGAGTTTACCCTCTGGGATTTTTTCATTCCTCAAGTACTAAATAATTGGGTTCATCCAAGATGAACCCAAGTTTAAGTTAAAATGTGTTGTGATGTCGACTTCTCTTCGATCAATGTTGGTTTACTGAAGAATCTTGACTGGAACTGTTCTTTGAATTTCTACTCTTGTATCTGAGTAAATCCTTACAAATGCGTATACTCTTTCATTTCACTTCTCAGGATTCTCTGCACTTTTAGTCCTTAAAAATTTACAAGTATCGTCTTCAGTCTTTGCAGGTATTTTTAAATTTTCTCATTTTTTCCTCATAGATTCCCCCAACCTGGTTTACTACTAGTTGTGAATCACTATAGACAAGAAGTTAGTCGACACCTAGTGTCTTTGTAAGCGCAAGTCCTGCTAGCAAGGCTTCATACTTGGTCTCGTTATATGATGCCTTAAAATTGAACCTTAGTGCGCACTCGATATTGATCTCATGTTGGATCGAAAGGATTAGCCCAACCCCATTCCTATCTGCACAGGATGAGCCATCACCAAATAAAATCCAAACAATCATATCTTATGAGAATGAGCCTTTTGAAAGGATACCATTTTAAGTAATAAATATGGTTTTGGAACACCAATTGTGATGTCAGCTTCAACGATCTCGATGGTTCATTTCGAGCTTTTAGCTTATTCTGGAATCTTGACATGTATTTTAACTTCAGTTTCTTCAACTGATTCCCATGTGAATTTTGCTATAAAATCAGACAAAACTTACCCCATGATTGCATTTCTTAGTTGATATATGATATTAAAATAACCCAATTTAGCCGATCAAGCCATTAACCTACTCATTTTCTCGAGTTTATGAATAACTTGACGGAGAGGTGTGTCGATGAGTATTACCATTATATGAGCTTTAAAGTAGGGATTTATTTTTCTTGATGCATATATTATAGCGTATGCAAGTTTATCCATCTTTTGGTATCTCGTCTCGTCCCCTTATAATGCTTTGATGTTATAGTATACTCGCTTCTGGGTCCTATTGTCATCTTAAACGATCTCCGTGCCGATTGCCACTTCTGAGACAACTAGGTACAAATACAGTTTCTCCCCTTGCATGGGTTGAGAGAGAAGCATTGGTGAGTCCAGGTCCAGGAAAATTTTCATTTCCTTAAACACTTTTTTGCGAAATTTTGAAAATATGTAGGCAATTTTTTATTACTCGCGAGATGAATCTATTGAGCATTGCGACTATGTCTGTTAGTCTTTGAATGTCTTTATATTTCCTAGGGTTTTCATTTCGATCAATCATTTATCTTGGCTAGGTTGGACTCCATGCCCCTTTGATTGACTATCAACCCCCAAAACTTTCAAGTGCCAACACCAAAGATACACTTAGTTGGATTCAGCTTCATCCTATAGTGGTCTATAGTGTCAAAGGTTCTTTCCATATCCTTTACATGGTTCTCGCCCTTCAGACTTTTTGTCAGCATGTCGTCGACGTATACCTCCATCGTCTTAATATATAAATATTTTTTTATCAAGCCTCTGATAAGTGGCGCCTGAATTTTCAAGTTGAAAATCATCACTTTATAATAGAATGTCCCTTTATTTATGATTAAATATATCTTCTTGGCATCACCTTCAAACATCGAGATTTAGTAGTAGCCTGAATAGGCATCTATGAAGCTCATAAGTTCATGCCCGACCACGACATTCACCATTTGATCAATTATGGGTAAAGGGATATTGTCTTTGGGACACGCCTTATTATGATACGATAAGTCTACATACGTTCTCCATTTGTCGTTTTATTTTGGTACCATAACAAAATTTGATAGCCACTCTGGATATTAGACGTCTTTGATGAAGTGTATTGTCTATAACTTTTTTACTTCCTCCTGGATTATTTCATATATGTCCCGAGCGAAAGTTTGTCTTATTTGCTTCACTGGTTTTACTTTATCATTAAGATCAAGTTTATGATAAATTACATTAGGGTCAATCCCCGATATATCATTGTGACTCCATACAAAGATGCTTTGCTTCTTCTGTAATAATTCAACCAAATCTTTATTTAAGGAAGGTTCAAGGGATGAACTAATTTGGATTATTTTTTAGTTCATCCCCATTGAGGATAATGGATTCTACCTCTTTCGCAGGCTCTCCCTTTTTTAACTTATGTCTACCTCTTGGATCAATGATATCAGTATTGTAAGAGGTGGTTTTCCTCTTATGGGCTTTTCTCTCCTTTGTCGAGGTGAAATAACACTCACGTACTTCCACTTGATCACCATTAGCTTCCCTTACCCCATAAGGAGTCAGGATTTTCATGATCTATTGTACAGTGGAAGGCATGAATTCAAACTCCTTTAATGAAACCCTTACTAAAACGATATTGTATGCTGAGAACACATTGTCGTCCATTACAAAAGAGTTTATTGATCCCTTTAGACATCTTAGCCAAGTACCCATCCAGACATCCATCTTAAACACACCCAATAGGTGAACCTTCATGTCGCTAAATCTAATCAGGGGATGATAGCATGGTACAAGTCTTTTCTTGCTAAGTTTTAAACCTTTAAAGCAGTCGTAGAAGATAACATTAACCCTGATCCCCCGTCCACCAGGGTACGAGACACATTGTAGTTGTGAACTCGTGTGCTGATAATGAGTGGGTCATCGTAAGGGGGTAGGATCCTTTTTAAATCTAGTTTGAAGAACCCTCCATGAGACTCTCGATCTCCACCTTTTTCATTTTTCTTAATTTTCATTCAAGCTCTTCTAGGTTAACGTCAATTCTATTTAGCCCAACTTTAGCTTCGATAACACGGGCCTTTTTGTCGACTGGTTATGTTCCTCCGCTTACTATACCTCCTGAGATCATTTTTACATCAAACAAAATTATATTAAGGTTATTTTTAACTTCCTATGACTCTTTATCATTCTAATTCACTTGGACTTCCTTCTTATTCGATTTGTCATCCCTTGATGAGGAATACCTTTTCCTACTGTCATCTCAGCTCCCACCCTTATCAATATATTTTCGCAGCTTCCCGTGCATTGGCAGCTTCTCAGTATCGTCTTTTAGACCATAACATTTATCCGTTGTGTGGTCGTAATCTTGGTGAAACTCACACCACTTACTTTTATCTCTTTTGTGGAAAGGGCTCCTCAGTTGCTCAGGCTAATTAAGTTCTCTATCCTCCTTGATCTCGTTTATAATGAGATCATGACTAATAGCCAGTGGGTTGTACTTTGCAAACTTGTTAGTGATTGACTTCTTCTTTCATTTTTTATCCATATATTTATCCCAAATCTGCCCAAACTTATTGTTACCTGACTTTTTTATTCTCTTCTCTTAGCCGTTATGGCTTCCTTCGCAATCATGATTCTCCTTGCCCTAGTCACGAGTTGTCATGGATTTTGAAAGATTTTGAAAAGGTTCCACTAGAGTTTTCTAAGCTGAAGACCGTTGGCTATCACCGTAATAATTTCATCACAATATTCAACTTCAAAGTTCTCTTTATTGAATCGAGATATAAAATATCTCAACAGTTCATTCTCCCCCGTCTCTCATTTAATATATGAGTCACTCACTCTGCAGGCTTCATGTCAAATTAAAAATTATGAATAAACTTCTCAACAGCTGCTTGAAATTTTCCATCCCTCCTCTTGGTTGACCAGTATACCACACGTGGGCAGCTCCAGTGAGAGTGTTAGAAAATAACCGACATCTCATATCGTCTAGAGTGGAGTAGATATAATTTGCTGATTAATACATTTATATGTGATGAACGGGATTTTTACTCTCATCATACCTTGGTGTCACCGCTGGTGGTTTGAACTTTCCAGGTGTCGAATAGCCGACGATGTTAGGAACGAAGGGATAACCTTTTATATATCCCCTATAACCTGGGTCTCGACTTTTGATAAGGCAACCGAGTTTATCATCCAGACTCTTAATAGAGTTGTTCTAAGGCTTCTCATCAATAATAATATTGTCACTTGAGCCTTTTACCTCCGTGACGACTTTGTAGGCGGTCTTTCTATTTGGGTCCCTTTTCATTTTAGTGACTTCTCAGCATTTTCTTTAAGGCAAATGGTGTTTTGGACAAGATGGGTCATGACGACTAGTGATCTCCCCTGGATGCTATTTGGGATAATGTCTTTACTACAATAGCCTTTTCGCCCAAGATGATCAAATGCTGACGCTCTACTTAATCTTGCGAACACACTATTCATGTGCTGACTTTGGGTAGTATATTGAATACTTTTAACTTGGTAAGTAGGAGTATGTGTTTTACCTAGTATATATGATATGTCTATCATCCCATGTCGCTTGTCGTAGTCCCAGTTTTGCTCCTCGTAAGCCGTTTCCTCACGTATGCCTTTGACATCCGTGTCAAGGCGGAGGCGGGATCAATAATTTTTTTCTGCTTAGGCTATACTGAACCTCTTTGGTTGGAGGGGTGGTCCTCTGGCTAATGGTGGCATGTCTCCCCTCATGACTGTCAGGGTGATAAAATTTATGAATGGGTCCTCTATGATCTAACTCATTATATCTTGGCTGAAAACCAACAATTGGTGTTGTATAGCCTATTGACTGGCCACCAGAGATCTCATCGTTTCTGCTATGTCGAACATCTCAGACTAAGGAGGCGGTTGGCTAAAACCATCCACAATGTTTTATTGTGGATCAAATGACACCGTCGATCAAAGAAATCGAACATCACTAACAGGGGTACAAAAAACTAAAAAATCGGATGAATCAAATAGGAAGCTGATGGAACTCCTCCGCCCAAGCTCTTTCAATGGTGATTTAGATCCAACAATAGTGAACTTGAATCACACCAAAGATGAGAAAATAATACAAGATAAAAATGAGAACGATGAAAACGTTCCCAAAAAATGCATCAAATTAATGATAATGAGATCATATGATGGACTAACCCTGAATACAAGTATTGTAGAGATGTATAAAATAGTAATATTCAAGAAATATTATAAAAGGGGTGATAGAGAAATAAAGATGAACACAAATGTTAAAGTGGGTCGGCTATTGGCCTACGTCCATTGTGTAAGGGGTGAGTCTGTTTCACTATAACAGTGCATCAACTACCATTAGAGACAAATACAAGCTCTCTCTCCAGGGTTAATTATGTAGCGTAACAGTAGGGTATCTAATAGTCGATCCAAGTGAAGAAGGCCCAAATATGCCTTTTATATGCCGAGGGTTGTGCAATATCACCCCTAGTGCGTGTCCCTTGCCCAACCGAGGTTGTGGACTATGAGAGAGTGACATTTATTTATTCATAAACCAAGATCATCATGATGAATATTCCCTCACGTGGGTTGTTGATATCCATTGATGGTCGTGTGTAAATATGACTGCAATGCCACTATCATGCTTTCCACGCTTGGATGAAACTTTTATGAGGTATGGTCCGAGGTGATATTGCAGGTATCGACCTAGTCGAGAGTCTGTCTGATGCCTGGTTCCATGCGGAAAGCTGAGATGAGATAGGATGACCATTCGTGCCCAACACATCTATCCCCATCTCTCGATCCTGACGGCTTGTAACACGAGTGTTGTCTGAGGCCGACACTCCTCCATTGGTAAGGGCGAGGTTAATATCGTCCGTGGGACGAGACTGTCGTCATTGATTAGCTACTAAAGTGTCATCTAGATGAGACCATACTTGTACATGAGAAGATTTTTCTTGTGAGTGAGATGAGACTGTGGTGTATTTAGCTACTTGGGTGCCACATGGACGAGACTATACTAACGTGTATCATTAAATATGTAATATTTATATATAAGTGTAATAATAATAATAATTATTATAAGATAACATATACATAGGGGATAATATGAAAAGTATTATAAACATGATATAAATAATTTATTTGTATAATATATTAAATAGGAAGGGTATTTTAGGGAATCAAGTTGTTAATTTTCTACTAACAATATATATAATAAAATTATTTGGTTATGAGATTAATAAATGTCAACCCATATGAATAGATTGTTCATATTCATAAAGGATTCAAACTAAACCCAAACTGATAACAAACATATATTGTAAATGTTGTTTGCATTAATGATTAATTGGTCAATTGTTATTTCACGCTAATAAAAGGAAAATGTTGTTCTTATTTTGAATGTGTAAGAAAACAAATTAATGTGACACTATACCACATCATATATATACCCCACTTCTATTTTTAATGTTGGTTCATACATAAATGTACAAATCTATTTTCATGTTTAAATATGCTTTTTAATTAAATAAAAAATGGTTCAAAATCCCATTTTGTTAATCTTGTTATAGATAAACCTTATCTAGATGTTTCATTCACTTCGCATTTTCGAATTAGGACACAAATACTTGTTGGTAAAATCTAACATTCATATAAGTTTCACTTTCCAGCCGAGTGTGTATAACTAGGGGTGAGGCCCATTAATGACCAGTTTATGTCCGGAAGACGACTCCATAAAACAACTATTTTTTTTAATTTATATTAATTACCACAAATTCAATATAACTTTGCACACACCCAGTTTAATTGTAACATCATAGAGTTGTCTATCTCAATCATAATCTCAATTTTAAACTATATTATACACAAGTGGATTCTCAAACAAAACATACATACAAAAGTGTAGGTTGTGTTATCCACGGGAAGAAGAAATTCTCTCAAGATAAAAACAAGTTAATATGTATTTATTGGTTGAATATATAAGTATGGTGACTTTATCTAAAGCGTTATTCAACAACCAATAGGAGTGTTAGAAATAATTACAACTTAGTTATATGGAACTTATAGATAGGGGAAAGTATCATACTTCCTTTTCACTCGTAATTAGATGGTCCACCATTCAGAAGGTCGTAAAAATTTGTACGGACGTTGTCCGTTTAAAATTGAGTATGTCGTATATCGCTACAACCGTAGAAGAATGTTTAAGATCACATATGCAATAAGACGGGTCCAAATATCAAGTTTTCTTCAACATTCGAGCCTCCGCAAGTTAAACTTTGGTAAGGTTGTGTTTTAAGTCCTTAATGGTTCACTTAGAGCATTGGGATAAGTTTTATGAAAAAAATTCTAAGTGTTGGAGCGGAGTTTTTCATCAAAAGTTTTTAAAAAGGTTTTGAGGTGGAGTATTTACTGGCAAAATGAAAAATGTTTTTTTATTTTTTTCGTTAGAGCGACAGACCTGCTCGTTCGAGCGAGATGCCGCCTTAGTTTTTTATAAATCCATTTTTCCAGATTCGTTTTGTTCAGAAGACCCGAGATTACTGTTTTACGAAAACTGCTACCGTAAAAACGTTTGTTTTTTCTTTTAGGGCTTTAATTCCTTTTGTTTTTCAATTCACAAGATCCCAATAGTTTATGTGAGTTATTTTAAAACCCAATAACACATCTTGTATCAAGTTTCTCTTGTAGAGAGGAGCTATACTGTTAATCTAGGTGTCGATTGATTGAGGTGCTGGGCTGACTACGACTGTGTATCGATAGGGAGTACTCGCGAGTGTTCCTGGGGTGATTCGAATTGCGTGCTTATGTGGACTGCTGAGGTTGTTCCATTGCTGACTCTAGATTGCGATGTATGTGATTGTTCTACGGAGTGATCATTGCAGATTTCATTGCACGTGTAAGTATTACATATTATAGTAAAATAAAAGGTTTTACCCGAAAGGTTTTTTTCCTGAAATCTGTGAGTTAGCAATTTTATTTGTGATGGTTTGACACACTCACACACACACACACACACACACACACACACACACACACACACACACACACACACACACACACACGTAGTTGCATGTTTAGGGGCTGAATTGATTTGATTTAAAAATTGACTCTAATTAAGTAGGTTGTGATTAGAATATGCGAATTTATTTAAAACACTATCGCACATTGTTTTACAAATTGGTATCAGAGCAGGTTTCACTAATTTATTGTGAATTTTTATTTCCCGCGAAATTTGTGTGATATGGATTTTTTTGAAAAATCTGATTTTTGAAAAATTGTTGCAGTGTTTCTAAACGGAAACTTATATAATCGGTTGCCAATTTTTTATGGGTCTAATTATGCTTACTGGAGAGCCCGCATAAAATCACCTTTGAAGGCAATTGATGAGAGATTTTTGTTAATGTGTGAAAGAGGCTGGACTCCTCCCTCCGTCACCGTAAAAAATGTCACAAATTTAAAACTTTTGTCATATTGGACTGAGGATGAGTTTGGGTGGAGCATGTTAATTCATGAGGTCTGGGTGCGATTTCTGGTATCGTCATTCCTAAGAAGTTCCGACGTATTATGATGTGCACCACGTCTAAAGAAGCATGGGATGTTTTACAACTCACCTACGAAGGAACTAATGCGGTCAAAGAGTCTAAACTTTAAAATTTAACTACTCAGTTTGAAATAATTAACATGCTTGAGACAGAGTGTTTTGATGAGTTTTATGCGTGTTTGTCTGATATTGTAGATAATAGTTTCAATATTGGTGAGCACATTCCTGATGCACGGGTAGTTAAAAAGATTTTAAGATCGATGCCTGTATGTTTTATCCCCAAAGTGACTGTTTTAAATTCCTAAGAAAATTTGAGTCGTCTGAAATTAGAAGAGTTGGTAGAAGACCTCCAGACGTATGAGATTGGCATGTTCCCCGACACTGTCAAACCTAAGGATAGAGGGATAGCACTTAAAGCCCAGTATTGGAAAGGAAAGGAAGTGTCCACGAGTGAAAGGAAAATGAAAGTAAGATTTTATGAGGCCGAGTCTGAGGCCGAGTCTGATTTTGATATGGCCATGCTTGCAAAGAATTTTAAAAAGTTTCTCAAATTTTCAAAACAAAATTCTTCCAATAAAAAGTTTTTTGAGAAAAAATAAAAAGAAAGATGAGGCCAAAGAGAGCGGTGAGAAAGAGGGTGATAATGAGAAAGGGAAAGAAGGGAAGTGTTTTGAGTGTGAGGGTATAGGCCATATAGCATTTGAGTGTCCCACTAGGCTAAAGAGAAAGGGAAAAAAGGTTTCCATGCCGGTCACTCTTAGCGATAGTGAGGACGATGAGAGAGATTATGGGGATGAGTCTTCAAAAGGGAACTTTGTTGCTTTTTCTGCTAGTCACGTGAGTACACCCAGTTTGTCCCACGATGATGAGGACACTTGTGCACATGAGACCCCCATGGAGGTCTTGAGTGTTTCTAGTGATGGATAGGGTGAGTGCGCTAGTGAGGGTGATAGTGAGCTCCAAATCGCTTTTAGAGTTTTTTATGCCGAGACTTTAAAAATGAAGAAATTGAATAAGGAATTAGGTCATAGGGTGATTGATTTGTAGCGAGAGATTGGGAGTTTGGGGTTGTTTAAAGCAAAATCAAGTCAACTCGAGAAGGTGAAGGTTTCTTTGAGTGATCGGTTGATTGCTTTAGATCGGGAAAAGAGTAATTTGGCCAACACGGTGTCTTGTCTGACGACACGTATATCCCAACTTGAGAGTGATCTCAAACATACCCGGGAGGTCAAAGTAACTTTGGAGAACTCATCTAAGAAGTTTGAAAAGATGATTTTCAATCCTATTTTGGGTAGTGGTGAGAATTTAGGAATAGTCATGACGGTACATCTACATCACAAGCTGCACCCGAGCCGATTCCTGCTTTAGTGTTAGATTCACATGGCTCTCGACCTAACTCACCTAAGCATCCCGTACCTATTAGGAGAGGGTGTAGGAGATGTTTTGAGAGAGGTGTACCTAGTCCTGTTTATATGTGCACACACTGCAAGAAGAGAGGACACCTTAGGGAGTTTTATTTTAAGTTCGGTTATGTGTCAAGTTTTGCTACTACACGTGTTCACATGCACCCACACATGATGCTCCAGATAACTACACGAGAGTGTTTGCACATATTAGGGAGCATGTATTATTTTTTATAAAGACTTCACATGACTTGATGGAGGTTTTCCATAGGATGTCACCACCTTTGGAAAACTCCACCGCACCTACTGGTTGAGGTCTAGACTTGTTTGCTAGCATAAATAGATTTTCATGATGATATTTTATGCCTATTGCTAGTATGTATCATTTTTATATTTATGTTTTTGCATTTTTGATATATTTTTCAAAAAATAAAAAATATTTTTATTTTTGAAAATTTTTGGAAAAATACAAAAAGATTTTCATTTTTAAAAAAAAAATTAAGAAAGCCAAAAAGATTTTATTTTGATAATTTTTTTTGAAAAAGACAAAGATTTTTGTATTTTGTTTTACACTGTATATGAATGAACATTTAGGATGACCGAGTCACAACTTCATTCCATATCCATGTGACTGTTTGATAGTGTTTTGATATGCGTCATCATTTTAGTTTTGTGCTTTATAATGTGTGGAGTCATCAAGATGTGATTTGTGATATCTACCTACATGTTTGACTCATATTTACCTTTAATTCGCACTTGAACGAATTTGTTTGACTATTATACTTGTTTATCACATATTAGTCGGAGTGTTGTCACCTTAATTTTATCTTTAAAACAAACTAAATGCGATAAAACTTGGCAATTGAAGTAGTGCATGTAAGAATCGTTAGTGAATTTGTGTGATTTATTTAAAAACGGGGAAGGGGGCTACGAAAGGTACTCATTTATCCTTTGCGATTAAGCCACCATTTAAAATGGACCTAAAAAGTGTGGTATTGATAAAAGTATCCGAGGTCCAAAGAGTTTTAAAAGATCCCCAAAAAATAAAAGGCAATAAAAAGAAAAATATACCAGAAATGGGCCAATAGGATTTAGTTTCATCACTTATAAATTAAAAAGAATTATTATTTATGAGGGAGATTGGATGAAAAATAGATCAATGAGTTTGGATGTCCTGACAGCGTCTTGAAAAAGCATTACATAGTTTTAGACGTTATTGGTGTGATAATCACTTTTGATTTTGATGTGTTGATGGATTGAGCCGATGTCATTTAAATTCAAGACTCTTTGACACCTAAGTAGATTTTAAGATTCATTCGCTAGGAGTATCCGAATTCATCGTGCACATATGTTAAGCGTGATTGCGGTGATTTTTCTATCGAATTTGTTCACACCCATTCATTATGTTTCCATGATTTGGTTATCTTAGTGTAATTTCATGGTGTGTAATTTTTGTAAAATTATTTTTGCATTTTTGTTTGAAAAAATTGAAAAATAAAAAATAGTTTGTTAAAATATTTTTGAGTATCTCTTTGTTGATCGTAGTTGTCGTGTCCACTCCATGCTTGATTTGTTTATTCATTTCCATGTCTATTTCGGTCAAATAAAAAGGGGATAACGAATTATATGGGAGTTTTTACATTATGGGGGGGATTTGAGATTTTATACGTTTTTTATTTATTTATGTTTATCTCATTTCAAACTCGATACGTTATGAAGGTATTTTGATTTATCTCATGTGTGTAGGTACAAATATTGAAGATCGTTTTGCACACCCCGATGAGAAAAGCTTGGAGATTTAAAGATTTTGATGTTGAAGACTTTTGAAGAACATTTTGAGACTTACATTTTTAGTACCTTTTCACTTTTAGGTTTATGAGAGGGTATTAGATTTGTATAGGCATTTATGTTTTGATAATTCAGATGTTTTTATTTTGTATCGACATAGACATAAACAAATTATAGGGGAGATTTGAGATTTTATACTTGTTTTGATTTATGTTTATCTCATTTCAAACACTATACGTCACGAAGGTATTTTGCTTTATCTCATGTATGTAGGTACAAAGATTGAAGATCGTTTTGCACATCCTAATGAGAAAAGCTTGAAGGTTTTGATGTTGAAGACTTTTGAAGAACATTTTGAGACTTACATTTTTAGTACCTTTTTCACTTTTGGGGTCATGGGAGGGTATTAGATTTGTATAGGAATTTATGTTTTGATAATTTCGATGTTTTTATTTTATACTGGCATAGACATAGGAGGAGATTTGTAAGAATATTGTCCGTTCATAATTGAGTATGTCGTATATCTCTACAACCGTTGAAGATTGTTCAAGATCTCATATGCAATAAGACAGATCCAAATATCAAGTTTTCTTCAACATTCAAGACTCCGTAAGTTTAACTTTGGTAAGGTTGTATTTTAAGTCCTTAATGGTTCACTTATAGTATTGGGATAAGTTTTATGAAAAAAATTCTAAGTGTTGGAGAGGAAATTTTCGTCAAAAGTTTTTAAAAAGGTTTTGCGACGGAGTATTTAGTGGCAAAATAAAAAATGTATTTTATTTTTTTTATTCGAGCGACAAACCTGCTCGTTCGAGCGGCATCCCTATGTCGCGCGAAACTGTGGCACGTAGTCGTTCAAATGCCACGTGTCTCATTCAAGCAACATTGTTTTCTCGTTCGAGCGAGATGTCGTCTTAGTTTTTCTATAAATCCGTTTTTCTAGTTTTGTTTTGTTCAGAAGACTTGAGATTACTGTTTTACAAAAACTGCTAGTGCATAAACGTTTCTCTTCTCTTTTAGGGCTTTAAACCCTTTTGTTTTTCAATTCACAATATCCCAATAGTTTATGTGAGTTGTTTTGGAACCCAAGAACACATCTTGTGTCAAGTTTCTCTTGTAGAGAGGATCTCTACTGCTGATCTAGGTGCCGATTGATTGAGGTGCTGGGCTACGACTGCATGTCGATAGGGAGTACTCGCTAGTTTTCCTGGGGTGATTCAGACTCCGTGTTCATGTGGAATGCTGAGGTTATTCCATTACTGACTCTAGACTGCGGTCTATGTGATTGTTTCGTGAAGTGATCGTTACGGATTTCATTGTAAGTGTAAGTGTTACATATTATAGTGAAATAAAAGGTTTTACCCCAAATAATTTTTTTCTTGAAATCTATGAGTTAGCAATTTTATTTGTGATGGTTTTAACACACACGCACACACACATACACACACACACACACACACACATAATTGCATTTTTAGGGGCTGAATTGATTTTATTTAAAAATTGATTATAATTACATAAGTTCTAGTTGGAATTTACGAATTTATTTAAATCATTATCGCACACGTTTTTACAAATTATGTACATTTGTTAGCTAAATAAAATGAGTGGTAGTGCTTAAAATATAATCTGTGTCGTTTTTATTGCTCATGAAGAATACCTAATGGAGATAAGTGGTCATTAAAATCCATATAATATTGAAATCCTTTAAAGGAAACACTAAAGTGGGATAAATGAAATGACTCCTTTTAAAAATTGGGAATTTCTGAGTATTTTAACAATTAGAACTTAATATTATATTGAGGAATTAGTATGAGTTTACTAAATCATGATTCAGATAATTGATGGAAGAATATTATGGGAATGGTTAATTAGATGTTGAAGGGGATATGCGTCGGGTAGGACACGTGGCATTTGTAAAACTGTAACAATTAGGCCGTCCAAAGATCACGAAAGGGCTAGAAACGAATCAAGGAAGATGACGCATAATGTGGTCAGATACGATTTTAATATCATTTAACTACCTCAAGGATAAGATCAAGGATAATAGTTGACTATTATGAGAAATGCCTGAAACTCTCAGATTCTTATATTTATAAATAAGTATGACCCTAATGTTCAAGGGCATCCAATTGCACATCATTGTATACAAGACTTGGACCTTCAACCGATGTTCTAAAAGGCTCGATGCGTGATCGATGCATGGCGGTCAAGCATCAAGCATTAGGAGCATAGACGCGCATATGCGTGAAAAAGCATTTTGCATTTTTTAATATTTTTTTAATTATACCCAGGCTTGTAAAATAATAAAAGCAGAAATATAATCATAACTTACATAAAAAACATAATCATAAATATTGAATCAAAATTCCGAATAAAATAAAACATACCTTGAAATTTGAAATTATATTTGTATATTTGCTAGTCCTTTTTCCCATATCCATGCTCCATAAGTCCATATCGCCCTATAATATCCAATTAAAATTAAAAACAAGGTAGAAAACAATATATTTCAAATATAATGTGAATGCAATCAAAATTTTAAAGTAATGGACTAATAATCTTCTAAATTAGAATCATAATATATAACTATTCATAAAAGATTCATAAGCACATGATTCATTCCAGGTTTTCAACAAAAAAAAAGTTTCAAAATTATAAATGTTACAATAACTCAATAATCCATTGCAACTAGACAAATTCAATAGCCCTCTAGCTAGTCTAACTCTCATCTAACTCGTTATTCAACTCTAATTCAACCTCATCCTCCTCATCTAACTCCTTTTTCGTGTCATCCGATACAAAGTCATCTTCCTCAGGCTCCCTTATTTCATTTTCATCACGACATTTCTTCCACTTCTTCTAGCTTGTAAGATCTCATTTGTGCCGAATGCTTCTACTATTGCTCGTTTATTAACATTTCTTGTTTGTTAACATTTATTAATTGTTAACTGTTAATAAATATAAGCAAAAACAGACATTTAAGAAATCAAAAACAACATTTATAACTGTCAACACTGCATAAGAGGATTGGAGCTATAAATTATAAATGTTAACACATCATAACTGTTAACACTGCATCAAAAACAATATTTATAACATTTATACACTGGAACTATTGAATCTGTAAATTGTTAGACTTTTAATTAATTATAAGAAATGTTGTTTTTTATGCTTATACAATTAACATCATCTTAACATAATAAAACTTATACAGTTAATTAACATCATCCTTTTGTTGATTAATAAAAGCAAGTAAAAAAACTTAACATCATCCTTTTGTTAGACTTTTAAGTAATTATAAGAAAACTAAATTCTTTTCGTGATCAAAGAAATAAGAAATAAGAAAGAAATCAAAAGAAAAAAATAAGAAAGAAACATTTCGGGTCGTTTTTGGTGAAATTTTTTTTAGTCGTTGTCCTCTTGTAAGAAATCAAAAGAAATAAATAAGAAGATGGAAAACTTACCTGTTTTTTGTTTTCGAACGGAGCAGAGTTTTTTTGTTTACGAGCGGCGGTGTTTTCTTGGGTTTCAATAAGGTTTTCTTAGGTTCTAGGTGTTTCTTGGGTTTCGGCAAGAGAACGGGTATGTTTTTTTATTGAAGCATTTAGTTTTTAAGAAGAATCTGATCGGGGCACTCTTTGCCTTTATTTTTTTGATCGGGCACTTTTTTTAATATATAACTCTTTACACAACTAAAATACATGCGAAAAACAAAAAATAAAATAAAAATAAAAATATAAAACAGTAAAATAGTAAAACGATTTAATTTAAAACAAAATGCATTATGCGAGAATTTCACGTGCACGCGTGCCTCGCGCCCGTTGACCACCTTAAAAAATGCATTTTCCCACGCATACCCCTAATGCGTTGCTTTTCTAAAAAGCATCACGCATATGCGCGCCTTTTAGAACACTGCCTTCAACTAGCACTCTAAGTCATCTTTATCTCCCCGAAGTAATTATAATTTGATATTTCTTGCCCGTGGACGTAGGCATGCCGACCTACTAAACCACATATATTTGTGTCAATTTTTGTTAATGTTATTTGGGGTCAAATTAGTATTTAGCATTATTGTAGGGTTGGTATCCCATGCCACTCGCCGTCGTTGATGGGAAACTTGCTTAAATCCAGACCATTAGATAATAATAGTCCTCATTTGATATGAATGCTTACCAGTCTTATCGTTACCATATTGGGAACTATATTCGATCATAGGTTCAAATTGTAAGGAGGGAATAAACTCTCGGTAATGTAAGGTTTCGAGGATGCATGCCACTTAGGTTTGGATTTAGATGTTAACACAACGCTCCCTCTACGAATCACCCTGTTAATAATCCCATGTCATATTTAGTCAACCTCTATTATATCCCGCCCCACTAAATTAATTAAATTATATTTTAATGATAATTAAGGAGGAGTTAATTATAAATATGGAGGAATTATGGGTGTAAAGTTGGAGAAAAATGAAAAGAAAAAGAAATATGGTAGTTCAAACGACAAGGGAGGTCATTCGAATCCCTCGATATAATATAAATGAGTGCACTATCCTCCCTCGGGAAGAGGCACCTCCACAAAGAACATCTCCTGTCTCGGGATAAAAAACACAATAGTCCTCTCATAGCAATCTACTATCGCTTTGTAGCCTGCTAACCAATACATACCTAGAATCACGTCGTACCCCTCCATATCTAACACTAAAAGGTCTACAGCTAGACTCAGTCTCCCAATTATAATATAAATTCCTCTACAAATCGAATGTGTTAACGAACCACTTCCCATCGGTGACTCAACACACATAAGGAGACTATCGACTGTCTCTAATAACCAAACGGCTCGTGCAAATCTAGTTTTAATAAATGAATGAGATGCCCCAATATTAAACATAATCCTACCCTCAAGCCCGTGAATAGGAAACGTACGCTCTACAGTCAACGATGCTGGAGGCATGAATATATCTCGGACGTTGTATACACGTCCATAATGCATCTGGCCCTGCTCCTGCTATGGGCCCGGTGCTGGTACTGGAGCTAGAACTAAAGGAGCCTGCTGCCCCTATTGGGCACCCTGCCGCTGAGGCCTATCTCGATGTGGACAAGCCCTACTCTTGTGATCCTTCTAGCCACATGTGAATCACTGACCCTGGAACTATCTCTGCCCCTGGCCCTAACGTTGGCCCTGATGGCTTTGTCCTTATGGCCTCCCCTTAGTTCCTTTGACTCTGACGGCCCTAAGGAACTTGCTACTGCTGGGGACCTTGTTGGCCCTATCTGTCTGATCTTTGCCCATCATATCTAAATATCTTAGTAGAGTTACCCTTTCGAGAGTTTCGCCCCTACTAACTCACTACCCGTTGCTGGTGGGGTGGTGCCCCACTACCACTACTCCCCCCGTATTGGCCTGATGGCTAGTTTTTACTCATATTTTGATTTCCTTTGCATAGAAGTGATAATCCTAATAGTGTACAAGTGCGGCATTGACAACGTCAGTGTAAGTCAACAACGCAGGATTACCGATCAAATGTTGCCTGATCCTCCAGGCCAACCCATCCATGAACTTAGCCTTCTTCCTCTCCTCGTTGCTCATCTCGTCTGGCACAAAGTTAGCGAGACGGGTGAACTCCTCCTCGTAATCAACTATTAAGCGATCACCCTGACATACCTCCCCAAACCTCCTCCTCATCTCTGACTCAACTGCAGGCGAAAAGTACTTACGATCAAACCACATCAAGAACTCTAAAATAGTCATCGAGAGTCTCTCATCAGCGGTGTTCACTGACTTTCACCACTGAAGGGCTGCCCCTGCTAATATGAAGGTGGCCAACATCCCCCTCTGTACCTCAATGCAATCTAACATGCGCAGATGGCGCTGAGTGTTCTATTTCCACTGGCATGCAGTCACTATATCTATCCCGTCCTGAAACTCAAGCGGGTGGCCCTTCTGGAAGGTATCCTTGATGTTATGCCAAGTGGGTTGTCCTTGCTGGGCCTGAATAGCTGGTGTTGTGGGCTGTTATGCCTGAGGCCGAGGGAAGTGGGTTGCCATGGCCCTCATAGCTGTCTCAACGGCCTGTGCCACTATTACTATCACCTGAGTAGTAGAAATCATCTCAGGTGGTGGTGGTGTCGACATCTGCTGCTCTAGGGGGTCCTCAATAACCTCATATCTAGTTAATGCCCTCTCGTCTCGCTCTCTCTCTGGTGGCGCACTGAAATAAAATTCAAATTATATTAGTACATAGTTTATACAAAAATCTAACAGCAGAAGAACGATATCTTAAGCACGCAAAGATGAAACAACAGTCCTAACAATAGGGCTCTAATCAAAATAACGATACACTGAAATCGTCGTAAGCTGTACAGAGCCTATGGACACTAGAACCTGATGCTATGATACCATCTGTGACATCCCGTCTAATTTAACATGGGTTGATCAGATTTTTATTAAATCAAAACAGGTTTCTCATATGGTTCATTCTTAACATCACTGTCGAAAACTTTTTCATTACTAACCACCTAAGTGAAATTAGATTGGTGCCAAATTTTATCTTTCTTTAAAAACAAATAAAGGAACAATGCAAAAAACTAAATTAACCAAACAGAATATATAAATGAATAAAGGTTTTTCGAATAAACCATCGACCAAAATCCAAAACCAAATAGTTCATAATAATAAAAGAACTAAATAACTGAAAATTGTTAACGGACAACATGTCCATACATGGAATATAAAATGAGATCCTACACTAGATCTGAATGGAGGAATCTTCTAATCAAATAAAATCCTATCAGCATCCACGGTGCTACAGCTCCAAGTACTTGGAATGAAGTCACGCTTGGTGTCCCTGTGGCTGGACACCTAAAAGATTTTTAAAAATATATTATAGCAAGTGTTAGTACACAAAACGTTTTAAAAATATTTAGCAAGCGTTTATTACATTAAAATTCGATTATCGATTACACATGAATCTCTCTTGAGTTTTCCTCACCTCTCATCTATAGTGCACGCCTAACGTGCTATACTCAACCCACCTAGCTATGTTAACCAAGCTAACTAGACTAAGTATTAAACCGAACTTATCTACACGTCTAAGTTCCCGTACCGCCCATACAGTACATTAATTTATTAACATCTCTCATGTATTAATTATCAACATAAGTAACATTGCTCACATGTTATCTTTTAAATCACTATATTAAGTTTCTCCACTTAATTTATAATTTCGATACACCCAATTTTAAATAGCATTCATATGTTATTAGTTGATTCATATAATTAAGTTTCTCGGCTTAATTCATTCGTTTAAATATACACTATCTAACTGTCTATTGTCTCACATAAGTAGATAAAATGCATGGTATATGTTTCCCACACAATATATACAGATAAATATATATTTCACTATAATATCCTCGTATCACACATTAAGGATTCATTGGTTCGGATGTTCCTTCGACCCTAATTTATCATGCCATTCACATTGGTCCGGATAGCCCTCGACCCAACGTAAATGTTATATATATATATATATATATATATATTGGTCAGGATGTTCCATCGACCCCAATATTATTTATGTTCGATATTGGTCCGGATAACCGTCGATCCCAAATCGAACTTTCATGTATTTGTCCGGATATTCCCTCGACCCCAATACATTTAATATACTTTAGGTATGCACATCGCCTAAGTATTCATATGATAGGTATTCACACAACCTAGGTATTCACACTTGTACGTAATATATTTCTCTCGTATACTCGTCGTACTAAATTTCTTTACGAATTATCCCACTTATCATATTCATGAGTATTCAGACAACTCTAAGGGTCCTAGTCACCCCTTTATAAATTTCAGTAGTTAAGCCTAACACACCCTACTGGTCTACTTCATCAATTAAATTTCCAAACTCCCCGTAAGTTATTATCTTTCTCTCGGATAATTTACAACACAAAATAAATCCCATTTCATTCTCAGCTTAATCCTCTCAACAAGACCAAACCATACCCCCATCATGAGCCTACTGTAATATTTTAAATCTCTCAATATTACCTTCCCAAAGTCCTCAAAAATCTACAACAACGATTTAGGGATTTAAGGGAAAAGGGGCAAATTTTAAATTTTATGGGTAACCGAACACGAATCGATTCCCCATTGGCCGAATCGATTCGCCTTACACGAATCGATTCGCCATAGGCAGAATCGATTCGAAATGGTTCAGATTTGGCTACTCCGTCTTCTTCATGCGTTTTCACCATTAATATACCTCTAAACCTTATGAAAATTCACCAAACTTTAAACTACTCATTCCTAACCATTTCTACATGTATTATGATCAATTCCATTGTGATTTTTATACGAAATCATCACAATAACTAATCAAGAACAAATTAAATCATACAACCCTCAAAACCCTAAATTTCCATGTTCTTCCTCAATTTTTAGCATAAAAACCATGTTTAATTCGTATTGATAATTTCTCATCTACTAATTATTAATCCTCTGCATATATGAATCACACTACATGAAATCCCTATCCATAACATGCATAAAAAATGTTTACTTCGAACTAATGTGTATTATATCATCAATTCATGAAACCCTCCTAACATGGGTATTATAACTTCAAAATAATTAGAATAAACAACTTGCCTCTAGGTTTGTAGGGTTTGAATTCGTGGTGTTGCTGATGGATTGATGGTTCTCTCTTCGAATTCGAATTCTGTAGATGATTAGGATGCAAAATTTGGGTCCAATTCTTCAAGAACACATCTTAAGCCTTGAAAATTATTTTCTCTCTTTTCTCTAATGACTTCCTATGGGTTTAACTATTTCTAACCCTAGCCTCAAGTCTTAAACATCAAATATAACACTTAGAATTTCGTTGTTCGTTACCCCCTATTTCCTAAATGACCAAAACGTCCTCAATAAGTGTCGGTTTGGTCTAAAACTAACCCGGGACCCAAATAATACCATCGGTTATACTTTTTCGACTATTTCAACCCATTCGGAATGATTCGTGACCTATAAATTATCATCCAAGTCACTTAAAAATATTTTTCTTATCTTGAACTCAAGTTAATCTACCCGCGACTCCCGGTTGAGATAAAATGAAATATGCACATATCACTCACTATGTCGTATTACAATAATCAATAATTACTTACTATTCACACTTAGTATATTTCATACTATAATATTAATCAATATCTATCTCTCTGTTAATATTTAATAATCACATTTCTCATTTAATCACTTTGAATTACTTCACGCGCGTAATTTAAATACAATATATTTTTCCCAATTAATTCCTCAAATTAAATAAATTATAAATACACAGAAATACGGGGCGTTACAATGACCCACTAAGCTAACACATATTCAACCCCTCGAATAATCAAAAAAATAATTAGTCAAAAGGAATTAAAAAATAACTAAATAATAAAAATCAAGTAAGAGATAAAAAAAAATTCTCTTGGTCACAAAACATCTCAAGTTTTTAGAATTTGAATCCAAAAGCATTTGCATCCCATTGAACACATGAAAACATTGTTCTCTATATGGACACCTCAATTTGTAATCAAGATTATGAGACACATCGTCCTATTCCAAATAAACCCCGAGCACAGACCTAAGAAGAAACCCAGAGAAAAATCAACTTTCGAAACCTACACTAAAGTTTTGAGTGTCAAAAACATAAGAAAACAAAGTATGCAAGGCTAAAGTAAAAAAAACCAAAATCCTAAAAAATCATTTAATCCATTAAAACCACAAAAAATTAGCCCCTTTGGCGCCTTTAGCCCATCAGCCAAAGCTTCCAACAACCAATTCTTTTTCGAATCTTTTCTTAGTCATTGATAAAAATCAATGGTCCCAGACCTTTAGCCAAAATGACAAATCCCTATTCAATGCCCAAATTAATATAAGTGCCCACTAAACCCAACGTTGTTTCAATTTACTAACTTTCTTAATCCCAAGTTCCCGAGATACTTGAGTTTATTTATTTTTAGTCCGGAAGGGCTCGAACTTCAGAAAAATCACTTTTTCAAAAGTAAAAGCTCGTACTTTTGCGGTGTCGCCCCGGAAAGAGGTTTGTACTCCTGAAAAATTATCTCAAAATAGAAAATAGAGTCAAAATCCTATAGAAATTTTGCAAAAGTCAAAAGTTATAGACAAAACTCTACCCGACTACAAAGTATAAAAAAGCGGAGCTTTTGCCCCAAGCAAAAGGTCGTATTCTCCTTGAGGGTAAATAACCTCTGCCCAAATTTTGGGGCTATGCCCACATATATATTGTTATGAACTGAGCATTCTAAGTGCAACCTATCTAATCCTACCCCCGTTTAGGGGGGGCGGGTATGCAGCTTATAACGTTTATATTTACTTAAGCTTAGTTTTTAATCTAACACCTCCACTTGTGTCACGAATTGACATACTCGAATGCTAAAACACTATAAAAAAAATGACATGTTTCGATAATAAAAATATGAGAACATACTCTTCAAAATACATTCTCAGGAGAGTTCCATTGAGTAGCATTCAGTGCAAAACTTTGAAGGCAAAAGTCTAAAATTCGGAGTGAACAAAGTCCGTCTTTCCACGACACCTTGAATATGTATTTTCATTTCAATACTTTTTAAACAAACGCATTTGATCGACATATTATTTCAACATATAAATATGTCAATCCGACACAACGAAAATGCTCTATTAAGGACTAGGCTACATAAATACCGCACTGTTGTACCTTGTATACCCAGTATCCCGTTGCCTACACATATGTAATACCCCTTACTTTTGAGTAATTATTTTTATATTAAATTACCTTATGGGTTAATTATATAAAATAAAGGAAGTTGAAGTAAATATTACTTTAAGTGATTTAAGAGATAATATTAAAAGAGTTTTGCATATTTACCATTAATCGAATGTAAATAGTGTAACATTGTATTTTATTGCGTCATTGTGCTTTAAGCGATGGTTATGATTTATATTCCAATCGGGTTATTATTAAAGAGTTAATATGACATTGGAATAAAAAATAATGAACGATACCCCGAATGTCAGTTTAGAGGTCATGGTTAGTCCGGGAATAGCCGAGATAGTCAAAATAAGTGCCAGTTATGTTTTTGGGTTCCGGGGTACTTTTTACCAGTTATAACTTAATTAGGATGCTATGAGTCATTTTAAGTATGTAGTAACATTTAATGTTGGACTTAATGTATCTGGGTATTTACTCTTGCAAGAGCATTTATTTCTCATTTTGTGTCTCTAAACCTAAAAAGTTAGAGCGAATTTAGAGCTTGAAAGAAAGAAGAGAAAAAAAAGAGTTTGGTGATTTGGGCTTGGAATCGTTGCAACAAGAAGATAATCCGAGGCTACAATCTTAAGGCAAGTTTCTAACTTGCCTAAATGTATGTGATTAGGCACATATTCTTCATATTTATCCCCTTAATTTCGGTATTTTTATGATCCCGTGCAGTGTAAATAGCTTGGATTTGTCTCTTATTTATGCTACTAACTTTTTTTGGCAAGTATTTCGTGTTTTGTGTATTTTTCATGTGTTTTACAGGTATTTCATGCAAGTTAGTGCGAAAGAGAACGCAAAACAGTGAAGGAAACCAAGAAATGGAGAGTTGAAGGGCATTTTTGTAATTTTATAGCCTTAGTCCGGAGGTGGGGCCAACTATAAAGTTGAAGAGCTCTAAATTACAAGAACACTGGAAAAAACGGTACCTCAATACGAGCTACGGTGAAGAAGTTACGATGTTTTGAAGTTGCGCGATAATGAAGAGAAATGGACCGGTCCGGTCATGCGAAATCCTGGCATTTATTATGAAGATTAAGAGGTGCATAGCTAGTAAAAATTTGCGCAACAAGCAATTCTAGCTGTCAAATTTGTGCTACTTGGTTCTATAAAAGACCAAGCCCTACCTCATTTCAAGGGGAGTCAAATTCTAGAGAGTGGAATAGAATTTTAGAGAGAGAATTAGATTTTAGAGAGTCTTTTTGTAAGTTTGAAGAAGAAGAAATTTTCTGGATTCAAGTTCATCTCTTTTCCCTATTGCTGAATGCAAGTATCAATTTTTCATTCTCTTATTTATTCTCAATTCTATTTTCAATTCAATTATCACTTGTTTTGTAATTTTTGTTTTTACAATGTTTCTTAGATCCACAATTACATGCATTGTTATGAATTTATTTTCATTTAATAAAATCATGCCTAGCTAAGTTTTTAAAGGTTGGGATGCATGAATCCATCCCAATGTAAATTAATTATGTAGAAAATAGAATTTAAATTAAAAATTTGAAAGAGTCGTGCGAGACAATTCTACAACCATTGTAGATCTTTTAATTTCTCTTGCCCTAGGTACTTGGGATGTTTAAGAATATGATGTGCGTAAAATTATTTATCACCACTTTATATTTACCTTTGATTTCATATGGTGCGGGCTTGATCCTCATATATGTAATGCTTAGGATCTATAAAGACTGGATTCATTCAAATTTATAATTTACAATTCTAGGTTTCTATACGGTAAATTACTAGGGTTAAGGGGGATTGTATTCCAACCTACTTTCTCATTCATCTTAATTAATTTAAATTCTTTATTTACTTATTTTTTCCCTTTTCAACCATCATCATTTTTATCATTTTTTCTTTAGAAGTAATAAATCAATTAAATTCTATAAACCATTCCCTGTGGATTCGATACCCAGACTCGCCACTATACTCCTTAAGAAGTGTAGTTACAAGTTTAGTTTTTTTTTGTATTGAGATTGGAAGCCGATAACAACGACTAGCGTATTACACGGACGCTCGATTTTTCCACTCGATCAAAATGGCGCCGTTGCCGGAATTTGTTAATTGGTGATGGTTCATTTTTTAAAATTTGCACATGCCTTCCGTTTTTCAAACGAAATTCTTATTTTTTGGGAGGCATTCATCCTAATGAGGGTACACCATTAATCACTCAAAGTCAAATTGTATTTTGGGTGGACCCCCAAATTTTTCGACTTCTAGTGTATAACTTATTAGAAGTTCAAATCGTAGGTTGTACATAATTAGCTTTTTCTTTTTCCTTTTCTTTTTTTATAGTTTAGAGTAATTAGTTAAAGTTTTTGTTATTCTTTTTGTTATGCTTGGTTCTAACATGTTTTGTAGATTCAATGGACTCGCACTCATCGGGGATCGCTCTATTTCGGGTAATGTCTTTCTTTTCCTCTCTTTATGTTGTGTTCTTGATTCGCATTGAGGACAATGCAACATTTATGTTAGGGGGTGTGGGATATTCTTTCCGTTTAGTGTTTAGATTCATTGATTCGATCACATGTTCTTTCCAAGTGTGTGTTTTTTAGAAAATTTCACAAATTTCAAAAAAAGTTGAAAAAAGCAACAAAAAAAATTTGTTCAAAATAAATAAAAATTGGAATTAAAATTTTTCAAAAATATCACCTTTATTCTGTTTGAAGTCTCAAATTGTTAAATCTCAAATGCACTAAGCCAAAATTGACCAAAGATGGAAACTGAAAGAAAATTGACGACTTTACGAATAAGTGTGGAGATTAGTCCAACCCGGTGAGATTTCGAGCCTTTCAATTTTTTATGAGTTTTTAAATCAATCCGAGTTTATGATTAACTCAAAGTTCTTTTCAGAGTTTTAATAAGTCGTTGATGATCTCAATCCTTTGTTTTGATCGGTTATGGGAAATGTGTGAAATGTTATCTCGAAATTCATGCTAAATATATCTCTAAACTTAATTAATCTCGAGATGCATATGGTAATGTGATTAGCAATTTGGACAATGAAGTAGGCCCTCTTTTGTTTAACCCAAAAATATTAGGCATAAAAACGTTGTGAAAAATTATCCCTTTGCAACCCACTTTGAGCCTAATAAAATATTTTCCTTTCGTTTGATAACCCGAAAAACCCAAATAACCCGGAATTGCGAAAATGGAATATTCATTAACTCCGAAAAGTGCAACAAAAAGGGGCAAGAAAAAAAAAGAAAAAAAGAAAAAGAAAAAAGAAAGAGAAAAATGAGCAAATGCCCGAAAAAGCACTAATGGACATCATAAGGACATTTTCCAACATTCCGTCCATTCCCAATTTTACCCTTTACACTTTTTAACCCGAAAAGTCCTAATCGAGTCCGAATGGCGAAATTAATTACTGCATGGAGAGTTAAAACACAAAAAGATAATAAAAGAGATTACATGGCGTGATTAAGAGATGATGTTTCCCATTTTCAAATAATTGTATTCCGATGATGAGATCTTTTCACCATATATTTCCTTCTTTTCAATTTTGTATGCGTGAATTTGTGTCCATTATATTTACTCCTCATATCATTCATACCGAGAGAAAATATCTACAATCCGAGTGATTCGTTTTTGAGTGCATTCGTAAGAATTTGAATCAAAACGAATTTTTGAAAAGTAACGTAATGCTCAATCGGTGGAAATTTGAGGTTGAATTTTTGGCTTTGCACACACACACTACGATTTGAGACACTTGAATATGAAGTTATGGTGAGTATTTTTCAAAAAGTTTAAATTGTACAATTTTTAAATATTTTGATATTTATTTGAGTCAATAAAGAATTTTGTGGGTGTATTCACTACAAACCCTCACGAGACAAAACTCGTCCTACTAGGGTAACCTAGGGGTTTAAAGGCTTGTTGCATACGCTAAATGCAATCGCTTGCCCGCGAAAAAGGAATTCTATCCCAATAAAAGAATTTTCAAGAGTTGAACTTTAAACTAATTTCTTTTACATTGCTCGGGACGCGCAAAGTTCTAAGTTAGGGGGTGTGATTAGGCACATATTCTTCATATTTATCCCCTTAATTTCGGTATTTTTATGATCCCGTGCAGTGTAAATAGCTTGGATTTGTCTCTTATTTATGATACTAACCTTTTTTGGCAAGTATTTCGTGTTTTGAGTATTTCTCATGTGTTTTACAGGTATTTCATGCAAGTTAGTGCGAAAGAGAACGCAAAACAGTGAAAGAAACCAAGAAATGGAGAGTTGAAGGGCATTTTAATATTTTTACAGCCTTCGTCAGGAGGTGGGGCCAACTATAAAGTTGAAGAGCTCTAAATTACAAGAACACTGGAAAAAACGGCACCTCAATCCGAGCTACGGTGAAGAAGTTACGATGTTTTGAAGTTGCGCGATAATGAAGAGAAATGGACCGGTCCGGTCATGCGAAATCCTGGCATATATTATGAAGATTAAGAGGTGCATAGCTAGTAAAAACTTGCGCAACAAGCAATTATAGCTGTCAAATTTGTGCTACTTGGTGCTATAAAAGACCAAGCCCTACCTCATTTCAAGGGGAGTCAAATTCTAGAGAGTAGAATAGAATTTTAGAGAGAGAATTAGATTTTAGAGAGTCTTTTTGTAAGTTTGAAGAAGAGGAATTTTTCTGGATTCAAGTTCATCACTTTTCCCTATTGCTGAATACAAGTATCAATTTTTTATTCTCTTATTTATTCTCAATTCTATTTTCAATTCAATTATCACTTGTTTTATAATTTTTGTTTTTACAATGTTTCTTAGATCCACAATTACATGCATTGTTATGAATTTATTTTCATTTAATAAAATCATGCCTAGCTAAGTTTTTAAAGGTTGGGATGTATGAACCCATCCCAATGTAAATTAATTATGTAGAAAATAGAATTTAAATTAAAAATTTGAAAGAGTCGCGCGAGACAATTTTACGACCATTGTAGATATTTTAATCTCTCTTGCCCCAGGTACTTGGGATGTTTAAGAATATGATGTGCGTAAAATTATTTATCACCGCTTTATATTTACCTTTGATTTCATATGGTGCGAGCTTGATCCTCATATATGTAATGCTTAGGATCTATAAAGACTGGATTCATTCAAATTTATAATTTACAATTCTAGGTTTCTATACGGTAAATTACTAGGGTTAAGGGGGATTGTATTCCAACCTACTTTCTCATTCATCTTAATTAATTTAACTTCTTTATTTACTTATTTTTTCCCTTTTCAACCATCATCATTTTTTTTCATTTTTTCTTTAGAAGTAATAAACAATTAAATTCTATAAACCATTCCCTGTGGATTCGATACCCAGACTCGCCACTATACTCCTTAAGAAGTGTAGTTACAAGTTTAGGGTTTTTTTTGCATTGAGATTGAAAGCCGATAACAACGACTAGCGTATTACACGGACGCTCGGTTTTTCCACTCGATCAGTATGATTGAGTGTGAATAATTTGTATATATAGCTAGTGTTCTTGAGTCAGAACCATTTATGAATTTCGAAGATTTTGTTGTTTAAATCCTAGTTTGTATGATCTAAACTTATTTTAAATGGTATGTTCTAGTGGGTTAACTTGGTTAAGTGATTTAGAGAAGTTATGGTTGATGATAGTTGGTGTAGTTGGAAGAAAAGAGATTTGGGGATTTAGGGTTTCTACACACCCGTAGCCAAAACTGAGCCTCTCAACCCAGGGGAATCGATTAGCCCTCCTCAGCGAATTGATTCGCTAAAATGGTGGCTGTCTGAGGAACCGAATCGATTTGGGTTAAGGACGAATCGATTCAGGCTTAGATAAAAGGTTGGTTTTCTCAACCGAATTGATTATCTTTTTTAGCGAATCGATTCGCTTTTACTGTCATTTTATAAGAATTTTCAAACTTAGTTTTTAATCATTTTCTTGGAGGTTTGAGGCTTAGGAACCTTCTAATATGATGTAATAAAGAGTATTAGGGTCTTACATGAGGGGGATTAATACCCTAGGTTAATAAGGGGGTATTCGGGCTTATTTCAATGACTATTTAGTAGAACTTAATGTCTCATTTCATCTAGTAAACGAGTCTATGACTAGGGCAGAGTTGGGTATTATTGTTTCGGACTTTCGGGGGCTAGTATGAGGGTAATTATACTTTGTAGCCTATATCATTAATCACACATGGTTTCGAAAATAAGGAATGTACATTTTAATTGGTATTTCTTGTGATTATGGCATGTATATACATACCTCTCTAAATGCTATCATAAGGGAAGTCACGCGAATGAGGTAAATCCACTGGCTAATGATGCAGGGAAAATATAGTCCTCGGGCCATAGGATCGGTGATTACATTGTATGATTGTTTTATTCGAAGTGAGGTAATTTCGGGTATGGTTATGACTCACTGTTGAAGGTATATGGACGCTTCCCATGCGTTGCGATCTAGGGTACCCAACTGGTCTTGATTGTAGGCCCTAGAAGATGATAGCATTTAGGGGAGCATCCAGTGGGGTGACCCCAGGAAGGATGGTCTTAAAACCGTTATATATTATGATTGTAGTTGTTATCACGGATGTGGCATTTCATATGAATGAGTTAATGAATCTATAAGCCAACTTTAGGGTATATGATCTCCAATGATAAATTGACTTGTGAAGATATATTTTATAAATTGAAAAATTAAGCATGTTAAATAGAATTATGATATTCCTCTTAATTAGATGGGTAGTTTAGCTTATAATGGAATGGTATGACGCTAGGATATGTACTTAGATAAGAGGTGAGGATGATTCTTATAATGAAGGGAGAACTTAACATATTTATGATGTTAGTATTCATAACTGTTATGCATTTTATTCACATGTATATCATATCAAACCTGGCCCTAACCCGTTTATATTTTACCTTTTTGTGTGGTTCTTAATTATGCTTAGGTTCTCCGCCGCAAGGGCGCCCGCTTTGATCTTTCCTTCCCAGTGTTAAGGAGCTATAGCATTCTGCGAATGTTGTAGGATTTTTTTGGTAGACGCATCAATATTTTGGACAGTCTAGTTATGATCTCTCTGTATATTCGGGCGTGTTGCCCCAGTTATTATTCATGTATATTGTAATACTTGGTGTAACCTTTTGTATTAGTCTGTTAATCGACAGCTTATTCGGTTATGTTTTGTAGTATTATTATTAAACTATTACATGTCATTATTTATATCCACCTTCGATTATAAATTGGATTGTCGAAATAGATTTTATCAAACTTGCAAAATTATACGACATCCGTTTTCAAAAATATTTGGTGGTTATCTCGGACTATTATTATGCGACAATGATGCTAAGAATGGACCAATTAGATTCCTATTTTATTCGAGTAGCGGGATGGCCACCTCTTATTTTAATAAGCGGGGTGTCACATATGGTATCATTGCATGAGGTTCTAGAGTTCTTATAATCTATGCGGACTTATCATATTCTACCGTAGCGTTCTTTGATATATAGCCCTAGTTTTAGGACTATTTTGCTTATGTGCATTTGCGATCTTCTGCAAGGATAAATTGTTTTAACTGTATATTAATACAGTTACTTTTATCTTAGATGCCGCCTAGATGAGGTCGTCAGGCAAGGGTAAATTGAGTTGAAGAGGACATAGATCCCCCACCACCGCAGGGAACGATGAACGCGACGGAAGTGGCTAATATTATTGCCTAGGCAGTCAACGCTACAATGAACACTATGGCATAACAGCTTCCACAAGCCTAACAACCAACTGCATCGGTGGTTCAAGCCCATACTGGATCCTCCGCGTGGGAAAGAGTTAGAGAATCCTTCCTGAAAGGCCACCTTCCAGAATTTCAGGGTGGCACTGATGTGATTGTGGAAAATTAATGGAGGAAAGATATTCAACGCCATCTTCGAATGGTGGAATGTAGCGGGGAGAGGAAACATATACTCACCACTTTTAAAATCGTAGGAGCAGCCCTACAATGGTGGTAGTCAGTGACAACTCCGGAACAAAGGGATATCATGACTATCTCAGAATTCTGGGTTCTGTTAGATCGAAAGTATTTTCCTCCAGCAATCCAGAAGAATATGAGGAGGAAGCTTCAGGATGTTGTCCAAGGGGAGCGATCAGTGGCGGAATATGAGGAAGAATTTACTCGTTTGAAAAACTTTGTGCCGAATGAGGTAAATCCATAAGAAAGGAGGATTTCAAAGTTTGTTGGGGGTTTGAATTAGAGGATAAGGCAACACCTATTGGGGAACCCTGCCCTACAAACATTTGGCGACGTGATGAATGAAGCTTTACTCCACTATCAGGATCACCGCCTTCATTTGAAGGGGAGTAAGAAGATTGGAGATTCTGGTCAAGCTAGTAAACAATGTGGAAATGGTATCGGTGGAGCACTACCACAACCACAACAGTCTGGGAATAAGCAAAAAGAGAGGGGCCTCCAGCAAGGGGACTCGGCTAAGAAACAATGCTTTGGGGGATTTAACTTTGGTGGAGGTAGTTTTAGGAACGGTCAGGGTGCTCATTAGCAACAGCAGTTAGGCCAATAGGGCCAAGCGGGCAGCGGGAATAATAGAGGTCGAGGCCATCCGGGCCAAGGTACGGGGTAGTTTCAGAACAATAATCGGGGCCGACATCTGGAGAACTTTACGGGTCGATGTTTCTAGTGCAATGAACAGGGTCACATAAGGAGAGCTTTTCCACAATTAAACGGGTGACAATTTCCTAGAGGACCTCAAAATCCACAGGTACATCCATAACCTCCAGCACCTATTACAACCATCCCTCTACAACAGGGACAACTTCAGTATGGGCGTGTATAATATTCAGGATGCTTTGTTTCCTCCTATATCACCGGCTATTGAGGGTAAGTTTCCCATTCATGGGTATATGGGTCGAGTGTTATTTGACACAGGTGCAACGCACTCATTTATCGCTACGCACTTTGCTCATTCGACGGGATTGTTTAAGTCTGCCTAAAGTACTTTTACTAGTGTGGAGTCTTCCACGGGTGATGCTTCACTTATACTTTTTATTTGTAAAGGGGTAGGAATAATCCCTAGTAGATTGCGCTTTGAGGTCGATTTGCTCGTCCTAGACATGGTCGGGTATGATGTTATTTTGAGCATGGACTGGTTAGTAAAATATCGAGCCATGGTAAACTGTTATGGGAGGAGTATAGTCTTCGCCATTCCGGGGCAAGAAATATTTTTAGTAGCTATGCCTTTTTCGGAGGGTGGTTCGAGCACGCACTTGTATTGTATTGTATTGAGGAGGAGACTTTACGAGAAGTAATTATTTCCCTAGACTCAATTCCTATTGTTAGAGAATTTGAAGATGTATTTCAGGAAATCTCGGGCTTACCCCAAGTTATGAGATTGAGTTCGTAATTGATTTAGCACCGGGAAATCGGTCGATTGTGCAAACTCTATACCGTATGGCTCCTTTGGAAATAAGGGAGTTAAGGGATCAAATTCAGAAACTGTTGGGATAAGGGTTCATTCGACGTAGCACGTCACCATGGGTTGCTCCTGTGTTATTTATGAGGAGGAGAGATGGTTCCTTTCGATTGTGCATCGATTATCGTGAATTGAATAAGCTAACCATCAGGAATAAATACCTTTTACCTCAAATCGACGATTTGTTTGATCAATAAAGAGGAGCGTCATACTTCTCTTAAATATATTTGAGGACCGGGTACCATCAACTACAAATTCGAGAGCAGGACGTTTCAAAAACTGCGTTCCTAACTAGGTATGGATCTTTTGAATTTTTGGTTATGGCTTTTGGGCTAACCAATGCTCCTGCCGTATTTATGGACCTTATGAATCGAGTGTTTTGGGACTTCCTAGACCAGTTTATTATAGTGTTTATTAACGACATTCTAGTCTATTCTAGGATTGAAGCTGAACATGCTGAACATCCACGATTGGTCCTGCAGACACTACGGAATCATCAACTTTTTGCCAAGTTCGAGAAATGTGGTTTCTGGTTATAGAAAGTGCCATTTTGGGGGCATATCGTAACGACTGAGGGTATTTTCGTAGACCCAAATAAGGTGTCAGCAGTGAGGGAATGGGATCAACTCAATACACCAACTGAGATCCGTAGTTTTCTGGGTTTAGCGAGTTATTATTGCTGGCCCTTTGACAAATTTGACCCTGAAAGGAGTGCAATTTATTTGGGATGATTCCCGTCAGCTAGATTTTAATGAGCTGACAGATAAGTTGACTTCTTCTCCTGTACTTGCATTGCCAAAATCGGGAGTAGACTATTTGGTCTTTACGGACGCGTACCTACAAGGATTGGGGGGGTGTTACAATAAAAACATAGGGCCATTGCATATGCGTCTCGTAAGCTTAAACCCCACAGAAGAATTATTTCCCGCATGATTTAGAGCTTGGTGCGGTAGTGTTTGCCTTAAAGATATGGAGGCATTACCTCATGGGTGAGAAATTTAGTCTTTTTACGGACCTCAAATTATTACAGTATTTGCTCTCACGGAAAGATCCAAACATGCAAAAAACGTCAGTGGTTAGAATTCGTAAAGGACTATCAATTCGATATTCACTACCACCCAGGCAAAGAAACTGTAGTAGCTGATTCACTGAGTCGAAGACCCGTGGGGCAACTAGTGGAAGTGTGGAAAGCCAAATGGAAAGAACTTGGCCAGGATGATGCTTTAGCGAGAGCATGCATGTCGGTGTTGGTTGTTATGCCTACCATAGTGATGCAAATAGTAAAAGCGTACGGAGTGGATACAGATTGTCAAGATCGGGTACGTCAATTGTTGATCGAGGGAGCAGAGTCCTACTCTATTAGTTCGGAGGGTGGGTTACATTTCCAAGGAAGGCTTATAGTCCCGGACGAAGGAGACTTGGGACGTGCTGTCATGATGGAATCCCATGGTTCAAGATTTACAGTACACCCAGGGGGATATAAAATGTACCAAGATATGCGTCATCAGTATTGGTGTCCAGGAATGAAAAGGGACATCTCTAAATTTGTCTCCCAGTGCGCCACTTGTCAATTGGTGAAGGTGGACCACCAGCGACCGATCGGATTGTTACAATCATTAGAAATACCGGTGTGGAAATGGGAGAGTATCTCAATCGATTTTATCACTGGATTGCCGATGTCGCAAAGAGGTCATGATTCTATTTCGGTTATCGTTGATCGTTTGACCAAATCGGCACACTTCCAACCTATACGATGTGACACCCCGACTAATTAAATACCGGGTAGCTACTCCTTTATTAGATTAATTCAAAATGCTAAGTTGGTCCAGTTAATAGCATCACTGTCGAAAACATGTTTATTATTACTAACCACCTAGTATTTAAAAAGTAAGTTGCCAAAATTTTACTTAAAGTCCGATTAACATGCAACAAGTGTAACGAAGAATAATAACACAATTCACCATAACGAAGTAAATAGAATAACCATCACATAATGTAAATAAATTCTGGAGGAAAACTCCTCACTACAAATCCCACAACTGAAATAAGTAATTAAATACTGAATCAATACATGCCAAAGTCTGAAAACTGTAATGGAAAAGTAACTCTAATGGATCTGGGCAACATGCCCTAAAACTGAAGAATGCTGAATACGGAATCCAACTGATAGAAGCGTCTAAAAGCAAATCCCTGTAGCTTCCACAAACAGCTACAGCTCGTCACCTGAATGAGTATCCTATGCATGGTGTCCTTGTGGCTGGGCACCTAAAATGGTTTTACAAAAAGTAGATTTGAAAGCAAACGGGTCAGAGCCCGAATGTGGAGATATTTTAAAAACCTGCAAGTGCTTTAAAAACATTTAAACATTAAATGCAAAGTACATGTTAGGACGTGCACTCATATGAAATTCTCACCTCTCGTCTAACTGTGCACTCCTAACGTAAGTACCAATCTAAAATGACACAACCACTAGCTAAGTGACATTATATCTAGCTAGACTGCCATAGGCTCTACCCTTATTACTCGGTTCCCCTTAACATTATAACGATCGCAATTAAATAGGGGCTTAACGTAAATTCAGGTTCTCATATAAAAGTAATACAACTCATTATAGATTAGCCCTCTATGTTATTCCATAGTTGCACACAATACCATATGAAAATTCCCAGTTTATTAAGCGTATATTTCCCACAACATAAATATACAGTATAAGCACCCCGAGGCTAAGCTACGGTGCACACATACTCTGCTATCCATCCCGGTACATCACGTACATAAGGATCACATATTCCGAATCTCTCAGGAATAGTTCAGATAACACAAATCACAAATAATGGAGGCGAACACAGTCACATCACATGGGTCACGCACATACCTGCGCTCCCACGATCAGCAGACTTATTAACATCCCAATAAGTCCTTCTCTGACCTATGTTCATCGAGGTAACCAGTCTAAATCCGGGCAACACAAGGATTAGAGGGTCTTAAGCGAACGCAAACCTCCCGTGATAGCAAGTATGGTAGGTATGTTATACACACAATTCATATACCAATACTAAGTAAACATACATCTTAGTAATCCCGTAGTTTAATTGTAGTACTATCCTCATTCTAGTACCAATATATAATTTCCACACTTTATACGATTCCGGTTTATAATCATACGCGCCATAATTTATTCTCACGTCGTAGTAGACACTCACGTCTCAACCCAAACAGTCCATTGATTTAAATCACTCGAATATAATTTACTCCTCATAATAACCCAAAAGTCCCAAATCTATCAATACATTATCAAAGGAATGTTATCTCTATCCTCGAACAAGTTTACGGGACTCCCAAAATCAAAACAGGCCAAAAAGGCCTAAACTGCCAGCTCGTTAGAAGTCTCGTTCGAACGAGGCTGTTCGAACGAGATTCCAGTTAGTTCGAACGAACTGTACCTTCTAACGAGATCTCGTTCGAACGAAGTATCGAACTAAATTCCCTTTCGTTAGAAGCGACTGGTCAACTCGTTAGAAGCTCGTTCGAACAAGCTCGTTAAAACGACCTGGGAAGGTCTTCTAACGAGGGACCAGTTTCGGCCCAGATTTTTCCCAATCTCGTTTTTCACCATTTCTACTCCTCAAATCTCCTCTAAAATTAGTCCCAACGATTGTTTTAAGATCTCTAATCAATCCTAAATATACTATAGTCACATCCTAACACGTTTTAAAGGATTAATTCATCCTAACATCAATCAATTTACAAATCTCTACACTTTTCCCCCAATTTTTCAAGAACATGAACCCTAAACTTTTAAGTCCTCAATTAGTCCATTCTAAATCCGTTTTTCTTACATCCAACATATATAAATACCAGAATAATCATCTCTATATGATTCTACATGCAATTTGTCCTCAATTTTCAAGTTCTAAGTCCAAACAACATGGGTTTTCATTTATTTTCCAAGAACAATTGTAAATCTTCAAATTATCTAACATGGAGGAAACATTCTCTGAATTAAAAGAAATTAAATCACTTGCCTCGATTGTCTCTGAATTTGGTGTTGATTTTGTAAAGATTTTCTGCAGAATTTCCTCTCTCTCTCTCTTTCTCCAAGCTTCTTCTCCAATGGCTATGGTGGCTAGGGTTTGTTTTGGGGAAACTTAGAAAACCTAATCTAACAACCCCCGTAGCTTGTTGGGTTAATATGGGTTGGTTAGTGGCTTAGTGGGTCAATTCCCAATCAGATTTACTTCTCTAATTTTCGTCATTTTTAATTCCTAAAAATACGAAATTACTAAAATACCCTTTATATTGCCGGTATGGCCTAAAAATACCCCGGGACCCAAACTAAACCCCCGGCTAGTGTTTTCTGACTATCTCGACCCTTCTGGACGCGTTGGCGCACTCAAAACGACCATACGGTTAATATAATTTAAATTCACTTTTATAATTAAAATTATTATATCTTGACGCGACTGTCACACGCGTTCCAATAAAATGACCAGATTGTCGTATATCAATCTCACGACAAATTTCATAGTTCAACATTCAATATAACATCATATATACTCAATATAGTCAAATACCAACTCACATCTCGCTAGTATTTTATCCGGATTAATTCTCAATTAATTCTCATTTAATAATTAACCCCAAAAATAAATATAGCCAAAAATACGGGGTATTACATACTTCCCCCCTAATAATTGAATTTCGTCCCGAAATTCGAAACTAGAAAGTACCTGCTAAAAACAACTCTGGATAACGTTCGCGCATCTCATCTTCGCGCTCCCATGTGGACTCCTCGACATTGTGATGTCTCCACTGAACACGCACTAACGGAACTATCTTTGACCGCAGCTTCCTCTCACTTCGGTCCAAAATAGCAATCGGCCCCTCTTCGTAGGAGCTATTCGGCTGGAGATCGATGTCCTCCACAGCAAAGTGAGAATGAGCCAAATTATCTCTAAGGTGTTTCCTTAGCGAGGAAATATGGAACACATCGTGAATTCGATGCAAATGCTCCGGTAATCCAAGTTTATACGCAACCGGTCTGATCCGCTCAATAATAGTAAACGGCCCCACATACCTCGGTGCCAATTTCCCTTTCTTCCCGAAATGCATAATCCCCTTCATAGGAGATACTCTGAGCAAAACCTGGTCCCCCACTTGGAACTCCCTGAAAAATCTCTTCGCATCAGCATAACTCTTCTGCCTGTCTTGAGCTACCCGAATGCGACTCCGAATCAACTCAATCCTTGCTGAAGTATCCTGAATCACTTCCGGCCCAAGTAGTTTGTTGTCCCCCACCTCTAACCAACATGCTGGGGAACGACAAGGCCTACCGTACAATGCTTCAAACGGAGCCATGTCAATAGTGAACTGATAGGAGTTGTTGTAAGCAAACTCTACCAGTGGAAGGTACTGCTCCCATCCACCCCCAAAGTCAATAATGCACATGCGTAGCATGTCCTCCAACATCTGATTTGTGCGCTCGGTTTGCCCATCGGTATGCGGATGATAAGCCGTACTCAACCCCAATTCCGTGCCCATGGCCTCCTGGAAACTCTCCCAAAACCTCGAAACAAATATCTTGTCTCTGTCAGACACGATATTTAGGGGTACACCGTGAAGTCTCACAACCTCTGAAATGAAGAGCTGAGCATATTGTCCCGTAGTGTAGTCAGTCCTTACGGGTAAAAAGTGAGCGACTTTGGACAACCTGTCCACAATTACCCAAACGGAGTCGTGACCCCTCTGCGACGTAGGCAACCCCGTGATAAAGTCCATGGATATGCTCTCCCACATCCACACCGGGACCTCCAACGGCTGTATCAGTCCTGCCGGTCTCTGATGATCCACTTTTACAAGCTGACAAGTGGCGCATTTCGAAACAAACTCAGCTATATCTCTCTTCATACCGCTCCACCAATACTGGCGTCTCATGTCTTGGTACATTTTGTCCCCTCTGGGATGTACCGCGAACTGTGAGCCGTGCGACTCTGCCATCACCTCGTGTCGCAATTCCTCCCCTTTCGGAACCACTAATCTCCCATTGAAGCGTAATCCCCCGTCTGAGCTAACGGTATAGGACTCGGCTCCCTCTGCTAGTAATCGAACTATCTGCTCCTGACAGAACGAGTCATTAGCCTGTGCCCGTACTACCTTCGTGACAATCTGCGGTATAACTGTCATCACAGACATGAAAGATCGGGCCACTGCATCCTGGTGTCCCAACTCCTTCCACTTTGCCTTCCACACCTCTGCCACCTCATCTGCTGGCTTACGGCTCAGCGCGTCTGCTACCACGTTAGTCTTACCTGGGTGATACTGGATATCGAACTGGTAGTCTTTCACAAACTCAAGCCACCTACGCTGCCGCATATTCAACTCTTTCTGCGTGAACAGGTATTGTAGGGACTTGTGGTCCATGAACAGTTGGAACTTTTCCCCCAAAAGATAGTGCCTCCAAATCCGTAGGGCAAATACCACTGCTGCCAACTCCAAATCATGCGTGGGGTAATTCCTCTCGTGAGGCTTAAGCTTACGGGAAGCATAAGCTATGGCCTGTCTCTCCTGCTTCAATACACCTCTAAGCCCTTGCAAAGACACATCGGTGTATACCAAATACTCAACTCCCGGTCTCGGCAATGCTAACACATGTGCTGAGGTCAATTTGTCCTTTAACTCATCAAATGCCAATTGACAGGCATCACTCCAGATGAACGGCACACCCTTACGAGTCAGATGTGTCAAAGGACCCGCGATCTTCGAAAATCCCCGAATGAACCTCCTGTAGTATCCTGCTAGGCCCAAGAAACTACGAATTTCAGTCGGTGTCGTGGGCTGTCCCCACTCTCTCACCGCGGATACCTTCCCCAGATCAACAGATATCCCCCGGTCAGAAATAATGTGTCCCAAAAACTGGACCTCCTTTAGCCAAAACCCGCATTTCTCATATTTTGCATACAACTCGTTCTGACGCAGCGTCTGCAAAACCTGCCTCAAATGCTCGGCGTGCTCCTCCTCTGTCTGGGAGTAAACCAGAATATCATCAATAAAGACAATGACAAACTGGTCTAGGAAATCCCTGAACACTCTGTTCATCAAGTCCATAAACACTGCTGGAGCGTTGGTCAAACCAAAAGGCATAACCCGAAACTCGTAAGAACCATATCTCGACAGGAACGCAGTCTTCGAGACATCCTCCTCCCTGATACGCAACTGATGGTATCCCGATCTCAAATCAATCTTTGAGAAGAAAGAAGCTCCTCTCAACTGGTCGAATAAGTCATCAATTCGAGGTAACGGATACTTATTCCGTATCGTTACCTTATTCAACTCTCAGTAGTCCACACACAATCTCAGTGAACCCTCCCTCTTCTTCACAAACAAAACTGGAGCGCCCCAGGGTGAGGTACTCCTGTGAATAAAGCCCTGACCTAACAGCTGCTCTATCTGATCTCGTAGCTCTCGCATCTCTGCCGGATCCATACGATACGGTGCGCGTGCTATAGGCCTCGTATCTGGCAATAGGTCTATAACAAAGTCTATCTCTCGACTGGGGGGTAGGCCTGGTATCTCCTGAAACATGTCCGAATACTCCCTGACAACCGGGATCGAATCTAAAGGAATCACAACCTCCTTAGAGGTATCCTCCTCTATGTAATAAAGATGAGCGGTCGATCCTCCCTCTGGGCGAGGCATCGCCACTACGAACATCTCTTGCCCCGGAATGGCAAAAACAATGCTCCCGGTGAAGCAATCAATCATTGCCCTATAAGCTACGAGCCAATCCATACCGATAATCACATCGTGAACATGCATATCTAATACCAACATGTCTGCAGGTAATACCAAACCACCAATCTCGACCCCCACTCCCCGGCATATAAAGAATATAAGTGACCCACTCCCCAATGGTGAGTCGACACACGTCACTTTGCTCTCTGCCGTAGCTAACCATCCTAAGGCTTTTGCGAAATGTGTAACTATAAAACAATGTGTAGCCCCCGTACCAAATAATACCCGACCCATAGTGCCATGGATAGGAAACGTACCCTCAATCGCAGGCGGTGCCTGTGGAATTGCTGCCTGGTGGACGTTATAGACACGTCCATACTGTAGCTGCCCCTGCTGAACTGGGACTGCTGGAATGGGTGGCAATGCTGCCATCTGTGGCGGTGTGGGGAGAGAGGCGGGAAACATAGGCCTCTGCGTCTCCTGGCGAGCACCCTGTTGCTGCTGCTGTGGGGCCCTGCCCCTATCAGGACAATCCTGTCGTTTATGGCCAGTCTTTCCACAAACAAAACGCTTCCCTGGGAAGTTCCCTCCTCTCTACCCCTACAGTCCCCGGCCCTGGTGGCCGTTACCGTTCCTCTTTTGGCCCTGCTGAAACTGCTGCCCATTCTGCCCCTGTTGGCCTTGATGGCCGTTTGGACCCTGATGGCCCTGACGGAAACCTCCATGTCCCTGTCTGTAGTTCCCTGATCGGAACCTCTTCTGATCCCCCTGCTGGGAACCCTGCTCACCCTGTCTCTGCCCCTGAACCGATTGTGCCCCACTGGCACCATGTCCTCCTGTCCTGCCCTGATGGCTAGACTCTCCCGACCTCTTGCCCTCAGCCATATGAAAGCGGTGGTCCTGGCAGTGTAACAAAGCAACGTTAACCACATCAGAATACGTGGCCAACGAAAGTTTCCCTAACAGATGCTGACGGATCCTCCATGTCAATCCGTCGGTGAATTTCTCAATCTTCTTCTTCTCTGTTGGTATCTCATCTGGAACGATATTCAACAGATTTGTGAACTCGGCCTCATACTCGGCCACAGTCTTACCCTCCTGCCTCAGACTCATCAATTTCCTCCTCATTTCCGTGTGAACAGCCGACGAAAAGTACTTGCGGTCAAACCGCACCCAGAACTCCTGAATAGTGAGAGTATCCCTCTCCTCCACGGTGGTAATAGACTCCCACCACTGCAGTGCAGATCCAACTAGCTTGAAAGTAGCTAGCACCTGCTTCTGAACGTCCGTGCACTCATACATCCTCAAGTGCCTCTGTATATCCTTCCTCCATTGGCTCGAGACTACCACATCTGAGCTACCTGCAAACTCTGGCGGATGCGCTTTCTGAAAAGCGTCACGTACACGCTCCCAAGCAGACGGGAATGCATTTACCTGTACTGGCACGGCAACCGGCGCCTGAGGTGGTGCCTACCGCTTGGGCTACTATAGCTGCAACCTCAGCGGCGTTCATCATGCCCTGAACTGGAGCGGGCTGGGGTTCGGGCGTTGCATCCCTGGGAACTCGTCGTGCACGTCGTGGAGGCATCTGAAATAAGAATAAATTTTATAAGTTCACTGTTTATAAACTTAAAATAGCTGAAGAATGAAGCATACACAAAAAGAGTACAACAGTCCTAAAATATAGGGTTCTATATCAAAGAACTTAGGGGAAACATAATAGCCGTACAGATCCTAAAGGACACTAGAACCTGATGCTCTGATACCACCTGTGACACCCCGACTACTTAAATACCGGGTAGCTACTCCTTTATTAGATTAATTCAAAATGCCAAGTTGGTCCAGTTAATAGCATCACTGTCGAAAACATGTTTATTATTACTAACCACCTAGTATTTAAAAAGTAAGTTGCCAAAATTTTACTCAAAGTCAGATTAACATGCAACAAGTGTAACGAAGAATAATAACACCATTCACCATAACGAAGTAAATAGAATAACCATCACATAATGTAAATAAAGTCTGGAGGAAAACTCCTCACTACAAATCCCACAACTGAAATAAGTAATTAAATACTGAATCAATACATGCCAAAGTCTGAAAACTGTAATGGAAAAGTAACTCTAATGGATCTGGGCAACATGCCCTAAAACTGAAGAATGCTGAATACGGAATCCAACTGATAGAAGCGTCTAAAAGCAAATCCCTGTAGCTTCCACAAACAGTTACAGCTCGTCACCTGAATGAGTATCCTATGCATGGTGTCCTTGTGGCTGGGCACCTAAAATGGTTTTACAAAAAGTAGATTTGAAAGCAAACGGGTCAGAGCCCGAATGTGGAGATATTTTAAAAACCTACAAGTGCTTTAAAAACATTTAAACATTAAATGCAAAGTACATGTTAGGACGTGCACTCACATGAAATTCTCACCTCTCGTCTAACTGTGCACTCCTAACGTAAGTACCAATCTAAAATGACACAACCACTAGCTAAGTGACATTATATCTAACTAGACTGCCATAGGTTCTACCCTTATTACTCGGTTCCCCTTAACATTATAACGATCGCAATTAAATAGGGGCTTAACCTAAATTCAGGTTCTCATATAAAAGTAATACAACTCATTATAGATTAGCCCTCTATGTTATTCCATAGTTACACACAATACCATATGAAAATTCCCAGTTTATTAAGCGTATATTTCCCACAACATAAATATACAGTATTAGCACCCCGAGGCTAAGCTGCGGTGCACACATACTCTGCTATCCATCCCGGTACATCACGTACATAAGGATCACATATTCCGAATCTCTCAGGAATAGTTCAGATAACACGAATCACAAATAGTGGAGGCGAACACAGTCACATCACATGGGTCACGCACATACCTGCGCTCCCACGATCAGCAGACTTATTAACATCCCAATAAGTCCTTCTCTGACCTATGTTCATCTAGGTAACCAGTCTAAATCCGGGCAACACAAGGATTAGAGGGTCCTAAGCGAACGCAAACCTCCCGTGATAGCAAGTATGGTAGGTATGGCATACACATAATTCATATACCAATACTAAGTAAACATACATCTTAGTAATCCCGTAGTTTAATTGTAGTACTATCCTCATTCTAGTACCAATATATAATTTCCACACTTTATACGATTCCGGTTTATAATCATACGCGCCATAATTTATTCTCACGTCGTAGTAGACACTTACGTCTCAACCCAAACAGTCCATTGATTTAAATCACTCGTATATAATTTACTCCTCATAATAACCCAAAAGTCCCAAATCTATCAATACATTATCAAAGGAATGTTATCTCTACCCTCGAACAAGTTTACGGGACTCCCAAAATCAAAACAGGTCAAAAAGGCCTAAACTGCCAGCTCGTTAGAAGTCTCGTTCGAACGAGGCTGTTCGAACGAGATTCCAGTTCGTTCGAACGAACTGTACCTTCTAACGAGATCTCGTTCGAACGAAGTATCGAACTAAATTCCCTTTCGTTAGAAGCGACTGGTCAACTCGTTAGAAGCTCGTTCGAACGAGCTCGTTCGAACGACCTGGGAAGGTCTTCTAACGAGGGACCAGTTTCGGCCCAGATTTTTCCCAATCTCGCTTTTCACCATTTCTACTCCTCAAATCTCCTCTAAAATTAGTCCCAACGATTGTTTTAAGATCTCTAATCAATCCTAAATATACTACAGTCACATCCTAACACGTTTTAAAGGATTAATTCATCCTAACATCAATCAATTTACAAATCTCTACACTTTTCCCCCAATTTTTCAAGAACATGAACCCTAAACTTTTAAGTCCTCAATTAGTCCATTCTAAATCCGTTTTTCTTACATCCAACATATATAAATACCAGAATAATCATCTCTATATGATTCTACATGCAATTTGTCCTCAATATTCAAGTTCTAAGTCCAAACAACATGGGTTTTCATTTATTTTCCAAGAACAATTGTAAATCTTCAAATTATCTAACATGGAGGAAACATTCTCTGAATTAAAAGAAATTAAATCACTTGCCTCGATTGTCTCTGAATTTGGTGTTGATTTTGTAAAGATTTTCTGCAAAATTTCCTCTCTCTCTCTCTTTCTCCAAGCTTCTTCTCCAATGGCTATGGTGGCTAGGGTTTGTTTTGGGGAAACTTAGAAAACCTAATCTAACAACCCCCCGTAGCTTATTGGGTTAATATGGGTTGGTTAGTGGCTTAGTGGGTCAATTCCCAATCAGATTTACTTCTCTAATTTTCGTCATTTTTAATTCCTAAAAATACGAAATTACTAAAATACCCTTTATATTGCCGGTATGGCCTAAAAATACCCCGGGACCCAAACTAAACCCCCGGCTAGTATTTTCTGACTATCTCGACCCTTGCGGACGCGTTGGCGCACTCAAAACGACCATACGGTTAATATAATTTAAATTCACTTTTATAATTAAAATAATTATATCTTGACGCGACTGTCACACGCGTTCCAATAAAATGACCAGATTGCCGTATATCAATCTCACGACAAATTTCATAGTTCAACATTCAATATAACATCATATATACTCAATATAGTCAAATACCAACTCACATCTCGCTAGTATTTTATCCGGATTAATTCCCAATTAATTCTCATTTAATAATTAATCCCAAAAATAAATATAGCCAAAAATACGGGGTATTACATACGAACGGATTATAATACGACACGTTACGCCCAGCTCTTTATTGCGAAAATTGTGAAACTCCATGGGGTGACTATTAATATAGCCTCAAGCCGAGCCAAAATTTTTATATCCCATTTTTGGCGAAGTTTTCAAGAGGCGATGAGGATTAAATTGCGATTGTGTACATCATACCATCCACAAACTGATGGGAAAACGGAGAGAGTCGACCAAATGTTAGAGGATATGCTTCGAATGTGCATACTTGACTTTAAAGGAGGATGGGAACAATACCTTCCGTTGGTCGAATTTGCATACAATAATTCGCACCAATTTATGATAGGTATGGCACCGTATGAGGAATTATATGCCCCCTCGGTTCGATCACCTGCTTGTTGGTTGGAAGTAGGAGACAATAAGCTCCATGGACCTGAAATGATCCAATATACCTCCTCAAAGATTGAGATTATTCGAAATCGCATACGAAAATTGCACAAGATCCCTAGAAGAGATACGCCGACGCGAATCAGAGGCATGTGGAATTGGAAGTGGGGGATCGAGTTTTAGTGCGGGTATCCCCGATGAAGGGTGTAATGAGATTTGAAAATAAAGAAAAACTTGCGCCGCGCTATATAGGCCATTTTCCCGTTATTGCAAAGGTAGGACCCATAGCATATCAACTTATTTTTTCGGAACGACTATAACAAATTCATGACATGTTTCATGTTTCATCTTTAATGCAAGGGAGCTAATTGGCACATTTCATTGGACGATATCGAGTTACAACCCGATATTTCATATGAGGAACAACCGGTTGCCATTCTAGACCACAGAGAGCGTAGACTAAGATCAAAAGTAGTACCCTAAGTCTGATTCTAGTGGGGACACCACAATGCTAAGGAATAAACTTGGGAATGAGAGGACGATATCCGAGGGAAGTACCCACACCTCTTTTCACCAGGTACGCCTAAATTTTGAGGACAAAATTCCCTTGTAAGAGGGGGGGTGTATGTAATACCCCTTACGTTTGAGTAATTATTTTTTATATTAAATTGCCTTGTGGGTTAATTATATAAAATAAAGGAAGTTGAAGTAAATATTACTTTAAGTGATTTAAGAGATAATATTTACTGGGTTTTGCATATTTACCATTAATCGAATGTTAATAGTGTAACATAATATTTTATTGCGTCGTTGTGCTTTAAGCGACGTTATGATTTATATTCCAAGGGTATTATTAAAGAGTTAATATGACATTGGAACGAGAAATAATGAACGATATCTCGGATGTGATTTTAGAGGGCATGGTTAGTCCAAGAATGGTCGAGATAGTCAAAATAAGTGTCAGTTGTGTTTTTAGGTTCTAAGGTACTTTTGACCAGTTATAACTTAATTATAATGTTACCCGTCATTTTAAGTATGTAGTAGCATTTAATGTTGAACTTAATGTATTTGGGTATTTACTCTTGCAAGAGCATTTATTTCTCATTTTGTGTCTGTAAACCAAGAAAGTTAGAGAGATGAGAGAGCTTGAGAGAAAGAAGAGAAAAGAGAGAGTTTGGTGATTTGGGCTTAGAATCATTGCAACGAGAAGATAATCCGAGGCTATAATTTTGAGGCAAGTTTCTAACTTGCATAAATGTATGATTGAGTGTGAATAATTTGTATATATAGTTAGTGTTCTCGAGTTTGCACCATTTATGGCTTTTGATGATTTTGTTGTTTAGCTCCTAGTTTGTATGATCTAGACTTGTTTTAAATGGTTTATTCTAGTGGGTTAACTTGGTTAAGTCATTTAGAGAAGTTATGGTTGATGATAGTTGGTGTAGTTGGAAGAAAAGAGATTTGGGGATTTAGGTTTTATATAAAGCTGTAGCCAAAACTGGGCCTCTCAACCCAGGCGAATCGATTCGCCCTCCTCAGCGAATTGATTTGCTAAAATGGCGTCTACAGGTCTGAGGAACTGAATCGATTCAGATTAAGGCCGAATCGATTCGGGCTCAGACAGAAGGTTGGTTTTCTCGGTTGAATTGATTCGCTTTTTGAGCGAATCGATTCGAAATCCTGTTGTTTTATAAGAATTTTCCAACTTAGTTTTTACTCATTTTCTTTGAGGTTTAAGGCTTAGGAACCTTCTAATATGATGTAATAAAGAGTATTAGGGTCTTACATGAGGGGGATTAATACCCTAGGTTAATAAGGGGGTATTCAGGCTTATTTCGGGGACTATTTAGTAGAACTTAATGTCTTATTACATCTAGTAAACGACTTTAGGACTAGGGCAGAGTTGGGTAGTATCGTTTTGCACTTTCGGGGGCTAATATGAGGGTAATTATACTTTGTAGCCTATATCGTTAAGAACAGATGGTTTCGAAAATAAGGAATGTACATTTTAATGGGTATATCTTGTGATTATGGCATGTATATACATACCTCTCGAAATGCTATCATAAGGAAAGTCACGCGAATGAGGCAAATCCCCTGGCTAATGATGCAGGGAGAAAATAGTCCTCGGGCGATAGGATCGGTGATTACATTGTATGATTCTTTTATTCAAAGTGAGGTAATTTCGGGTATGGTTATGACTCACTGTCGAAGGTATATGGCCGCTTCCCATGCGTTGTGATTTAGGGTACCTAGGTGGTCTTGATTGTAGGCTCTGGAAGATGATAGCATTTAGGGGCGCATCCAGTGGGGTGACCCACGGAATGATGGTCTTAGAACCATTATATTATGATTGTAATTGTTCTCACGGATGTGGCATTTCATATGAATGAGTTAATGAATCTATAAGTCAACTTTAGGGTATATGATTTCCAATGATAAATTGACTTGTGAAGATATATTTTATGAATTGGAAAATTAAGCATGTTATATTGAATTAGGCTATTCCTCTCAATTAGATGGGTAGTTTAACTTACAATGGAATGGTATGGCGCTAGGATATGCACTTAGATGAGAGGTGAGGATGATTCTTATAATGAAGAGCGAACTTAACCTATTTATGATGTTAGTATTCATAATTATTATGCATTTTATTCACATGTATATCATATCAAATCGGGCCCTGACCCGTTTATATTTTCCCTTCCTGTGTGGTTATTAATTATGTTCAAGTGCTCCGCCGCAAGGGCGCCCGCTTTGATCTTTCCTTTCCAGTGTCAAGGAGCTACAACATTTTGTGAATGTTGTAGGATTTTTGTAGTAGACACATCAATCTTTTGGACAATCTAGTTATGACCCGTCTGTATATTCGGGCGTGTTGCCCAGTTATTATTCATGTATATTGTAATACTTGGTGTAACATTTTGTATTAGTCTTTTAACTGACAGCTTATTCGGTTATGTTTTGTAGTATTGTTATTAAACTATTGCATGTCATTATTTATATCCACCTTCTGTTATAAATTGGATTGTCAAAATAGTTTTGATCAAACTTGCAAAATTATATAACATCCGTTTTTAAAAATATTTGGTGGTTGTCTCGTACTATTATTATGTGACAGTAATGCTAAGAATGGACCATTTAAGATTCCTGTTTTATTGGAGTAGCGGGTGGGCCACCTCTTATTTTAATAATCGGGGTGTCGCAACATGTAAATATACCCCATTTTGTTGGAACTATATTGGCTCTTATCCTAAGTTTCTGTGACACCCCGCCTAATTAAACCTTGGGTGATCAAGCCTTAATTTAATTTAAACAGGTTTCTTAAATGGTTCATTCTTAGCATCACTGCCGAAAGCTTTTTAAGTTACTAACCACCTACGTGAAATTAAGCTAGTGCCAAATTTTATCTTCCTTAAGCAGAATAAACAACCCATACAAAACGATACAATTTAAGTAATAATAAAATAATTCGCATAAATAACTCAATACAGATAAATTCTTGCCGAAAACCACGGCCAAGCAAAACCAACTCAAAATCCAGAATCAGAATAACTGTAAAAGTAAAGATTGGACAACATGTCCTAACTAAGAATACTAAAACTGAGATCCTGCACTAGAACTGAAAAAGAGAAAACGTCTAAATAATCCCTGCAACATCCACACGTGCTGCAGCTCCCAAATCCCTGGAATGAAATCATGCTGGGTGTCCCTGTGGCTGGGCACCTAAAAGCTTTTTAAAAATTTTACATAGCAAGAGTTAGTACTCAAAACATTTGAAAATATGTTGCAAGCAGTTATCACATTTGAGTTATTGATTACACATATTAAGGTTTCGCACACTCCCTTGAACTTCCTCACCTCTCTTCTATAGTGCATGTCTAACGAGGGTACTTAGTTTACCTAGTTGTACTACCCCAATTAACTAGATTAGGATACCCCCTGTATATACCCCCTCACTAAGTCCCCATGACCTACTCGCAGTATTTTATTAATCCATATTTCATGTTCTATAAATGTAGATAACTTATTCACTTCTTGTTATCCTTATTCTTGTAATAATTACATCACGCTATTTAATTATTACTAAGATATTTACAATCCATCTCACTATCTACTATTCTAAGTCAGTAGATTATACATATGGAACACATTTTTATCACGCAATCATGTAATAAATATTAGTTATCACTAACATATCCTTTTGACACACATAAAGGACTCTTGGTTCGGAATGATTCATCGACCCCAAGTGAGAGTTGGTTCGGAATGATCCATCGACCCCAACTATATATATATATATATATATACACATATTCTGGTCCAGGACTCTTTCATCGCAACACCAGTTTAAGGTTTGGTTCGGCATTTTACATCGACCCCAAACATATAATAACTTTATGTTAGTTCGGAATGTCTCATCGACCCTAACATAATTAATTTAGGTAAAATTCTCTTAACCCAAAATTTCATATAATTTAGTAGGTACACACCCGACCTATCAAATCATGCCCGTACGTAATATATTTTACTTATATTCACCGTACTCATTAATTTACGATTTATTTCACTATTGCATTTATTCGAGTATTCACGCAACTCTAAGGGTCCTAGTTACCCCTCCCTTGATTCAGTAGTTAAGTTATATTTAACCTACTGGTATTTTTTCGGAATTTATTCTCACTCTTTTTGTAACTAAATTCTCACATTCCCGACATATGACTCAATCGATTATCTTCCCGTCGGTCCATTTCTCCAAATTTCCCACTCAATCATTTATGAGGAAATGTAACGGTACACCTACTGGTATTTATTAAGTCTCCTCATAGGTAAAATATCATCACTAAGGTTCCCATTAAGCGACGATAATTAAAAGGAAATTTATCCACAAAATTTTCTAAAGTACAGCCAGGGTCGATCGATCGATGGGATATGGTCGATCGATCGACTGCTCGATCGATCGACATTCAAGGGTCGATCGATCGATCAAGCAGTGACAGACCCATATCGTCTTCTTCATGCGGGTTTCACCATTTTTATTTATCTATCTCCCATGATAATTCACCATATTTGCAACTAACAATTTCTAATCATTACTACATATTCTGGGATGATTACTAACGATTTAAAACATCAATATCATTATAAATTTTATCCAAATTAACTAAAAATCTTATTATTATTCAAGAACCCTAAAAATACATCTTTCCATCTTTTCCTCATAAGTCCAGATTTTTAGTTCGATTTAATCATCAAGTTGTAATACCCCGTACTTTTGGCTATATTTATTTTTGGGATTAATTAATTAAATTGTGTATTAATTGGAAATTAATCCGGGTTATAAATACTAATGTGATGCGAATTGGTATTTGATTTTGTGCATATATGATTATATATGAACTGATTTTGTGCATATATGATTATATATGAACTTGGTATTATAAAATTGTCGTGGGATTTATATACGGCATTTTAGAAATTTTGTTGAGACGCGTGGGACCGCCGCGTCACGGTATAATATTTTGATAATAAAAAGTGAATTTAAAATCTATAATCCGTATGGTCGTTTTGAGTGCGCCGACGCGTCCGGAAGGGTCGAGATAGTCAGAAAACACTAGCCGGGGGTATAGTTTGGGTCCCGGGGTATTTTTAGGCCATACCGGCAACTTAAAGGGTATTTTGGTAATTTCACGTTTTGAGGAATTAAAAGTGACGAAAATTTGGTTAATTAAATCTGATGTGGATAAGACCCACTAAGCCCATAACCAACCCTTATTAACCTAGAAAGCTACGTAGGTTATCATTTAGTCTTCCAACTCTCCCAAAGGAAACCCTAGCCACCATAGCCACCTTTGGAAGAAGAAAGCTTAGAGAGGAAGGGAAAGAGGAGGAATTCTGCAGAAAATCTGCAGAAAGAGCTTTCAAATCCAACACCAAATCCAGAGACAATCAAGGCAAGTGATTTATTCCATTTAAATTTCGGAGAATGCTTCTTCCATGTTAGATTATTCAAAAAACTTTATATGTTCTTGGAAGATAATGAAAAACCCATAAGATTGGAGTTATTAGTTTAATTTTTGGGATATAGGTTTCATGTAGAATGTTACTGGAAGATCATATTAAGAGAATTACTGACTTTTGTGATGCCAAAAACGGATTTAAGATGAGGTTTATGAATGTTCTTGAGATAAATTAGAAAGCTAGGTTTTTGATAAAGATTGATCCATATGTAGCCTTTAGTTGTTGAAATATTGATTTATGGACGTTAGTAAGATTGTAGGATGGTTATATGACATTACTATAACGTTATATTAGAGAATCATGCTTTAAAAATAAGTTTTGGGATGTTTTCAAATCTGCAAATCGAAGCAGTCCGTAACCATACCTGTGTAATCGATCGATCGACATTCATCAGTCGATCGATCGACAAAATCGATCGATCGAAGGTCAAGGTCGATCGATCGACCTTCCCAGAATAAATGAAGTTTTCCCTTAATTGAATTTTCGTGGTGTTAACCCTTGGATAATATTATTAGAGACTTTATGAATACCCTTAACTTTAAGGAAGACCAGTAGGCATGATTATGAGATGGGACTTTATTTGGAATGTAATTTGAGGAATTTTTCTAAATAAATGAAATTTGTCATGTGAGATAATATTTGGGTTAATAGTACAAATTTGAATAAGTTGATGAAATAAGGTTTGGGGCAGAAGCAAAGACCTTAGGTATAAAGATGTCATATGTGAGAATTATGGGAGACTTAATAGTCTATTTGAGATAGGTTTTAAGTTTAAGGAATTACGACGTGAGACGTGTCGACCATTTAAATTATATATTATCGGGATACTTGAAATATATGGATTTGGAATAATGGTATAATGATGTAGAGTATGACTTTATTAATATTGAGATATCTAAGATGTGTGAATGCTTAGCATAAAATCTTGTGTGTATGACATACCTACCATACTTGCTATCACGGGAGGTTACGTTCGCTTAGGACCCTCTAATCCTTGTGTGCCTACGGGGGGGATATAGACTGGTACCTTGATGAACATAGGTCATAGAAGGACTTATTGTGATATTAATAAGTCTGCATGATCATGGGAGCGTAGGTATGTGCGTGGCCCATGTGATGGTGACTGTGTTCGCCTCCACTAATTGTGATTTGTGTTATCTGAACTATTCCTGAGAGATTCGGAATATGTGATCCTTATGTACGTGATGTACCGAGATGGATAGCAGAGTATGTGTGCACTACAGCTTAGTTGCGGGGTGCTTGTATCGTATATTTATGATGTGAATAATATACATTTAATTAATGAGAATCACCATGTTAATGTTGTAATTATATTACGGTATTGTTTCGAGAAATATAACGAGTTAATTGACAGTTATAAATATTGCACATTGAGTATCTGAGTTGACGTTAAACCCCTATTTAATTACGAGCATTATTATGTAAATGGAACCAAGTATTATTGGCAGGACCTTTGGCAGTCTAGCTAGATATGTTGTCACTTAGCTAGTAGTATGGGTAGTTATAGATGGGTACTTGCGTTAGGAGTGCACAGTTAGACGAGAGGTGAGAATATAATGTGAGTGCACGTCCTAACATGTACTTTGCATTTAATGTTTTAAATGTTTTTAAAGCACTTGCAGGTTTTTAAAATATAACTCCACATTCGGGCTCTGACCCGTTTGCTTTTCAAATCTCTTTTTCTTGGTAAAACCATTTTAGGTGCCCAGCCACAAGGACACCAAGCATAGGGTACTCATTCAGGTGACGCGCTGTAGCGGTTTGTGGAAGCTACAGGGATTTGTTCATAGACGCTTCTATCTTTTGGATTCCAGAGTCACTATCTATCAGTTGTAGGGCATGTTGCCCATTTCTATTTAGAGTATCTTTCACATTTCAGTTTCAGACTTTAACATGTTTTATTTCAGTTCAGTTTATTTATTTTAGTATGGGATTGTATTGAGGGGTTTCCTCTAGACTTTATTTACTCTATTTGTGATGGTTATTCATTTTACTTCAGCATGGTGAATGGTGTTATTTATTTCTTCATTACTTTTGTTGCATGTTAATCAGACTTAAATTAAAATTTGGCAACTTGCTTTTTAAATACTAGGTGGTTAGTAATAATAAAAATGTTTTCGACAGTGATGCTATTAACTGAGCCAACTTGGCATTTTGAATTAATTTTATAAAGGAGTAGCTACCCGGTATTTAATTAGTCGGGGTGTCACACAAGTCTTCTATGATATCAGAATATTTGGAGATTAAAAACATTTTACATGAAATCCCTATCAATCATGGATCATAATCAAGTGTTTTACTCCCAAAAATATCATAAAAACCATGTTCTTCATAAAGCTTATATATGGGTATTATAACTCAATTTATTTTGCAAATAACCACTTGTCTTGTGATTTGTAGGGTCTGATTTCGAGGTTGTTGTTGATGATTGATGATTTTTATCCTTCAATCCTCCTTCCCAACAAGTTGGTGGTGAAATCTCCTTAGAATTCTCCCTCATTCCTTCTTTTGCCTTAGGAAATTGTTTCTCTCTTCTCTCTAATGGCTATGGTGTATTTACTTCCTTTCTAAACCTAGCTTCTAACTCTTATAATCTGATTTAGGGTTCCAAAATTCGTAGGTCTCCTCACCCATAAATGTAAAGAGACCAAAATGCCCTCCAATGGTCCCGGTTTAGCCCGAAAATGATCCGGCACTCAACTATTACCTCTGGGTACACTATTTTGACTAATTCGACCCTTTCGGAATCATCCGTGGACTCTAAATTATCTTTTGAGTCTCTTAAAATATGTTTCTCGTCTCATCTTCAATTTTTGTCTACGCGCGACACTCGGCTGAGATAACTCAGATACGTCAATATACATCGCTAGGCCGTACATATCAACATTAAAAATTTACTACTCACATTTAGTAAATTTTTAATCGTCATATTAATCTTTATTAACATTACATCACATTAAATTACTCTACTCACGTAATTTAATTTAAAACGTGTTACATTAAATTATTCTACTCACGTAATTTAAATAAAACGTATTTTTATCACATTAAATTACTCTGCTCACGTAATTTAAATAAAAATGTATTTTCCTAACTATGCAGAATTACGGGGTATTACAGTTTCCTTAGGTACATAGGTATTATACGAGTCAAACTCATGAAGCCTAAATCTCATAATACGTCTTTGGACGTACTATCTCCTAGGTATGTCTCCATGTCTAGTCCTACACCCATAGATATCCACCAACCCCATTGTGTGATCTACATTGGCTTTGATGCCAAGTTTCCTTGGGTATGTAGGCTCTAAAACTGAGTCAAATTGTGAATTTCAAGCCTCATAATAAGTCTCTCGACGTATTATCTCCTAGAAATTCCTACATCTCTAGTCCTACATCCCTATATATTATCCAACCCGTTTTTATAAGCTACATTGGATTTGATCCCAAGACTCCTTGGGTATGTATGCACTATACTGAGGTAAATCCGTGAAATTCAAGCCTCGTAATACATCTTTTGACGTATTATTTACTAGGGATGCATTCATCCTTAATCATGAATTCCCCTGAATTAACCCGTTCCACCCAAATACCAAGATATAGTGTTCTTCTATGCTTATCAGTAATAAAACATTACATTTTTTTATGTGACCTCCCCATTTCTTAGCCTAACTCCTCCCAATTCTAAGCATCCAAACTAGTCTGAAGGGAAAAACCTTTAGGCCAGTAATCACCCAATTATTATTCGATTATGTGCCAATATCAAATATTTTTGGGTCCATTCCCAATATGATACTCCATCCACCAATCTTCCCCCTCTCAAGCTAAGTCCTACACTTTCACACATTTCACGTTTGAACAAGTGTTACTACAGAATTACATAGGCTTTTATCCTAAATCTGCTTGGGTATGTAGGCACAATATCGTATCCTTCTCGTGAGGTCGAGCCACGATAATATATCGCTCGATATACTATTTCATTAAGATACATCCATCTTAACTATTATCTAGTTAAAGTGATTTTGTAGACACCATATTTTAGGACCCCCCAAGTCCCTCCTTAGGTTCCCAGTACCTCCCCATTTCACTACAAACCCTAGGTCATACTCCGAGTACCTATCTAAAGGCCAACGGGAGCTTCCGAGACCCATTGGACCCCGATCAACTCTATTGTCAGAGAGAAACCTTGATGAATCCTCAAAGGGATCTGAATGCCCTTTCCAACTGTCTGCCCCATGCACAAATTGACATAACGATTCAGACAATCGAACCATTTTACCATCAAAAATCAATCTCGAAGCCACCGGGCGCTCCTGAACCCTGATTTGACACCAGTCAACTTCATCGTCAGAGTGAAAGATCTTTGAATCTTCAAAGGTCACTAAAACCCCTTTCCAATGATCCACCCCCTGCGTGAAATGGCATAACCGTTTGGACGAACGATCCATTTTCCCCTGAAAATTATTCTAGAGGCCACTAGACCCTCCCGAGCTCCGTTTGAACAAGGTCAACTCTTTAGCTCAAACGATACTGAATGAATCCTCTAATTGAACTAAATACCATTTCTAACGATCTACCTCATGTGCGAGTCAGCCTTACGGTACGAACGAACGACTTATTTTACTCCGGAAGGTCACCGAGCGCTTTCGGTACCGGCTGACTAAAGTCAACTTTTCAAACCGAGCGAAGCTATTTGGAATGTCAAAGTACCTTGCATAACCTTTCCAATGGTCTGCTTTTGTTCAATTCTGACTCACTATTCGGACGAACGATCCATTTCCATCCGACGATCCGCCGTCCAAAGGACTGATGAGCGCTCTCGAGCCCAATTGACCCAAAGTCAAGTCTCGAACCCGAGAGAGTCCCAAAGGACTCTTAAAGGTCTATAAAGTACCTTTATAATATTATTCCCCATATGCGATTTGGATCAACGAATTGCGTTCTACGACCATTTTTTCGAAAAAAATAAGCACGAGACTGCCGATTGGCAGGTCCATTTCCCTGCCTATCGACAGTGTACCTAGGGTTACCTAATGATTGGTAGGGCTAGGGTTATGCCAATTGGCACTCCCCTTACCCTATAAATAGAGGGCATGATCTCACTCCCAAGGGACGTGGAGATCCATCAACATCAGTGATCTCAACAATATTCTCTTACAATCGGCGAAGTTTTCTTATGTGAAATTCCTTTCCATCTTACATTCCCATCGTTTCCATACCCAATTTGGAAAAATATCATTCTCTCTCCTCCAATATTCATCTCAACATCCAAGGTAGCTCATCTAAGATCAAGATCAAGCTTCAATTCTTCAAAGAAGGTCCAAAATCCTTCTCTCCCTCTTTAAATTTCTTATTTTTGCATTAATTACTTAAATTCGTAATCTAGCTTTTACTTTAGTTCATACACATTAACTTCTCACATTATTATTAGTTATATTTCACATACTTATCTTTTATTAAAAAAAAGAGGGTTATACCTGTAAATTCCAACGGGATTATACATCACAATTTCCCAAAACTGAAACACATATTCTACACACACATATAATAAAATCTCGTTCGAATCTATGGGATAAACCCCACCTTTATGCCACTTGCAAACTATGTGGACTTTGATGCCTATATAGGCTACGTAGGCATTTCGGGTTAGAACCCGAGACTCGAGTCCAATTTCCCAAAATTTCAATTTTTCAATTTCCCCAAATTCCCCATTTTCGCATTTGTCTCCTTTTCATCTATACATTATTTTAATACATATTAAGTTTGCAATCATTATTAGAGTTTTATCCAACAATATTATCGTTTCATCATAATGATCAATATCTCGATAAATGCATAAATCGTAGTTTATAAATATTATTTTGGGAACATTTCTATGGATGACCTCACTCTATTTTTTTCGTGGTATGAGTTGAGCAATTCTGATCTCCATTTATTTATACATGCACACGCACACACACTTCACGAAAAAATAAAGGAAAACAGTAACACAGTACCATGAGATACAGAAAGGGAGGGATGGGTGCCTAACACCTTCCCATTCCATAACTTATCCCCCAAACCTTTGAACTATTGATTTCGTAAGCATCGGTTTGTCTTTGATGTCGCTCTCTCGAAGCGGCAACATATTTTTTTGCCTGTTTTGTACAAAATAAGCTGGGGACTCCATCTCTTTACATTCACTCCGTATCGACGACGACCGAAGCGACCCCCTTTACTTCCCTCCGAGGGAGAGGAGATGAATTCGGGATGGCCACAGTGGCAACTCTGCTGGGGACAATTTTCATAATAGGGCTAGACTCTGTTTGTATGGGTGTTATTATTTTCTACTTGTGTGCGTATGCACCGACCTGTATATTCCCTCTTTTCTCCTCTATTATTTCTTGTACATATATACCTCATGCTTATATCACTACTGACTCACACACTTATAGATACTATCCGTGTACACTTCACACTACTTACGTGTAGGATAACTTATATCCACATGTTGCACACACCACTTAGAATATCCATGCTTAGGTGTCACTAACACACACCTCCACTTATCACACTTGTATATATCCATGCTCACTGACACTTGTCACACACCACTTTTAGTTAATCCATGCTTAGGTTCACTACCACACACTCACTTGCAGATATTTAAAATCACTCACTCTCAGATATCCATGCTTAGTATAATCTTCATGCTCCGTGTTAGATTTACTTTTTTATACTTGCACATTCTCCCCAGCTTAATATAATGCTCATCATGCTAAATAAAGATACTCTCTCCATAATATACTAATTGAGAATTATGCATTTTGCACACTACATCACCAAAGAGCATGGTTATTGACTAAATTTTGTCCCTTAATTGGGGGGTCACTTCCTGATGGGCGTTGGTCCGACAGATCGCAGTTAGCCTAAGTGATATTACTCTTACCTTCCATTGACCAAGTACCTTCAACGTATATCGAATGGTTCCCCCTGCATCGTACCACTTGATCGAAGTCATGATGGGAGGTATATCGCAGGGAGCTTGTTTACGTACATCGAGTATATTGAATTTGCTCTCACACATACCGTCCCCACGAGGTATATAGTGAGGCAATTCATGTACACTCAGGTAAATCAAATGGCTTGTCCACACGTATCGATCGCCCTCAAAAGCAAGATGTATATCGTGGAAGCTATGCCAAAAGGGAGGAACCCGTACAATTAACCCGACAACTGCATACCCTCATATAGGTATCAAACCTAGGACACTCATATTTAGTTTGTCAATTTTTACCCGAAACTCTGCCAAAAAGATGGGTCAATATGCCACCCAAATTTTTGCGAATTTCATCCTTTTAATACGGAACCTTACCCATGAGCCTGGTAACAAGTCCAACCGCGTTTTTACATATTTTTCAAACCTAATTTTTCCAGGCTCAGGTCCCGTCCGACGGTTCTTTTTGCATTTAGGTAAACTAATATAAGCGAGAACATAATAAACATAATAATAAATGATCATGCTCATATCCTTTTCCTGTTTTTCCACTTTCTTTACCAAAAGTGTCAAAAACATTTTTCCTCTTTTATCAGAAAACCAAAAACGCATTTTTCCTTCCTTATACCATAAAATGTTTTTCCTCCTTTTTACACAAAAACATTTTATCCTCATCTTTTCCAAAAATGTAAAAAATATTTTTGTACCTTTTTAAAAATAACATTTCCCTCCTTTTCTTTCAAAAATAAATCCGAATTTTTCTCCTTCTCAGGTCAATTGCATACCTGACCCTTGGCTCGGCTCCCTATTAGCTTTGATATTTTTTGTCAAATCGCCCCGAGGCTCAGCCAGTTCCCTCATTGCTTCCTCTGAGTTTGGAATTTGTCTTCATCCACTTTGCATGGAGAACATAGACCAAGTACCGAATGTACAATCGGATTTGATGACAGTCCTAACCTAACTCACCGCCAAGATTGATAACCTTCAAACTGAGGTTTATGAGATGCAACGAAACCGAGTCCCTCTTACCAAAATGCCCAAGGTCATCTTCCCTCGCTCTTTAGGTATGCCCGCACGCGATCCTATTTGGGTCCTCGAAGAATATCATCACGCTCCAAGTGCCCCTCCTGCTAATGGGTTGCTGCCAACTCAACTCCCTATGCCGAATCCTGCCCACCAGAGGCTAACTTACCCGTATTCGTTGATTTGAGGGAAGAAGAGTTGAACAAGGTCAAGGAAGACCTCAAGATGTTGAGCAAGAAGTTTGACCAAGTCCGAATCTTTGAGAACTAGATGGATTACACCCATATGTCTCCCAACCCTAAAGTAAGGTTGCTGAAAAAGTTCAAGATGCTTAACATTGAGAAGTTTGGGGGCAGTGGACCCCCAATTATTCATCTTCAAAGTTACCACCGAGCCATGACTCTCCTAGGTGCCTTTGAGGAAATAATGGCCCAAATGTTCCAACAGACTTTGAAGGACAACACTCTTTGTTGGTTCTTATCTCTCAAGGAGTCCAGAATCCGCAGTTATGAGGATGTTGTTCGCGAATTCATGTCATAGTATAAGTATAACAAAGAATATGTGGTTACCCATTATGATTTAGAATTACTCAAATAAAGTCTTGGGGAATCCATCAATAACTTCATAGTAAGGTGGAGAGAGAAAGAAACCACCATGACCAACCAGCCTTCCTAAAAGGAGCAAGTTAGTTTTGTGAAGAAGAACTTCTTACCCCATGTCCAAGCAACTATGGGAGGATAATAATACCCTTATTTTCGAGCTCTCCGAGAAGTAGGAGTAGAGATTGAAGAAAGTATTTCCAAGATAGAAGTTGAGCCGAAGAAAGTATCCGGGCAGTTCCCTCCCAGAAAGTATGAGAAGCATGCTAATACCGTAGTTTCAACCATCAACAATATCTCTCAGCCTTCCACTTCATGGGCACTAAAAAGTTGCCCTAACCCAGCCAAGAAGAAATACACCGAGCTTCATGCTCTCCTCTCTAAAGTCTACCAAGGCTTTTAAGCCAAAATCTTATCAATCCATTATACTCTCGTCTATTACCAAACACACTTCCTAAAAATTTCAAACCATACTCCCATTGAGACTTTCACAAAAGTGTCGGCCACACCACTGATCATTGTTTCCACCTCCGAAATGTAATCCAAGTTCTGATTGATTGGGGTATCATTGCCCCACCAACCGATTCTAAGCCAAACACTACCCACATTCAACTCCCAAATCATACACATGCCATCTTCCTAAAAGAAGATCACAATTTGATCCATATACCCAGATCGTACCTAGTAAATCGCCTATCATATCCTTATATTCTCCTAAATCCCTCAAAGTTTGCCCTTATTTTCTCCTACATCATTATTATTTTGTCTATCAGGCTCTGTCACTTCTTACTAGAGCATGCATTGCTGTTTGCACCAACTTCGAAGGGAAATATATAGAATTATAAATAGTGTTGAACCAATTTCTAGAGTTCGGGCTAAAATTACCCACCAAGATGACGATTGAATGCCAGAGATTTAGTACGCTGCTCTTGGAATGTCAAAAATGGGCTCGAGAGTCAGATAGTTGGGTGGTACATATCGATGAAGTTTGCTTGGATGATGTTGTCCAGATCATGACAGACTTATTTCAACAGATCGGTGAAATGCTTTGAAACTACAAGGACGCCTAGTTCCTTCACTTCTACATCTCCCCGTGGAATGGGAGGATCTATACGAAGTGGTCGTTAAGGTTATGAAATGTATTGACTTTTCATAGAAAGATGATGTCGTTGCCATCGGATGGGGGTACAAATACAATAGTTCAGATGAAGAGCAAAGCCTTGAAAAGACTAGCCCAATAGTCAGCACATATGTAATGATATCATTTGAGGAGCTGGTAGGAGAAATCAACAAGGTGGCTGAATAACTCGAGAAATGGTGTTTTTATTTTTCCCTTCTTCTGTGAACTATATGTCTAAATTAGAGATGCATTATCAGGTTCCAAACCCACAATCATCAACGATCGATAAAGGAAAAGGTGTTGAGAGTCTTCTTACGCCATAAATAACCCTCGAGGAGAGCAAGATCCTCTATCAGTTGAAGAAGACCCGAGCTAACATCACTCTGTGGGGACTTTTTATGTTTTCCCAGCTGCACCGGAATGCTTTGATCAAACTACTCACCGAACCCACACTCCCTCCTTCCACCACACCAGAAGAAGCAGTGAATCTGGTCAAATCTCTAACCTTTACTAAAATGCTCTCCTTCTTCGAAGAATAAATCCCTAAGGTCGGTCCAAATAATAACTATGCTCTCAATATCTCTGTCGAAGTCATGGGAAAGACCATCCCGCTTTTGCTTGTCGATAATGGACCAACTCATAATGTTTGTCCATTGTGAAACCTCAATTGCTTGGGACTGAAAATGAGTGACCTTAATCCAACCTCTGTTGCAGTGTGCACTTATGATAATACTCGTCGAGATGTGATGGGATCCATAAAGCTTACAATAGGGGTTGGCCCTATAAATCCCGTTGTTGAATTATAAGTCACCGACATCCTAACTTGTTTAAATCTATTGCTTGGATAACCATGACTCCAGAGTATCAAGGGTGTGTCTTCTTCCCTCCATCAGAAACTGAAGTTCTTCACCAATGGGCAGGTCATCACCATCCTGGGTGACGATGATAATACTGAGAATGCAAGCACCAGTAATCCGGTATTAGAGATATAATATGGGGCAAATTATATGCTTTTATCTTAACTTCCAAGTCAAAACGCTTCCACTCATAGCAGGGGATGATTTCAAGGATAGAATTTGTCCAGAACACAACCCTAATAGCAATGCCAATATGATACAGATGTTCAAGAACATGCATTTTCCGCCTGGACTGGGTCTGGATCGACGACAACAGGGAATACTTGTACCCATAGTACTGAAGAAGGCCTTTCCTTCTTGCGCCTTGGGTTATCAGCCATCAACAGAAGAACTCATAATGCTCCACCAACCTTGACTGAAGAGAAGGCTAGAAAGTGCCAAGATTGTCTCAAGAGATTCCTTAATGGAAGATTCATCAGAGAGGGTAAGGATTTCCCCTTTTACGATTTTCCTAAACCATGTTATGAACATGTGGATAAAAAGATGAAGCCAGGAATAGAGATCTTTTTCCAAGGGAGATACTCATGGTCTGAAAGTTCCCATCATCATGTGCAACCACTAATTGAGAAGACTATAGTTACTATCAGATATTCCGAGGGAGGTGACTCCGAGAATTCATTCAACTTACAGACACTAGGGCTAACACTCTGTATGGCTCACTCAAACATTACATCATCGGATCCATCCCGCCTAATCAAAGTTGTTGACGCACCTCTACTCAACTGGCATACTATACATGTTCCCCCCGCTGAAATACAACCCAACTCTGATGTTTATCCCATTTCGTCTTCTTTTATTGTTCTTCCCTATTATAATGTAATCGATACCTCGTTTGATGAGGTTCTCAATGCTATTTTTCCTAACAATCAAATAAACTAAGATTTTGAGTATCGTGGTGTGCCTTACATTATTTGTCTGGAATCTAATCAAACTCTTGATGATGATGATTTTACAAAAGAACAATTCTTAAATAATCTTAATAAGGTTAATAACAAACAACATAACTGCATTCAAGTTAATGAAGATGAAACTGTTATTATTAATCTTGATTCTAGTAGCTAACTGTGTGAGATTAGGATAGGGTCTACCCATGACGAGCATGAGTGCGCATGATCGAGGAATTACTGATGAAATTTGTGGTTGTCTTCGCATGGTCCTATGATGACATGCCCGACATTGATCCCGAGATCGCTCAGCACGAGATTCTAACTCTCCCAGAATGCAAACCGGTCAAACAGAAACTCTCGTTGCAAATGTAATTTTAATAGTAACCTTTAAAAAAATTAAGTTTAACCCCCCCCCAACTCTCGAAAATAGATCTACACTCCTTTTAATTAATCACCCACTAGGATCGATCGATTAAAATTTATGTAAATCTTGTAAAATAAATTTAGAGTTTAAATTCAAGGAATAATACCACACTTAAGAAACCCCTATCTCTAGTTCGAATCTAAAATGGGTATTATAACTTAAAATTTCAATTTTCTCTCGAAAATCATTTACCCTCTCTCGAGGCATAAATTTAAGGGTGAGTGATCAAAATTAACATTCAAAAGGAATTTTCAAGTAATCAAACTAATTAAATTAAAATAACATCAAATAAGGGTTCCCCCCACCCCTTGAAAGGGGATTTAGCCTAACATTATATCAAACATAATAAACAAACATTCAATAGGCATTTAATATAAAAGGGTAGAGAGAAGAACAATCAAACCAATCTCTTGAATTCAATTGACTTCAATCCTTGAATGAGAAGCATACACTCCTCCAATTGAGCATCCATATAATTTTCAATAAAATACACACTATCAATTGAATCCCTCCCAACAATTTATTCTTCCCTCACTATCTAAAAAAATTAAAATAAAATAAGCTCTAACTTAAAAAAAAAACTAAACTAAAAAATGGTTTTTCTCTCTCTAAAATTGATATGATAAAAAGCTCCTTTACAAAATGGTCTTCTTCTACCTTAAATAGTAGGCATGGAGCTAAGGGTATATGTGGAAATAGGCTAGGGGTGAGCATGAGGTTATGGTGTAGTAGGGTATTTTAGGTGACACACACAAGTGCATGTGTGTTGTGAGGTGCGAGGGAATAAAAATCAGATTTGGTTAAAAGGGATTGGGGGTATTTTTGAAAAAAGGGTTAAGTTGGTTTAAAACATGTGTGGGTTTGTTTATTTTTGGTTTTGTCTTATTTGGTTTATTGTTGAGATGAAATCGGGGCTTGTATTGGGAGCATATGGGTTTATTAAGAATGGAGCTCGGGTTGAGAGTTTTGGGTTGGTGAAGAGGTATGTTGGTCTTGGGTTTGAGATGGAGATAGCATCTCGGGTCGATGGGTCAACATGTCGCGGGTTTGGGTATGGGTTCGAATAGGAAGTGGGTTGTCGATTGTGGGCTCCGTCGGAGACGGGTGTGGATCACCGACGCAAGGTAGGCAACGGGTTGGGGGGAAAGGTATCAGAGCTCCGGGGTTGAGTATAGCTGGCCGAAGAGGGCTGTTGGGTGGGGGAGTCAGCGGAGCAGAGGTCGACGTCGGGATTAGTTTTTTCGACCGACGAGGGGGGGTCTGATGGGTTTTGGTTGTTGGTTAGTGGTGATGTAAGCTAAGGTGGGTGAGGGTTGGAGAGATGATGGTGGTGGTAGTGGGTGAGTTTATTTAAGGTTTGGTTATGGAGTTTCAGATAGGAGAGAGAATAGTGGAGGAAGAAGATGAAGAGGTGTGGGTTATGTGGTGTATGGGTGTAGGTTAGGATGTGTGAGGGTGTATTTGGGTGTATGTGAGTATATGGTAGGTGGGTGTAAGTGTGAGGTAGAGTTTTGTGTGTATGAGTGTGTATGGAAGTAAGGTGAGTGTGTGTGTGTTAGTTTGTGACCCTTGAAAAATGTAGACTAACTAACTAAAAAAAACTAATAAAATTAAAAATTAAAATCTAAAAATAAAATAAAATAAAATAAAGACTCAATAAAAAAATGAAACTAAAAAGAAATAAAAATAAAAATCTATTAAACTAAAAACTAAAATCCTAAAAAAAATATAAAATCTAATAAAACTAAAAATAAATAAATCCTAAAAAATCTAATCCGAATAAAAAACTAAAAACTAATCAAAATAAAATAAAATTATACTAATAAAAATAATATAGAATATAAAACCTAGAAATTCTAAATAAATCTAAAATAAACCCTAAAAATAAAAACGACTTAAACTAAAAATCTAAAACATATTAAAAAGGCAAAAACTAAACACACACGGGGTTTGGAGTAGGTTTAGGCTCGGGTAAGGTTACGAGAATGGGGAATTAGCTCCATTTGATTCACATTTGTCTTGAAATAATGCTTTTTGAACCGCAAACACAATCAAGCCTGCACATTGAACATTTACGCGCATAAGATCATTATTGTCGAGAATCAGCAACTAAAATACGTCTATTTGGGGTATAAAATGTACACTTTTGGGTGCTTATCACTTCGCACCGAATGGTCGCTCATGGTTAAGGAAGAATTGATCAAACAGTTGAATGTGGGTTTCATTCGTGTGATCGAATATCGCACATGACTAGCTAATATCGTACCCGTACTGAAATTCGGAGGAAAGGTTCGTATGTGCATTGAATATCGAGACTTGAACAAGGCCTCTCCGAAGGATGATTACCTGCAACCCAATATCGACATGATTGTGAATAACATAGCTAGTCACGCTCTCAAAATTAATACGGTGCAAATATTACGCATTTTTGCCTTTTAACTTACGCATTTTAGCCCCCCGGGTACCTTAATTCCTATATTTATGCTCGTTAAATAGACAAACTCGGATTTGTATATATATATATATATATATGCTTTACAGGGGTTAATTGAGATTCTGTAGGTATTCTGACACTTAGTATGAAGTTTAGATGCATTCCGGCGTAGTTTCATACACATTCGCACGTGCAAGGGAATTTTAGTCTTTTCATAGCTTGGGTATCTGGCCCAACATTTGCACGAAAGTTGTAGCCCTCTTAGAAAGCTTTATGTGGCCATAAATGATGCGTGAATCTGAGTTCGAACTAAGAAGTTACAATATTTCTCGCGGAAGAGAATTACAAACAAGCCAAAACAAGGGAAGGAATGCAAATCCTACAGGTCCGAATCGATTCGGTCAGTTCCGAATCGATTCAGCAAATTGGTTGGGAAGTAGAAACTTTTTGCCTTGCTAGCCCTTGAAGATATTTCGCTAGCAAATCGATTCGGCCTTGTAGATTTTTGTGGTTTATTTTATTTACAAGTTTGCCATTTGAGTTTTTTTGTACAAATTCAGTTTCCTCTCATTTTGAGAGATATATTTCATTTTGCACTTAGTTTTTAGGGTTTGTTGGGAGATCTTTTCACCCTCCTCCCATTTCTCTTGGGGTTTTGCCCATTTTGTATTGTAAGTTTACTATTCATTTGTCCTCATAGTTTTATTTCCTTTGTTTATGCTTTATTTTTTGCTTGTATTTACATTTCCATGCCTAGTTAATTGTTTATTGTTGTTATTAATTGCTTTCATCAGTTTAATTGTAGTTTAATTAGTTTATTTATGTCTCACCCTTAGTTAAATAGGATCGGGGTTGCGTTTCCAGTAAGGTTGGACAAAAATAGACCAACCCGAATGGATTGATTGGACCGAACTGAACCGACCAAAAATTAAGGCTATTTTGAAACTAGTTCGAAAATCGGTCTACACAAACTAAAAATCGATTAAATCGGTCCGGTCCGCGGTCGACTATATTAAAAGACCGGTTTGGACAGGACCGAACCGATTCCCGTATATATAATAAAGATAATATTTTTTTTCTTATATATATTTTTTGAATTAATGTATATAACTTATGAATTTAATTTAGAACATTTTACATATGTATAAACATTTTTTTATTTGGGTTAAGAAAACCCATGTAAATATCATTTGGGGTTTCGATTATTATTATTTTTTAAAATTTTGTACATATATTTGTGAGAACAATAAATAAAAACATTAATATTGTAAGGACACACTTCTCCAATTAAGTCTTAATGTAGTTTTGGCTCAATTCCGGACAAAAACGTTTATGTCATAGGATAGTGTTCAAGTGTACATTTTCAAGCTTATGATGTGTTTAGTTGAACACGTAGCGGCAAAGAGTATAAAGCTTAATCAAAATGTCGAGTTTATGTGCCTCGTTTCTACGTCATCACAGTGGTTCCATGCTCCCAAGGTATGAATGCATTTTATATATATATAGGAGCTTGGAACAAGTTTATTGGGTGTTAGGTTTTAAAACTATGTTTTGTTTTCAGCAAGATTTCTATTAAAACTTTTATATAAAGTTTCTAGGCTAAAAATGAAATTTTTGGAACTTTCTGTAAGTTCGTTCGAAGTGTCGTTCGAACGAGATTGTCGTTCGAACGAGTTTGCCAACGAGCTTTCCCATTGGACACTGGAACTTCGTTCCAAATGTCGTTGGAACGAGATGGCTGTTCGAATGAGATTTCCAACGAGTTCACACTGGAACTTTGTTAGAAGCCTCATTCGAACGAGATGTCATTCGAATGAAAATGTCGTTCGAACGAGATTTCAGGCGGAATTTTTTTTTTGGCAATTTTTAGCAGTTTTACCCCACTAAATTTTTGCTGAATATCTATGTGCGGGAACAACTTTTTCCAGGATAACTTTTTTCATAACTTACTATCTCTTAGAGAGGGTTTGAGAGCAAAATTCAAAAAAGAAAAGGTTCATGTTTTGAGTGATTAATTTTCAAAGAAAAATTCATTTACCACTCTAGTTACACCCATATTTGTTTCTTCGAAGTTCATATATACATATACTTTGCTTGGAACACTTTGGCACCGATTTATCTCTACCGTTTGAAGAGAAGTTTGGGATTTCTTTTAAATCCTTCAAAGAAGAAGAATTTTTTAGCTGCGGTTTTTCTCACATGGTGAAAGGCACCATGCGTGGTTGACGGTGTATCTATTATCCGATCGGTGAGTCCGAGATTGCGGTGGAGCTCCGTGGTTATCCGCTAGGAAGAGGTGGTTACAAGAAGACGCGTCAAGGCTTGAGAGGGTTCGAGTTGAGGAAGTAAGTCATATGTCTTGTAAATGTAAATTCCGTACTTAGTGGATTTGAGGCTAGGGTCGTCCGAGGTTTTATCCTGTTGTGGGTTTTTCCTCGTACATCGCGGCGTAGTGTGATTGATTTACTTTTATCTTGACTAATAACTTAGAACGCATGCTTAGGATAATTAAAGATAAATTTGGTTTTAATTGTCACACTTAATTTAATTTGATGCTAATTAAATTTGGGTAACGTTTATTTAATTCAAGTCTATTATTAAAACTAGTTTGGCCTAATTTGGTAATATTGATAAATATGACTTAGGCAAATTCTAGGACTTGGATTAATCATGTTTAAGTAAAAATGTTTTTAATGGATTAATTTAATTCCACTTGATTTAGTTTTAATTTGAAAAAGTAAATTAAAATTTGTAATTTGTTTTATTGAACCATCACCTTTACGCTTCCGCATATCTATTTAACAAGGAAATTGATATTAAAGTAAAAGGTTTTTAAAATTGGGTGCCCCTCGGGCATTTCAGTTTGGTATCAGAGCCAAAGCGATAAATTATTTCATTAAGATCTTTTAAATAATTTTTGGCCAAAATGGATTTTTCTCCATTTTCAAAATTTCCTATTTTCGATGGTTCTAATTATGCGTATTGAAAAGCGCGTATGAAATCGGCCCTAAAATCTATCGACGAGAGGGTTTGGTTATCGATTGTTAACGGGTGGTCTCCACCAACTCATTTAGTAGAAAATGAACGTGTTCCTGAACCGGCCGATAGATGGAGTGATGGTGAATTTAAGCTGTCTAATTTTAATTCCCGAGGTTTAAATGCCTTGTTTAGCGCTGTCACACCGGATGAATTCCGACGTATTATGATGTGTGAGACCGCTAAAGAAGCTTGGGATATTTTACAACTCACTCATGAAGGAACAAGTGTCATTAAGTCTTCGAAACTCCAAAACCTCACCACTCAATTTGAAACTATCAAAATGAATGAAAAGGAAACGTTTGATGAATTTTATGCTAATCTTTCCGATGCTGTTAATTCATCTTTTAACTTGGGAGAGAAAATACCCGACAACCGAGTTGTAAAGAAAATTTTAAGGTCTCTTCCCGATAGATTTATTCCCAAAGTGATCGTTTCAAGTTCTTTACCAACTTTAGCCTCTATGAAATTAGAAGAGCTCGTAGGTGATTTACAAACTTATGAACTAGACATGTTTCCCTCTAAAACTGAAAAGAAAATTGAAAAGGGCGTTGCTTTAAAAGCCCGAAAAGAGGTCAAACAAGTAGTAGAGAGCGATAGTGATAGTGACTCGGAATACGTGGCCTTGTTTGCTCGAAAATTTAGAAAAATTCTTAAATTTAACAAAGATAAATTTAAAAATGATTTTAAGAAATTTAAAACTTCTAAGTATGACAAAGCCGAAAGGATCCCTAAATCTTCTAACGAAAATTTAAATAGGGACGAGTCAAATAGGTGTTTTGGTTGTGAGGGTTATGGCCATAGGGCTTCTGAGTGCCCCACTAAACTAAGGAGAAAGGGTAAGCAACCCATTTCATATAATGCGACCCTCAGTGATAGTGATAAGGAAGAGGGACCCGATTCCCCCACTAAGCCCAACTTTGTGGCTATTATGTCTAGTCATGTGAGTGATAGTGAGAACTCATCGATTAATGAAACTTTAACACATGACACTTCCAAGGTCATTGTCTATGATTCCCTTGTTTTTTATGATAGTGAGAGTGGAGAAGAAAGAGAGATTGAAAATGAAGAAGAGGTTAATGTGAGTGAACTTCAAAATGCTTTTCAAGAATTATATGAAGAATCTATTAAATTAAAAAGAACTAATTTGAAGTTAGAAGCTAGTTTGAAAGAACATGTCAAGGTCGTTGATAATAGTGTGTTGGTTGAAGACCTTAGGACACGAGAGAGATCTCTTCGAGAGAAGCTAGAATATGTAGAAGGCGAGAGAGATAGCCTTAGAGGTTTAATGGAATCCTTGAAAAAGGAGCTTCTCTAGTTCGAAGAGAGAAATATTTTATTAGAGTCTAACATTCTAGAATTAGAAAATAAATTAAAAGACTCTAGTAATGTCAAATTTGATTTGGAGTGTCGTTCGAAAAAATTAGATAAAATATTAGGAACGGTCCAAATTAAAAATGACACTTGTGGTTTAGGCTTCGATACTTGTAATGAAACAAATCAAAAAGGCAAAACCAAATTTTTAGGAGAATCTACTAGGAAAGCCTTTAGAGATCATTCCTTAGGTACCAAATTTCGACGTAATTTTACTTGTACTCATTGTGGTCGAAAAGGTCATCTTAGGAGATTTTGTTTTGATCTTAAACGAATTCCTAGAAAATCCCAACGAAAAGCAACCAAGGTAGTTAAAATACCTACACCCCAAGCTAGTCAGCCTTCATTAATTTGGGTTAGGAAATCCGACTTGGTTGCCTTGCAAAATAGGGTATTTGATTCTCATTTACTTTCACATGCTTCCTCTCTTGCAAAATCTAAAGGTTAAATGTGTTAGTTTTTTTGCATACTTTAGCTTTTTGTGCTTCATGTTATATCATCCATGCTAATTGTATGCTTGTTTAATCATTTTCTAGCATATGCTCCATGCTTAATCACATACTAGAATAATGGTTTTTGTTTGTCTTTTGTATTTTATTACTTTCATTCTTGTTTGCATTAAATGAAAAATACAAAAAGATTTTTGTTTCTCATTTGGGTTTTTATTTCTTATTAATTTAAGCTTAATAAAAAAAATCCAAATGATTTTTGTTTGTCTTTTGAGCATATATTTTTTTTTGGTTAAAAATTTCAAAAACTCAAAAAGATTTTTATTTTGTGTGTATTTTAGTTTGACACACTTTATGTGGCATATATTTGTGTTAGAATCCCATCTTTTTCGCTCCCATGTGTCTAGAACTTTTGGTTTAGATTTCCAATCCTTATTATGTTCTTTACCATGCTTACATGGAGTAATTGAATTTTGTGTTGATTAAATGGATTCTATTTTTATATGCCTCTACTCACACATGCACGAGCTCTTTTAAAATTTTAACTTCATATGTATATTTAAGCTTTGTGAGGTGTTCTCCTACCAATCTTGTCATCTACATATTTGTGACCTAGGGGGACTAGTGCATGTCAAAATCCGTTGCACGTGAGTTTCGTGAGAAAATAAAAACATGATAAATATAAATGTGCACGGGGAAGGGCATCGAAAGGAATAATAATCCTTTGTGATTGTAAGCCACCGTTTGAATTGGGCCTAAAAGATATAAATGGTCCAAAGGCCTAAAAACAGAAAAATGGAACTAAAAGAAAAATAATTGCTAAGGCCTATGTTTAATTGATATTTTCATTCAATATAAACGAATATATATGCTTCTTGAGGGAGATGGCATGGTATATCAACGGTTTGCACAATGTCCGTTTATCCTAGTGGTCTTTATTGTCACGACTCTATTTGGTTTGTAGAATCATCAAAACTCTAGGCTTGTATGCATTGTGTATGTTTGTTCATTGAGTTCAATCTATATTGTCACATGAGGCTATATTCAAATGTGATTAAGTTTGTAATCAATTGATAACTCCGTGAACATAATTTAAGTGATTGGGTCTAAATTTAATTGTTACTAGTTCACACCCCAACACTTCCGTTTCCATATGACACATTTTTGCCATACGAGTGTGATAAACTTATTGTATCTTTGTGTCATTTGTGTGGTTATATCTATATATATATATAAAATGTACGTTATTGATACTTTTCAAGTATATATATTTATGTATGACATTGTTTAGTCTTTGCCGAGCTTTCTAGTCCATATATGTTGTAATTCATAATTGGTATCTATCTTGTTGCATTCTTTGTTAATATCACATGGTTAATACTTTATGTATCTTATTGGTATCATCCGTTGTATTAGTTGTGCTTTTGTTGCCCATATGCTTTAATGTTCTCATACCTTTATGCACAATTACATGTTTTATTCTTTAACCTTTGTCTATTCCTGAACAAAAAGGGGGAGAATGATAGGGTGAGAAATGGTATCTACACCTTTGGGGGAGATTTATCTTAGGGGGAGACGTCTTTCTAAATTGATCACTGTTGGATTTATCTTAGGAGGAGACATCTTTCTAAGTTGATCACTGTTGATAAAGGGAGAGAATAAATTTAAGGGGAATACTTACTTTACTTGCATTAAATATTTTGATATTCCCTATGCGTGTAATGTGTTTGCTTAAGTGTGCAGGAATTATATTATAAGTGGCAACTTTCACCGGCAAAGATTGTGATCCTTTGGGTTGGTTGAGTCGAGCATTGTATTTTTATTTTGGGTGGGACTTTTTATTATTCTAGTAGAGCTTGACGGCCATTTAGGATTTTTGTTTGGTTTTTGTCTCGGAATAGCCAAAGGGGGAGATTTGTAAGGACACACTTATCCAATTGAGCCTTAATGTAGTTTTGGCTCAATTTCGGACAAAAACGTTTATGTCATAGGATAGTGTTCAAGTGTACCTTTTCAAGCCTATGGTGTGCTTAGTTGAAGACGTAGCGGCAAATAGTATAAAGCTTCATCAAAATGCCGAGTTTATGAGCCTCATTTCTACGTCATCACAATGGTTCCATGCTCCCAAGGTATGAATGCATTTTATATATATATAGGAGCTTGGAACAAGTTTATTGGGTGTTAGGTTTTAAAACTGTGTTTTCTTTTCAAAAAAATTTCTTTAAAAACTTTTATATAAAGTATATAAAGTTTCTGGGCTAAAAATGAAATTTTTGGAACTTTCTGTAAGTTCGTTCGAAGTGTCGTTCGAACGAGTTTGCCAACGAACTTTCCCATTGGACACTGGAACTTCGTTCCAAATTTTGTTCGAACGAGATGGCTTCTTGAACGAGATTTCCAATGAGATTTCTAACGAGTTCACACTAGAACTTCGTTAGAAGCCTCGTTCGAACGAGATTTCAGGCGGGAATTTTTTTTGGCAGTTTTCAGCAGTTTTTAGCAGTTTTACCCCACTAACTTTTTGCTGAATATCTATGTGCGGGAACAACTTTTTCCAAGACAACTTTTTCATAACTTACTACCTCTTAGAGAGGGTTTGAGAGAAAAATTCAAAAAAGAAAAGGTTCATGTTTTGAGTGATTAATTTTCAAAGAAAAATTCATTTACCACTCTAGTTACACCCATATTTGTTTATTCCAAGTTCATATATACATATACTTTGCTTGGAGCATTTTGGCACTGGTTTATCTCTACCGTTTGAAAAGAAGTTTGGGTTTTCTTCTAAATCCCTCAAAGAAGAAGAATTGTTTAGCTGCGGTTTTTCTCACATGGTGAAAGGCACCATGTGTAGTTGACGTTGTACCTATTGTCTGATCGGTGAGTTCGAGATTGCGATGGAGCTCCATGGTTATCCGCTAGGAAGCGGTGGTTACAAGAAGACACGTCAAGGCTTGAGAGGGTTCGAGTTAAGGAAGTAAGTCATCTGTCTTGTAAATGTAAATTCTGTACTTAGTGGATTTGAGGCTAGGGCCGTCCGAGGTTTTTTCCCACTATGGGTTTTTCCTCGTACATCGCGACGTAGTGTGATTGATTTACTTTTATCTTGCTTAATAACTTAGAACGCATGCTTAGGATAATTCAAGATAAAATTGGTTTTAATTGTCACACTTAATTTAATTTGATGCTAATTAAATTTGGATAACGTTTATTTAATTCAAGTCTATTATTAAAACTGGTTTGGCCTAATTTGGTAATATTGATAAATATGACTTAGGCAAATTCTAGGACTTAAATTAATCATGCTTAAGTGAAAGTGTTTTAATGGATTAATTTAATTCCACTTGATTTAATTTTAATTTGAAAAAGTAAATTAAAATTTGTAATTTGTTTTATTGAACCATCACCTTTACGCTTCCGCATATCTATTTAACAAGGAAATTGATTTTAAAGTAAAAGGTTTTTAAAATTGGGGGCCCCTCGGGCGTTTCAAAAATATATATATATATAATAGGACTAGGACCGAATTTAACCCAGACCGAACCAAAAAAAGCGAGGACCGAATTAATAGGTTAACCAAATTAATCGATTCGGTCCTGGTCCAAAAAAATTTAGGACCGAATATTCGGTCCGGTCCAAAAAATAAGCAAAAATCGGATCGGACCGGGCGGGACCGTGCCCACCCCTAATTTCCACCATTAATGGGTTTTGAGCTCCGAAAGTTAAGTTTTGTGTAAAATCACATTTAATTGAAACCTCGCGTATTAAATTCGGATTATTATGCGTTTAACTTTCTTTGTCATCCAACGTTAGTGTTTATAACGGTAATCCCAATTTAACCCGCGCTGACCATTTTCGATTAAATGTTTAATCTCGCAACTTTGGATTGGATTCCTTATTGTGTGATGTTTATGCTTAATTGATTATGTCAGTTAAATAACTTTCGAACCAGAACTCTAATTATTAGTTGTATAACCTGGGACAGGAATGCGATCCCAGCTCTCGTTTTTATTAATATTGTTCAATGTTAACTTCTTGTTTTCCCCTTTTTCTCCATAACCACCCCTTATTATCTTTTACACTTTTATTGAGGAGTAATAAATCAATTAAAATCTATCCAACTTTCCTGTGGATTCTCGATACCCGGACTGGCCGCTATACTCCCTTGTCAAGTGTAGTCATAGTTTAGATTTTTTATATTGAGGCGGTGAACCAAAAACAACGACATTGCCCTTACATGAGTACATGATTCGCGCTCGATCACAAATCATTTGTTGATGGTTTTGCCAGATATAATCAGAACAAAATACACCAGGATCATCAGGAGAAAACTACATTCATCGCCCCTTAGGGAACATGCTGCTACACCGTTATGCCATTTCATCTAAAAATGCAGGGGCTACCTATCATAGGGTTGCCACAACCATCTTGTATGATCTGCTACAAAAGAAGTCGAGGTCTACGTGGATGATATGATTATCCGATCTAAAACTCGAAAAGATCATGTTCCCAGTATTCTAAAGTTCTTCGAGCAACTACAGCAATATCAGATGCAACTTACAGAAATATGTTTTCGGAGTTACCAAAGGAAAGCTCTTGGGATTCATGGTTAGCGAGAAGGGGATATAAGTAGATGCTACCAAGATGAAAGCCATAATAGAAATTCCACTACCCCGAACGGAGAAGGAAGTTCGGTGATTCCTTAAAAAATTACAGTATATCAGCTGGTTCATCAACCAGTTGACTTTCATTTGTGAACCCATCTTCAAGCTCCTCCGAAAGGATTCCACTTGGGTTTAGAATGAAGCTTTCCACTAGGCCTTTGACCGAATTAAACAATACGTAACCCGACCTCTGGTATTCATGCCGCCACAACCCGGTCTTCCCTTACTCCTATACCTGACCGTAAAATATACCGCAACTGGAGCTTTGCAAGCCCATACCTCAAAGAGTGACGCAAAGAGAGAGCCATCTACTATGCCAGTTGTAAGCTGGCAGGGTACGAAGTTAACTATAGAACCTTGGAGAAATCATGCGTCGCCCTAATCTGGGTCACCCAAAAATTACGACACTACATGCTCGCCTTTCCTATCAAAATTTTATCCCGAATGGATCCCATCAAGTACATGCTCGAGAAACCTGCCATGTCTAGTCGAATGGCCTGATGGTTGATGCTTTTAACCGAATTTGATATTGTGTATATAATGCAGAAAGCCATGAAAGGAAGAGCTATCTCTAACTACCTCCGTGACTACCCTATGGAAGAAATCAATTTTTGGATTTTTGAGTTACCAGATGAAAATATCCTTTGTACCTCCCAAGAAGACCTCCGGTAGCAAATATTCTTTGACGAAGCTGCCAATAAGAAATGATATGGCATTGGGACACTCTTAATTTCCCCTGATGACTCTCACACTCCCATTGCCATCAAGCTGGATTTTCCTTGCACCAGGAACATGACCGAATACGAGGCATGCACGGTAGGCCTCAAAGTCGCTCTCAAAAAAGGTATCCGCTGCCTAGATGTATATGGGGATTCATACCTTATCATCGGTCAAGTGCTCAGAATATGGAAAGTCAAGGACGAGAAACTCTTACCCTTCTATGCCCACCTAGAAGAGTTGGCCTCCCAATTCTAATCACCTTTCACTACCTGCCCCGAGCAAAGAACAATTTAGCCTATGCCCTTACTACCTTAGCCTCCATGGTTTACATGCCCGAAGGAATAACGCTAGCCCATATTCTAGTCCATAAGCAAGCTAAACCTACCCATTGCTAGGATATTGAGCTCATAACAGAAGAAGATCATGATATAGTCGATTATTAAACTACGATATTTGGCATCTCCTCAACTATGGTAGGTATCCCCAAAATTCTGATAAGAAAGACCGAGCAGCCCTTCGCAAGTCGACTGCTCGATACATTGTCTGTGAGAAAGCACTGTTTAAGAGAAACTTCGATAGAACCCATTTACACTGAATCGCAGGGGCTAACAATGAAGAGATGATGCAGAAAATCCACAGCGGGGAATGCAATCCCCACACGAATGGCTATATGCTTGCTAAGAAAATCATCCAATAGGTTATTATTGAACTATAATGATTCAAGATTGCACCACCTATGTTCAAAGATGTCTTAAATGCCAGCAGTTTTCTAATCTTAAGAACTTGCCTACACGGGAATTGTATAACATGACTTATCCCTGATCGTTCTCCACATAGGGCATTGATATCATATGGAAGGTTACACCCAAAGCCTCTAATGGGTATGAATTCATTTTGGTTGCCATTGATTACTTTACCAAATGGGTCAAAGCCAAGTCATACGCAGTTCTGAATGCCAAGAAGGTGGCTAAGTTCATCCGAAAAAATATCATCTGTCGATATGGCATCCTGCACAAGCTAGTGTCATACAACGGGTTGCGTTTCAAAGCAGAAGTCATAGAGGCGATTGACGATTATGGGATCCAGAAATACAAATCTTCTCCCTACCGACCTCAAACCAACGGAGTAGTCGAAGCTACTAATAAGAACCTCAAAGCAATCATCAACAAAATGATTGAGAGTTGCCAAAACTGGGCCGATCGGATCCCTTATGGCCTCTGGGGCTATAACACTTTAGTTTGAACGTCTATTGGGGCAACCCCTTACTCTCTAGTATACGACATGGAAGTTATGCTATAAATTCCTTCACTACGCATCACGATTGAAAGCAAAGTTAGCCAGGAAGACTGCCATCAAAGCCATCTTGATGAGTTGTCACTGTTGGACAAAAGGAGACTGAAGGCTCTATATTATATACAAGGATACCATCACAAAATATCAAATTTATTTAACAAGAGAGTCAAGGACCGTGGTGTTCGAGAAGGGGATTTAGCCCTTAAAGAAATAGTAGAACCCATCAGGGACCCCAAAGGAAAATTCATGCCCAAATGGAGTGGTCCCTACTTTGTGAAGAAGATCACATGTGGTGGCGCCGCTATGCTCACCGACCTCGATGGGGAAGAGATGGCTCGTCCAGTCAACCTGGAATATCTCAAGAAATTCTACCCTTAGTCCAAAATATCGACGTGTTACGATTCTTCTAATCTCCTTTCTATTATAAAAAAAATCTTCTTCATTTCCCTCTACTCAGAACATCGTGGGCCCTGATCCTCTAAAAATCATTTTTTGCACGATCTCCACTGCCAACATTTTAGCAACTACTCTCCTCTATAAACAGACTGAGAAGGATGGGTCGACGATCGACGGTAGATGATTCTCCCACAGAGAGGCCAGCCACATGCGCTCTATCAAATCCTCTATAGGAAAAAGTCTAATGTCCGAGGTGGCACAATCTGCTCCCAGGCAAATTGGCGCAAGAGTCATTAGGGAAAGTAGAACGAAGTCTGTCGAAGGCTGACCAACCCAATATATCGGTATTCCCCCAGTTCTAGAATGGGATGCAACACCCCACACCAAAGCACTGACTAATGCAAACCTTGAGCCCCATGCTCCACAAATCGTTCTCCCAACTCTTGATGTCTAGGCCCACACTGATAAAGTAGTGAGAAAAAAGTTTGGCATAGCTGCCAAGGGATATTCCGGAGGGATTGCCAAACAAAATCTCTCCGACAACCACATGAACAACATAACAGGGCTACCTCTCAGGAAGTCAGAATGACATTGCCACCAGGCATCCAGACCATTTAGAGTCTCCGCCAGTATCACCACCATAAGATTGCGATGGTACAACATCTAAGAAGTGATGTCCGTGAGTTATGGTTCCACCAACAGTTCCCCAGTCACCAACAGTAATCACTACACAAAAACTACCAACTTATCAAGTACTAAAACGGTGACAAGTCATACTTGTCAAGGTCTAAGACCGTGATAAGCTTGGGAGTGATAAAGACTTTTATCACGGACTTGTCACTGTCAAAGTCCGTGACAAGTTTGTTAGACTTGTCACGGACTTTGACCGTGATAAGAGGAAAACTTGTCATGATCAAAGTCCGTGACAACTAAAAAAATTATCACGGACTTTGATCGTGATAAGTCCTTAACAAAAACTTGTCACAGTCAAAGTCCGTGATAATTCTGGGCAGATTTAAAAAAAATTACTGGGTAGTATGGCCACTGCCACTGTCCAACAATATATTTTTACTTCTTATAGAAAAATTGTACTTGTCCAAACAACATATATATCCATAATCAAACCAAGCCAACATATAAATATCCACAACATAAACCAAACCATCATATAAATATCCATAACCAAATTCAAAAAATACAAGTAATATCCAAATACAAATAATGTCATAGCCTGGGATCTACAATAGATTGGAGAAGGAAGTAAGGACACACAAGAAATGAATTGAGATATCCACGAATTGTCTGCACGACACCTTGTTCTTGTAACCACAAAGGTGAATTCTCCTTTCTGGTAAAAATATGTGTGACGAGCACCTTTGCCTCAATGTCTTGCAGGCGACGTCTATGAACCACCATACCCGGGTGGGTGCCCAGGTCCCACACCCCCTTCGCTATCCTATCCCCACTGAAAATGTCCATTAAAACACATTGAGCCAATCGATAGTAGACATAGGCCGTTCTATGGGGTCAAATCGGGAAATGGATCATATAAGAGCGACGAGTCCGTGTGTATCGATGATGAAGCAGTGACGTACTCGTCTACCTCCTTCCCCTTCCCCTTGACCTTGCTCTTGTGCTTATCGGAGGTGCCCTCATCAGAGGTGAACCCAACATGTCGCCTGATGCTTCATAAAGGCGTATATATCTAGGACTGTCACCTCTAACCCCGATAGCTTATCATCATGTGTGTCCACCTTATGAGCCAACCCGATGTTGCTCGTCTCCATCCCGATAATCCTCAACTTTCCCACCTGGGAGCTCACCCCTAGCCCTCCCCTTGGGATTCATCCTGTGCACTTGGCTGAGTGCGTCCGTAGCCAAAGATGCTTTGTTGGCGTCAGACTAATTTTTATGCACTTCATTAAGCTTTGTCTGAAACGATAAAAAGTACATGATTAGTTAAGTTAATAAAAAAATATAACGTAATTAAAAAAATTAAACAATTATAACTTACAATCATGGCTACGACGCTTGGGAACACCTCCTTATCCTTTCCCTTCTTCGTCCTAATTGCCACATAGGCATAGAGCCTATTTGGCTTACCCCCCGGGCCACTCTCCATCTCTTGAAATAAAATAATGCAGAATTAGTAAGTAACGCAAAGTAATGCTAAATTAGATAACATAAAACTAAAATTAAAGAAAATAAAAACTTACCATCCTGTGCTCCACCTCGGCGTAAGACGTCCGCTCAGAGTAGTGCACGTCCACCTTTTTTCACCCCGATTGACGAGATGCCAATTTTCTCTCATCGATCTCATTATCTACGAACTGTTGACACTGTGCTAATGAGATCGGCTCCTTCGTCGGGACGGTATCACGCAATCTCAGAATGGACTCTCGGGGCTTTCTATAGTACCGTGCCTGCATATTTTTCTTCCACGTCTTGTCCTGTTCCCTTAACTTTTCCAACGTAGAGTTGCGGACATATGGGGGCAGGCCAAATTGTTTCTGTCAAACAAATGCAAACCAAAAAGGAAGTAAGTGTTAGTTGTATTATAAATATAAATATAAATACACTACCTGTAGTGCCCCACAGATGGCCATACTGAGCTCATTTGGCACGACCCTCCAATTAGTGTACCCCGAGCCGATGATCACCTTCAGCAACTCCAGGGCTCTAGCCATTAATGTCGTCTTGTTCTCGATGACGGATCCTAATTTACCCCATTTTAGGGGCCTAGAAGTCGAGGATCCCTCTTCGCCTCCGCTGCCGCACTGCCCTGATGAAGACATTTTCTATAAAAATTGTTGTTATTAGTACAAATCCAAATGAATTAGAAGAATATAAGCACTAGAAGAATAAAAAGCATTAATCATATTATAAATCACTAGAAGATTAAAAGTTAACGACATTATAAATCTAAATATTATATAAATATCGGGTCATGTCATGGACTTTGAATTAATGCTTAAGAATTAAATTTTAAATATTACATGCAGTAAACTTATCAAGTACAAATGAATTAAAAACATTAAACTGATGTCCGATAATAATAAAACACTAGAATAATACAACCACTGGTCATTACAAATAATTGGAATACTTGTTACAAATCTAAAAATTATTTTAAATTCGGGTTATCATAAAAAATGGATTGATATTCGGTAGGAGCAACCAAGTCATCCATACACTGTTTAGACACTTTGGCGCATGTAGGATGATTGAACGCGACTCATTGTTGATATACTCTGAGTAAAACACTTGCTTGACCTTTTAAAAAGAACAAACAAACAGATCATCGCTCACGTGTTCGCAACCCTTCAACTTGGACAAGTCAACCATGAGCAAATTGGAGCCAGGATCATCTTTATATGCGTTTTTATCCTCAACTCTTACCCAATCACAATAAAACACAACCTCTTTGAAGCTTACATAATCCAATTCACATATATTTCGAATTACACCATAATAAGTCATATCAGCTTCAACGAGGTTTTTATTTTTCGCGCTCCCTCTAAAATAAGTAAGAGCCTTGTATGAAATGCCCGAGTTTTATGCATTTGTAGTTTCCTCGTACACCCTTGCACCAAATACGTGACCGTTCAATCGATAATTTTTGTACTCTTTTGCTATAAACAAGGGTCTAGTGGCTAGACGAGCAAGCATTGATGTCACATTACCCGTTTTTAAGAGCTGAGAATATTAATAAATTAATTAGGTTAGTTGTAAAGCTTTCTTGTAATGTGTCACATTTAATAACAAACATTTTCATTAAAATTACCTCGTATGACAACCATAGCCTAAACTCGCTGTCTCATTATGCCATTATTTTTTTACTTTTATTATTCTCACATGTTTCACATTTTCTGCATAGATTGTGATGAGCGTATTACAAAATTGATCATGTATAAAAATTAAAATAATGTAAAAGTTAAAATAATTTAAACTTACTTTTTCCACTCTTTGACATATTCATGTGTGTTAAGTAGATAACGAGCTACTTATTCATGTTACAAACTCGTTAATTTCACTCGTTTTCCCATCACATGACCACCCTCATTGACGAACTCATCACTATCAGCCACGCTGCTCGGGTCAAGCATATATTCACGAGTGTAGATTGATGACTCCATGGTGATGTATTCCTCTGAAACTGATCCTTCAATACATCTTTTATTCTTGACGTAATGTATGAAAACGTTCATCAATCTTTCAAACGGATACCTCCACCGATATCTAACTGGGACGCCACAAAGAAGTGCCTCGTCGCATAGGTGTACCAACAAGTGAACACTTATGTCAAAGAATTATAGGGGAATGTACTTCTCCAACACACAAATCACTTCGGTCACCGTCAATTTTGCGGCCACTATGTGATCTCGATTGATTATAAGTGAGAAGCAGATACCAATTTGCATAATAGCCCTCTGTAAATCCTTATGCTTGGAGAAACAATGCTTAAGCAATTGAGGAACCAATTATATGATCTCATGCCAATCATGGGACTTACACTTATGTAAATCATGGGTAGCATAATTCACAATCCTTTGCAAGTTGGAAGAAAAATTAGATGGAACCTTCAAATGATATATTGGGTCTAAAAGCACCTTCCTTTCCTCACTCGTCAAAGTAAACTCACCAGGGGGAATTATTGTCCTTCCCCTACTAACTTCTTTCAACCATAGTTGTGGCTTAAGTTTCAATGATTTAAGATATTTTCGTGCATTTTATCCATCCTTCGAATAACTCCCCCAATGCATGTTCCCATAATATGTTCAACGATGTTCTTCTCTGCGCACATCGCATCCAATACATAACGCACGGGGTTATTCTTCCAATAAGGTAAGTCAAATAAAATTGACCTCCTAGACCATGCCTTTCTTATCTCAGTTTAATTCCCAGTTGGGGTCTTCTTATGCTTAATATTCTTAAATTTAGGATTCTTACGTGGCATATTAAGGCCAAAATTAGATGATTTACTTTCAATTTCTAAACCTAAAAGTTTCCTCGGAGGAAGCCTATGTTCAACCCCACCCGATAAAAAATTAGAACCTTTATCAAATCTAAAATTATGAGCGGAGGGCAAAAACCTCCTATGGTAATGGTATACAGTTTTTGAGCTAGCTAGGAGACAAAGGTATTCAGTCTCCTCTCCATAAATAAGACACCCCAAATAACTATGTACTACACAATTGGATAATGTCTCATAAGCTAAAAAATCATGAATTGCCCACATCAACATAGCTTTCAGAGTAAACTCTTTTTTTTAAAAGAGTCAAATGCTTGCACACCCTCTTCCCACAACTCATTTAATTCTTTTACCAAAGGAGCTAGGTAGACATCAATGTCCTCACTTGGTGCCTTTGGCCCATATATCAACAAAGACAACATCAAAAATTCAGGTCTTATATACTGTGAAGGAGGGAGGTTGAGTGGGGTTAGGATCACTAACCATACACTTTGATTGGCGCTTAGATTTCCAAATGGATTGAAACCATGTGTTAATATTGCCAAACAAATGTTACGCTTTTGTTGAGCAAAATCGGGATACTCATAACTCATCCTCTTCTAAGATGTAAAAATAATAGGATGATGCATGAGATTATCCCGTGCTTTTTCCCGAGCATGCCAAGCCATTGCCTCCACTATCCATGTACTATAAAAAATCACTTTAATCTAGGCCCAACGGGAAAATATTTCAACACTTTTTGAGGCACTTTTGAGCTTGTGCCTTCCATGTCCGTAGATTGGACATATCTAGTTACATCGCATACCGGACATCGATCGAGATTTTCATACTCCTTTCGGTATAGTATGCAGTCATACACACAAGCATGGGTTGATTTATACTTCATTCCTGTTGATGTAAAAAATTAGATCATATCTAATTATTCAATCACAGATAAATAAATGAGACAAAGAATTTTAAAGTGGTTCAGCTTTATAAGAATGTCCTACGTCCACTGTTATGTTATTTCTGATTGTATGGGAATTCTCGATTACAAGTTATCTCAAGAAATTCTGCCCCACCCATAATGAGGATTGTACAATGTATTTATAGCCCTGAGGCTGTAATGTGAAAGGGTAATACATTAAATGATGTACATATGAAAAGGTAATACATTCAATGCCCCTTATGCGTATGCGTTTGAATGATAAGCATTTAATGAACAGTCAAACTGTTGGTTATCCTGCTATTAATGCTTTGTTCGAGGTGCAGCTCGGACCGCCTGAGTTGCTCGGACCGCCTAAGCTTCTCGATACTTCAAGAGTTCCTCGGAGAGTTCTTGTTCCTCGGAGCGTATGAGTTCCTCGGGGAATCAGTGTTCCTCGTTGTAGTATGGCTCCTCGGAGCATGTGAGTTCCTCGGAAGTGTTTGTTGTTGCCACGTAGATTACCACGTGTCTTCACTCGATTGAGCCATGTCAGCAGACTAAATTTGGTATCAACAGAAGCCCCCAATGTTTCATAGTTCAAAATTTGAGGAGTGTGGAACATTCTTTCTCGGAATATGGTAGCTTTAAATGGTCCTCCTGATTTTTAGGAGTGTTTCCCTTGTATTTATTTTTCCTTCCAAATTCATAGAATCAGGCTTTTTTGAATTTTTATACTCGCTTCGATTGCCGCGCCCTTTTTGTCCTTCTAGCCGCCAGTAGCGTAATCGTTTTTTCTTGCTTCGATTGCCGCGTCCTTTTTGTCCTTCTAGTCGCCGGTAGCGTAATCATTTTTTTTTGTAATCATTACTTTACCGTTTCCCAAGGTAGAGTATTTAAGCGTCACAGACAATCCCATCGTCTTCTACTTTTTCAAATTTGCATCTTCGATTTTTCCATCGTCTCTTTCTCTCCTGTGTATTCATCTCTTCCATCGTTCGTTGTCAACAGGTCCACTCTTTTTCTGTAAGATCTTCTTCCTTCTTCTTCATTTCCTTTATTCATCATGGTTTACCCTGTCGAATCTCTTGATAAGTTTCGCTCTGATTTTTCTATTCCCTCCTGGGTTGTTCTGGAAGAGCTTTCTGAGCCTTCTGACTATTTTCGTTTGGCTGAGGGACATAGGTTCCCCAGTCTCTTTGTTGCTGAGTGTGGATTTTCTTTTCCACCCAATCCCTTATATCTGGAATTCTGTCAATACTTTGACGTTGTTCCTCCAAGAATAGCCCTCAATACATGGAGAATAGTTAATGGGGTTCATAGATTAAATCAAATCCATGGAACTCGCATAGGAATTCCATAAATCATGTTTTGCTATTGATGGGCAGTTGGTGATAACACCTTTTATTTAAAAACTAGATTTTTTAATAGGGCCTTAGTAGTCAATCTCTCGGATGCCAATAGGGACTATTTTGAGCACGAGGTTGTCATAAAAAATTGGCAACATGATCCTTTATCTGGAGATGAAGTGTATCAAGGTCCCAGATGCCCTCCCTATGGCAATGGGATAGGTTATTTTTATTTCATTTTATTTATTTTGAAATTATGCTTCCTTTATGTTTGATAAAATGTGCCACTGATATTTCAATGTTTATTTATTTGTAGTTGACAGTAAAAGAAAGTGTCCAAAATAAGCAGACGTGAATATAAGGCACTTAAAACTTATCTGGAGTTTGCATCAGAGTGTTGCTGACGAGCACATTAGGTCAGCCTCGTATCTGCTGCAGTACAAGAGCTACAACACTTCTTTCACTGCTCGTCCTGTGGTAAGTGACCAAAGCCAGTACCAGCTTCTACCAGTTCTTCGTCTGAATCACATATTCCTTTAAGTGAAAGGATGAAGAAGAGAAGACCTCCCACCTTGTTCGAGAAACCTCCTCTGGTGTTGGGGAGGCAAAAAGAAGTAAGGTTGACGTCCCAGGGGAGGGGATAAAGAAAACTGGTGCACCTTCCTCGGCTGCCCGTGTTGTGAAGGTTGTCGAGAAGCCCCAAGTGGCTACGAGTAAGTCTGCTGCTCCAGGAGAAGTGATTATAATATCACCGACCAAGATTTCCTCCTTGGTTGAATCTATTCCTGCTCCCTCGAGGAAGCTGAAGAAGAGTTCCTCGGTCAATTTGGCTGACACCATCTCTCAGCCCCCGACTAGTGGAGTTCCCACTTTCGTTCCCCCGAGCTCTGTCATGAGCTCGGTGAAGACTTGGATCATTCTCGAGATCCAAGGTATCGAAGAAAACCTTTCTCGGGATATGGTTACCTCTTTGGAAGCTAGCCACATTGCTTATGTAAGTCCTTTTACTGTAAACTTTTCATCTTTCCCTTATTATATATGTCTCTGACTTGCTTTCATTTTCTTTTCAAAGTTGGTGAGCTGCTTCAATACTATTTTGAAGAAGGATGAAGCTATTAAAGCTTCAAGCTCCTCGTCTGGTATAGAGGAAGCTTTGATGGGCGTGAGGCAGTCTTTGGAAGAGTCTCGCTAAAAATATGCTGATGATAAGTCAACTTAGGAGAAGAAGCTTGCCTCCACCGAGCAGGAGAAAGATCAAGCTGTTGAGGTCTCCAAGGAGTTGGAGAAGAGAATAAAGGACTTGTAAGGGGAAAATGAAGAGCATGACGAGAAGCTCAAAAATTCTGGAGAGCTTGAGAATAAGCTCAAGGTTGCCGAGGAAGAATTGGGTCAGCTTTGTGAAGTAAATCGGTAGAAGGAGGAGGTTGAAAATAAATTGAAGACTGCTGAAAACCTTCTGTCCGAGAAGCTTTCCTCGGAGAAGTTGAAGAGAAAACTGGTTGTGAAGAAGTCTTTTAGCGCTGGCTGGGACAAGGGGTGGAACAAGGGCTTGGCTGCCATGATGTCTCAAGTAGAATATGGCAGCCTCAAGTACTTTAGGGATGGATGGGTTGCTGCTCTACAGGAGATAAAAGTGGATGAAAATTCCGAACTCTTTCAGCGACACATCCCTGGTCCTCCTCCAACTCCTGAAGAAGAAGAAGAGGACGAAGATGCCTCCGAAGAGTCTTCTATGGTGATGGGAGATCATCCCCCAACCATCCATCCTGCTACCGAGGAACTTCAGCAGCTCGCTACTCCCTCCGAGCAACCTCCAGCACTTCCCCAGCTACTACCTGTTCCTTCCGATCAACCTACTTCCTCGTCCCAGCCTCCCGAGAAGGTTTTGGGAGACAAGGAAAAGGTGTAGAGTTGTTCGGGTTTCTCTTTATATTTTTCTTTTATCAAACGTAACCATGAACATGTAACTCTGAATCTTGATATAATAAAACTTGAACTTTTGTTCTTGCATACTGTTGTCTCTTCTTCATGATTAGTTGGTACTTTTATTGATTACTGCTTCTTCTTTCTCTACTAGTTTCTGGCCAGGATGGAATTACTATTTGCTCATGATACCAAGCTGTTGAGGCAATGCAATGATTATTTTAAGGCTGGTCACACAGATCCGAGTGCAGCACAAATTGTCGATATCCTCGGCCAAGATGCTTCGGAACAGGCGGTTGAGGCCTATCAATACTTGAAGACCCTGCTTGATCGTGCAGTAGCCAACAATGTGGCTTATTATGATATGATCGAGAATCTCCAAGGCATTCTTGAAGACCTTCAGTAATAATACAAAGAATCCACTGCCCTCTTGCACGAGTGTTATGAGAAGAAGTATCATCAACTCAATGCTGACAAGGGGTAAGAGAAGTGTTTTGCTGGCTATGATGTGAGGGAGAGAACTCTGAGGGGTGAGGTCTAGGAGTGCAGACAAATAGCTGAACTATTAGAGCAAGAAAATAACAACCTGTAAAAAGAGTTGTCTCAGTTGAAGTCTGCAGCTTCCACTTCAAACGCCTTAATCCCAGTGAATGATAAGGGATTCTCGTTCTTGGAGGTCGAGAACGCCAACTTGAGGGACGAATTGGAGACCTTGAGGAGAGCTGGTCCCTCTACATCTTCTCGTGGATGATCAAGAGCTCCTCGGGGACGAGCAAGAGCAGCTCGACTTCCTGTCGAGGAACGGAGGACTCAATCTGCCTTAGAGAACCAAGCCTTCCAATTAATGGCAAAGAACCAGGCGTTCGCTGAAATGTCAAAGAAGATCAGAGACCTGGAAGAACAGCTTTCAGCGCAGAAATCAGTCTTGGAGAATAAGGAACTCTTCATCAAAAATCTCCACGAGCAGCTGGAAAGACTGACATATCAATTCCACAAACAGCCCAGGGAGTTTTGGATGGCTGGGTACAACGAGGCTCTATACCATTTGGACGATCGTATCCAGAATGCCAATAATGAGGGCTACAAGCAAGGCTAGTTGAATGCCTTAGGTGTGCTGCAACTCGAACAGGGTCATTACCTATGGGATTACCATGATCCTGGGCTGCTCGACCTATCCGTGCCACCATTCAAACTTGATATGAGTTGGATCCCTGCTCGGGCCATTCCTCGATGCTTAATTTCCAAGTATCTCGACGACTACAATCTCCATTCAAGTGTTGAAATATCTCATCCCGAGCACCTTCTAGATCGACCATCCGTGATGAATATCAGGATGTTAAAAGATTTGAACTTCATAAACTCTCCTCTTGCTTTAAATGATCCGCCTGCTGGCGAGGAACCTGTTTCAAAAGCAGAGGGGAAGAAACCAATAGAGTAGAAATTTTGATGTAATAGTTAGTATACATTTCATTATCAATGTAATCTATTCTTTGATTTACTGAAAGACTTTTATTTTTGTTCGCAATCTTAATCACTATTGTCTTGTAAAATACTTTACATTTGTGCATGTATGTCTGTTAAAAAGATTAAAATATTGTGTTGTGTTGTTTGCCGATCAACTTATTGTCGACTAGCTTGAATCTGTGGTAGTCATTATAAAAAATTACTAAGTTATTCATCGACCAACTTACTAATAATTTTAAAAAGTCACGAGTATCAATAATTTTGCTTGATTATTTTCTCGTATTCATAAAATGTTTCGGACCAACTACAGTTAGTGGGTTTTTATCCCCAACCAGCCATAGTTAGTGGATTTTTCCTCTACGAGCAACTTTTAGCACTGTTTGAAATAATTTTACCTCCCGACCAACTCAAGTTGGCCTTTTCGAGAATATATTTACTTCCTAACCGACATAAGTTGGCATTTTTAGGAAAACTTTTACTTCCCGAAGAACATATAGTTTTATTTCCCGTAGGAATACAAGTTTTACTTCCCGGAGGAATACAAGTAGCTTTACTTCCCGGAGGAATACAGGTAGCTTTACTTCCCGGAGGAATACAGGTAGCTTTACTTCCCGGAGGAATACAAGTAGCTTTACTTCCCGGAGGAATATAGGTAGTTTTACTTCCCGGAGGAATACAGGTAGCTTTACTTCCCGTAGGAATATAAGTTTTACTTCCCGGAGGAATACATTTGTTTCTCGACCAACCTTACCTGGCGTTTTCGAGAAAAATTTTGAGTAGCCCGAGTTTTGCCGAGTTTCGCCGAGTAGTGTGTAGCACTAGTATTCCCCGAAAAACTTTCACTAAAAGGAGAAAATACACATCACTGATAATACTTGCGCAGGTGCTCTGCGTTCCATGCATTTTTAAACTCCTCCCCTTCTAAAGTTGCTATTTGGTAAGTTCCTGGTCGAACAACTTCTGTAACTCGGTATGGTCCATGCCAGTTTGCCTCCAGTTTATTGTGCTTTTGAATTACTTTCTTCAGCACAGTCTCCTTTTTTCAGGTCGCACTTCTTCACCCTCTTATTGTAGAATAGAGTTGTTCGTTGTTGGTATGCAGCATTTCTGATGACTGCTTCTTCTCTAACTTCCTCGAGCATGTCTAAATCCAATCTTCTCATTAAGTTGCTGACAGGGGAATTGAAATTCAGTACCTTGTGTGTTGGGAGGCCTAACTCGGCTAGTATAACTGCTTCACTTCCAAATGCTAGCATATATGGTGATTCTCCAGTTTCTACTCGGGGAGTAGTTCGGTAAGCCCACAGTACTGACTGTAACTCGTTGATCCAATTTGCTTTTGCATCGTCCAGTTTTTTCTTCAAGCCATTCAGCAGTGTTCTGTTTGTCACTTCAGTTTGTCCATTGCTTTGAGGATGGCCTGGGGCTGAGTGGATTTTCAAAACATTTGATTGATGACAATAGGCAGCGAACACTGCTACATGGGTTCCACAGGACCCTTCATGGATCTCTTCAATCAATTCTTTGACCTCGGAGGGATGTACACATCTTTGCAAACCTGCCATAATTTCTCGTCTATATAAAATACCGTTAGTTAATACATACCGAGCATCTTTAAACTTCAATTTCTTGGCTGCGAGCTTGTCAATTGGTAATTCTCCCTCCTCAATATATGCCCTTATGGGATCCATCCAAGATGGTCCAAAATCAAGGGTGATAAAGTTCATCGCCAAATCTTCATCTATACTCCGACCAGCTAAAACTTCAATTGGGATTGTTCTTCGTAACTCGGTACGAGTAGCTGATGCTAATCGAGCTAGGGCATCTGCTCTTGCATTCTCCATTCTCGGTGTTCTGACCAGCTGAATAGCAACAAATTATGATACCAACTCCGTCACCTTTGCATGGTACTTGATCATTAATTCTCCTTTGGCTGCATATATTCCCAATATTTGATTTATAATTAATTGAGAATCACTGAAGACAATAATCTGTTGCGCCTTCATAATTTTTGCCAAATTAAGACCTGCAATCATAGCCTCATACTCAGCCTCATTATTGGAAGCTTTGAATTGGAAACGTAGGGCGTACTCCATGTCGACCTCATCCGGAGTGCTCAAAACTATCCCTGCCCCACTGCCTGTTGTGCAAGATGAGCCATCTACATATAGCCTCCATATAGGTAACTCGTCTTCAAACTTCTGATCTGACAGAGTTCCTCGATGAAATATTTGTTGCTTCCTTTCATCTTCCCCTGATATTTCTCGCTCTTCGTCGATCATCTTTTCTTGCCCTTTTACCAACCGGAGTTGGTCTGAGCTCTAATTTGATGATCATGTAACATCCTCTTGCCCTTTTACCAACCGGAGTTGGTCTGAGCTTGTGTTTGTTGATCCTGTAACATCCACAGGTTGATCAGCGAGCAACTTTTTCTCCTCGGGGGTATTAAGATAGGTGAACTCTGCTATAAAATTCGCTACAGCTTGCCCTTTAAGCGATGATCTGGGTTCATAGACTATATCGTATTCACCGAGCTCTATTGCCCAGTAAATCAATCTCCCTGATTTTCTGGTTTATGAAGGGCTTGCCTCAACGGCATATCAATATATACGACTATAGTATGAGCCTGGAAGTATGGACTCATTCTCCTACTCGCCTCAATCAGCGTCAGTGCTAACTTTTCCAACCTTGAATATCTGATCTCTGCTCCTCGGAAGGCCTTACTTGTGTAATAGATTGGTTTTTGTACTCCATTCTCCACTCTTATCAACGCCGAGCTAACTGAATGCTAGATACAAGTACAATTTTTCTCCCATCACTGGCCTGGATAACAGCGGAGGTGATCCCAAATATTTCTTCAAGTCTTGAAAATCCTTTTCACATTCATTATTCCACTCAAAAATCTTTCGGAGTGTCTTAAAAAATGGGAGACATCGATCAGTTGTTCGTGATACAAATCTGTTGAGTGCTTCTACTCGTCCTGTAAGACTTTGCACCTCTTTCTTCGTCATTGGAGTTCGCAGCCCTAATAAAGCTTTGATCTTTTCAGGATTCGCCTCAATGCCTCATTGATTGACAATGTACCCGAGAAACATGCCTTCTCGTACTCCAAATATGCACTTCGTCGGGTTCAGCTTCATTTGATATTTATCCAATTGATCAAAAGTCTGACTTAAGTCAACTAGATGATCAACAACTTTTTTGCTCTTCGTCAGCATATCGTCAACATAGACTTCCATATTGCAACTGATTTGTTCAGCGAAGACCTTGTTCATCATCCGCTGATATGCCGCACCTACATTTTTCAAACCAAAAGGCATAACATTATAACAATAAGTTCCCCTAGGGGTAATGAAAGAAGTACTCTCCCTGTCTTCAGGTTTCATTTTAATTGTAGCCAGAATAAGCATCCATGAAGCTCAGCAGCTCGTGTCCCGAGGTATCATCCACCAGTTGATCAATTCGGGGCAATGGAAAGTGATCCTTTGGGCATGCTTTGTTGAGGTCGGTGAAGTCTACACACATCCTCCATTTGTTATTCTTCTTCTTCACCATCACCACATTTGCTAACCAGTCAGGATATTTAACATCTTCAATAAATCAGGCTTTCTGGAGCTTCTCGACTTCCTCCTGTATAGCTTGATTCTTCTCAGGACTGGATACTATTCTTCTCTGCTCCAAAGGCTTGATCTCCTTATTCACATTGAGTTCGTGACATAAGAAATTTGGGTCTATCCCTGGCATATCCTCATGACTCCACGCAAAAGTTTGCTTTCTGCTTCTAAGGAAAGTTATCAATTCCTGTTTTAGTGAGGTTTCCAACGACGAACCTACTTGAGTAGTTCGTTCAGGGTGCTCGTCATCCAGAATGATGTTTTCAGTAGCTTCCACCACTTGACCTTTCACGAGTTGAGACTCATCTCTAGGATCCAATGTTTCAATTTTTGCCCCTTCTTCCACTTGATAAGTAGTAGTTTTTTCCTTGATTCCTCCAGTTCCTCTTTCTCGGCGGATGAATAATAGCATTCCCAATCTACTTTCTGATCACCTTTAACAACTCCTACTCCAAAATTTGTTGGAAATTTCAGGCACTGATGCACCGTACATGGTACAACCTCGAACTTCTTCAACCCTACTCTTCCCATGATGATATTGTATGATTATTGAACATTCTTATCCATCATGAAAAATGTATTCTTTTTGTCCGACAAGCAGGCCACGTACCAATGAATATATCCAACTTGATCGTCCCAAGTGGAAATACTTTCTCGCCAGCAAAGCCGAGGAGGGGTCTATGATAAGGCTCCAGTTGAGATAGCTTTAGATTTAAACTATCGAAGCACGAGTAGAACATGATGTCTGCCGAGCTACCATTGTCGACCAGTACTCTTGAAATTATAACCTCTTCATTCTCATCTTGATCACCAGTGGGTCATCATGAGGATATAGAACACCTGCAAGGTCATTCTTTGAGAACCCAATGACCAACTTCTCTTTGTTCACCTTTCTCAGGCGATCCTCCTCAGCTAGATTTATTCGTTGAATGTACGAGCAAGCTTGAGCCTCACAGAGGTAATCTTTTCTCTCGGCAGTAAGGTCTCCTCCTCCTGCATCTCCACCTGTTATAACATTACAGTCAAATGACCCAAAGCGTATTGAAAATACCTCTCGTTCTGGCTGCCTTGGTCTCTTGGGAAGATCGGGGTCATCTTCGGGATCAACTTCATGGTTTCTTTTCTTGTTCTCCTCTACTCGATGAGGAGATCTAGACCTCTCTCTTGTTCGGTCGTTGTTTCTTCTTTCGCTTCCACGATCAACATACTTTGCCAGCTTTCGTCGTCTGATGAGTGTTTCAATTTCATTCTGAAGAGCTATGCAATTTTTTGTCATATGGCCATGATCTTTATGAAACTCGCAATACTTTTCCTTATTCCTCTTGTCAAGGTCTGCCTTCATTTTCTCTGGACAGTTTAATTCCTCGTTACTCTTGATTTCTTCTAGAACATGGTTGATATCCTTCTTCAAAGGAGTATAATTATCGAATTTCTTCATTGCATCCCATACTGACCTTGTTCTTGAATGTTTGTCATTGCCATTGTTCTTATGCTGTTTCTTCTTAGCTTTATCACCTTCCACCTTGGTTTCTTTGGCATCCATGTTCTTCTTCGCAGCCATAGCCTCATCGGCATTCATAATCTTGGACGCTTTTCCCATCAGGTCTGACATGGTTCTAGGTGAATCTTTGGCCAAAGTGTAGTACAACTTGTTAGGCAGTAGTCCACTCATCAAGGCGGTAATCGCTGTCTTCTCCTCATAATCAATGACTTCAAGTTTCTCGTATTAAAACGAGTTATATAATCTTTGGTACTCTCACCAGCCTTTTGTCTAACACTTAACAAATGTGTTACTCGTTTAACTGGCTTTGCCCCAAAATATAAATTTCAAATAAATAACTCGGCCAGTTGAAGAAAAGTTGAGATCTTACCCCGAGGAAGATTATTGTACCATATTTGAGCAGATCCGATAAGAGTTCCCGAGAATGCTCTACATCTCATCTCATCTGAAATAACATAGATGTCGACTGCAGCTTGGTATTGTTCTATATGAAGGACAGGGTCTGTCTTTCCATCATATTTGGGGATCACAACAGGTGCTTTGAACTTTGATGGTGTTGGAAAATCCACAATGGCCTGGACAAAAGGTGTTCCTCGAACAAAAGTTCATTGTAGAGGGTTCTTGGCTTTAATCATTTCCCCTAATCTATCCTCCAGCCTCTGAATAGAGCCTTTCCATGCATCATTTCTTTCCTCGGGCCTGTTGGTTCGAGCAGCTGATCGTGTTGAAGTGGCTTCCTGGGATCTATCTTGACGAGCAGTTGGTCACGACTGGGCAGATCCTTCCCTTAAGTCTGATGGTCGTCGAAAACTCCTCGATGGGGCTCTAAGAGGACTTTTGCTCCTCCTAGGACCTAATCGATCGAAAGGAGATACTCTGCTTAATCTTTCTAGCGCACTGGTCCTTTATGGGGAGAGAGTGATAGGTTATTCAGTATCTGTGGCTTGCACTGACGAAGTTCGTCCAGGTTGATAAAAAAAATCTTCAGACTCCTCATTGCGATATGAATTGGTACGTCTAGTACGTGAAGAAGGTACATGGGTATTTCTTTGAATACTTCGTGGTCTTGAATGGGTTGGTGCACCGCCATGGAGGGATTGTATGAGTTGACGCATAGTTTCTTGCATGACGGTCTGGCCCTGAGCCAGATTTGCCATTATTCCAGCCAGATCTGGAATATTTGGCGGAGCAGATGGATTTAGAGGGCTTCCAACGTTTCGATTGCTAAATTCTGGAATATCAACCATTTGTGATGGATTATTTTTGATGGAAAACGATATTACCAGTCATTCCCACAGACGGCGCCAATCTGTTGATGTAAAAAATTAGATCATATCTAATTATTCAATCACAGATAAATAAATGAGACAAAGAATTTTAAAGTGGTTCAGCCTTATAAGAATGGCCTACGTCCACTGTTATGTTATTGCTGATTATATAGAAATTCTCGATTACAAATTATCTCAAGAAATTCCGGCCCCCCCACAATGAGGATTGTACAATGTATTTATAGTCCTAAGGCTGTAATGTGAAAGGGTAATACATTAAATGATGTACATATGAAAAGGTAATACATTCAATGCCCCTTATGCGTATGCGTCTGAATGATAAGCATTTAATGAACAGTCAAACTGTTGGTTATCCTGCTATTAATGCTTTGTTCGAGGTGCAGCTCGGACCGGCTAAGCTTCTCGGTACTTCAAGAGTTCCTCAGAGAGTTCTTGTTCCTCGGAGCGTATGAGTTCCTCGAGGAATCAGTGTTCCTCGTTGTATTATGTCTCCTCGGAGATTGTGAGTTCCTCAAAAGTGTTTGTTGTTGCCATGTAGATTGCTACGTGTCTTCACTTTATTGAGCCATGTCAGCAGACTAAATTTGGTATCAACAATTCCTAAACTTTTTAAATTATTCTTCATAGTAGGATAGTTGTTTGGAAGCGTATTCTGCTTGGGTAGCAAGTCCTTCTCCCAATTTAAAATTCCTGCCACGCTATTGCCAGACAAACCATATTGGGTCTTCAAACTATGCAAACCAACCATGGCATGAGAAGTTATTTGATTTTTCTCACATCCAGAGTATAACGACCGGGTCGCCTCAAATTTTAAACTTTGGTAGTCATCGTCAAGGTCTATCCCGATATCTCCATGAGCACTTGAACCTTGTACATCATCAGTGCCCTCATTCTCTTCTACTTTATGAACTCAATACGCATCATCAACTAAATCCTCTAGCATATTATGATTTACATTGTCATCCTCCCCTTGTACATATATCCTACTTGTTGAAGGTTATTGTGAAGGTTGCTTGGGGATAAAAGGAACTTTCGATTCCCCATGAAAAATCCAAAATCGATAACTATCTTGCATACCCCATCTTAACAAATGTAGTTCAACTGTTTTCCACTCAAACACCTTACCATTTTTACACTTAGCACACGGTCACGGGAACTCTTCATTATTATGACATCTCTTTGCGTATTTCACAAATTCATTAGTACATCCACGAAACACATCCCCTAATCTATTTGTCTCACCCATCCACTCTTTGTATTTACGATATCACATCACAACTACTACAAATAATCTCCTATTATGGGTAATAAGCGTATATTCACGGATTAGTATAAACAAAAGTGTGAACATTTAGTTCCCATTAAATACTTTACTACAAGATTGACATTTCATCTTTTGGTGTTATATTATAAAAATAATATAATTCCTATTTCCTCCATCTCCTCTAAAGGGTGAATAGTCCTATCCCATTCAAGACCACGTATTTTTGTAATATACTTAGCAGCTCATGCACATTGTTACAATTTGAGGAAAATTCGGCAGCATATCCTATAGTTCTCTAAATACACGACATATATTTGTAAGTGTAAGTGTTATTTCAATTTATCAATTGAAATAACACTTAACATCTCATCATCTAGTATGTACCCAGAGAAAATTAAGATACGACAGAAAAAAATTTCCCCAAAGTAACAAGTTTAAGCCACTAAGAATATTATTATATAGAAACTGGTATCAAACGGTTCAAACGGGACAATTCGAGAGATCTCATTACAGGGGTAATGACTCTCGAATGGATCTAAGGGATATAAAATACGTACGCATAAGAACTGTAAGGCTAGTATCTATGCGCACTATATGTAATTTAAAGTATGTTTTATTTAATTATGTCTTATCACAATTCGAGAGATTTCATTTAATTATGTAATTTAAAGTATGTTTCATTTAATTTAAAGCACGCTTAAAAACTAAAACTTATACCAATTTCAATACATACGATATCAATTTCAATTTCAATTTATACCAATACCAATTGCACATTTCTATCAATTTATACTAATACCAATACCAATTTATACCAATACCAATACCCAATACCAAGTTCAAATTCAATTTCAATACCAATTTCAAATTCAATTTCAATACCAATACCAATACTAATTTCAAATTCAATTTCAATACTAATACGCAATACCGATTTCAAATTACCCAATACCAATTTCAAATTCAATTTCAATATCAATTCCTAATACCAATTTCAATTTATACGAACACGCACACTTCCCCCCGAACACACATACACTACCCCCACAGACCCCCCACACCTACACACACACACACACGCAGACCCCCCATGCAGACCTACACGTACACACACACACACCTACACCTACACATACACAAACGATATATATATGTATATATATATATATATATATATATATATATATATATATATATATATATATATATATATATCAAGGTTCTAAAAAACGCGGGGCGTGATCGAGGCGTGGAGGCCAAGCCTTAAGCCTTAGAAGCCTAGGCGGGCCTTGGCGTAAAAAGGCGTGAAAAGGCGTTTAGGTCTTTTTAATATATTTTAATATTTTTTAACTATAACAAGCCTATTAAAATACTAAAATTGTACATATCATAAAAATATGTCTGAATATTTGCAAATAAAAATACTATTTGATTATTTTGGATGAGATAATGGTCCGGTTTGAAAAAAATCTTTAAAAAGCGATATCGTTTCACTAAAGCATTGTTGTTTTTAGAGAAAAAGTACGGCTTAAGGGTTTTACCAAGCATAAGGCGTCAAAATCTTAAGGCGGGGCGTTTCTCCCAAGCCTCAAGCCTAGGCGTGCCTAGGCGGAGCCTAGGCGGGTTTTTTAGAACAGTGATATATATATATATATATATATATATATATAGAGAGAGAGAGAGAGAGAGAATCACTTGGTAAAAAGGAGGGAAAAAAGGTGGGAAATGAAAAGACAGGGTTTCAAGGGGTTTTCTTTTTATTATTATCACAGACCTATCAAGGTATTTGACCGTGATAACTTTATAAGTTGTCAAGATCTAAGACCTTGAAAAAATGCGTATTTTTTTATCACGATCTTTGACCGTGAAAAGGCTGGCCGGGTGAAGGGTGTCATTTTTAGCTTTTTGGTGCAGTGAATTTTGAAACTAAGCCAAAGAAGATGGCATCATCAACATCCTACAGATGCACAGATTGTAGCGCAACCGGGAGAGAGATCATTCCTCCTGTAAACAATGATCGAGCTACCGATGGTGATATATGGAGAAGTCCTGTTAACATCCCCTGACGAGACCGGGAAAATTCAGGCATAGCCGCCGCAACACTAGGATTTATCCCCAATATGGCAGAGAAATCTTCGTAAGTCGGACAGACTTTGTCCATGCCAAAGAGAAAGACATGGTCTTTAGGGTACCAGAATTCTACCGCCGTTATCAACATGTTCCATTCAATAGGACGGTTGCGCCATAATGAAACCCGACGCACGTTGAAAGCATAGTAGTTTACATTGTATGAGCACATAACCTCTAGGTTTTCAAGGTAAGAGGAGAATTCAATACTTTCGGGGGGATCCGTATTGCAAATTGGTGAGACAAGAAGGAAGAAGTATGTAAAGGAAAGGAAATATGGATGGGTAAAGAAAATACTCCACCACTACCCCTTTTTATACTTGAAAAACTTAGCCAAATACAAAAATCCTTTAAATTTCGTAGGAAAACCCGCCCCACCAAGGACCAAGTACTTGAAGAAAGTGAAATCAAAGCCTTAGGTTGATTAGACTGGACTGACGTGCCGATAGGCAGGACAATGGGGCATGCCGATCGATAACCCCCTGTTTTTAAAAAATTCCCCTTTTCCTTTTTTATCAAAATAAAAAAAAACTCGATAGAAATAATTTTATTCTAAGAAATTTAGAATTTCCTTCTCCCTATATTTTTACTTATCCTGTTTTAAAATAATTTTTCTCTAGAATCATTCTAAATCCTTTTTACGGTCTCAACAGCAAAGTAAAAAGTGAATATGCATTAAGTTACTAAAGCGAAAATTAATAAAATCATATTTCATTGCATATATATTGCTTTATTACACTTTACCTTGAAGAAAAATATAAAAACAACAGGATTCAACCCGAATCCCCGAACATTCTCTTTCTATTTCTCTCACTCACCTTCGCATATATTTTCTCTCTTTCTCTTTCTCTTTCTCTTTCTCTCTCTTCTTTGTTTATCTCTCTCTCTCTTTCTAAGACCCTCCATCCCTGCGACGTAAGCGTTTTCCCCGACGACGAGATGGCGAGCCTCCGCTCCCTGAACCAGACCCCTCTCCAGAAGAGGCAGACAACACCAAGCAAGACATAATTGGGATCAACTATCGAATATGAGCAGTGAAGCCACCTAATTCTGAATATCCCTCAGTCAGGTGGTCGACACCCGAATCTGCTGCAAGAAAAATAGAAAAGTGAAAATCAGTCAATCTAAGGCAAAGAAAGAAATAAAAAAATCAAAAGGCAAAGAAACGAAAGATTTACCACTGGATGAAGAACGTCCTCTGTCAGTCCTAGCTACTTCAGGTCCATCGCATTGGGACGATGCAACATAAGCATTGACCCCCCGTCAGACTGTCGGATGCTACAAGAGGGAGGAGCCAACCGCAAAAATGGAACCTCTAATGTCGTCGCCACCGCCGACGTTGACATACCACCTTCTAGTGGGCAGACCCCACTGGATGACTCATACCCCTATCAGAGCTTGCAGGGGGGACAGGCATAACGTCATATATGCTGGGCAATATTAGTGAGCTCGACATGAAATCCAAGTAAGTATATGTCGACACCGTGTCAGTATAAGATGAATAAGGCTCGCCGACCATCGCCGCCACCCTCGCCTCCTCTGACATCTCCTTGCTCTCGCCTCATGTACAGCAGGGGCCTTATAAGTGGCATTATAACCTCATCGTACACTACTAGTCAGACTACTATCTCCCCTAAATACCAAGAGTAGCCGAACTCATGCGTCAGAAGACGATGCAGTTGCGCGTTCCCCTCGGTCACCCCCATGTGCTTGATGGACGTCCCCCAGGATATAAGGTCACCTTTAAAATTCCCAAACGAAAGATCAATATCTAAAAATATCATCAAGGAAAAATGGTCTCAAAAGGAAAGAAGATTTACCCGATCGCTCGTCAGACCATTTAAAACCTGATAAACTGCCCCTAAAGAGATGGACCACCTCAACTGTCGGTTGGACTTTCGCGATCGGTACATCCGACAGAAGACCCCAATAGACTCGTCCTTCAAAGTTATCAATTGGGCATTAAGCCCAATCACCTCATAGAACCACATCTCCAACATACAAAGGGTCATCAGTCAAAAGAAGAAAATGCATAAAGGAAAATGCACCAAATAAAAAATACCTCCAAAAGATACGTGGTGCCAGTAAAGGTTTGCCTGCGGAACCGACTGAATGCATCCAAAGAAGAATAAAGAGTCGCCAAAGTCAGGCTCCCCTAGTCAAAAAGAGGGATATTAAAAGTACCCTCAAATATGGAAAAAATCACAAGTGGACAATACCAGAATACACAAATGGGCCATCTGTCGCACCTGAAGCCCATAAGTCTCGTCAATTCTACGACTCAACAAAACCTCCCTAAAAAAAGACAAATGGATAGAGTGCCCGAGACTATCCTCTGCACATCACCAAATGCCGTGTCCACTGTCGCTGGCGTCACACGCAAAGTTTGGTCCACCTCTATTTGGTCCCCCTCATAATCCAACCCCAGTAGCGCTGCTGCACATCGACGGGAGTCACCGTTATCTACCTAAAGCCGAAATGCATGGTGTGGGTGGTGTCCCACCACCTCTCCCCCAAAGCGCAAAGAACAACCGTCAAACGAGGCGTCTAGTCTAGTGAAGACGCCAATCTACCAAAACTGGCTAATGACACAAACTAACGCACCACCGATGGAAGGTGCTCCCAGACATCCTTGAGCCCTGTCGTCCCTCGAGAATGCAGGTTCGACGTAGAGATATCAGTCTGTCAAAGACAGAAGGAATAACCCTTATAAAAATTCAAAAAAATAAATAAATATCACCAAAAAGAAGAAAATATTACCGAAGGTCATTTATAATTAAATAGCCACTAGGTTCCACCACCCTAAAGGATCGATGGTGCGCTGATTCATGCAAAAGAATCCGCTCATCCATAACTTGCTCGAACGATTCGATAGTATTCTCACTACCTAGTACCAGGGGAACATTGGCCCGCCATTCCAAGTGCATCCAGTCATCGACATTCAACCACGCCTTGTGGACTGTACTGCTTGAAATATTGGCCATTTCTTGGTTTTGGAACGCTATAATAGTTTGCAAAAATAAAAGACAGAAGACAGAAAATCTGGAAGCTATGAAAAACGAGGAAATCTCTCCCCTTTTTATAGGAGGCTAAGGGGCAAGACGATCGGTAACTTTTAGTAACATACCGATCGACATTGTCCCTTCACCTACCCGAGGAAGCCGAAAAGACCATGCCATTGAAGTTTGGCACCTCCTACACCCTGTCGGTCAGCATCTCCCTGAAATTTTGTACAAAAATTCCAAAAAATGCCGAAAAATCCCCAGAAAATTTCTAAAATTACCAAATGAACTTTAGAACCTTTTTCAACAATTTTTTTTTTTTAATACCACACTTTCTTCCCCAGAGGAACAATAATTTCCAAAGTTAATTGGATATCTCCCCAATAACGTCTTCAAAGGACATCGAAAAAAATCAAGAAATTCCCCCTGTAGGCCTGCACCCAATCCTCGGATTAATACCTTTTCCCGAGTGGAGTCTCCAAATTTCCCTAACAAAACTACAACTTAAGCCCTCAAAATTAGCTTTGACCCACAGAATTGGTCACATCTACTTAAGCCCTCAGAATTGAATTCGACCCGCAGAATTGGTCGCTTCAACTTAGGTCCTTAAATTGACCACGCCCCATAGAATTGGTCACTCCCTACCTTAGGCCCTCAGAATTGACCTCGACCCGCAGAGTTGGTCACTCAACTTAAGGTCCTCAGAATTAACCTCGGCCCACATAATTAGTCACCTCCACTTAAGCCCTCAGAATTGGTCACCCCTACTTAAACCCTCAGAATTGGCTTCGATCCCGTAAAATTGATTACCCCTAATTAAGCTCTTAGAATTGGATTCGACCCGCAGAATTGATCACCCCTACTTAAGCCCGCATAATTGGCTTTGACTGGCATAATTGGTCATCTCTACTTAAGCCCTCATAATTGACTTCGACCCTTAGAATTGGTCGCTACAACTTAAGGCCCTCAAAATTGACCTCGATCCATAGAATTGGTCGCTACAACTTAAGGTCCTAAAAATTAACCTCGACCCGCAGAATTTGTCGCTCCCATATTAAGCCCTCATAATTGGCTTCGAGCTGTGAAATTGGTCGCTCCCCATCTCAGGTCCTCAAAATTGACCTCAATCCACAGAATTGGTCGCTCACATATTAAGACCTCATAATTGGATTTGACCCTCAAAATCGGTCCCTCCCTACCTTAGGACCTCAGAATCGACTTCGACATGCAGAATTGGCAATCCTCGGCATTTGCTTAGGTCATAAAAATTGGTCTCGACCATTTGAATCGGTCATCCTCGTCCCTTTATGTACGTAAAATTGACCTCTTTCCTAAACATCACGTGTTGTCTATTTGAGGGCTTCCACATGTTCCAAGTTCACTCGTTGAGTGTCTCTGTAGACACCACATTATAGGACCCCCTAAGTCCCTCATTAGGCTCCTACCACCTCCTCGTTTCATTACGAACCCTAGGTCATACTCTAAGTACCGATATAGAGGCCATCGGACGCTCCCGAGCCCCATTTAACTCCGATCAACTCTATCGTCAGAGTGACAGCTTGATGAATCCTCAAAGGTCTCTAAATCCCCTTTCCAATGGTCTACCCTAGGGGTGTTCAAAAAAATGACTGGACCGACGAACCGAACCGAAGTGAGCCAAACCGACCCTTTTTTCGATCTTTTTTCTTAATCGGTTCTGTCTCAGTTTATTTTTTTGGTGGACCGACCTAATCAGTCCGGTCCACGGTTTACAGTTTCAAAAACCCTGGTTGGACCGACCAAGATCGACTCTATATAAAATAATATATTTCTACATATATATGTATATATATAACATAAATAAATAGTAAAAGTATATATTTTAATATTTGATTAGTTTAAATTATAGTTTAATCCAATAGTAGGTTTGTTTTACTTGCAGATTTTGATAGTTTTTAGTTTTTAATGTTTGGAAAAATTAGACTCGGGTATATTTTTATTATTATAAATGATGTAATTCATTAATGTGAGGACCGACTAGTTAGAACAGACTGGCCCTATAAAAAATAGAACTGACTAGGGTCGGTTAATTGACATTATCGGTCCGATCTCGATCCATTTTTTTAGAGGGCCGACAAAGTTGGTCCGGTCCAAAAAAACCTCAAAACCGAATTGGACCGGACCGCGAACACCCCTAGTCCACCCTGTGTGCAAATTGGCATAATAGTTTAAACGAATGGACTATTTTATCGTTAAAAATTGATCTGGAATTCACCAAGCTGCCGAACCCCGATTTGACCCCAGTCAACTTCATCGTCAGAGCGAAAGCTCTTTGAATCTTCAAACAAAACTAAAACCCCTTTCCAATGGTCTATGCCATTCACAAAACGACATAACCATTCGAATAAAAGGATTCGTTTTCCTTCAAAAATTGATCCGAAGGCCACCAGGCGCTCTCGGGCTCTGTTCGACCAAGGTCAGCTCTTCAGCTCAAAAGATACTTAATGAATCTTTGAAGGGAAATAAATACCCTTTCCAATGTTCCACCTCATGCACGAATCATCCTTATGGTACGGATGAATAATTCGTTTTGCTTTGAATGGTTACTGGGCGCTTACGATCCCCGGTTGACCAAAGTCAACTTTTCAAACAGAGCGAAGATCTTTGGAATGTCGAAGTACCTTGCATAACCTTCTCAACGATCTACCCCATTCATGATTCTGACTTATCGTTCGGATGAACGATCTATTTTCGTTCGAAGATCCCCCATCCAAAGGATCGACGAGCACTTCCAAGCCATGTTTGACCCAAAGTCAACTCCCGGACCCGAGAGCAGCTCAAAGGACTCTTAAAGGTGTCTGAATTTCCTTTCGAAAGGTATGCCTCCTGCATTATTTGGATCAACGGATTGCATTCTACAAATGTTTTTCTTGAAAAATCTATATGAGATTATCGATTGACAAGTCCATTTATCTGCCTATCAGTAGTGTGCCTAGGGTTACTAGGGCTATGCCAATCGGCAGCCTCTTAGACTATAAATAGAGGGCATGACCTCACTCCCAAGGGACCTGTAGATCCATCAACATCAGTGATCTCAACAATATTCTCTTGCAATCAACGAAGTTTTCTTATGTGAAATTCCTTTCCATTTTACATTCCCATCCTTTCCGTACCCAATTTGGAAAAATCTCATTCTCTCTCCTCCAACATTCATCTCAACATACAAGGGAGCTCATCCAAGATCAAGATCAAGCTTCAATTCTTCAAAGAAGGTCCAAAATCCTTCTCTCCCTCTTTAAATTTCTTATTTTGCATTAATTACATAAATTCATAATCTAGCTTTTACTTTAGCTCATAAACATTAACATCTCACCTTTTTATTGGTTATATTGTAAATACTTTATTTTCTATAAAAAAAACAAATAAAAGAGGGTTATACCTATAAATTCCAACGGGATTATCATCACAATTTATCAAAACTAAAACACATTTTCTACACACACACACACACATAATAAAATCTCATTCGAATCTATAGGATAAACCCCACCTTTATGCCACATGCGAAATACGTGGACTTTGATGCCTTTATAGGCAGTAAGCTACCACAAGTTGAACGTGATGCCTTCAGCCATTCCAGAGAAACAAGCAACAAGAACGTACAAGCCTGAGCTAGACTTGAAGATCAAGGAAGAGGTCCAATGCTTACTGACGGCAGGGTTCATCAAACCGATACAACACCCACTCTGGCTATCTAGCATTATCCCAGTGGGTAAGAAAGACTAAAATCAAATAAGGATTTGTGTGGATGTTAGAGACTTGAATAGGTCTTGCCCAAGGATGAATTTCCGCTACCCTCCATCGATAGCTTGATAGATGCAACGACTGGTCATGAGATGTACAACTTCATGAATGGGTATGTAAGGCACATATCAAAATGGACCCTACGGATGTAGAGAAAACGGCATTTAGAAACCGATTGGGAAACTTCATGTACAAAGTAATGCCGTTTGGACTCAAGAACACTGGGGTTACTTATCAAAGAACAATGATGGCCATTTTCCATGAATTCTTTCACAAGTTTGTGGAATTTTATGTTGATGATTTGGTCATCAAATTGAGGAGGAAGGAGTCCCATCAAAGCGATTTAAGGATGGTGTTTGCTCGATGCAAAAAGTATAAGCTGAAAATGAACCCACTAAAATGCGTATTCGGAGTAACTAGTGGAAAGTTTTTAGGTTTTGTGGTTGATCAGCAGGGGGTGCAGATGGACTAAGATAAACAGTGAGCGATCTTGGAGATGCCCAGTTCAAGAACGGTGAAGGAACTGAAGAGTTTCCTTGGTAAAGTTTCCTACCTTAGGAGATTCGTGCCTGGATTGGCCGAAATGACGCACCCATTAATGCAAATTTTGTGAAAGAACACAAAATTTAAGTGGGAGGAGATTCACCAGGAGTCTCTTACTGGGATGAAGAAGCTGCTCGTTTCACCACAGACCATAGTTCCCCCAAAGGCAGGAATACCGTTACAACTATACCTCACATCCACCATGAGGTTCGTTAGAGCTCTATTGGTACAAAACATTGACGGGCAAGAACGACCAGTCTACAATCACAGTAGAATCATACATGGGCCAGAGGTCAGTTATAGTAGCTTGGAAAGGCATTATTTTGCCTTAGACTTTGCAGCACAAAAACTTAGACATTATACACTGTCTTTTACAATTCATATCGTGACAAGATGTGATCCCATTAAGTTTTTATGGGCAAGAACTATATTGATTGGTAGGGAAGCTAGGTGGTTCCTCATACTCTCATAATATGACTTGAAGTGCTTGGTTCCTCACGCGATCAAGAGCCAAGCATACACAAACCTTTTGGCAATCTTCCCCTCTGGGACATTTGAACCACCTAGAGAGAATATTTTAGGAGACGACTTGCAATACAATTGCTTGGATGCAAGCGATGAAGAATGGACGATGCAGTTTGATGGATCATCGGCAGAAAAGAAAGGAGGAGCAGGGGTTATTATTTCAAGAGGATTGGAAGAGATTTATCTTTCCTACAAGTTAGATTTCCCTTATTCCAATAATAAAGTAGAGTATGAAGCGTTGGTACTAGGGTTGCTGGAGGCCCTTCGAAGGGGAATTCATTCACTTTTTATCAAGGGTGATTCAAACTTAGTGATTCAGCAAGTGAATAGAGAATATGCATTGAAACACCTGAGTCTGGCACCATATTAAGAAATCATTCAGAGGCTTCTCATCCAGTTCCATCAGACCAAGATAAAGAGACATCCCCGAATAATGAACCGCCATCCAAATGCTTATGCCACCATTGCTCAGAAGATGGTCATGAGAAACGATATAACCATAGTTGTGATATAACGAAGAACAACTCCCTCGATGGTATAAATAATTCTATCGATAGAGGAGGACACTGACTGGAGGGGAGAAATTAGAAAACAACTGGAATATGGGGAAGGAGCGATGAAGCTGAGGGAATTAACCCAATACTTTACAAACAAGGGAAACCTTTACTTCAAAAATGCATAAGGATGGTTGTCAATATGAATCGGCCCAGAAGAAGCAGAGCGAAGGTTGAATAAAATACATAAAGAGCACTGCGGAACAACTAAGATACCTCTTTACAAGAGAATTTAAAGGGAGGGATATTTCTGGCCTAGAATGAAGTCGGACGCAGCAGAGCTATAACGAAAGTGCGATAAGTACCAATTATTCTTCGAGGCGGCTGAATGTCATTTTGTTGAAGCTCAACCAGATTGTAGACAACCCTATATTGACTTCATTAAAGATAGAGTTATCCCAACAGAGAAAATTGATGCGATGGGACTAAAAGGAAGGGCCCCGATCTTCTATGTTTAGGAGGGGCAACTTTATCAAAGGGGCTACTTTAACAGGCCATTGCGTTGCATCATGAAGGAAGAAGAAGCCGATGTCCTCAAATAAGCCCACGATCCAGCTCACATGGGAGGGGCCAAGTTGTATGACCGGTTGATGACGTTGGGGTATCATTGGCCAACGATGGATAAGGACTCGACTGAGTTCATTAGAAAGTGTAAGGATAGCCAACTTTATGGAAATATGATCCATTCCGCATCGATGGACATACACTCCCTGGAAATACCTTATCCTTTTCACACTTGGGCGTTTGACCTAGTAGGGGTAATATATCCTTCTTCGAGGAGGAAGGTCTGGATACTAGCAGCAACGAAGTGCTTTACAAAATGGGCTATAGCGATACCACTACGAAGGGAAATAGCAGGGGTGGTGAGCAACTTCATTAGAGAATACGTCATTTGTCATTTTGGGATTCCAAAGGTTACTCTCTCAGATAACTAAACCCCTTTCGTCAATTCAGAGGTAACAATGCTCACAGACAAGTACTCCATTGTTCATTATACTTCAACGGTGGCATACCCAAAGGGAAACGGTCAAGCCGAAGAAACTAACAAAACCTTAGTTAATATTTTGGATAAAAAGATGGAAGATTTCCCAGTATCATGGGATGACAAGATACCAGCTGTATTGTGGGCCTATCGAATAACCAAGAGGAAGCCCATAGGGTATACTCCATTCTCCCTTATTTATGGGGCTGAGGCGATTTTCCCAGTAGAGTTGGAAGTTCCCTCTGCTCAATATGCCTTACGAAGTAGCATGCTCCCCCAGAACAGACATGTATAGTTAGAAGCATTAGACGAACACAAAGATAATGCGATGCAACACTTTTAAATGTATACGAAGTAGCTCTCTAGGGTATATGATGACTTGGTGAGACCAAGGAAGTTCATGGAGGGAGATCTCATTTTGAAGACAGAAGTGAAGCACATCAGGGGGCTTCCTCTACCTAAGTTTGCAGCAAATTGGGAAGGACCTTTCATTGTAAAAGAAGCTTTTGGTTCAAGTTATTGCTTAATTTCTAAGATGAAAGAAGATAAGCCATTCAAGATTAACAATAAGTGGTTAAAAGTCTATCATATGTAAGCAATTAAGTTTAGACCATTATTGTATAAAATTGTTATTATGAATATACAAGTCATTTTTATTACAACTCGAGTGAAGATGAAAAAATTATAGAACTTCATAATATATGCAAATAGTGACACCATAAAGAAATGGTATGGGAAAACACACATATTTTTCATTCATTCACAAACTTTAGGGAATTACAAAATTAGGAGCTACTGCCCAAGAATTACATAAGAAAAAAAAGGAAAATGTATAAAAAAAAGTTCATTGGCCTAAGAGGAACCACAAGTCTGGAGCAGAGAAAAAATCTTCAGACAGGCCCGAGGAATCTATTAGGTAAAACAGTTGGGCATTAATCGAAACCTCCAATATCATTACGCTTGTATACACTCGATAAGGAGTTTCTCTCGTTTCAGCTTCGCTAGACGCAAAACTTATTCGATGTCCTTTACCTCCTTATTAGCAGCTTCAAGCAGAGGTGCTAACTCATTCAACTTAGCTTCCTCAACCCGTTGATCCTCTTGATGTTTTTGTAGCAGTTCCCTCTGGCTATCCAGTCGTTGGCTCTTCAAAGTCTTTAAGTACGCAATCAGCCAGTCAAAAGGGAAGCCATCTCGATCCAACTCCCTCAGATAGCCCAGGAATTGGTTGAGAAGAGGTCTAGTAACATTCGCGATAGGAGTGGTGATGATATCAGCAATAATGATCGCCATGCCTTGAAGCCTATGGATCATCACGGGGATGATGGAACGCAGACAATCCACAGTAAAAATCTCAGGATGGTGGCTTGTAAGCTGCTCAATTACAAAATGATGGCTGACAGGCATTTAAGGAGAACGCTGAAGGACCATGAGGCAAAAGTCATGAGAAGCTAAGTTAGGCAGAGGAAGCTCACAACCAGATTCGCTATCAGCAGCAGCACTAGTCGTGGAACCTTGGTTGTTGTGACTAGAATCTTCTGAAATGGAGGGTTCCCGATGGGGTGAAGCAATAGGCGAAAGAACTGGTGAAGACTTCTCTCCCACCGGAAAAGATTCACGAGCAACCTGAGAACAGGTAAAAGAAACAATGATTAAGTGGAAAATCTAAACATTTGTTTTCATTGTTAAGTCACCGTTATAGGTGGAGTTTGCGAAAAATATTAACAAGCATTTTCGTTGTTAAGTCACCGTTATAGGTGGAGTTTGTGAAAAATCTTAACGATTGTTTTTATTATTAAGTCACCGTTATAGGTGGAGTTTGCAAAAAATCTTAACAAGCATTTTCATTTTTAAGTCACCGTTATAAGTGGAGTTTGCGAAAAATCTTAAGAAGTGTTTTCATTGTTAAGTCACCATTATAGGTGAAGTTTGCGAAGAAAATCTTAACAAGTGTTTTTATTATTAAGTCACCGTTATAGGTGGAGTTTGTGAAAAAAGCTTAATAAGCGTTTTCATTGTTAAGTCACCGTCATAGGTGGAGTTTGCGAAAAAAATTGAGAAATGAGACTCTTGTAGATTGTGCATTGTCAAGAATAAAAGAAAAATAATGAGGAATGAAGAGAATCTAGCGAAGTACCTCAGTAGTGGCTGGAGAAAGAATGGGAGTCACCAGGGAGGCCATAGCGGCGAGAACTATTGGGGACATGCTTACTTCCTTAGAAACTCGAATGGCAACCTCAACTAAAAAAGCCTCAACGTTCAGTAAAACTCCTTCGCCAGCAAAAGGTACCAAGGCCAACATAGGACTCCCACTTAAGGAGGACGTTTCACCTCCAAGCGATACCCCAATATTGGTGGATGCAGACGAGCCACAACGCTGGGCAGAAACATCAACGTTGGCCTTAGGAATATGCAAATCACCAAGATAAGGTGGTGGGACAAGATCTGAAGAAAACTTAAAAAATAAAGCTAAGCATTATAAATGGGGAATAAGTACAAAAGAAGGGAGAAATAGCTCTAAGTGTTGCTTACCTCTGTTATAGTTTCAAAAAGGGGGACTGCGGTTATGGTCCTTGTCAACAAATATGGAAGAAGGATGTTAGCCAACGACAAAGATAGAAAGGAAGCTCCCTCAACCTGAGATACATCAAGACGATAAGAAGACTCACACAGTAGAAAAAGAAAGATTTAAAAGTGTGTAGAGTTTGTTACCTTGAGAGAGCTTGGCAAAACGTCACAGCTAGAGGAACCACTGGTAAAGAGGATGTAGTAGAAGATGCTAGGGGAGTCTCCTCTAGATGAGAGGAAATGCCCACAGACTTAACGAGCATAGCAGACCTATGACTGGAGACCAAACGACGTGAGTAAGTCAGACCTATCATGGGCGAACGGGGAAGAGATGATTCGGTCATGGATACACCAAAGCATCCTCTCACGAAAGGGCTGACCGAAGGAGAAGGCCTTCCTTTATCAACCTCCTGATGAAAATAAGAAAAAAATAACAAGTGTTAGAAAAAAAAAGTTCACTAAGTTATAAACGACTAAGTGTGGAAAGACTAACCTCATGGTCAGATGAAGACTATGATGGTACGAAAATGGGCGAAGCTGGGGGAGATAAGTGAGGATATGCCCTCTCGGTGAAATAAGACGCAGTCTCAGGACTATCATCTACTGCTATAACTTCATCAGGAGAAGGAGAAGTAGAATGCCTAGTAGTAGAGGCAACCGTTGTAGGTTGAACTGTAAAGGCTTGTCATTTACTTGCCTTGGTTCCCAAAGTTTTCTTCCTTTTACCAGAGGCACCAGCACCTGAAGGCCCTCTTTTTCTTCGCGAATCCCCTTCGGTGGGATCCACCATGATAATGGGAAACGACTTAGCAGGAGGAACTGAGGGCGCAGTTTGACGAAATATCCGTTGAAGACATTCAACTTCCTTTCTAACTACTTCTCGTATTTCCTCAGGCACATTTTTATTTAGAGGCATAGAGGCAATGGGAAAAGCATCTATAGGGGCTTGGGATTTGTGTGAGGACTTTGTCTTTAAAGAGGCCCACTTTTGGTATTATTTAATTTTTGGGAAAGGGGTTGTGAGGGACCTACACCAGAAGCTGCAGTGGCAGAAGTACCGCCAGCTGGAGGTTTAGGCGTTGAAGCTTTTTTGGCTATGGGTGAAATAACGGGGATTGCTGGGCAGTATGGAGGCAGCTCGCTGGGGGGTCCTTTGCTATTTGGCTAAGTGGGAACTCAACTTCCAGAACGGAATTCCCCTTCAGCTCTAGCTCCAAGGAAGGAAAACTTTGAACAATTGGGTGGACTAGGTGACCTTGGACGAACTCGTGAATTTTGGCTATCTGCCTTGGCCAATACTTCATCGTAAAATCACTGGTTATATCACCCTTCCTAGAAAGTGCAAGAATGGTAACACGACCACTTATGGATGAGCAGATCGTGGAAGCAGCTGACACGGTGTAAAAGGCACGGGCCTCACAAAACGATGCTTTGGGGTGAGAATCTTGAAATACTGTCCAAGGAACCCCTTGGTCGTACCCAAACTGACAGCTGTAACGGTTGGGGTTGTAATGTTCAGATGTATACCCCCAGTCAGTGTAAGAGGGAAGATAGCTAGGAGTCAAAGCTAAAACTACGACAAACGAAGGGTACTCCGTTATAAGATCCTTCGAGGTAGGCCCCACAACCCTAGATACGACACCAAAAAATCCCAAGTATGGGCAAAAAAATCCTCACTATAAGGCCTCATCACAAAGCAACTTGTTTTATAAAAAATGCCCAGAAGCTCCTTCCTACTATATTTCTCGTGGAAGCAAAAAAGGCGATGGGACTTAACGATTTTCCCATTACTAAGGGGAGTACGATTAGCAGATATCACAGGCAAAAGTAAAGAAAACCAGTTACAATGATGGAATTGGCAAAATTGGCCAAGTTATATCGGACTAAGGGTTGTTCCATGTCTAGATGGGTCCTGTCCAACCGTGTATAAAGTGACTCTAGGGCCATAACTGCCAGAGGAAGCTTATACCCCCTGGCCAAATGGATAGACAGATTAATCAAGTCTCTGCATGGTTGATCATGGGGCTTGCCAGGTAAGATAAAACGTGACAAAATCATAAGTATGTAGGCTGATAACTCAAGAGATGTACCTTTGCCCGGGCCAAATTCAATTATGGGGATGGTACGATAGAAGTAGTTTATAAGGGGAGTAAAGGTTGACTTGTTAGAATTATCGCTATATCTCCTGCATATTCGATCCAAGTCTGCTCGGGCCTTTGTCTCTTCGGCATCTAAAGACTCATCGTGATAAGTTGAAGTTCCTACAGGCTCAAGCCCAAGTAGCTCACAAACAACCTCAAGTGTAACGGTGAACTCTCCCCATGAAGCAATGAACGTGTGCGTTGTAACCTTCTAACGGGAGACCAAGATATGAAGGGCAGCGTTGTGCTTAGAAAGAGTAAATTACCCAAACCAAGCAACTCGATGGAGACCAACTTTGGAAAGAACATCAGAGTAAGTGGCTTGCATAAATGAGTTCAAAGCAACAAAGTAAGAAGGGGAACCACAAGTCCTTCGAAATAAATATGGGACCAAGGGAAGTCACCTCTGTCAAGATGAAACCGTATTGTCCCCTCGGGAGGAAAATAGCCCCAAGAAGTGGAATCTTGGTCTACATCACCCAACAGCAAAGCGTCAAACTTGGCTGAAAAATGACTAGTCCTGCACCCCTCAGAGAACTCATCATCTTTGTCAAAGATAGGCGATCGACGGTAAAAATATAGTTATTCTTGACGTGCTTCCACCAATGCGGTGGCATCCAAGGTGGTAACTGGCGGAGCACCGGTGGTGGGTGTGCTAGGAATGCTGGAAGAGGCCATAACAGTGAATGGTGGAAGAAAAAAAGCTTAAAAGGGGAGAGGGGCACGAAAATGGAGGAACAAAATCGTAAGTGGTGATAAAAGTGGTGATGAAAGGAGAATAAGTGGAGAAAACCTTGTTAATAATGACGTGTTGAGTCTCTCTCTTTCTAAAAAAGGCTCTGTGAGTTTGAAGAAGACGAAGAAGAAAAATGAGTACGTGTTTTTGAAAATAGACGTTTGCAATCCCTTAAAACATCTCTTTTAATTTTTCCCACTAACACACGTGCAAAGCCACCTATAATCATTTCAATTGGACATGTGGCACTTTGGGAAGCATCCTGAAAGCTGAAAAGATAGCGCCACATCATTAATGAAGTGATGCATGGGGAATAGAAAGGGTTTCCTTCCTAGGCAAGTTTGAGTTTTGATGCCAGAATTTTTGTGAGATATCTCTAATACCTCCAAACAAATAAGCTACCCCAACGGTTCAAAAAGCTACGATGTCCCCTCGCCACAAGTCCAAACGTTGTTTAAATTATGACTCAGCTACATCGGGGAGAATTTTGGCTTTTTCGAACATGGTGAACCGTTACAAGGGAAAAAACGATATGGGCAGTCCTAACGAAAAACTCATTGCCTACAACTATACTCCACAACAGCACAAACGGGAGAATTTCACTTCCCCAAAGTCAAAACGAGTATTTGAGAAAGTTAGTAGGTCTATTGGGAGAATTTTAAATAGTCAATCTAGAACGGTTGAAACTCGTAACAGGAAAAAGTTGCGATGTCCCTTTGTCGCAGCGCTTCGACTCCGGTACATTGGGGAGAATTTTTTTTTTCCTGGAGGCGTTAAACGCAGTTAGTTGCAATGAAGGAAAATATGCCATAATTTTTTCACACAGAGAAGGTTCATCGGATTGAGAAGTTTTCGTGCATACATTTCTTATTTCCACAATAAATCTCTTCACGAAAGGGCAAATGTAAAGGGGGCTTGAAGGTAATCCTGAGACTAGAGATAATCCCCCCCACTAACAATAGTGTTTGGGATTAAGGCAGCGAGGCAGCTCAGCATGGCAACTCAGTGAGGCAGCTCAGGCATGGCAACTCAAGCGAGGCAGCTCAGTGTGGCAGCTCAGCATGGCAGCTCATACTTTAACTTGTTGTGTTACTTAATCACACTGTATCTTTATTTATTTTGACTGTGGGCTATAATGATTGTATTGATGTAACGAGTATAATATTTTTAGTGTGAGGTCGAACGGTACTCGCGAGTGACCATGCTTGGCAGGACCTGAGAGAGCTTTCATGATCTATCAAACGACCTCATCGTGGAAACTTTAGATGGACTTGGTTTGGAGGATTGAGAAGTGAGGCACCGTTAGGGCTTGTCCTGATCATCTTAGATACACATGGCAAAACACCAAAGGACCCTGACCGTGGAACCCCGGACGGAGCAACCTTGAGTTCCATCGGGAGTTGAGTTATGGACCAAACAACCCTCTACTTAATGTCACATCTACTGTAGGTGACGTCACTAACTAGCTAAATAATATCAAATCTGCACTTGAATAAACCACCTTGGTATTTGGGGCTGTCAGACAGTTAGTGAGCCACCTCTGTGATGGCAACCACCTGACAAACAGTGGTTAGGTAAAAAGGCATGTTTTGGCATTTAATGTCTATGACGTGGAGCTAACTAGTGCATCAGGTATTTAATATTTGTGACATAAAGTATAAGGGATGTCTTTCACAAGTACTAATAACTGAGTTGCCTCAGGAGTGGTACGGGGGCTATTTAGGGACCCCAACCACCCCTGAGGAAAGGATGTTCTGTTTTTAGATTTCAGGAGTTATTACTATAAAGAATATACATTAGAGAGAGATTTATTACGAACCAGAGAGTTTACTCATCCACCATTGTCATTTATTAGGAAGATTTAATACTTGACAAAGATCATTAAGGGTGTTTGGTTTCCTTTCAAGGTGTATCTAAGATGCTCATTTTCTCTCTCCCTCTAAACGATTTGCTTCTGAGTTCATTATTATCTTATGAGTTATACACGAGAGATTTGTGAGTTCAATCTGAGTTTATCTCCACTAAGCTGTGTTTGCATGCCTTGTAGTTAATCAATAATGTTGCTAGTTAACTTATCATTACTGTAATCAAAAGGGGTTACGCCTCCATTTAATATAAGCTACCGTCTTACAAAAACCAAAACCCTTTTCCAATGGTATACGCCATGTGCAAAACGGCATAACCATTATAACAAAGGATTCGTTCTCCTTCAAAAATTAATTCGAAGACCACCAGGCGCTCTCGGGCTCTGTTTGACCAAGGTTAACTCTTCAGCTCAAAGGATACTTCATGAATCTTTGAAGGTCAATGAATACCCTTTCCAATGTTCCACCCCATGCACGAATCAGTCTTACGGTATGGATGAACAATTCGTTTTGCTTTGAAAGTTTACCGGGCGCTTCCGGGCCCTAGTTGACCAAAGTCAACTTTTCAAACCGAGCGAAGCTCTTTGGAATGTCAAAGTACCTTGCATAACCTTTTTAACGATACACCCCGTTCATGATTCTGACTTATCGTTCATATGAATGATTCGTTTTCGTTCGACAATCCCCCATCTAAAGGATAGACGAGCGCTTCTGAGCCACGTTTGACCCAAAGTCAACTCCAGGACCCAAGAGCGGCTCAAAGTACTCGTAAAGGTGTCTGAATTTACTTTCAAAAGCTATTCCCCGTGCATTATTTGGATCAACGGATTACGTTCTACGGATGTGTTTCTAGAAAAATCTGTATGAGATTGTCGATTGACAAGTCCATTTATCTTCCTATCAGTAGTGTGCCTAGGGTTACCTGCCGATTGACAGGGCTAGGTCTATGCCTATCGGCACCCTCTTAGCCTATAAATAGAGGGCATGACCTCACTCCCAAGGGAACTGGAGATCCATCAACATCAGTGATCTCAGTAATATTCTCTTGTAATCAACGAAGTTTTCTTATGTGAAATTCCTTTTCATTTTACATTCCTATCCTTTACATACCCAATTTGGAAAAATCTCATTCTCTCTCCTCCAACACTCATCTCAACATCCAAGGGAGCTCATCCAAGATCAAGATCAAGCTTCAATTCTTCAAATAAGGTCCAAAATCCTTCTCTCCCTCTTTAAATTTCTTGTTTTTGCATTAATTATATAAATTCATAATCTTGCTTTTACTTTAGCTCATAAACATTAACATCTCACATTTTTATTAGTTATATTATAAATACTTTATTTTCTATAAAAAACAAAACAAATAAAAAGAGGGTTATACCTATAAATTCCAACGGGATTTTCAATCACAATTTATCAAAACTAAAACACATTTTCTATGCACACACACACATATAATAAAATCTCGTTCGAACTATGGGATAAACCCCACCTGTATGCCACATGTGAACTACGTGGACTTTGATGCCTTTATAGGCAACATAGGCATTTTGGGTTAAAACCCGAGACTCGAGTCCAATATCCCCTAATTCCCTATTTTCAAATTTGTTTCCTTTTCATTAATATATTATTTTAATACATATTATGTTTGCGATCCTTATTAGCGTTTTATCCAACATATATTATCGTTTCATCCTAATGATCAATATCTTAATAAACGCATAAATTGTATTTTCAAAATATTATTTTGGGAACATTCCTATGGATGACCTCACTCTATCTTTTTCGTGGTATGAGTTGGGAAATCTCGATCTTCATTTATATATACACGCACACACACTCCACGGAGAAATAAAGAAAAACAGTAACACAAGCCCATGAGAGACTGAAAGGGCGGGATGGGTGCCTAAGACCTTCCCATTCCATAACTTAGCCCCCGAACATTTGAACTATTGGTTTCGTAAGCATCGATTTGTCTTTGATGTCGCTCTCTCGAGGCAGCGACATGTTCTTGTGCCTGTTTTATGCAAAATAGGCTAGTGACTCCATCTATTTACATTCACCCCACCTTGACGATGACCGAAGCGTTCCTAGAGTAGAAAGGACACAAGGCCTTAACCCCCTTTCCTTCCCTCCGGGGGAGAGGAGATGAATCCTAATTGGCCACAGAGATATTAAACTATCTCAAGACGGGACCTCCTAAAGTATTCCTACATACGAATGTGCAAACATGTATACACAAATAACAATATATATGCACCCATATCTCGCCTTGCTATCTCTCCTCACAATACGAATAAGATATCAATAATCTCAAAACTCGATCTCCCTCGCATAGTTATATACACACTAGCGACCACCCGTTATACAAGTCGAGATTTATCACACACTTACATACATAATAATGGCCATCCATTAAATACTACAAAGCATAGAGTCATACACAAGCAATCTTGTGTACATGCACTAGTTTATGTGATAAATTTATACCTCTCACAGATACCATTTTCCAATCTAAACACCTCTACAATTTTAGGGACCCTATCACTACTATCTCTAAACAAATTATAAAATAACAAAAAAGTAATCAATTAATGAAAATAGAAATAATAAGCATAAAATCAAAGAATCATATATAACAAGTGGGATACCTAACACCTTCCCCACTTGTAGCCCGACTCTTGAACCCGCACAATAAGAATCTTAGGACCAACTCCAAACTTTAAAACCTACCTTAGGATTAGCCTGAACGGGATAACTCTAACCTTTTTATTGATTTTTATAAAAATAAATTAGCAACTCTTAACACCCTACGAAGCCCCATTCTTCTCGTACGAAAGTTACACTTGCTAAATGGGCGTGCACCAAAATAGGACATTGCATCGAACAACATCCAGGGACAAAGTCATCGACACCAAAATGTTGAACTGATAACCTGACCTTGAGAGGGAGGGGAGAGGAAGAACAAGAGACAAGCACTCTTATGTCTGTCGCAACACCAGTTCTCTTGCCCCTTAGGCCGCAGAGCACTAACCACATTGCTCACCCGGGACCTGCAATGCCACAGTGGCCACTCTGCTTGTTATAATTTTTCTTCTATCGGAATACAATATTGTGTATCATAGCTGGACCTCGCTAGCCACGTTACAGTGTTGACACCATCGAAGACAAATCAAGAGAACTGAACTATATATATTTTTTTTTACTATGCTTAATATTTCTCTCTTGCATGATTACTTTACGCCAATTTTAAAATTATTAGATGACCTTAGTTTTAGAGTCCCTCATAATGCAGATACAGGCGTAGGTACCCATGTATAGGATTGTACATTTTACCAAGCACATAGGTACGCGTGAAGGACCTCACAATAAAATTAAACATCAAAGTATGTAAAAATTAAAGATTATGTGTTTGCACTACATAGTCTTGATTTTCATATTATTTAAACCATACACCCTTAAGGCTACCAAAAGTAACTAGTCGAAAGAAGTTCTTATCATATACCCAACTTCATGACTAAAGATGAAAGGAATTGTGATTCTCGAGGCTGATCGGTGGATACCTAGGTAAGATCTTCTTGATGTAGGCGATGCTGGACTTCATCATTTTTCTATTGAAGATTGGAAGATACTACTGTGTTAAAATTAGTGGAGCTTTAAATTGTCTATAAGTCCATCGCTATCTGTTGAGTCTTAAATAGTGCTGAATTAAATTTTTTCCCGAAAGGAATTTTTTCTTTATTTCTTCTTCTTCTTGTTTGGTTTGGAATTTGGATTCAAAATTTATCTTGCATGTTCACTTTAAATTAAATCAGATCAAATTTGGTAAAAATTGAATTTGTGTGTTTGGCTTAAGATACATGGAAATTCGTATAATCCCTGCATTATTAAATTGGTATCAAAGCAGTTTATGCTAAATTATTGTGTGATTCTTGTTTTAAGTACGGTTTTTTGGGGGGTAGCAATTTTTCTCAAATTGCTTTCAGAACTGGTTACACTAATTTATTGTGCGATATATCAATTTGGGATTATATGGATAATTTATATAATAGGCTACCTATTTTTGATGGGTCAAAATATGCTTATTGGAAAGCTCAAATGCAGTCGACATTAAAGTTGTTTGACAAGAGATTTTGGATTGTTTGTGAAAGAGGGTGGTGTCTGATATGCCCAAAGTGTACCCTCATACTGAGGGTCACTAACCTCTGCCATTCTCACAGCCGAGTTGACAGGAAGCTTACAATAACAATCAGAAAGGTCGTCATCCGCAACGTCGGCTCCTCATTGACCAACCTCCGATGGTCAGCAGCCGAGGTCATCAACATCTTGTGGGATCGAACTACTGTCAATCTCGTCCTCTGCTTCAGCCGACCCTGCATCCGGCCCTCTACATAACCTCGATCAGTCTCCTAGACCGAGGTCATATTGATAATTGGCAGGACAAAGTGTTATCGAACTTCCCCAACCTCGTACTCGGCTAGGTCGAGGTTCCATCAGATGATGACACAAGTCCGAGCACACGCAAGCACATGGAAGACTTGGAACACGTGAGCAAGTCAGTTATAACAAAATCATTCCCCTCACGTGAGGGAATATTTGGTAATCATTCCTTACATTTGGACCAGCTAGGTGCCCCCCTACGATTTGTTTATTCAACCCACACATGCTCATAGCATGCTTGGGGGGTACACTACACCCCCTAATCACTATAAATACATATCTTCTCCTACCTTGGAAAGGACCCAAAATTACAACCCTAGCAGAAACTCTGTTTGTATACACAATAGAGAGAGAAAGTGAGAGATTGTATCGCAGGCCATTAGTGCCCTCATTTGAGTGATTCTTACTCACAATGGATGTAGGCCAGATTGACCGAACCACTTATATACCAGTGTTACTCCTCTTCTCCTCACCTCATTCTACTGGATATATATATACTCTTGTGTTGCCATTGTTATTGTTAGAGTGAGATTATCAACACCTTATCTGGTGGTGTTATTTTCAGTATCATCATTCTGGCACCGTTTGTGGGAACGAGAATTTATATCTATACCCTCTTGAAGCTTGGACTCATTGGAGACTCTGGTGGTGCACCAGTCCTCCCCCATCGCGTGGAGCTGTTTCACTATTAAAAGGGATCCTTAAAGGTATCAAGCTCTCTAGTGTTTTCATTTACAAGCTCTTTAGTCTTTTTCCACGGCACCAGAGTTACCACCTTCACAATCTGGTGCTGGAGGGCCTAGTTCCAGTCAAGCACCACCCTAGTCCGAAATAGCTGAGGTGGCAGAAGCTTTGAAGTCCTTAGCTGCAACTCAACAAGTGATGTAGGAGAAATTTTCCCAGCTAAGCCAGAACATAATAATGCAACCACCTGGGGTCTCACCAGAGGTAATAACTTTGGAAGCTGCTCAACCATATTATGAGGCCATGTGACCACCACAGGAACCGCGAAAGGACCTACCTACTCCTCAGTGGAGGAGGGATGTTGCTGACCCTAGGCCTTTACGCCTGGGAAGGCAAGGAAACCCTTTTATTAAGGATAGGTATGATAATATTGGGGCAGAGAATGCTCCGACAGACTGTTCGGAGCTATATGATATTTCATACAACAAAGTAAGACATGTTCAGCAAAGCTGAGGTCATCAGAGACGAGGTCAGTGTGAGAGACGAGATTGTGATGCACGTCAAAGAGGATCAACTTTTGATCGCTTAAGTAGAGGGTCATCCTTTTAAAGGCTCGGACCAGCTAATGATTTGAGGGAAAGGTTGTCCAGAATAAGAAGTCTCGTTGGCTCTAAAAGAGATGGAGGTGATTGTCGTCCCCATAATGGCCGACCACCACATTGCCGAGACTATGGTCAGGGGGAAATCAATAACCGATGTTGTGCGGTAGTTGGGGAACCCTCAAATCACCCTTTGGAGGTGGATGGGGACAACCTTGGTGAATCAGACGTTACTAAACCATGGAACGACTCTATTCAAAAGCTGGAAAATAAAATTGGAGATATCTTAAAAAACCGAGACCCGTTACGAAGGGGGTATTCAAAGGGCTCACCATTTGTGGCAAGGATTGTCAACTTCCTAACCCCTACCAAATTCAAACCTCCAGTGGTGTCTCCCAAGTACGATGGAAGTACCAACCCAGTCCATCATATTGAGATGTATCAGTCTGCAACTGACATCTATTTCATCTTTGATGAGATGAGGTGCCGAGATTTCTCAAGCACTCTGACTGGGGCTACGTATATCTGGTTCACTTCTCTTCCTAAAAATTTAATTAAGAGTTTTAAAGGTCTGACCGAATGGTTCATTCATAACTTATGTTTTGGGGTGAGACCTCAGAAGAAGACAACCCACCTGTTGTATGTCAAGCAAGGGAAGAATGAAAGCCTCAGAGATTACATCGCGAGGTTCAACAAGGAAAAGTTAAAGGTAGAAGATTACGAAGAGAGCATAGTCATGACAGCTCTTATTGGGTGTCTACAAAAGGGAAAGCTCTTATGGAAACTAGCCGAGGAGCCCCCTAAGTCAATGGCCGAGTTATTGGCAACAAATGGAAAGTTCATGAACGCAGAGGAAGATATGGCTACAAAATACGAGGAAGAAAGGGGGAGCAGCGGTGGAGGCAAATTTCAGAAGAAAAACAAAGGCGATAAGAAAAGATCTACAGATGATAAATTCTCAGACTACACTCCTCTAACTGTAAGTTGTGAACACATCCTCAACGAAATAAAAAATGATAGATCTTTGAGATGGCCAGAGAGGCTGAAAGATCCTCCACATAAGAGAAACAAGAACTTATGGTGCGAGTTCCATCAAGATCATGGCCATTTGATTGAAAAATGCTTTGCTCTGAAGGATGAGATCGAAAAAATGTTGAAGTTTGGAAAGCTAAAAACGTATGTGGATGGTAGAGTTTATAAGGGAGGAAGAGACGATCCTAAAAAGAAAAGAAATGATAAATGCTGGGAAGATACCTCTGCTAGAAGAGCTGATGCCTCAGATGATGATGACGATAACCCTGATTTCCCACCAACGGACGAATGTCCCGGTAATGAGAGTCGATATGATCTATTTTGGTATGAATACTATCTGTGAAGGACTGGCGAGGGTGTCTCATAGGTTGTTGATCGTAAGGCTCATATGGTAGAGGCCAAAGAAGTGACTAAGGTCAAGTTTATGAACTTGGCTTCTACAGAGGTTAAACGTGAGAAGAGAAAGAAGGTAGATATGGACACCCTCGTAGTCGGCTTCTCACGACTTGATTTTAAGGGTATCTTAGCTCTCCACGATGACCCTTTAGCTCATCACTACAAGGGTACATGGGTTTGAGGTTCAGAGGATCCTTGTTGATGGAGGCAGCTCTGCAGACGTTATGCTTTGGCCCTATTTTAAGAGCTTGGGCCTCGACAGAGCTAGGCTTGTCCCTTACCTTCATCCTTTGATTGGCTTCAGCGGTGAAAAGGTCCATCCATTGGGTATGTATGAGATGGATGTGAGAATAGGAGATGAATGGCTTAAGAGGCTGACCAGGAAAATTAATTTCTTTGTGATGGATGAAAATATCTTCTCAGCCTACAACCTCATAATGGGATGAGTAGCCCTCAAGGAATTTAAGGTCGTGCCTTCAACGGCCCACCAGATGCTAAAATTCCCGACTCTCTATGGAGTAGGGGAAGTGCAAGGTGACCAAACATCGGCACGAGAATGCTACTTCAACTCTGCAGAAGAGAGAGAGGCTCATAAGACGGAAATAACCACATACAACATTGACACCCTTGATCCCGGAGATAAAACCAAACTCAAGAAGTGAGAGGACACGGAGGAGGTAGAATCCATCGTCCTCAATGAGGATGATCCGAAAAAACCATCCAAGTCGGCAAAGCCCTAAAGCATGAGATCAAAGAGGAACTAGCGAAGCTGTTAAGGAAGAGACAAAGTATTTTTGCCTGGAGCCATGCAGACATGCCAGGTATTAATCCTGAGATAATATGTCATAAACTTAATGTTGTACAAGATGCCAAGCCCATTAAGCAGAGAAGAAGGATATATTCAAGAGAGAAGTACGAAGTCATCAGAGATGAGGTTCGAAAGCTTGAAGAGGATAAGTTCATCGGAAAAAGTTATATACCCTGAGTGGTTATCTAATGATGTCATAGTACCCAGAAGTAATGGGAAATGGAGGATATGTGTACACTTCACCGATTTAAATAAGTCTTACCCAAATGACTATTTTCTCCTGCCTCGTATAAATCAGATGGTAGATGCCACAGCAGGACATGAGCTCATGAGCTTCATGGATGCATATTCCGGGTATAATCAGATATTTATGGACTCGGTTGACTCAGAAAATACAGCCTTTATTACAGACAAGGGGACCTATTGCTATAAGGTCATGCCCTTCGGTTTAAAGAACGCATGGGTTACATACTAACATCTTATAAATAAGATGTTAGAAGATCGGATAGGAAAGTCCAAGGAAGTTTACGTGGATGACATGCTGACGAAGAGTCTGAAGGCCGACACTCATGTGGCCAACCTCAAAAGAACTATTGATACCATGGATAAATATAGAGTGAAGCTAAACCCGGCCAAATGTGTCTTTGGGGTAGGAGCAGGAAATTTTTTGGGCTTCATCGTCAATCAAAAGGGAATAGAGGCTAAACCTGAGAAGATCAAGGCTTTGCTAGAAATGAAGACACCCAGAACCATCAAAGACATTCAGAGGCTGACTGGACGAGTGGCTAAACTTAACGGGTTCGTATCTAGAGCTACACATAAATGTCTTCTATTTTTCAAAGTTCTTAGAAAATCCTTCGAATGGAATGAGGAATGTAACATAGCTTTTAAAGCGCTGAAGTCCTACCTCGATTCCCCCTTACTCCTATCTTGGATAATTTAGGGTGAGAAGCTATATGTATACTTAGCTGTCTAAGAGTCAGCCATCAGTGCTGCAATAGTAAGAGAAGAGGATGGAGTGCAGAGACCAGTGTACTTTAACATCAAAGCACTCCATGGCATGAGCAGAAGTACCCTCGGATTAAAAAGTTACCCTATGCTTTGATACATGCTTTTAGGAAAATGAATCCATACTTCCAGGCCCACTCCATGGTCGTCCTCACTGATTCCTCACTAAGATAGGTCCTCCATAAGCCTGAGAAGTCAGGAAGGCTAATGACCTGGGCAATCGAGTTGGGGGAGTACGATATTGTTTATTAACCCAGGGTTTCCATTAAGGGACAAGCACTCGCAGATTTTGTGGCTGAGTTTACCTAGGATGAGGTCGAGGTTAAGAAGAATCAAGAGGCTGCAGATGAGTCAGTAGAGAGAAACGTCGACCAAGCTTCGGACGAGGCCGAGATAAGTACTGTCAGAAAAAGAACATTTGAGAATGAAGAATAGAGATATCACTTCAAGCAGGGGACCCTAGCAGAGGGTAACTTCTCTTCATATGAAACCATCTGGAATCTCTTCATTGATGGGTCATCCTGTGAAAGCGGAAGTGGAACAGGGCTGATACTGTCGGCACCAGATGGTACAGATATTGAATATGCGCTGAGGTTCAATTTTAAAGCTTCCAACAATGAGTCAGAGTATAAGTCATTAATAGCAGGTCTCTCTTTTGCAAAAACCCTCAATGTCCGCCAGCTCCTAGTCTATAATGACTCAAGATTAGTCGTGAACCAAATCCCGAGGGTGTATGAGGCCAAAGACGAAAGGATGGCCAGATACATGAAGAGAGTGAGAACGATGCTAAAAAGTTTCAAGGAAGTAAGGATGAAGAGGACACCTCTGCTAGACAATAACCGAGCTGATGCACTCGGGAGGTTGGCCTCAGCAACAAGAACAGGCATAAGGAGAACAGTGTCAGTCGAGATTCTGCTCAAGCCGACCATCGAAGAGGAAGAGGTTGCTAAACCTTATTTAAATCTGAGTTTGGGGGCCTCATGGATGAACCCTCTTATCAAATACATCAGAGAGGGACAACTACCATAATTAAAGCTGGAAAGGAGGAAGCTAAGGTTCAGAGTTGCAAAATTTTCAATTGTAGGTGATGTCTTATATAAAAAGGGATTCCTTCTTCCTCTCCTAAGATGTTTCCACCTTTCAGAGGTTCCACACATCTTGTATGATGTGCATGAGGTCTATTGTTCAAGCCACATAGGAAGGAGGCCATTGGCTAAGATGATAATTACTCAGGGATATGGTGGCCGACCTTAGCCAAGGACACAACTGCGTATGTGAAGAGATGTGATAAGTGTCAAAGGTTCTCCACCATTACCCATCAGCCTCATTAACCTTTGACTTCTATCAGATCCCCTTGGCCATTTACAGTATGGGGCATTGATTTGGTAGGACCCTTACCAAGAGCTGAAACAACTATCGGTTTTTAATAGTGGTAATTGACTATGTCTCCAAATGGGTAGAGGCCGAGCCAATGATCATAATCTCTAAGTGGAAGACTTTCTAGTCCATATAGAAGAACATCATATGCATGTATGGTCTTCCAAACACCCTCATCTCAGACAATGGAACCCAATTCAAGAATGTTTCCTTAGAAAAATACTGCGAAAGAGTAGGGATCAAGAAGTTATTCTCTTCTCCTGGCCGACCCCAGGCAAACGGCCAGACTGAGGTCACAAATTAAAAAATCCTTGATGGGATAAAAAAGAGGCTAGAAGAGGCAAAAGTAAGATGGATAGAGGAAGTATATGATGTGCCTTGGACTTACAGGATGACGGTGAGGATACTTACTAGGGAAACCCCATTTATGCTACCCCATGGCTCAGAGGTTGTCATCCCAATAGAGATAGGTCTCCCTACTCATAAAGTCCAGACCTATGACCCTCAGACGAATGGGGAAGAGAGAATACTTGATCTTGGTTTGATTGAGGAAAGAAGAGAAGATACAAATATAAGACACGTAACCTATCAGCAAAGAACTGCGAGGTTCTATAATCAGAGGGTAAAGTTAAGGCCGATAGCTGTGGGAGATATGGTCCTGAAGAAGACATGGCGGAAAACCAATAAGCTCTATCCCAACTGGCATTGCCTTATAGGGTCATTGATGAGGTCGTACCAAGTACCTATCGGCTAGAAAATCTTGAAGGAGAGCCTTTATCCAACCCTTGGAATGTCAATCACTTAAATAAATATTACTTATGATGTTGAAATTGTTACTATCTTTTTGTAATACATGTATCAGTTTGTACATAGAACGTTAATGAAAAGATAACAATGTTGTGTTGATACTTTTGTTACAATGTATAGGTTTTAAATATCATTAATTTAGTAAAAATATAAGATGAAACATCATTAAATTGGTGACCTCAGAAATTTAACATTATTAATTTTGTGAATTATGAGGTGAAACATAATTAACTTGGTGTGACCTCAGACCTTTAACATCATTAATTTGGTGAATTACGAGGTGAAATATCATTAACTTGGTGACCTCAGACCTTTAACATCATTAATTTGGTGAAAATAGGAGGTGAAACATCATTAACTTGGTGACCTCAAACCTTAAACATCATTAATTTGGTGAAAATACGAGGTGAAACATCATTAACTTGGTGACCTCAAACCTTTTAACTTCATTAATTTGGTAAAATATGAGGTGAAACGTCATTAACTTGGTGACCTCAAACCTTAAACATCATTAATTTAGTAAATTATGAGGTGAAACGTCATTAACTTGGTGACATCAGACCTTTTAACATCATTAATTTGGTGAATTATGAGGTGAAACGTCATTAACTTGGTGACCTCAAACCTTTTAACATCATTAATTTGGTGAAATATGAGGTGAAACATCATTAACTTGGTGACCTTAGGCCTTTTAACATCATTAACATGGTGAATTATAAGGTGAAACATCATTAACTTGGTGATCTTAGGCCTTTTAACATCATTAATATGGTAAATTATGAGGTGGAACATCGTTAACCTGGTGACCTCAGACCTTCTAACATTATTTGTTTATTGAATTATCAAAGAAATAAGAAAAGGAAAGTAAAATAAGTGAAGGAAATGGAATTTCATTCATTCGAACCCAAAAGTGTTACATCATTCTAAGGGAAAAGGTTATAGTTCATCAAATAAAAGGGTTACATAAAAGCTTTACAAAAATAACAAATATGATGGTGAGACACTCAGGCTTCGGCCGACCCACCAGCACCAAAGTTGTTTGGCTCTGGGACTTGATTGGTAACTTTAACCTCTTCATCCTGATGTCCACCGTCCTCGGTCTCAGTCACCTCAAGCTGGCTTGTCTCGGTTGGGCCATCCTTTTCAACCTCCTACAGGGCCTTAGAGAGTTGAGCATTTCCAAACTTGAGGTCAATGAAGTCGTCGGCTGACAGACTACCAGAACTTTCTTGCTTCATGGTAGCCCATCGACTGGTTGCCTTGATGCCTCTCTCTAGGCACTCAAGGCTGAAGCTAATAAATTCATCAGAGGTTTGATACTCCTTGATGATTGTCTCTGAAGCATCTTCCATGGCTTCCTTAACAGAAACATCAACCTTCGACTAAAGGCCATTATCCTGTACCTTCAGAGCCTTGGCATGATCAGTTTTTATTTAGGAGATCTCGTCACCCTTTTCCCTCAAACTTGTACTCAAATCTTCAATCTGCTTCTTCAGATCCTCCTCAAGCTTTTTAGTGTCCCTACCTTTCTGGATCAGAGGTAGCCTCTTCTATGTGTAATCGTCCAGGCGGTGAAGAGAGAGGGAACTCTGCAAAAAAGAAGAATCAAAGATATTAGTAATAATGAATAGCTAAGATCATAGGTAACACAAGTAGCAAATAAATACCTGAAATGCCCTATAGACTGCAAATTTTTCCAGTAAAGGGACATCCATTGAATGAAGAAAGTGTTTATCATCCTCGATCATTGTGTGTCCGAGGGCATTAGAAGCTCGAACACTGTTACCAATGAGGCTGTCACGAATCTTCAGCTGAGAAAGCCGAGCAACTAAGGCATCATCCGAGGAAATGGAGATACCACGCTCAGTATGTTGAGCCTTACTAGGTCTCGTACGGGAAGGGTCTGCAGGTGCCTTCCTCTTCTTAGATGCATCAGCAGGGGCCTTCCCCTTCTTTATTTCAGCAGGGGGTGGCACAGTTTTGCCTCCTCACTTCTCCAGTAGTTTTGTGATGCTGGGAGCAGACGTATTCTAAAGGTATTCAGAAACGCCCTCTAGTCTCTCTGCAAAAATACAAGTATAGGAGTCAGAAGATCAGATACTTAAAAAGTACGAGACTGGACTTGGTTTAAAAAAGTTTTATTCTAGAATACTTATGAAGCTCGGCCAAGGGGCCACTCCCAAAACCCATCTGAGATAAATAGTAAGGGGTCATCAGATGCTCGTATTTGACGAGGTTACCATCTTCGCCCTGACTACGAAGATCCTCAACATTCTTATGGTTATCTTGGCTCAATCTAGGGTTAGTTTTAGCCGAGAAAGAGACATTGGACCACCTCAGGGGAGTCCTTGGAATAGATGTTCCACAAGCCTCAGTAAGACCAAACTCCCAAGCCCCTGAGGCAAAGAAGAATCGAGGCTTCTAGTTGTGTCTGAGTCACCAACAACATCTTCTTTTCAGACTTCCTGGCTACAAAGTGATAGTATCCAGGGTGATTTTTAGCGGATGAGGGTATGTAACAAGCTAAGAATACCCTAACTGGAAGGTCGGTATGATGAACCACCTTACAGAGTATGATAGCCCCAATCATGACCCTCCAGGCTTTAGAGGAAAGTTGAGAAGGAGCAAGGTTGATATAAGAAAGAATAGCTCAAATAGTGGGGTGAATTGGGAGACGAAAGCCGAGTTTAAACATCTGCTCATAGACGTAAAGTTTTCCCTCTCGATCGTCAAATGCCCTCTCATCCTTCAGGGGTTTCCTTAAGGTAACGGATGAAGGAATGGCATACAGATGTCTAAAGACAAGAAGATCGTATTCGGTGACAAAAGTCTCAGAACCATCAACCTTGGAAGGGTCAAGTTCACTTGCTTCATCATCATCATTATCATCAACATTATGAGTATGAGCCTTAGAGGGGGGACCACTAGGAAACGTCTTCGCAAAATCAACACTGGTAGTAGCCGATAGAGAAATGGCGTCAATAGGAGGGGGAATTACCACAATGGGCCCTAAGATTTCGACGGAAGAAGACCTACGAGAGGTGCTAGTCTCTTGGTGGGATGAGGAACGGTCAGGAACCTCTGTTTCCTCAAAGACTACACTTCCCTTGGGAGAGAAATCCATAGCCTCTTGGAAAGAGTCTACAGACTCAGCAGCCTCAAAGGTGGACATAGGGTCTGAAGAAGCTGACTCAGACATTGGATTAGGAACCTCAGGAACTTCAACATGTTCAGTAGACTTAGGGTATATGACCTTCAAGGGTGGAGGAAAGATCGATCTGAGGGGAAAGGCATCATCCCTACGAGCCTCCTCCTGGGCCATCTCTATCTGTCTAATCTTCTCAAAGGTCTTCTCGCACAGAGTTGAAAACTCTTCAGCAAGCTTATACAAAGGTCTGAGCATATGGTGGACAACACAACACTTGTGGGAAAGACTCAAACTGCAAATAGGTAATCAACTTATGCTACCTAAATTAACGATCAAAGGGTTGAAATTGAAAGGTCTCAAATAATAATACCAAGAACAGGCCCTAGTTCTAGCCAAGCACAACCTCAGTCAGAAACGGCTGAGGTGCAGTGGCACTGCATTCACTGGTGGCCAGTCATCAGTTGATTCAAGAGCAGCTTGTTGTATTCAGTCAGGATTTGATGGCTAGACCTGTCGGCATCGGATAGGCATTAATAACTATGGTCTCCTGGGAAGGTATTGATCCAGTAGCCAAGGGACCCCCAGGCCCCGTACAAAGATCTGCCTCCTTATCAAAGGCATAAATAAGTGGCCGACCCTAAGCGTTTACACCTAGGGAGCCTAAGTCAATAATTTCATGATAATGAGGATGATCAATGTGATGATGAGGACGAAAGAGAATGATGGGAGCCTTATAAGATCAAATATTGTGCATCTGGTTTATCCCAACAGAGGACATAATGGCAGGCTGAGCAGAGATGGCCAAGCACGTAACATTTGATAGACTGAGTAGGGGATTAGCCTTTGATAGTCTCGGCCCATTAAGGGATTTGAGGAATCACCTATTCAGATCTCGAAGCATTCCTAGATCTAGAAGAAATGGAAGAAGACCCTCCAATATCCTAAATGAGGAGAAACGATAAGTTAATAGCCGTCAGAGAATGGCCGACCGAGAATCGGACCAATGCTAAGCCAATAAATAAGGAGCCGACGAGAATGTTTCTTAGGTCGGGGAGATAATGTTATAGCAGTTATGACCGAAAACCCCTATAATGGTTATATTCAGAGGTTGGAGGATAAAATTGGAGACCTGGTGAAAATTCAAGTCCTTCTGCAGAGGGGTTACAACTAAGGGTCACTATTTATTTCTAGGATTATGAACCATCTTACCCCAGTTAAGTTCAAGTCACCGGTGGTGACATTGAGGTATGATTGGAGTACCAACCCGATTCATCATGTCGAGATGTATCAATCCGTTACAGACATGTTCTCATTATGAGACGAGATGAGGTGTAAGGAATTTTCAAGCACTATGACCGGAGCTGCACACGTCTGGTATACTTATCTCCCAAGAAATTCTATAGAAAACTTTAAGCAACCTTTAGAGAGGTTTATACACAACTTATGTTTTAGGGTCAAGCCGAGGAAGAAGACCACTCACTTTCTCTATGTGAAGTAAGCCAATAATGAGACTCCGTGGGATTACATAATCCACTTCAATACGGAAAAACTTGAGGTAAAAGATTATGATGAGAGTATCGCCATGACTACGTTGATAGGTGGTCTGCAGAAAGGAAAACTTTTGTGGAAATTGGCGGAGGACCCTCACAAGTCCTTAGAAGAACTCCTGGAAATGGTCGGGAGAGTCATAAATGCTGAGGAGGACATGGTGGCTAAGTATGAGGACGAGAAGGGATCCAGTGGGAGAAAATTCCAGAAGGCAAAGGGTAAAGATGGAAAAAAGAGGTCGGGGGATGATAAGTTCGCTGACTATAATCCACTTATAGTCAGCTCTGAGCATATTTTGAATGAGATAAAGAATGATAAGTCCCTTAGATAGCCGAAGAAGTTGGGATATCCTCCTCACAAGAGGAACAAGAACATGTGGTGCGAGTTCCACCAAGATCATGGCCATAAAATCGACAGATGATTCGCTCTCAAAGATGAGATTGAAAAAATATTAAGGGAAGGAAAGTTGAGTAAATATGTGGATAAGAGAAGTTCAAAGGGTGGCCACAAAGACACCCGAAAGAAAAGGAATGATAAATGTAGACATGATGCTCCAGCAAACCGAGACGAAGATGCCTCGAATGATGATGAAGAGGATGACCCAAACCTCCTACCTCCGTTCACTGATCCTAAAGGTCGGCTTCATATAATATCTTTCAAGGTAAAAATGATTTATGGAGGACTTACAGGTGGTGGGAAAAAAGTCACTGACAGGAAAGCACATGTGGCAGAAACCAAAGCTTTGCCTCTAAAGCCTAAAGTGGTGCACTCAGCATCCACTGAGTCGATGAGGGGTTAGAGAACCAAAATTGATATAAACTCTCTGATTATGGGTTCCTCGAGGTTACATTTTAAAGGGATCCTAGACCCACACGATGACTATTTGGTAAACACCACCTTCGAACATGGGTATGAAGTCCCCAGGATGTTGGTCGATGGTGGCAGCTCGGCCGATGTGATGTTCTAGGATTGTTACAAGGGCCTGGAGTTGAGCAAGAAGAGGATGATCCCATATCACCAACCTCTCATTGGTTTCAGTAGAGAGAAGGTGTAGCCTCTGGGAATCTATGAGATGGTTATCATAATAGGGAACAGTTGGCCAAAATGCCTCACAAAGAAGATCAGTTTCTTTGTTATGGATGAGAATGTCTACTCATCCTACAACATAATTTTTGGACGAGTAGCCCTCAATGAGGTCATGCCCTCAACAGTTCACCAGATGATAAAATTATTGATTCCTTATAGAGTAGGGGAAGTTCAGGGTGAGCAAGTTGAGGAATGTGAGTGCTAGTTTAACTCGACTGAAGAGAAAAAGGCGCATAAGAGGGCTACTATAACTTATGACATCGACACTATTGACCCCAAACATGAGACCAAGCTGAAAAAGGGCGAAGCCACCGAGGAGGTAGAATCTGTCGTCCTCAATGAGGATGAGCAAAAAAAAACGTCCAAATCGGCAAGGCCCTAAATAAAGATTGTTGATACCAAATTTAATCTGCTGACGTGGACCCATCACTTGAAGACACGTGTCAACTAACGTGGTAATTATAAATACTTCTACCGACCAATTTACTGCCACCGAGCTGCTCAAGCGCCACGAGCAGCTCATACATTCCGAACAGCTCAAGCGTATCGACCAGCTTAAGTTCCCCGAGCAACTCATGGGCCCCGAGCAACTCAAGCATGTCGAGCTACTAAGGCAGTCGGAGCAACTCAAGCATCTCGAGCTACTAAAGTGGTTCGAGCAACTCAAGCATCCCGAGCTACTAAGGCGGTCCGAGCAACTCAAACATCCCGAGCTACTAAGGCGGTCCGAGTAGATCAAGCGTGCCGAGCTACTTAGCGTACAGAGCACTCAAATCAGGATAATCAAATAGACAACTGCGCATTAAATACTCATTATTATCGTACAAATGTATATGTCTACTAGATAACAACGTATTGTCCTTTCACATGTACAGCCTCAAGGCTATAAATACATTGTAACCTCCTCATTAGAAGGGGATCGGAATTTCTTGAGAAAACCATTCTTATCGAGAATTCCAAGCAAACAGTCAGCAATACAAAAACAGTGGATGTAGGCCATTCTCACAAGGCCGAACCACTTTAAAAATATATTCTCTAGTATTTCTTTATTCATTTTTATCTGTGATTAAAATAATTAGATCAAATCTAGTTTTTTACATCAACAGATTGGCGCCGTCTGTGGGAAATGACTGTATTTAGCATTTTTCATCAAAATAATTCATCATCAATGGCTGATAATCCAGAATCGAGTAATCGAAACACTGGAATTCCTCTAAACACTTCTTCTCCCCCAAATTTCTCAGATCTGGCAGGTATAATGGCTAATTTGGCCCAAGGCCAGACGGCCATACAAGAAACCATACGCCAACTCATACAAACTGTTAAAGGAGGAGTGCCGGCCCAATCAGGATAACGAATCATTCGAGAAATACCCATTTACCTTCTTCACGAAATAAGCGGACATTATTTCTAGAGGAATCTCGATCCAAACACACCGATTCCTATCGTACTGAGAAATCTAATGATCCTTCTTATCAGCCTAGACGGACTTCATCAGTACGAGCTACAAACACTCAACAAAATGTCACTCTATCTCCAGAGAGGATAAGCGCCCTTGAAAGGTTGAGTAGAATCTCCCCTTTTGATCGTTTGGGACCTAGGAGGAATAGAAGTCCCCCTAGGATTGTGTCGAGGAACTCTCAAAGACCATATTATTTAAAAGAAGGCTCTGCCCAATCACGACCAACTACTCATCGTGAAAGGTCCCAAGAGGCAAATTTAGTGCGATCAGTGGCTCGAACCAATAGGCCCGAGGAGGGAAATGATGCATGGAAGGGCTCTATTCAGAGGTTGGAATACAGATTAAGGGAAATGGCTAAGGCCAAAAATCCTCTACAAAGAACTTTTGTTCAAGGAACACCATTTGTACAGGCAATTGTGGATTTTCCCACACCATCAAAATTCAAAGCTCCTGTAGTGACACCTAAATATGATGGAAAAACTGACCTTGTCCTTCATATAGAACAATACTAAGCAGCTACCGATATCTATGGAGTGCCAGACGAGATGAGATGTAAAGCGTTTTTAGGAACTCTTGTCGGATCATCTCAGATATGGTACAACAACCTTCCTCGGGGGAAGATCGAGACTTTCTTTCAATTAGCAGAGCTCTTTATCGGGAACTTCTATTTTGGAGCAAAACCAGTCAAAAGAGTAGCACATTTGCTAAGTGTTAGACAAAAGGTAGGTGAAAGCACCAGGGACTATATTACTCGTTTCAATAACGAGAAACTTAAAGTAATTGATTATGAGGCAAAAATATCAATTACTGCTCTGATGAGTGGATTGTTGCCCAATAAATTGTACTATACTTTAGCCAAAGATCCACCCAGGACTATGGCAGAACTGATGGTGAAAGCAGCCAAAATCATGAATGCCGAGGAAGCCATGGCTGCAAAGAAGAACGCAGACACTAAGGAGACCAAGGTGGAAGATGGTAAAATCGAAAGAAAGGATCAGAAGAACAATGGTGGTAACAGGCAATCGAAGGCAAAGCAAACATTGGAACAGATGAAGAAATTTGGAAATTACACTCCTTTAAAGGTAGATATAAATCATATTCTGGAGGAAATCAAGAATAGCTAGGAGCTAGCCTGGCCAGCGAAAATGAAAGCAGATCCGGACATAAGAGACAAGTCCAAATATTGCGAATTCCACAAAGACCATGGTCATACGACCAAACAGTGCATAGCTCTTCAGAATGAAATTGAAGCACTCATCAGACGAGGAAAATTGGCTAAGTATGTTGATCGCTAAAATGGTGGAAAGACCAACGATCGAGGAAGAAGAAGATCTAAATCTCCTAGTCAAGCAAAAGAAGACAGGAAAATAAGTCATGAAGAAGATCCAAAAGAGGATCAAGATGATCCCGATCTCCCCAAAAGACAAAGACAACCAGAATGTGAGGTATTTTCTATTCATTTTGGATCATTTGATTGTAATGTTATTACAGGTGGAGATGCATGAGGTAGAGACCTTACTGCGGAGAGGTAATCTTACCTCAATGAAGCTCAAGCTTGATCGTACATTCAATGAATAAATCTAGCTGAAGATGATCGCCCGAGGAAGGTAAATAAAGACAAGTTGGTTATTAGTTTCTCTAAGAACGACCTAACAGGTGTGCTATATCCTCATGATGACCAATTGGTGATCAAAATGAGAATGAAGGAAGTAGTGATTTCACGAGTATTAGTGGATAATGGTAGCTCGGCAGATATCATGTTCTACCCATATTTTGATAGTTTGAATCTAAAGTTATCCCAGTTGGAGCTATATCATAGACCCCTCATTGGTTTTACTGATGAGAAGGTTTTTCCACTTGGGACGATCAAGTTAGATATGCTTATCGGTACATGGCCTGCTTGCCGAACAGAAAGAGTACGCTTTTTTATAATGGATAAAAACGTCCAATCAGCTTACAATATCATCATGGGAAGAGTAGGCCTGAAGAAGTTCGAAGCAGTACCATCTACTGTACATCAATATTTAAAATTCCCAACCAATTTTGGAGTGGGAATTGTGAAAGGCGACCAAAAAGTAGCTCGGGAATGCTACTATTCATCTGTCGAGCAGGAGGAGCGTGAAGAGTCCATGAAGGAGACTACTACTTATCAGGTAGATGAAACAGAGGATGCGGAGATTGAAACTTTGGACCCAAGAGACGAGTCTCAACTCGTTAAAGGCCAGGTCATGGAAGCTACCGAAAATATCATTTTGGACGACGAGCATCCAGAACGAATAACTCAAATCGGTGCATTACTAGATGTATCAATAAAACAAGAGCTGATAGAATTTTTAAGACGCATAAAGCATACTTTTGCATGGAGTCACGAAGATATGCCAGGGATAGACCCAAATTTATTGTGTCACGAGCTCAACGTGAACAGGGAAATCAAGCCAATGAAGCAACGACGAAGGGTATTCAGTCCCGAGAAGAACCAAGCCATACAGGAAGAAGTAGAGAAACTGCAAAAAGCCTATTTTATTGAGGATGTCAAATATCCTGATTGGCTAGCAAATGTGGTAATGGTGAAGAAGAAAGATAACAAATGGAGGATGTGTGTGGACTTCACTGGTCTTAATAAAGCCTACCCAAAGGATCATTTTCCTTTGCCCCGAATCTATCAGCTGGTGGATGCTACCTCGGGCCATGAATTGTTGAGTTTCATGGATGCTTATTATGGGTACAACCAGATTAAAATGAAGCCTGAGGATAGGGATAGTACCTTTTTTATTACCCCAAGGGGAACTTATTGTTATAATGTTATGCCTTTTGGATTGAAAAATACAGGTGCAACATATCAGCGGCTGATGAATAAGGTGTTTGCAGAGCAAATCAGTCATACCATGGAGGTTTGCGTTGATGATATGCTGACGAAGATCAGGAAAGTTGTTGATCATATAGCTGATCTAGGTTAGACCCTTGATCAACTAGAGAAATATCAAATGAAGCTGAACCCCACCAAATTCATATTCGGAGTACGAGAAGGTATGTTTCTTGGATGCATTGTTAATCAATGAGGGATTGAGGTGAACCCTGAAAAGATCAAGGCTCTATTAGAGCTATGATCTCCAACCACGAAGAAGGAAGTACAAAGCCTCACAGGGCGAGTAATAGCACTTAATAGATTTGTATCACGAGAAACTGATAGATGCCTCCCATTCTTCAAAACACTCCGAAAAACTTTTGAGTGGAATGACGAATGCGAGAAAGCTTTTCAAGAGTTGAAAAAATATCTAGGGACACCTCCATTGTTGTCCAGGCTAGTGATGGGAGAAAGACTGTACTTGTATCTAGCATTCTCAAAGAATGTTGTTAGTTCGGCATTGATAAGATTGGAGGATGGAGTGCAGAAATAAGTTTACTACACCAGCAAAGCTTTCCGAGGAGCAGAAATAAGATATCCAAGATTGGAAAAGTTGGCACTAGTGTTGATTGAAGCAAGTAGAAGAATGAGGCCATACTTCCAAGCCCATACTATAGTGGTGTACACCGACATGCCATTAAGGCAAGCTCTACATAAACCGGAAAAATCAGGAAGGTTGATGTATTGGGCAGTGGAGCTCGGTGAATATGATATAATTTATGAGCCTAAGTAGTCGCTCAAAGGGCAGGCAGTAGCGGACTTTATCGCAAAGTTTACTCAAGAAAATACCTCCGAAGAACATAATTTGAATACTGATCAACCTGTGGATATTACAGGATCATCAAATGCAAACCCCGACCAACTTACGTCGGTAGGCAAGTAGCAAGAACGGACAGTCGAGCAGGAAAAGATGACTGACGAGCAGCGAGAAGTACTAAAGAAGGACGAAAGGAAGTACCAGATATTCCACCGAGGAACTCTCTCTGATCAAAATTTCGATGATAAGTTACCAATATGGAATTTGTATGTGGATGGCTCTTCATTCACTGCGGGCTGGAGTATGCTCTGCGCTTTCAATTTAAAGCTTCTAATAATGAGGCCGAATATGAAGCAATGATCGTGGGACTAAACTTGGCCAAAACCATGAAGGCAAAGCAAGTCGTTGTGCACAGTGACTCTCAGTTAATTATAAATCAAGTTCTGGGGCTGTATGCCGCAAAAGGAGAATTAATGATCAAGTATCATGTCAAAGCAATGGAGGTTGTATCAAGTCTTACTGCAGTACAGTTGATTAGAATACCAAGATTGGAGAATGCAAGAGCAGACTCACTAGCTCGATTGGCATCAGCCACTCATACCGAACTACGAAGAACCATCCTAACATAAATCCTAGTTAGTCGGAGCATAGACGAAGATCTAATGATGAATTTCATTACCCTCGAATTAGGACCATCTTGGATGGATCCCATCAGGGCCTATATTGAAGATGGGACTTTATCAACTGATAAACTCGCAGCCAAAAAACTAAAATTTAAAGTTGCTCGTTATGTATTGACCGGTGGCATTTTGTATAGACGAGGAATTATAGCAGGTCTACAAAGATGTGTCCATCCCTCTGAAGTGAGAGATTTGATTGAAGAAGTTCATGAAGGGTCTTGTGGAGCCCATGTAGCTAGTCGGACGCTCTTACGAAGAATAACCACGCAGGGGTACTACTGGCTGACAATGAGAGCTGATTGCGCAGCTTATGCTAAGAAGTGCGATAAATGCCAACGCTTTTCGTCCATCTGAAGAACTCCTCAGGCATTATTAACACCCATAACGTCCCCTTGGCCATTTGCCATGTGAGGGATAGACTTGGTCGGGCCACTCCCGTCGACCAAAGGAAGATTCAAGTACCTTGTGGTTACTGTGGATTATTTTACAAAATGGGTGGAAGCTGAGCCCCTTATTGATATGAGATACGACAAAGTCTATCAATTCATTTGGAAATATATTATTTGCAGATATAGTCTCCCACATGCATTCATCACTAACCATAGAACCCAGTTTGACAAGGACGAGTTTGTTGCATACTGTCATCAATCCAATATACTGAAAACTCATTCTGCACCAGGTCACCCCCAGAGCAATGGACAAACTGAGGTGATAAATAGAACAATACTAAATGGATTGAAGAAACGATTAGATAGTGCAAAAGCAAATTGGATTAATGAACTGCACTCTGTGTTATGGGCTTATCGCACCACACCGCGAACAGCAACTGAGGAGTCCCCATACATGCTGGCATTTGGGAGTGAGGCTGTCATACCGGCATAGTTGGGTCTACCTACGCATAGAGTATTAAATTTTAACTCTCCTGTCAGTGACTTGATGAGAAGATTAGACCTAGATATGCTCGAAGAAGTTAGCGAAGAAGCAGCGATCAGGAATGCAGCATATCAACGACGAACAACTTTGTTTCATAACAAAAGAGTGAAGAAGTGTGATTTGAAGGAAGGGGATTATGTGTTGAAGAAAGTGATCCAAAAGCACAACAAACTGGAAGCCAACTGGCACGGACCCTACAGAGTAGTAGAAGTTGTTCGCCCAGGGACATACAGGATTGAAACCTTGGAAGGAGAAGAATTCAAGAATGCATGAAATGCAGAGCATCTACGCAAGTATTATCAATGATTTTAATTCATATGTAATGCAGTTTATTCAATATAAATAAAGTGATGCTTCATCCAGTTTCTTTCTTTGGTTGAATTTTTTTTCGGAATATCAGTGCTACACACTACACATCAAATTCAGAGCAATTACCAACTCCGGTTGGTCGGAAAAGTATTTACCATCAACTCTGGTTGGTCGGAAACTCATTTAACACCAACTCCGATTGGTCAGAAACTCATTTATCACCAACTCCGGTTGGTCGGAAACTCATTTACCACCAACTCCGGTTGGTCGAAAACTTATTTACCACCAACTGCGGTTGGTCTGAAACTCATTTACCACCAACTCCGATTGATCGGAAACTCATTTACCACCAACTCCGGTTGGTCGGAAACTTATTTACCACCAACTCCGGTTGGTCGGAAACTCATTTACCACCAACTCCGGTTGGTCGGAAACTTATTTACCACCAAATCGGGTTGGTCAAAAACTTATTTACCACCAACTCCGGTTGGTCGAAAAGTAATTAACTCAAATTAAATAATAAATGGGATAAGTATTATATATACACATATATTTATCAACCATCAAGCAAGAACATTCTACAAATTATTTAGAAGACAATGAAATAGCAAAAAAAATTCATTCAAAATGAAAAATATACTTCATTACAATAAAAATCCTATTCTATCGATTTTTTCCCGTCTGCCTTTGAAACAGGTTCTACTCTAGCAGGAGGGTCTTCTAAGCCATAAGGAGAATTTATAAAATTTACATCTCTCAGTATTCTGACATTCATCACAGAAGGTCGATCAAGCAAATGCTCTGGGCGAGATATATCAACGTTAGCATGAAGATTATAGTCATCAAGATATTTGGAGATTAAGCATCGAGGAATGGCCCGAGCAGGTATCCAACTAAAATCAAACTTAAAAGGAGGCACGTGCAAGTCGAGCACTCCAGGCTCATAATAATCCTATAAATAGTGTCCTTGCTCCAATTGTAACGCACACATAGCATTCAACCATCCCTTCTTATACCCCTCATTATTCGACTGCTGGATCCGATCATCAAGATGGTAAAGAGCTTCATTGTACCCAGCCACCCAAAATTCTATGGGTTGCTTATGGAATTGATAAGTCAACCTCTCCAATTGCTCGTGGAGATTCTTCACCAAGATTTCCTTACTTTCTAAGGCAGAACTCTGAGTAGTAAGTTGCTCGCTGAGACTCAAAATTTTCATGAACATTTCTGTCAAGGCCTGGTTCTTCGCTACCAATTGAAAGGCCTGATTCTCCAAGGTTGCTTGAGTTCTAGCTTCTTCAATGGTGACCCGACCAGCCCTTGCTCATCCCCGAGAAGAAGATCTTGCTCGTCCACGAGTAGAGGTGGAGGGTCTAACTCTTTTCAAAGTTTCTAACTCATCTCGCAAGTTGGGATTTTCTACCTCCAAGAAAGAGAAACCTTCATCATTAACAGGGACCCGGGCCCCCAAGGAAGATGCGACAGACTTGAGTTGTTTAATCTCTTCTTGCAAAACAATGTTTTCCTACTCCAACAACTTAGCAATATGCCTATGCTCTTCAACCTCAAGCTTCAGAACGCTCTCTTTCTTCTCATAAGCAGAGATGAATTTATCATATCCTTTTTCAGCACTCAATTGCTGAAATTTCTTTTCGTACCCTAGATGTAGAAGTGCGAAGGATTCTTTGTACTGCTGCTGGAGTTCCTCAATCGTTCCTTGGAGGTCCTCAATCATCTTATAGTAAGCCATATTATTGGCAACAGCACGGTCGAGCAAGCACTTTAGATATTGGTAAGCTTCAACTGCCCGTTCAGAAGCATCTGAACCCGGGATATCAATGATTTAAGTCTCATCAAGATCTGCATGACCCGCTTTAAAATAGTCATTGCATTTCTTCATTAATTATGTATCATAAGCTAATAAGAGCTCCATCTTGGCCATAAACTAGCAAAAAAAAATATAAAGAATCAATAAGTATGCAGACATAGCAAGTAGGGGAGAAATTCGAGATGAACAACCAAAAATTCAAATTTTATTTCATCATAAGAAAAGATACAAAGTCTTAGATTACATTCAACAGAACAGCAAAATAAAAATCCGAGCAAATTTACACCTTCTCTTTGTTCCTATGACTTCCTCAGAAGGTTTAGATGAATGGGTTGGTTGCTGAGAAGACAATGATAGCTGCTCGGCGGAAGTACTAGTTGGTTGGAGTTGCTCGGTAGGCTGAACAACTGGAACAATAGGAACCTGATCTCCAATCATCATGGAAGACTCATCTGAGGCAGCTTCGTCCTCTTTTTCTTCTCTAGGAGAGGGATGAGGGCCATGAGTGTGTCGCTGGAATAATTCAGAATCCTCAACAACTTTCAACTCTTGCAAGGATGCGACCCATCCGTCCCTAAAATATTTTAAGGCTGGCATACTCCATTTGAGAAGACATGGAAGCCAGGCCTTTGTTTCAGCCTTCATCCGAACCAGCACTGAAAGACTTTTTAACTGCTTTTTTCCTCTTTGCCCTCTCCGAGGAGGTTCTTTCCCTAAGAAGATCCTCAGCAGCCTTCAATCTCTCCTCCACCTCCTTCTTCTGTCGCTCAACATCTTTAAGAGCAACAACCTCATTTTTAGCAGCCTCGAGTTTAGCCTCAAGCTCCTTGTTGTTCTGTTCAAGATTTTTGTTGCTCAGAACAAACTCTTTCAATTTCTTCTCCAATTCCCTGGAGGCATTCTCAGCTTGATTTTTGTCCAGCTCAATGGACTTGAGTTGCTTTTTCCAGCAACCTTATCTTCCTCGTACTTTTGACGAGAGTCTTTTAAAGTCTGGGTCAGACCAACGAAGGCTTCCTCTACCCCTACCGAGGAACTTGAAGCCTTGATTGCTTCATACTTCTTCAAAAGGCTATTGAAATACGTCACCAGTTGAAGGAAGAAATAACAATGAGTCAATATATGAACATAATATTGAAAAGTGAAAACTCAGACTAATAATACTTACTGAGGCAATATGTTGAGCAGCCAAGGTAGTGACTCTATCACGAGAAAGAGTGTCTTCAATACCTTGGACTTCTGGGATAATCTAAGATTTCACCGAGCCCATCGCAGAGCTCGGAGGAACAAAAGTGGGAACACCACCTTCAACATTTAAAGATTGAGAGACAGGTCCAACAGGTCTCTCAGAATAACTTTTCTTTAACCTCCTCGGAGGAACAAGAACATTCTCAACCAAAGACGTTGTCTTTGTGGGTGATATGACGATAACCTCACTTGGAGGAGAAACAACAATAATCTTGCTCGGGTCCACTGGGGGCTTCTCAACAACTTTCTTGGCAGCAGCAAGAGGAGGTGCATCAGTGATTCCCGTCCCTTCTTCTGGGACATTTTGTTTGCTTTTCTTTGCCTCCACATTAGTAGAGGAAGATTTATCAAAGAAAGCAGAAGCTCTTCTTCTCTTCATTAAGTTATTGATGGGAACACTTGATTCAGAGGAAGAACCTTCCACACTAGCCTCAGAGACTGGTATTTGGTCAAGATTAACCACCACTGGACGAGCAGTGAAAGATGAAGTATAGCTCTTGTACTGCAACAAATAAGAAGCCGGTCTAATATGTTCCTCAACAACAGATTGGTACAAATCCCATATAAGTTTCAAATGCTTCAAATTAACGTCAGCTTCTTTTGGAGGTTTCCTTTTACCGTCAACTGTGACAAATAAAAATAGGTGTCAGTGATACATTTTATCAAACACCAAGAAAACAACATTTTAAAAAATAAAAATAACCTATTTCATTGCCATAAGGGGGACACCTGGGACCCTGATATACATCACCTCCATTTAATGGAGCATGTTGCCAATTTTTCATAATAACCCCATGCTCAAAGTAATCCATATTGGCATCTGGAAGATTGACAACTAAAGCCCTATTCAAAAACCTAGTTTTTAAATAAAAGATGGAATCGCTGATAACCCATCTATAGCAGTACATAATCTCAGGAATCCCTAAACGGGTCCCATGGAGTTGGTTTAATGTATGAACACCATTAACTATCCTTCAGGTATTTGGAGCTATTTTTACATGTACAACGTCAAAATATTGGCAGAACTCCAAACACAGAGGGTTTGGTGGAAAAGAAAAGCCACATTCGACCACAAAAAGACTTGGGAACCAATGTCCCTCAGCCAAAGAAAAATAATTAGAAGGTTCAGAAAGCTCCTCCAAAATGACCCATGAAGGGATTAAAAATTCAGATCGAAACTTGTCCAATGACTCAACAAGATAAACCATGATGAACAAATCAAAATAAAATAAAGGGAAGAAAATCTTACAGGAAAAAAGAGATCAGGTGACAATGAACGACGGAAAGAACGAAGGCTCGATACAGAAAGAAAATGAAGGATTCAAAGATACAGATTTGAAAAGTGAAAGACGATAGGAATTATGCCGTGCTTAAATACTTTACCTCGGGAATAGAGAAAGCAATGATTACAAGGGAGGACGTTTGCATATCCGACGACTAAAAAGAAGAAAAGGGGCACAAAAATCGAAGCGGTTATGGAAATTCAAAATAATTTAAAAGCCTGATACTATGCACTCAAAAAAGGAGTTATATACAACGAAAGTTCGCCTAAAATCCATAAAAACCGAAAATCTAAGCAGCAGAATGTTTCATACTTTCCTTCAACATCAAACTACGAAACATTGGGGGCTTCTGTTGATACCAAATTTAATCTGCTGGCGTGGACCCATCACTTGAAGACACATGTCAACTAACGTGGTAATTACAAATACTTCTACCGATCAATTTACTACCACCGAGCTGCTCAAGCGCCACGAGCAGCTCGTACATTCTGAACAGCTCAAGCGTATCGACCAGCTTAAATTCCCCGAGCAACTCAAGCATGCCGAGCTACTAAGGCAGTCCGAGCAACTCAAGCATCCCGAGCTACTAAGGCGGTCCGAGCAACTCAAGCATCCCGAGCTACTAAGGCGGTCCGAGTAGATCAAGCGTGCCGAGCTACTTAGCGTACATAGCACTCAAATCAGGATAATCAAATAGACAACTGCGCATTAAATACTTATTATTATCGTACAAATGTATATGTCTACTAGATAACAGCGTATTGTCCTTTCACATGTACAGCCTCAAGGCAATAAATACATTGTAACCTCCTCATTAGAAAGGGACCGAAATTTCTTGAGAAAACCATTCTTATCGAGAATTCCAAGCAAACAGTCAGCAATACAAAAACAGTGGATGTAGGTCATTCTCACAAGGCTGAACCACTTTAAAAATCTGTTGTCTAGTATTTCTTTATTATTTTTTATCTGTGATTAAAATAATTAGATCAAATCTAGTTTTTTAGATCAACAAAGATTTTAAAGAGGAGTTGGTTAAACTGCTGAGGAAGAGGCAAAGCATTTTTTATTGTGATATACCTATATATACCCTCGGCCAAGCCTGGGGTGTCCTCCACCCAGACGAGGGCTCAGGCCCAGGACGATTTCAATGACCACGACTCCGTTACAGGAAGGATTAGCCAAGATGACCCCTCAACATGGACCAGATGACCCATCGAGGGGTCGACCCCTCAACTTGGCACAGATGACCCTTCAAGGGGCCGACCCCTCACCATGGCTCAAACGACCCTATGAGGGGTCGACCCCTCAACTTGGCCCAGACGACCCTTCAAGGGACCGACCCCTCACCATGGCCCAGATGACCTTCAAGGGGCTGACCCCTCAGCTTGGCACATACGACCCTTCAATGGGTCGACCCCTCATTATGGACCAGACGACCCTTCAAGGGGTCGACCCCTTATCATGGACCAGAAGACCCTTCAAGGGGCCGACCCCCTCATCATGGGCCGGACGACCCTATGAGGGGACGACAGTATGAGGTTGATATCCATCCTAGCTCAATATCAGCATCAACTTTACCCTCGGCTAGGCATCCTAGGCCGAGGGTGACGTCATCATAGCGCGTGACTTGAGAGACGCGTGGAACAGTGCGTGTGGGGATCATATAGCGCGTAAACTAGACCGTTATAACAATATCATCCCCTCATGTGAGGGAATATTATGTCATCATTGATTGTAAGTGGCACATCCAGGTGTCAGCAGGGGATTGGCTAGATCATCATTCACATGCACCATGCATGCTTGGGGGGGTACACTACACCCCCAAGCCCTATATATACTTATTACCTTCATCCTTGCAAAGATATCGATAATTGTAAACCTAGTTAAAACTCTGCTTATACACGCAGGAGAGAGAGAGAGTGTGAGCTTATGTGCATTGTATCCAAGGCCATTAGTGCCCATATTTAGTGGATCACACACTCACAGTGGATGTAGGCCTAATTGGCTGAACCACTATATTACTTTATTGCTCTTATACTCATCCCCTTCTATACATATATACACATATACATCTATGGCTGCCATTGTTATCACTGTTTGAGCTCATCATCACTTATCTGGTGGTGCTGAATCTTAGCATCATCAGTTTAGCATCGTTTGTGGGAACGAGAAGATATCTCTTCCTTTATACAGCTTGACCTCACCTGAAACTCTGGTGGTGAACCAGATCTACCCCCTTCGTGTGGAGCTGTTTCACCATTGAAAGAGGTCCATTAAGGCTCTCAAGCTCATCAGTCTTTTGATCATTCAGCTCTTCATAGCTCAAACATAAGGCAGTGGAGATGCCACCACCACCACCTCCTCTACCTAATAGCGGAGTAGGACCCAGTTCTAGTCATGCACCACCTCAATCTGAGATGGCTGATATGGCTGCTACCCTGAAGTCTTTAGCAGCTAGCCAGCGGATTATGCAGAAACAATTTACCGCTCTTAGCAAAAACATACTAAGACCTCCAGGAGTCTCACCGGAAATGATTACTCCGGCAACAGCACCAAGGAAGCATGAGGTCAGGGGACCACCCCAGGCACCGCACAAAGACCTGCCACCTCCATAATGGCAGAGGGATATTGCTGACCCCCGGCGTCTATGCCTGGGGAGGCAAGGAAAACCTTGCTCGAAAGACAAATATGACGATCTGGAGGTGGAAGAGGCCCTTATAGAGTGCTGGGAGCCGTATGAGGTCTCCAACAATACTGTGCGACCTATCCAGGAGAGCAGAGGGAAGTGTGGCAGGTAAAATCTCGACGATCGCCCGAGAGGCTCTACTTTCGATCGTTTGAGTAGAAGGTCGGCCTTTGAGAGGCTGGGGGCAGTAAATGACCTGCGGGAAAAATTATCCCGGTCGAAAAGTATTGCGAGGTCTAGAAGAAAGGTAGCAGATGGCCGACCCCACGGACGGGATGACGGTCAGTAAGAAGTAAACATCCAACACAGGCCTGCCACAACAGAACCCTCTGTTCACCTTAAAGAGGCACCAGGGGATAACATCGGCCAAACCGACCCTATGAGGCCATGAAATAACTCGATCCAAAGGCTGGAGGATAATATTAGTGACATCCTAAAGAGCCGGGATCCTCTTTAAAGAGGATACTCCCTAGGCTCACCCTTTGTGGCGAAGATAGTCAAATTCCCTACGCCATCTAAGTTTAAGCAACCTGTGGTCATCCCAAGGTATGACGGGAGTACCAACCATGTCTATCATATTGAGATATACTAATCAGTGGTAGACATATACTCTATCTTAGATAAGATGAGGTGTCGTGCCTTTTCTGGCACTCTGACGGGGGCTGCACATGTATGGTATATGTCCCTTCTAAAGAACTCCATTAAAAGCTTTAAGCAGTTAGAAGAACTGTTTATCCATAACTTTTGCTTTGGAGTGAGACCACATAATAAGACCACACACCTGCTCTATGTTAAGCAGGGAAAGAATGAGAGCCTAAGAGACTACATAGCCAGATTTAACAAAGAAAAGTTAAAGGTCGAGGACTATGAGGAAAGCATAGCCATGACAACCCTCAGTGAAGGACTCCAAAAGGGGAAGCTATTAGGGAAGTTGGCTAAAGACCCTCTGAAGACGATGGTTAAATTGTTCTCAATGGAAGTAAAGGTGATGAACGCCGAAGAGGCGATGATCGCAAAATACGAAGATGAAAAAGGAGGCACTAGTGGGGGTAGGTACCAGAAAAAGAACAAAGAGGGGAAGAAGAGGCTAGCAGATGATAAATTTTCTGATTATACCCCTCTGACGGTCAGCTACTAACACATTCTGAATGAGATAAAGAGCGATCGACCCCTGAAGTGGCCTGAGAAGTTGAGGGCAGCCCCTCACAAGAGGAATAAAAACTCGTGGTGTGAATTTCACCAAGACTATGGCCATGTGACCGACAAGTGCTTTGCTCTGAAAGATGAAATTGAAAAAATGTTAAAAGAAGGGAAGTTAAGGAAATACATTGACAAGAGTGCTTTCAAGAGGGACCGAGGGGATGACCCCAGGAAGAAGAGAGGTGACACGTACAGAGAAGATCCTCCGAATAGAAGGTACGACCCTTCAGATGATGAGGACGACCCTGACCTCCCACTGAGAGACGAACACGTCCCTGTAAAGAGACTTAATATGATCTCACTCGGTATTAGGATGATCTCTGGGGGACTAGTAGGAGGAGGATCGAAGGTTACCGATAGGAAGGCACATGTAGCCGAAGCCAAGGTCGTGACAAAAGTTGTGCACTCAACCTCTATAAAAGAAAAGTCAGAAAAGAGAAAGAAAATTAATATGGATACTCTGATAGTGGGATTCTCAAGATTGGACTTCCAAGGCCTCTTAGCCCACATGATGACCCTCTCGTCATCACTACCAGGGTACATGGATGCGAGGTGCCGAGGATCCTGGTAGATGGGGGTAGTTCTGCAGATGTGATGTTCTGGCCATGCTTTAAAGCCTTGGGTCTCAGCCGTGCCAGGCTCGTCCCATACCATCACCCCTTAATTGGTTTCAGTGGAGAAAAAGTTCATCCTCTAGGAGTGTATGAGGCCGATGTTAGGATGGGGGACGAGTGGCCGAGATGGCTTACCAAAACGATCAAGTTTTTCGTGATGGATGAACACGTCTTCTCAGCCTACAACATTATACTGGGGCGAGTGGCCCTCAAGAAATTTGAGGTCGTACCATCCATGGTTAATCAGATGATAAAATTATTGACCCCTTACGGGGTAGGGGAAGTTCAGGGAGACCAGACGATGGCATGGGAATGTTACTTCAACTCCGCCGAAGAAAGAGAGGCACTCAAGAAAACAACTACTACTTATAATATTGATACCCTCGACCCCAGGGATAAGGCAAAACTGAAGAAAGGAGAGACTGCAAAAGAGGTAGAATCCATCCTCCTCAATGAGGATGAGTCAGAAAAAACCGTCCAAATAGGCAAAGCTCTAAAGGCAGATATAAAAGAAGACCTCATCAAGCTGCTAAGGAGAAGACATAACATCTTTGCATGGATTCATGCAAATATGTCAGGGATCGACCCCGAAATCATGAGCCATAAGCTCAACGTAGTAGAGGGCACAAAGCCAGTGAAGCAGAAGAGGAGGATTTGTTCTCGAGAAAAGTATGAGGTCATTAGGGATGAGGTCAAGAAGCTAGAAGATGCAGAGTTTATCAGGGAGGACATCTATCCCGAATGGTTGTCCAACGCAGTCATAGTCCCCAAAGCCAACGGGAAATGGAGGATGTGCGTAGACTTCACAGACCTCAATAAATATTATCCCAAAGACAGCTTCCCTCTCCCCCACATTGATCAGATGCTAGACGCTATCGCAGGTCATGAGCTTCATGGATGCCTATTCAGGGGATAACCAGATCTTTATGAACCCTGAAGACTCAGAAAAAATGGCTTTCATTAACGACAAGGGGACATACTGTTATAGGGACATGCCTTTTGGCCTAAAAAATACGGGGGCAACTTATCAGCGCCTTGTGAATAAAATATCCAAGGACCAAATTAGGAAGTCCATGGAGGTCTATGTAGATGACATGTTGACCAAGAGTTTGAAGGCCGAGGATTATGTGGCCGACCTCGAGAGGACATTTAACATGATGGACAAGTACCGGATGAAGCTCAACCCGGCCAAATGTGTCTTTGGGTTCAGAGCAGGGAAGTTCTTAGGGTTCATTATCAACTAAAGAGGCATTGAGGCCAATCCTGAGAAGATAAAGGCCCTCATAGAAATGAAGACCCCCAAGACCATCAAAGATGTTCAGAGGCTCACAGGGCGAGTGGCTGCTTTAAATAAGTTCGTACCCAGAGCTACGGACAAGTGTCTACCTGTAGAGGGGGCTTGAAGGTAATCCTCAGATTAGGGATAATTCCTTAATTGGAAAAAGTGTTTGAGATTAAGCAACCGAAGCAGCTCAAGCGTGGCAACTCAAGCGCGACAACTCAACGAGGCAGCTTGGCGTGGCAACTCATACTTTGGCTTGTTGTATTAGTTATATGATATTTCTATTTATGTTGATTGAAAGCTATAGCGGTTATTGATAATATAAATATAGCACCCTGTCGCGGACCTTATCAACATAGGGCGCGGCCCTACTGAACTCGATGTGCAGCCTCTATACTAGGCGCGGCACTTAACCACCTGCCTTGATATACAGGCCGCAGCCCTACCATGTAGGGGATGCGGAACCTGTGGCACGAGCCTCATATAGGGTGCGGCACTTTGTGTTTGCCTTATAGGCCGCATCCCTTTCTACTGCGGCACTTCGAACTTGATATACGTCACGTGCTCAGGACACGTGACAACTCACATACCTCTTATAAATGAGAGTCCACACGCTCGGCGCAGGGGGGCAAGATAGATTCTCTCTACACAACCTCAACATACGACTTGGAGGCCGCACATCTACATCGCAGCCACCTCTCCGGCACATCGGAATCCTCAATACTGCCATATACTCTCCTATATTCTCATATTTGTACGCCTCTTTAGGCACGATTATATTATACAATGCAACGCATATAATGAGAACGGAGCAACACAGTGGATGTAGGCGTATTTAAAGGCTGAACCACTCTATATCGCGTCTTCTCTCTATTTACTTGCTTTACTTGTTTATTACGCACTTTACTCATGATTTTTTTATGCGAGAACGACAAGTGGATGATTTCTCGTATCAACAATTTGGCGTAGTTTGTGGGAAACCGAGATATTTTAATCTTGTTTCTCTATGTTTCGAGTTCTTCAACGCCTTATGTTATTCGTGAGGATCCTTTGGATCATTGTCTCACGAGTAGACTCGGGTTATTGAGCTCTTTTTGTAATTCACACCCTTAAAGGGGTAATTTGTATATTCAGATCTGTTTTGGTCTCTCTTTTATGACCTTGCATATAACTTACATACCCCCGTGATATCATTTCATCTAAATAGTGCTGAAAAGCATGATGGGCTTTGCCCCCGAAAAGATGAATGGTTAGGGAATAATTATATTTCACTACACCAAAATGAGCAAATTGTCACCTTTCAGCCGGCCAGCCTTGTCAAGGTCATTGACCGTGACAAAAAACACGCGTTTTATGTCACGGTCATTGACCTTGACACGACCGTGACAACTAATTGTCACGGTCATTGATCGTGACAAGTCCGTGACAAATTTCCTTGTCACGGTCAATGACCGTGACAATAATTTAAAAACTTGTCACGGTCAAAGACCTTGACACGGCCGTGACAATATTTGCAGCAAAAACCCTATCCCCCTTCTTTTTTCCCTCCCACGCCGTTCCCGTCATCTCTCTCTCTCTCTCTCTCTCTCTCTCTCTCTCTCTCTCTCTCGACGCTGCTCTCTCTCTCTCTACTTTCAGGTCCATTTTCTCTCTCTCTCTCTCTCTTCCATTTATATATATATTTGTGTGTATATTTATGTGTGTATGTGTATATATATATATGTGTGTATGTGTGTGCGTGTGTGGGGGGTGGGGCAGGGGGTGGGGGTAGGGGGTGGGGCGGGGTGGGGCAGGGTGGGGGAGGGGGTGGTGGAGGGGGGCAGGGGGTGGGGTGGTGTGTGTGTGTGTGTGTGGTGGTGTGGGGTGGTGGAGGGGGTGGTGGAGGGGGGCAGGGGGTGGGGTGGTGGTGGTGTGTGTGTGTGTGTGTGTGTGTGTGTGGTGTGTGGTGGGGGAGGGGGTGGTGGAGGGGGGAGGGGGTGGGGTGGGGTGTGTGTGTATACATAATCTAAAAATTCTAACTCAGATTCAACTAGAAATAAACCAAACCAAAGTAAATTGCCATCAATTTCAACTCTATTAGTTAAATTATAAATGTAATAGAATTAATCCATATAAATCAGATTTTAATCACAATTAGGTTTTAGAGTTACATAGATAGGCATAATCTAAATCAATTTCAGTCCTACAAATATTCTAATTAACTTGCCTCAAATTTGATGAATAACAAGGGCTAAAAGTAGGTGCGTGTGTGGGTGGCGGGGGGAGGGGGGCAGGGGGTGGGGGTGGGGGTGGGGCACCCATTTAATAACTCTTTAAATATTTGAAAAAAACATAATATTACAAAATTGAAACGAAATGGTATTGACGGAACTTACACATACGTTATGTGCTGTGCTCTTACGTTGAAAATTATTAGATAGAAAAAGAAAAATATAAATTAAGATAACCTTAGAATCTAATTAGGCTAAAAATATAATGGCATCAACTAACATATATACACAACACTAAAAGTAGACATCAATTTTATAAATAATTGATAATGGTTGGATAATAATTGGATAATAAACATCGGGAGGGGGTGGGGGTGGGTGGGGTTTTGAATATTATTTACATTCAAAATAAATAATTGATAATAGTTGGATAATAATTGGATAATAATTGATATTTTCATTCAAAATAAATATTTCATTCAAAAATATTGAATAATAATTGATATTTTCATTTAAATTGATAATAATTTTATTCATGAAATTAATTCAATTAGGTAAAACCCATGATAATGAAATTTATGCTACAATTATAATTATCTCATGTAATAATTTTATTGATAAACAATATATGTAGTTGTCACGGTCGTGGTGGGGGGAGGGGGTGGGGGTGGGGTGGGTAGGGGTGTGTGTGTGTGTGTGTGTGCGTAGGTGTGCGTGTGTGTGTGGCGGGGGGAGGGGGTGGGGGTGGGGGTGGGGGTGGGGCACCCATTTAATAACTCTTTAAATTTTTGGAAAAAACATAATATTACAAAATTGAAACGAAATGGTATTGACGGAACTTACACATACGTTATAATATAGACAGAACATTTTTTTATCTGTACTATTAATTCAATTAGGTAAAACGAAATGTGTACTATTAACATTTTTTTTTTATCTGTACTAGTAACATTTTTTTTACAGCAAAAATGTCTCCTTCAGATGTTAGGGCGAAGATGATGATGCTGTTTATGATGATGTCGTCTGGGTTCGGTGGTAGCGGAGGCGACGAGGGCTCCTCCGCCCCTAGGCTCCCCAAATATGGAAAATTTGGGATTACCGTCGAAAGCAAGTCGGAGCTTTTAGCGAGATCCCTCGAGCTGCTAAAGACGGTCATCGGCCCGGGGTTTATGAGTTGGAAGGAGGTGCCATATGAGCTCAAGTTAGCTGTTTGGGCGGCACTACAGGTAATATTTATATGAATATTTCAATTTATATTTATATTTATATTTATTCGCAACTAACATTGTATTTGTTGGACAGGAACAATTCAACTTGGATCCAAAGCTACGCGATTCCGTCTTGGAGCAGTTGAGGGAGCAACACAAGACGTGGAAGAAAAATATGCGGACACGGTACTTTGGAAAAACACGAGAGTCCATTTTACAATGGCGCGGATCCGTCCCGCCCAAGGAGCCGATCTCATTGGCACAATGGCAAAAGTTCATTGACAATGATATCGAGGATCGACAATTGGCATCTCGCCAATCGGGGAGGGAAAATCGGGCTAAAAAGACGGACGTGCACTACTCCGTTCGGACCTCTTACGCTGAGGTGGAGCATAGGATGCAGGTAAGATTTAATTTATCTATAACTACGGAAATATATTATTGGATATTATTTTACTTTGCGGGGCCGATACTAATTTTACTTTACTTTATTTTATTTCAGGGGGTAGGGAGTGGGCCAGGGGGTAAGCCACATAGGCTCGATACTTATGTGGCTCTTCGGACGAAGAAGGGGAAGGACAAGGAGGTGTCCCCGATCGTCGCGGCCACGATTGTAAGTAATCCGATAGTTTAATTATTGTTAATTACGTTATAATTTTTTAGTTTACTTATTTTACTAATCATGTGCTTTTTGTCGTTTCAGGCAAAGCTTAAGGAAGTGCGTGAGTCGCAGTCTGATGTCGACAAGGCATCTTTGTCCACAGACGCACTCAGCCAAGTGCTTGGCTCTGATCGCAAGGGGAGGACAAGGGGAGTGAGCTCGCGGGTGGACAAATCTAGGATCATCGGATTGGAGACGAGCGACACCGGCTTGGCTCGAACGGTGGATTCACACAACGCGAATCTGTCCCGTTTGGAGGCGACGGTCCAAGATATGTACGCATTCATGAAGCGTACGTTGGGTGGAGACCGTAAAGGGAAAGGGAAAGGGAAGGAGAAGGCGGTGGAGGAGGAGGTGCGGGAGGACGAGGCGCAGGATGACGAGGATGTGGACCTCGTTGCTTCATCATCGACACGTTCGTACTTCGACGATCCACTTCCCTATTTGACGCCCTCCAACAGACCATTGTTGACAATTGGTTGGCCGAGCGTGTTCATATTGGACATATTTGATGGCCAGCGGATAGGGTGGGGGTTGAGGGACCCGAATATCATCGATGGTGAAATAGTCCATGGACGTGTGCTTCAAGAGATGGAGTCCAGGGTGCTCGTCACGCATGTCATACCCGGGAAGGAGAACTCCCTATTGTGGTTGCGCGAACAATGCGGCACGACGTATATTAGTGGGTGCGTCAATTCGTATGTCGTGTGGCCTACTCACCTCCTCAGTTTTATCCAAGACATGTAGTAACATTATTTTCAAGTTTGTCCATTTTAATTATATTTTAATTATATCGTCATGTATATTATTTTTACTTTGAATATTTGGATTATACTGTCATGAATATATATTTGCATTATCTTTAGTTTGTGTTGGATATATGATGTTTGGAACAGGTACAAAGTTGCTATAACATGTACAAATATACTGCTGGGCAGTGGCAGTGGCCATACTGCCCAGCAGATTTTTTTTAAATTCCATTCTTGATGTTCAGCATCACTGAGCCTCCAGGCAAGAACCTTTTCCTTGGCCTCAGGGAAGTTCTTTACAATTCTGTACCTTAGGTCCTGGTAGCCGCGGAGATAGGCCCTGTTGTTAATGAGGAAGAAGTCCTTCGAGCCCTTAAATGACTCCACGGTATGGTCTATGGCCAATTGAAGGGCATCGCCATGATCAGCCTCCATCTTTTTTATAACCGCGGCATGATCTAGGGCTTCTTGAGCGGACTTGGCTTCCAGCTCTTCATACTTCTTTTGAATAAAGGCGAGCTTGCTGCTTAAAATCTCTATGACACGGGCAACTTCAGCAGTGTGGGCCTGGGAGCTTTTAAGGGAGTCCGCGGCCTGTTTGAAATTCTCTTTCGCCTCCTCCCTGGCCTTATTTGCTATTTCTAAGTTCATTTGGGCCTCCTGAAGGGCCGCGGTAGAAGATTGTTTCCCGGCCTTAAATGATGTTGTCCAAGCAGTCTCAAGGTCCGCGGCATAAACCCTCTTCTCGGCTTCTTCAATTTATACAGGGCCTCATACTTCCTCTTCTGGGCAACAATGACGCCCGCGACCTGAAATTAAAAACTTAGTTGTAGTCTATAAAATAAGAGAAAAATGAAGACAAAAGCACTTACCCTCAGAAGACTATGGAGGCCGCAGTCCTCCAGGTCATCATGGTCTTCTCTGACCAGCCTGTCTAGATACGCGGCATCCAGGGCCCTTTTCATCCTTCGGGTGACTTTCGCAGTGGTGTCCCATGATGACTCAGGGTCAGGTTGCCTCAATTGAAGCCGCAGAAGACCATCGGGACAAACTTCGCTGCGGCACTGTGGGGGTGCCAAGTTTGCATTTACTGCAACAACAGGCGGCGGCGGCGGAGAAGTTGTATCTAGAGGGACATCGTCGGACATCAAACCTGTCGCAGCTAGGTTGGCCCCAATGTCGTCATTAAATTCAGATGTTTGATGGGCGGCAACACCAGTTTTCTCCGCGGCAGGAGTTGAGTTTGCGGCCGATGTTTGCAAATCATTTGACGGAGCTGCGGCAGGTGCCTTGGCGTTGGACCTTTTTCTCTTTCTGCTCCGCGCAGTGTTGTTTAGGACGACTGCGTCCTCGCCCATTTTTGCCAATTGCGCGGCCAGCAATTCCTTGTCAACTTTCTCACCTGAAAAAGTAGCAGCAAATATTGGGAACGGAATTTAGGAGCATGGGTTACCGCAGAATAAAAATTTAAAAGGTCAGGCATTACCTCCCGCGACCATAACTTGAGGAATGGACTTGTGGGGAAAAACCCTGCTTCGAATATGGTCGCTGATGTAACAAGTGTGCTGAACTTTTTATGTTCAGCAGGAAGTGCCGCAGCCTCAGCAACTCTCTTCTCCTGCCTCTTGTTCAAATGCAGACTGTCAAGAACTGCAGAAAAGACAACTTAAAGGTTAGTGGAAGTTAACATACAAAATATGAAGAAAGGACGCGGCTATAGTCTTAATACCTAATTTGGACGGAGACCCCCATTACCGCGGCATTCTATACGACCTTTCCCTCTTGTTCTCCTCAGGGTGAATCTCCCAGCCTTCGCCGGAGATATAAAAATACTCCCCCTTCCAGTTCTTCACATTGGTTAGCCTCCCAGTGTAAAGGGTCTCGTGCCTGCCGTAGACAGAGAAGTAGTAGTACCCTGCGAACTTCACTAAGTTCTCCTTTGGACGATAGAAGTGAAAGAACTCCATGGGAATGATGTCCCTCTTGAAGAGATTCTCCCAAAGGACAACCGCAGCAAGAATGGCTCTCCAACCATTGGGATCTAACTAGCCTGGAGCCAGTTTCATTGTGTGAAAAAGGCGGCGGATGGGAACAAGAACAGGAAGTCGCAGCCCGTAAATAAAGGCATGAAGTGGAAAGCAGACTCCATCATCAGCCAGAGCTGTGCAAGGCCTTTAGTTCGCGGTAGGTGCCGAGCACATCAAATTTTCTAGAAATTCGAATGCCTCAGCCACCTGCTCAACCCAGTCTTGGGTCATGGCGCTGCGAATATCGAGTGCAGCTAAGGATCTCTCAGCCCTCCCGGATGTACCAGCTGGGTTATCTTTAACTTTCGCGGCATCATCTCCTTCACCCAATGTATAATTACTTGAATCGGCTTCTTCCTCCATCGGCACGGACCGAAAATCCTTACTAGACATAGAGTCCGCAGAATCTGAGTCTAGTATCACGCAGTTTGGGCAATCCCTCAGTTGGCAAGGCCCTATTGATCTCAGAGGGGGTACGAAAGCGAGTTCAGGAGGAGAGGTTCCAAAGTGCTTTGCCCAAAAGCCCCGTAGAAACTTGTCTGGGTCAAAGCTCATATGGCTGCAGCAGTACCTAAAAAGCAGAGTCCGCAGTTAGGTGCCGCAGCCAGTATGGCTTGGAAAAAACTTTAAGATGCCGCGGGAAGATTATATGTAAATAGTATATGTCGTCCTGTTGATCGCAGCCACCTCCTAAATCAGCAAAGGAACATACACGGCCGTGGCAACATGCTCAAGTGATTTGGAGATGTGTCCCCACAGCCATTTCTAAAATTGCTAAAAGTCAATTTAAGAAATTCTAGCAACAACTACAGTTATTTATCATAGGTGTGTATTTGGTTCTTGAAAGTTTGGAGAATGTTCAAAATACAAGGGTAGGGATTCAGAAACCTAGAAAACCCCACCGTCGTGGCGGATTAAGTAGGTGTGCATCAAAGTGCCGCGGAGGATAGGCCTCAGCCCACGGTATGCCACTTAAGGACCAAAACAGTTCAAGGGAATACATTATTGAAATTCTATCATGCTGCGGCCTCTCTCCTAAAGAGTTCAAGTATCTAAAGTCTTATCGTTTTAGGATCAAATTCACAGAATACGAAGAGTTTATTTATGAACAGCAAGAATGGTTATATGATTTTCATGGCATCTCTAGGATCAGGGGTTCAGTTCAGCGTATGAAGATTAACCCTAACAATTATTGATGTGCCCAGATTTTTCAATATTCAACCCTAGTTTTCTATCAAACAATGAAGAAACTCGTGGGTTTGTGTATTCTAAAAGGAAGTACAAGCTACAAAAACAATTTACAAAGGTTGGTTGAAAAGTTACCTGGAAATGAAGAAGTCAGCGATGCTCAGCCTCACACCACCTTGAAACCACCGCGCACAGCCTCGAGGGGTCGTCGGGAAATTAATGAAGTTGGACACGCAGAGATTCGCTCTCAATATGCTCTCAAAGTTTTGGAAACGTAATGAAGTGCACGTCCATAAACAATTTATATAAAAGAGCGCGAAAGATGAATCGTCGCTTTGAAAAACACCGCGGCACCTAAAGTAACTAAGCCGCAACCCCAATCATATTCTCTTGGCACTACGACTTGGAGGCTTATTGATAATACAAGTATAGCACCCTGCCGCGGACCTTATCAACATAGGGCGCGACCCTACTAAACTCGATGTGCGGCCTCTATACTGGGCACGATACTTAACCACCTGCCTTGATATACAGACCGCGGCCCTACCATGTAGGGGAGCGACACCTGTGGCACGAGCCTCATATAGGGTGCGACACTTTGTGTTTGCCTTATAGGCCGCATCCCTTTCTACTACGGCACTTCGGACTTGATATAAGTCACGTGCTCAGGACACATGACAACTCACATACCTCTTATAAATGAGAGTCCACACGCTCGGTGCAGGGGGGACAAGACAGATTCTCTCTACACAACCTCAACATACGATTTGGAGGCCGCACATCTACATCGCAGCCACCTCTCCGGCACACCAGAATCCTCAATACTGCCATGTACTCTCTTTTATTCTCATACTTGTACGCCTCTTTAGGCACGATTATATTGTATAATGCAACGCATATAATGAGAACGGAGCAACACAGTGGATGTAGGCCTATTTTAAAGGCTGAACCACTCTATATTGTGTCTTCTCTCTATTTACTTGCTTTACTTGTGTATTACGCACTTTACTCATGATTTGCTGATGCAAGAACGCTAAGTGGATAATTTTTTGTATCAATAGTTATAATGTTGTAACGAGATTAATAATGAGTTTGTGTGAAGTCAAACGATACTTGCGAGAGACCAGGCTTGGCAGGGCCTGGGAAAGCTTTCATGCTCTATAGAATTACCTCGCCGTGGAAACTTTAGAGGGACTTGGTTTGGAGGATTAAAAAGTGAGGCACCATTGGGGCTTGTCCTGACCATCTTAGATACACCTGGTAAAACACCGAAGGACCCTGAACGTGGAACCTCAGGAGGAGCAGATTGGAGTTCCATCGAGCGTTGAGTTATGAACCAAACATCCCTCTACTTAATGTCACATCTACTGTAGGTGATGTCACTATCCATCTAAATAATATTAGACCTGCACTTGAGTAAACCACCGTGGTATTTGGTACTGTCAGGCAGTTGGTGAGCCATCTCTGCGACAATATCCCCTGACACACATTGGTTGGGCAAAAGGAATGTCTTGGCATTTAATGTTTATGACATGGAGACTACTAGTGCATCAGGCAATTAATGTTACGACATGAAGTATGAGGGATGTCTTTCATAGTCTTTAATGACTGAGTTGTCTCGGGGGTGGTGTGGGGGGGCTATTTAAGGACCCCAACCACCTTTGAGGAGGGGATGATCTTTTGAGAGTTTAAGGAGTCATTGCTAGAGAAAAGACAGAGAGGATGGAGTTATTGCAAACCAGAGGGTTTACCCACTCACCATTGTCACTAATTACGAAGCTTTTAATACTTGACAGAGATTCTTGAGGGTAATAGGTGTGTTTCTACCTGCCTATCAAGGTGTGTCTAGGGTGCTTACTTCTCTCCCCCTCTAGCTAAGTCACTTCTAAAGTTCATTACAATTTCCTGAGTTATACACAAGAGATTTGTGAGTTTAAACTGAGTCTTATCTTCATTGGGTTTGTGTTTGTATGTCCTATCATTAATCCAAGGTTTTGGGTTAATTAACTTATCATTACCATACTCAAAAGGGGTTATGCCTCCATCTATAATCTAAAGAACCCTCTTACATTTGACGATTCTGCTGGGGAGGCATTCTTCTAAGAAAAGAGTATGGCGCAAGATAATACTAATCGAAGGCTCAACTTTGATAACATCCAGCATAATGAAGAACAAGCCGCGAGAGAACTGGAGGCCCTAAGGGATGGGCATCCTCGAGTGGAGGTACCTCCGATTCCGGTGACATCAGGCGTTCCGGGGGTAACACAAGCTTCCACGAGTGCGGGGTTGGGACCCACTCAGGTCGCGCTCCTCATGAGCAAGTTTTATGAGTTTTTCCAAATTCCAATAGCTTCAACTATGCTGGGAGGATTGGAGACTAATACCTTCGTAACACCAGGGGTAGCTCCAACAGCCCCACCAGGTCCAGGTGTAGTGGGAACAGTCCCAGCGAGCGTACCCTCTATTGTGAATCCAGCATGGGGAACATCAGGAGCATCGGCGGCCCCAACCGTGGCACCTGCTCCAGCTGCAACGGGTACTCAGTCCGTGGTACTATTGGTTGTTTCCCTAGTAGCATCACCCATGGAGGAAATGAAAAAGGAGATGCTGAGGTTCATGCATGCTTCCTCGCAATCTGCTGGCGAGATAGCTTCAGTTTTTTATGGCTTTCGAACACCGTATCCCCAGGAATACAACAACGAGCTCCATCCGAAGGACTATATTCCTCCTATTTTTGAAAAATACACGGGAAATAATGGGAACCCGAAGGAGCATATTAACCGCTTTGTTGAACATTTGGGGGCGCATTGCAATAATAAAAGGCTTAGATTGAGGGAGTTTTCTAAATCCTGGACCGATAAAGCATATACCTGGTATTCCCATTTGGCTCCCAACAACGTTTCTACATGGGAAGAGAAGCACGTGTTGTTTGTCCAGAAGTTATTTCTGGCGGAAGATGAGTTTACTTTTATCCAACTGGGAAGGGAGAAGTAACGGCCGGGGGAAGAAGTGGTGGCCTGTTCAAAGATTCAGATAAAGATCCCTCGACGTGAGGGAGGATGCCAAAGAATCCAAGTTATTGTAGATCTGTGCTGAGGGGCTGCTTCCTGAGTACATCTGCCATCTTATTAATGAGACGCGCGAGGGGACTTTTGTGGCGTTCTTAAAGGCAGCGAGAAATATCTCTTTGGTGGTGCGACCCAATCCGGTGGCGATGCCCATGATGTTTAGGCAGCCGATGCAACCCGCGGGGGGAGGTCTCAGCCCCCATAGGTAGGGTACACCGAGGGGGAGATAGGGGCAAAGCACCGAAGAAGGACAATAAGAGGAAGTTCGGAAGAGACAGGGAAGACCCACCACCATTACCTTGTACAGTGGAAGAAGCTATCAGCTGTTATAATGCGATAGTCCAAGGGGGAACGGTCTATGAGCCAAAGGATGTTCCCGTTGGGGAGCTCGATGCAGCAACGAAGGCGAATCCAAAGTATTGCCAGGTTCATCGGAGGATCTAACATCCAACATAAAGTTACTTCACACTAAGAAGAATTATTGACAAATACGTGAAGGCAGGGATGTTGCAAATCCCTCTACAGAACGTCAATAATAACTCACTACCAGCACATGGGGCCAATCTAGTAGTGGCCTACGATAAAGAGGTGGACAGAGGAGAAAGAGAAGAGTATGAAACAGCTTCGGAGACATGTACTAAGGGAATGGTCAATGTAGTTTTGGACTACGATGAATCGAGTGCCAAAAACGTGGAGGACGTGTACAGCATTGAAGGTGAGAAAGTAGATCCGGGTCTAGAGTGTTGTGCAGTCTCAAAATCCCTAAAGTTCACCTGGTTCTTCGAATAGGTAGGGATGCCATAAGAGAGCATGCTTGAGATAACCCAGGCGATATTTGATATTACAAGGAAAGACGCAGTCCCTTCGCTGAAATAAAAGGGACCCATGGCCAGGTTGATAAGGAGGTTTCTGTCAGAAGTAACCTTCAGCGATGCAGATAGGGCTATAAGGTTCCCTCACAACAGGCCGTTGTATGTGACTGGCAGTGTTAACGAAGTTAGCTTTGCAAAGACTCTTATGGATGGGGGAGCTTCCATCAATATTATGCTAATTAACTCCTTTCATGCAACCGACAGTCTAGAAGAAAGGTTGGTCTCCATGCCTTTGGTAATTTCAGGGTACGATGACCAATCTTCCAAATCCATTGGGTATGTTAATATTGGGATTGTAATGGGAAATTTGAGTTCCCATATAAAGTTCCACGTGATAGAGAGTGCAACTTCCTATCATCTGCTAATAGGAAGAGTGTAGATGCACAATCAAGGGCTAGTTCCTTCTACGTACCACCAATGCGCTAAGGCGAATATCAAGGGGACGGAGGTGACCATCAGGGCTACAAAGAGGCCCTTCGTTATTCAGGAGGCTCACTTAGTGGACGCGAAATTTTATACTGAGTTGGAAGAAGATGTCCGGGTCTTAACGAGGAGGATGGAGGGAGCATAGGTTCCCTCGATCAGAGAACGAATGGGGCCCTTGAATGAGCAGAGTAAAGAAGTTACGAGCAGCGCAAGAGCAATGACCAAGGGAGCTCACCAGGCGGTCCCTCGGTCCCAAGGCATCTCGAAGCAGCTCAAAGACAGGATGAGGCCTAGAGTGGATTCGATGGAGCATGAGGTCCAATGAAAAAGCATGATGAGTCGGTTCTCAGGAAAAAGAGTGCCCGAATCATCTAGAGAGAAGAAGAGGAAAACAGTCATCACTATCAGCACACAGTGCAAGAAGGCCGTTACTGAGGAAGGAAAGGTGGTATATCGATTATAACGGTGTGAACGGGCGGCCAAGGAAGCTAACGATGAGGTTAACCCGATATATGAATGCTTTTTAGTAGATCAGAGGGGACAATGTATGGCGATAGACAATTCCAGCATACAGGAATTTGTGGAGGAAGTCGTCGAGGAACTAGATTACATGGAGGATCGATCGAAGCCGCATGCACAAGAGCTATAGCAGTTGAACCTTGCAAAAAAAGGGGAAGACCCAAGACCCATATTCATCTCAAATGATCTTAATAAAGAGAAACGAGAGGCCTTGGTTGAGTTGATTCGGGAATTTATAGACATTTTTGCGTGGAAGTACACGAAGATGGAGGGGCTAGATGTGGAAGTAAGCTATCACAAGTTGAATGTGATGCCTTCAGCCATTCCAGTAAAATAAGCAACGAGAACGTATAAGACTGAGTTGGATTTGAAGATCAAAGAAGAGGTTCAACGCTTACTAATTGCAGGGTTCATTACACCGATACAGCACCCACTCTGGTTATCCAGTATTGTCCCAGTGGATAAGAAAGACAAAAACATATAAGGATATGTGTGGACTTCAGAGATTTGAATAGAGCTTGCCCCAAGGACGAGTTCCCTCTACCCTCCATCGATAGCCTGATAGATACAACGACGGGTCATGAGATGTATAGCTTTATAGATGGGTATTTAGGGTACAACCAGATTAAGATGGACCCCGTAGAGGCGGAGAAAATAGCATTCAGAACCCCGTTGGGCAACTTCATATACAGGGTGATGCCATTTGAACTCAAGAACGCTGGGGCGACTTACCAAAGAACAATGATGGCCATTTTCCATGACTTCTTTCACAAATTTATGGAATTCTATGTGGATGATTTGGTCATCAAGTCAAGGAAGGAGGAGTCCCATCTGAGCAATTTGAAGAAGGTGTTTTCCCGTTACAGGAAGTTTAAATTGAAGATGAATCCATTGAAGTGTGTTTTTAGAGTAATAAGTGGGAAGTTCCTAGGCTTCGTGGTTGACCGACAAGGGGTGCAGATGGACCAGGATAAGAAGCGGGTGATCTTAGAAATGCCATGTCCAAGAATGGCGAAGGAGCTGAAGAGTTTCCTCGGTAAAGTCTTAGGAGATTTGTGCCTGGCTTAGCCGAGATAATACACCCACTGATGTAGCTACTGTAAAAGAACACAAAGTTTAAATGGGAGGCAATTCACTAGGAGTCTCTTGACGAACTGAAGAAGCTGCTCATCTCACCACAGATCATGGTTCCACCAAGGGCAGGAATGTCGTTGCAGCTGTACCTCACATCCACCACAAGGTCCGTGGGAGCTTTGCTGGCACAAGAGATCGATGGGTAAGAATGGCCAGTCTACTACCTCAGCAGGATCATCCACGGACCAGAAGCCAGATATAGTAGCTTAGAAAGGCATTGTTTGGTCTTAGCATTTATAGCACAAAAACTTTGACATTATATATTGTCTTTTACAATTCATATTGTAACTAGATGTGATCCCATTAAGTATTTACTTGCAAGAACAATATTGATTGGCAGGGCATCTAGATGGTTCCTTATGCTCTCCGAATATGACTTAAAGTACGTGGTTCCTCGCGCAATCAAAAGCCAGGCGTACGCTGATCTGTTGGCCATTTTCCCTTTGAGAACCTTCAAGCCACCCAAAGAAGACATCCAGGAGACGATCTGCAGGCCAACCACCTAGACGCAACGGGCGAGGAATGGACAATGCAGTTCGATGGGTCATCGGCAGAAAAGAAAGGAGGAGCGGGGGTTATTCTTTCGAAAGGAATGGAGGAGATTTGCCTTTTTTACAAGTTGGATTTCCCTTGCTCTAACAACGAGGCAGAATATAAAGCATTGGCGTTGGGATTGCTAGAGTCTCTTCGAATAGGGATCCGTTCACTTTGCATCAAGGGGGATTTAAACTTAGTAGTTCAGCAAGTGAATGGAGAATACGCGTTGAAATATATGAGCCTAACACCATACAGAACGATCATTCAGAGGCTCCTTGGCCAGTTCTATCGGACCAAGATTAAGAGGTGGCCCAGAAGGATGAACCGTTACCCAGACTCCTATGCCACCATTGCCCATAAGATGATCATAAGGAGCGATACAACTACTATCGTAATTCAAAGAAGAATAACTCCTTCGATGGTACAGTTAATTTTACCGATGGAAGAGGACGCAAATTGAAGGGGAGAGATTAAGAGGCAACTGGAGTCTGGTAGAGGAACGACGGGGCTCATAGAATTGGCCCGGTACTTTACAAACCAGGGAAACCTTTACTTAAGAAACGTAGGAGGATGACTGTCAAGGTGCATCAGCCCAGAAGAAGCAGGCAGAGATTGAAAAAAACATATGAAGAACACTGCGAAATGACTGAGATCCCCCTTTATAAAAGAATTCAAAGGGAGGGGTATTTCTGGCCTACCATGAAGCAGGATGCAGCCGAGTTACAACGAAAGTGCGATAAATGCCAGTTTTTCTTCGAGGCAGCAGAATGTCATTTTGTGGAGACTCGGCCTGACTGGAGACAACCCTATATTGACTTCAATAAAAATGGAGTTGTCCCAACAGAGAAAATCAATGCGATGGGACTCCGGCGAAGGGCCCTGAGGTTCTATGTTCAAGAGGGGCAGCTTTATCAAAGGGGATACTTCAACAGGCTGTTGCGTTGCATCATGAAGGAAGAGGCAGCCGAGGTTCTCAAACAGGCGCATGATCCAACTCATATAGGAGGGTCCAAGTTGTATGACCAGCTGATGACTTTGGTATACTACTGGCCAACGATGGAGAAAGATTCTGTTGAGTTCGTTCAAAAGTGCAAGGCTTGCCAGCTTCATGGAAATATGATCCATGCCCCGTCAGTGGACTTACACTCCCTAGAAATGCCTTATCCTTTTCAAACATGGGCGTTCAACCTGGTACGGGAAATACACCCTTCTTCGAGGGGGAAGATATGGATCCTAGTAGCAACGGAGTGTTTCACAAAGTGGGCCGAGGCAATACCACTGAGAAGGGCAACAGTGGGAGTAGCGAGCAACTTCATCAGAGAATACATCATTTGCCGTTTTGGGATCCCAAAGGTTATCCTTTCAGACAACGGAACCCCTTTCGTCAATTCAGAGGTAACGATGCTCACAGACAAATACTCCATTGTCCATCACACTTCGACGGTGGCATACCCAAAGGGGAATGGTCAAGCCAAAGCGACTAATAGGACTTTAGTCAATATCTTAGCTAAAATGATGGAGGATTTCCCAGGATTGTGGGATGACAAGATACCAGTCATTTTATGGGCCTATCGAACGACTAAGAGGAAGTCTACAGGGTATACACCGTTCTCTCTTGTTTATGGGGCTGATGAAATTCTCCCGATGGAGTTAGAAGTTCCCTCGGGTCGATATGCTTTATGAAGCAACATGCTCCCTCAGAATAGACATGTGCAGTTGGAAGCATTGGACGAACACATAGATAATGCAATAAAACACTTTCAAATGTACACGAAGCAGCTCTCCAGGGCATATGATAACTTGGTGAGACCAAGGAAATTAATGGAGGGAGATCTCATATTAAAGGCAGCAGTGAAACATATTAGGGGGCTTCCCCTACCTAAGTTTGCAGCGAATTGGTAGGGACCTTTCATCATAAAGGAGGCTCATGGATCAGGTTATTGCTTAATTTTGAAAATGGAAGAAGATAAACCATTCAATATTAACAATAAGTGGTTAAAGTTTTGTCATGTGTAGGCAGTTATATTTGACCACTGATGTAATTAGCTATTGTTATAAATACACAAGTTCTTTCTTATGATGGGTATGCAAGTTATCTTTATTTTAATTCAAGTAGATATGAAAGAACTACATACCTTCATATTTCACAATTTATGTAAACAGCTGTAACACAAAGAAATGGCATGGGAATAAGTATCTTTTTCCATTCATATTCTTCGCGGCATTATAAAATTGGGAGCTATTGCCCAAGGATTACATGAGAAGAAAGGAAAAATACATATACAAAAACTCGTTGACCCAGGAGGAACCACAAATCTAGGGAGGAGAAAAAATCTCCAGGAAGGCCCGAAGAAGCTTCTAAGCAAGACCGTTGGGTATTAATGGAAACTTCCAACCTAGTCCGTGCTTGCATACATTCGATAAGTAGCTTTTCTCATTTTAGCTTTGCCAAATGCAGAGCTTCTTCGAGGGACTCCACCTCCTTGTAAATATCTCCGAGGAGAGGTGCTAGCTCGGCCAGCTTGGCTTCCTTGACCTTCTGATCCTCCTGATGTTTTCGTAAGAGCTCCCTCTGGCTGTCCAATCGCTGGCTCTTCAAAGTTTTCAAATGTGCGATGAGACAGTCAAAACAGAGCCCGTCATGACCCAACTCCCTCAGATAGCCCAAGAACTGGTTAAGGAGGAGTCTAGTCACGTTCGTAGTTGGAGTGTTAGCAATTTCAGCAATAACAGTGGCCATGCCTTGAAGCCTATGACTCATAACTGGGATGTTTGAACGTAGGCAGTCCACCGTGAAGGTCTCAAGATGATAGCTCACAAGTTGCTCGATGACCAAACGATGGTTGGCAGGCATTTGGGGAGAATGTTGGAGTACCATCAGGCAGAAAACGGGAGGAGCCAAGTCGGGCAGAGGAAGCTCGCACCCAGATTCGCTCTCCGCAGCAGCACCTGTAACGGAACCTTGATCATTATGGCTCGATTCTTCGGAAGAGACAGGTTCACGATGTGACGAGGCAATGGGTAAAGGAACTGGTGGAGAATCCTCCCGAGCAACCTGAGAATAGGTAGGAGAAATAATGAGTTTATGAAAAATCTTAACAAGTGTTTTCATCGTTAAGTCACCGTTATTGGTGGAGTTTATGGAAAAAATATTAACAAGTGTTTTCGTCATTAAGTCACCGTTATAGGTGGAGCTTATGGAAAAATCTTAACAAGTGTTTTCATTATTAAGTCACCGTTATCGGTGGAGTTTATGAAAAAATATTAACAAGTGTTTTCGTTGTTAAGTCACCGTTATAGGTGGAGTTTATGAAAAAATCTTAACAAGTGTTTGCGTTGTTAAGTCACCGTTATAGGTGGAGTTTGTAAAAAAATCTTAACAAGTGTTTGCATTGTTAAGTCACCGTTATAAGTGGAGCTTATGAAAAAATATTAACAAGTATTTTTGTTGTTAAGTCACCGTTATAGGTGGAGTTTGTGAAAAAATCTTAACAAGTGTTTGCATTGTTAAGTCACCGTTATAGGTGGAGTTTATGAAAAAAATCTTAAACAAACGTTTTCATTTATTAAGTCACCTATATAGGTGGAGTTTGAGAAGCTGAGAAATACAGGGAAATTAGAGAAGTACCTCAGCTACAGGAGGGAGATTAGTAGTTACCACGGAAGCCATAATGCTAGAAACCGGGGGAGGCGGGCTCATTACCTCAGCAGCTTTAGCGGAGCCTCCGACTGCAGAAGCCTCAAAGGTAGGCACACTCCCCTCACCAGCATAGGGTACTATGTCCAACACGGGTGCATCATCAGAAGGAGATGTCGAACTTTCGAGAGATGCCCCAACGAGAGCAGTTGCTCCAACCTGACATGGGAAGCGTAAGGCCACTCAACGCAAAAGGTGGAGAAAGACTTGGAGAAAACTGTAAATGTAAAGACAAGTGTTAGATAAAAGGACTAATCGTAAAAAGATTAAGAGGCAAAAATGCACCTAGATTACCCCCGTTATGGCACTGAAGAGAGGAACTGCAGTAATGGGTCTTGACAATGCAGGAGGAAGGAGAATATTGGCTATTAGCGATGCCACTTCCACCTGAAATAGCCCAACATGTTAGAATTGATAAATAAACCAATGGGACAAATAAAAGATGTAAGGCTTGGAAAGAAATCTACCCCTGGGGCACTCTCTACGACCACAATAAGGGGCAGAGAGACCTTTCGCTCCGAGGGTAACTCAGAGGAAGCTGGAACAGTTGCCTCGGGCGGGTCATATAACTCAGCAGCACCCCTGGTGGCATCCCTGGCCTGATGAGAGAATGAACGATGCGAATAGGTGAATCTTATCAAAGGAAAATGCGAAAGGGCGGCAGTGGCTGGAGGGGTACTGCAACGTCCCCCCACGAAACGGCTCACTGCTGGACTGGGGGGACTAGGAGGACTGACCCTCGCTTCTTTAACTCCCTGCACCAAAGTTATCAGGCAATAAGTAAAGTCGCTATGTTAAGAAGAGAAGAATGAGAAATAAAGAATGCACACATACCTCATATCCAAACGGAGAACGAGGGGGTATAACCACTAGTGAATGTGGCGAGGAGGCAACAGTCGAGTGAGCTGGGGAGGAAGGCTTCTCATGCGTCTATTTCCTCTGGGATTTAGTACCCAGTGTTTTCTTCCTGGAGCTCGTCGCACCGCCAGTTTTAGGTACCATCGTCCTTCTCCTCCTTTTTGCTGTTGGCTCCGTGGGATCAACCACGATCACAGGGAACGTACCTAAAGGAGGAACGACGACTGTGCGCCGTTGGAATTCAGCATTTATTTGGGTAAATTCGGCCTCCACCCGCTTCCTCAACTCTGCAGCCAATTTCAGAGACATGGGAGGGGGAACGGAGGCAATTGGGAATGCCTCCAACGGAGTTTGCATTTGACCTTGGGCCTTAGCCTTCTTAGACTTGGACTTCCTGGCTTTCTTGACAGGTGGCTCAGAAGGCCCTTCTCCCGTGGTAGCTTCGGCCGTGGGGACAGATGGTTTGGGGGTCGCAGCGGCCTTGGGTTTCGGGGTGGCAGTTGGGATCATTGGACAATGAGGGGGTAGTTAATGGGGAGACTCTTTAATAGTTGTAATTAAGGGAAACTCAACCCCAACCATGAAGTTCCCCTTTAGACCCAGCTCAAAAGAAGAAAAGGAAAGGACCGGGGGATATTGAGGGGGGACTGGATGTACTCACGAATCATGGCCAATTGCTCCGGATGGAACTTCATGGCAAAAGAAGTGGATACGTCCCCCTTCCTCGTAGCACTAGTAAGGGTGACACGGCCATCAATGGTGGATGTCACACCAAGCACCGCGACTGCAGTATAGAAGGTGCATGGTTCAGCGAAGGAGGCCTTTGAATGATTGTCCTGGAACACAGGTCGAGGAGCCCCCTGATAGAACCCGAACTGCCTGCTACATCTATCAGGATTGTAAGGCTCAGAAGTGTATCCACATTCAGTATAAGAGGGGAGAAACCCCGGGGTGAAAAGAAACACTACGGCTTGTGAGGGATCTTCTATAACCGGGTTAAATTCTCAGAAAGGCCTTTGAATGGAACGAAGAGTGTGACCAGGCTTCTAAAGAATTAAAGTTATACCTATGATCTCCCTTGATATTATCACGACCAGAACAAGGTGAACGGCTATATGTGTACATAGCAGTCTCAAATCGGCCATCAGCGCAGCCATTGTGAGAGAAGAGGATGGGGTACAAAAGCCTATGTATTTCAATAGTAAGGCACTCCAAGGGGCAGAGCAAAGATACCCACGGATGGAAAAGTTGGCCTATGCCTTGATCCATGCATCAAGAAAGATGAAGTTGTACTTCCAGTCCCATATAATGGTCATCCTCACTGACTCTCCTCTTAGGAAGGTCTTACACAAGCCAAAAAAATCAGAGAGACTAATGGCCTGGTCTATAGAGCTAGGAGAGTTTGATATTGTATATCAACCTAGGGTGGCCATTAAGGGACAAGCATTAGAAGATTTCATGGCTGAATTCACTTAGGAAGATGATAAGGCTGAAGATGAGAGCCTCGAGAAGACAACTACCCGAAAAGGCAGAATTGTTAACCCATCCATAGATAAAGCTGAGACAAGCACCGCTAGAGAAAAAGTTGCCGAAAATGAAGAGGGAAGATACCTCTTTAAACAGGGGTCCCTCATCGAGGGAAATTTCTCAAAGGAACATGTTGTGTGGAACCTCTTCGTTGACGGGTCCTCTTGCGAGAGCGGAAGTGAGGCCGGATTAATTGTATCAGCACCCAACGGCACAGACATTGAGTATGCCCTGAGGTTCAACTTCAAAGCCTCCAACAACAAGTCTAAATATGAGGCCCTGATAGCAAGCCTCTCCTTGGCTAAGTCTCTTAGTGTTGGCCAGATCTTGGTCCATAGTGATTCAAGACTAGTAGTAAATCAGATACTAGGAGCCTACGAGGCTAAGGACAAGAGAATGGTCAAATATCTTGAAAGAGTGAAGTCACTATTGACGAGCTTCAGAGAAGTGAAAATGAAGAGGATACCTAGGCTTAATAATGGTCGAGCTGATGCACTTGCTAGGCTGGCCTCAGCAACTATGACAAATATCAGGAGGACAGTCCCAGTGGAGATTTTGCTTCGACCAACGATTGAAGAGGCAGAGGGAACACTTGGCTCTTGCTTAAATATTGACAGGGAATCTTCATGGATTGACCCCCTTATCAGGTACATTAAAGAGGGGGAGATGCCAGAGGCGAAACAATAAAGGAAGAAGTTGAGATACAGAGGTGTAAAATTCACTATGATCGAAGACACCTTGTATAAAAAGGGGTTCTTGATCCCCTTGCTCAGATGTGTGCACACATCTGAAGTCCCACACATCTTGCAAGATGTGCACGAGGGGTCATGTTCAAGCCATATTGGGGGCAAGTCATTAGCAAAGAGGATAGCAACCCAGGGATACTGGTGGACGATATTGGGGAAAGATGCCACGACATACGTAAAAAGGTGTGATAAATGTCAAAGGTTCGCCACCATCCCTCACCATCCCCATCAGCCTCTTACCTCCATCACATCCCCATGGCCATTCGCAGTATGTGGAATCGATCTAGTAGGACCCTTGCCTATGGCTGTTAATAACTATCGATACTTGATCGTAGCAATTGACTATTTCTCAAAATGGGTGGAGGCAGAGCCAATGGTAACGATTACCGAGTAGAAGACCTTTCAGTTTATCTGGAAAACCATTCTATGCATATATGGTCTCCCCAACACCCTCATCTCAGATAACGAGACACAATTCAAGAATGCATCCCTAGAGAAATACTGTGAAAGGGTGGGTGTCAAACAATTCTTCTCTACCCCAAGCCGACCTCAAGCTAATGGGCAAACTGAAGTTACATACAGATCAATCCTATATGGGATCAAGAAAAAACACGAGGAGGCAAAAGGAATATGGGTTGAGGAGTTGTACGATGTACTGTGGGCCTACAGGACGACGTCAAAGACTCCTACCGGAGAAACCCCATTCATGCTGGAGTATGGCTCAGAAGTCGTCATCCCCACCGAGATCGGGTTTTCTACTCACAGGGTCCAAATGTATGACCCCCAGAGAAATATGGAAGAAAGGAGACTTGACTTAGACTTGATCGAGGAAAGGAGGCAAGACGCTGAGATAAGGCAAGCTTCCTACCAGCAGAGGACTGCCAGGTTTTACAACTAGAGGGTGAGGCAAAGGCCAATCACTGTGGGGGACCTAGTCCTTAAAAAGACTTGGCAAAAGCCTAACAAGATCCACCCAAATTGGCATGGACAATATAGGGGCATTGATAAAGTTGTCCCTGGAACCTACAGACTAGAGAACCTTGAGGGGGAACCCTTTTCAAACCCCTGGAATGCAGATCATTTGAAGAAGTACTATCAATAATGTAATGTCCTATCGGACCACTCGTGTAATGAATGTATTGCTCCAACAGAACACTTGATGATTAATGAGAATGCCATATTGTCCACTCATCTTGTGTTTGTTAATGATAGCATGATTAGGGTTATCCTTGTTGAACCACCATCGGCTATGAGGAGGGCAAATGGTGGGGACGACCCCCCATTTACCCTCAAGAAAGATGAGGGGGATTTGAAATAATTGAAAACATCATTAACTTGGTGATAGCCACCCTCGGCTATGATGAGGGTGAATGGTGACGACGACCCCACATTCACTCTCAAGAAAGACGAGGGGGGACTTGAAATAATTGAAAACATCATTAACTTGGTGATAGCCACCCTCGACTATGATGAGGGTGAATGGTGGGGACAACCCCGCATTCACTCTCAAGAAAGACGAGGGGGGACTTGAAATATTTGAAAACATCATTAGCTTAGTGATAGCCACCCTCGGCTATGATGAGGGCAAATGGTGGTGACGACCCCCCATCTACCCTCAAGAAAGACGAGGGGGGACTTGAAATATTTGAAAAGATGATTAGCTTGGTGATAGCCACCCTCGGCTATGATGAGGGCAAATGGTGGGGACGACCCCCCATCTACCCTCAAGAAAGACGAGGGGGGACTTGAAATATTTAAAAATATCATTATCTTGGTGATAGCCACCCTCGGCTATGATGAGGGAAACTGGTGGGGACGACCCCCCATCTACCCTCAAGAAAGACGAGGGGGACTTAAAATATTTGAAAACATCATTAACATGGTGATAGCCACCCTCGGCTATGATGAGGGCAAATGGTGGGCACGACCCCCATCTACCCTCAAGAAAGACGAGGGGGGACTTGAAATATTTGAAAACATCATTAAGTTGGTGGTAATCACCCTCGGCTATGATGAGGATGAATGGTGGGGATGACCCCCCATTCACTCTCAAGAAAGACGAGGGAGGACTTGAAATATTTGAAAACATCATTAGCTTGGTGATAGCCACCCTCGGCTATGACGAGGAAAAATGGTGGGGACGACCCCCCATCTACCCTCAAGAAAGACGAGGGGGGACTTGAAATATTTGAAAACATCATTAGCTTGGTGATAGCCACCCTCGGCTATGATGAGAGAAAATGGTGGGGACCACCCCTCATCTACCCTCAAGAAAGACGAGGGGGGACTTGAAATATTTGAAAACATCATTAGCTTGGTGATAGTCACCCTCGGCTATGATGAGGGCAAATGGTGGGGACGACCCCCCATCTATCCTCAAGAAAGACGAGGGGGTACTTGAAGTATTTGAAAACATCATTAACTTTGTGGAAACCACCCTCGCCTATGATGAGGGAAAATGGTGGGGACAACCCCCCATCTACCCTCAAGAAAGACGAGGGGGACTTGAAATATCTGAAAACATCATTAAGTTGGTAGTAACCACCCTCGGCTATGATGAGGATGAATGGTGGGGACGAGACCCCCCCCCCCCCCAATTCACTCTCAAGAAAGATGAGGGAGGACTTAAAATAATTGAAAATATCATTAAGTTGGTGGTAACCACCCTCGGCTATGATGAGGGTGAATGGTGGGGACGACCCCTCCATTCACTCTCAAGAAAGACGAGGGGGGACTTGAATTAATAAGCCAAGACGAATCACGCAAGAGACAAGCATAGAAGACAGGAAGAGACAATATATTATAAATCAGGTGTTACAAATGCTTGTCCAATAAAACCTTAGTACAAAAAATTTTGTTACAAGAAGAGGGTATGGGCTACAAACAGCCACTCTATAGGGCAATATCAGCAGGCAAGGTCTCAACGTCAATCAGAGGAGTTTCTTCAGTGACCAAAACAGGTCGATCCTCCGAGGTGCCGATGACTTTAATGTGCACTTGAGACTCTACATGGGCCAGAGCCTCAGCAATAAGTGGGTCGTCCAACTCCACCGCTTCCAGAGAGGGGCGGACGGACGATACAACATCAACAAACTTCAGGACGACCCACCAGCAGGCCGTCCTGATCTCCCTCTCCAAGTACTCAAGACCGAAGCCTTGAAACTCGTCTGAGAGTTTGTAAGCCTCCACTGCATCGGCCTCGGCTTTCTTCACTGCCTCTTCAAGCTCAACCTTAAATTATGTCCCCTGTTTGGTCAAGGCCTCTTCCTTTTCTTTGATGAGGGAGTCCTTCACGTTCAGGTCGGCCTCGTGTTGCTTCACCAGCTCATCCAGGACCCTAGCATGCTCAATCCTCACACTCTCCAAGTCTGCCCGGGCAGTCTCCAATTCAGTCTTCAAATTGGCCTCATGCTGAATAGCCCTCTCGGCCTCGTGAAACTTTATTGATTCTCGGCCATCCATTTGGTGGCCGAGGTGAAGGCGCAGACAGACTGCACAGACAAACACATGTTAGAGGGGCCGAGGGAACAGTTCATGAAATGATAAATAAAAAAGAATGAAGTCGAAAGAGGTACCAGAGCCAAAGTGTGCAGACCGTAATCATAGACCTTGGCCGGGGGCATCCTCGATAAGAATTCATAATCCCCGACAGAAGGTGCAAAAAATATTGAGGCTTTGGCCGCCCTCAAGTTGGCTATGAGGGACGAGGGTTCAGCCTTGAGGAAAGCAAGATTCTGAGACCAATAGGCACCCATGCTAAAAGAGGATATGGTCCCCTCAGTGTGTGCCTGAGACACCTCTACCCTCGCCCTCGTCCAAGAATCAAGTCAAGAGACCCCAGGAGCTTCAGGCTCCTTCCTTTTTCGATTATCGGTCGTCGGCACCACTTATGTCGGCCCCTCGGCCTTTCTCTTTCTCGAAGGCTGCTAAGGCTCTTTGCCTATTTTCTTTCCCAAGTCAGACAGTAAACTTGGGGCAGTCATCTCCCAGAGTTGATCAGATATATTTGAAGGACGACCTGAAAAGGAAATGATATATCAGAAAGATGCAGTGGCAAAGTGGAAACACGAAGAAAATTAAAAATTGAGAAAAAATCTACTCACATAATTTCGTTAGGGGGCCAACCCTCAGACCAACTTTTTTGAGAAAACGAGGGATCATCAAAACTTCAAATTTAGCGAGTTCACCCTCTTTCCCTCGTCCCCTCAAGTAGTCAACAATGACCCTCTCCTCCAAGCTGAGTTCGGGGTTTGACCGCGCTTTCATTGAATGGTTGGACCAGGCCCTTGGGACCCTCAGACTGTCTTCCACGGGCTCATCCCCGGTGGGGAATTCCCAATCCCTAAAGATAAAGAAAAACCTTTTTTTCCAGTCATGATTAGAAGTCTGAGCTACGTGAAGGAGTTTCTTGTCGGACTTCCTAGCCCCTAGATGAAAATAGCCAGGCTGCTTGGACGACGAGGTGATATTGTAATAGGCTATGAACAAATTGACCGAGGGCTCGTCGGTGAAAGTATTCTTCCAAAGGGAGACATAGCCAAGTATAGTCCTCCATGAATTAGGAGGAAGTTGAGAAGGAGCATCCCCAAAGGCAGACAATATGTCGACTATAGCAGGGTGCAGAGGGAACCTAACACCTACCCTGAGCATCTGCTCATAAATAGAAACTTCCCCCATTCCCCTGGAAAACTCTCTCATCTTCAGTGGGGACCCTCATACTTATAATGGACTATATACCAAAGATATGCCTCCATAATAAGAGGTCGCGATCCTTAACTGAAGATACATAAGCCGAGGCTCTAGAAGTGTCAACTCAACCATCATCATTAAAACTCTCATTATCATCCCCGAATCCCTCAACCTCGTCGCCTATCGAAGGGCCATCTGGAAAGGCTACTTAAAAAGTAATAGGAGACAGGGCTGTCACAGGGACAGCCTCTGCATGATCTGTCCCCTCGGTCTGTCGGCCTGGGCTAAGAGTTGATGTCTCTCTCCTCCCAGAAGGACCAGCACCCATCGACGATGATGCTCTCTCATTAATTTCTCCCTCGTATGTCTGACACTCGGCTGGACGACAGGAAGACCCACAGGACTCAGATGGTATTATTGTGGTTAAAGGAATGGGTAAGATGGGTCGTACCCAATTAGGGTCGGCCCCTCGTCTTCGCTCTTCTTCCTCCTCTATTCATCTAATCTCAACAAAGAACTTATCCCTCAAGGTTGGGAACTCCTCGACTAAATTGTAAAGTCTTATAAGCATTAAGGGGAAGATCCTACACTTAAAGGAGTTTGACTAAGTGAACTGCAAACAAGTTCATAGTTGACTAAATTTGACTTTTGGATCAAACCTAAAGAAATGAAGAATTTTTAGGTTTGAACACTCAAGAACAGAAAGAACTCAGTTCGCCGGAGGTGAACGTCGGAGAAGGCAGAAACCTAAAATATGCCACAAAAGAGAGTTAAACCACCACCGGAAGGTAGGGGGAACCCTAAAGAGCATAAAACCTAATGATCATCCCTACAGCTACCACATCAAGGCGGGCCTCTATGCTGGAAAATATAAAATACAAAGAAAAAGTAGGAAGAAACGCAAAGCAAGAAAGTAAGCAAAAATGGAAGATAAAGATGGAATTAGGGCAGAGGACTTACCTAGAGACGAATACGAAGATGAACAAAGCTTGAGACAAAAGAAATCACAGAAATGGCAGTTGGAGCTGTTAAAAAGCTAGAGAGAGAAAGCCTGGGCGCGAAGAAGAAGAAGAAGAAGAAGAAGAAAATGATTATTTAAAAAAGTTTAAATACTTTGTTATTGGTAGGACCATTAACCAAGGTTGTGCACAACCCACAAGGAGAGGCATCATTAGGGCATAAAGCCCAAGCATAGTGTGTAGCCACCACACCTGGGAAACTGAAACAGCGATGGACACCTAATAATATGCTACTTGTCAGATGTCACTTATCCATCGGACCACATACTTGAGAATTCCATGACAACATTACCCCTCAACCATCTCAACAAACATCGATGGCTAAGGTCTAGGGGTGATTGATATACCCATATATACCCTCGGCCAGGCCGAGGGTGTCCTCTACCCAAAAGAGGGCTCAGGCCCAGGACGAGTTCAATGACCACAACTCCGTTATAAGAAGGATCATTCAGGATGACCCATCAATATGGACCAAATGACCCATCGAGGGGTCGACCCCTCACAATGGCCCAGACGACCATATGAGGGGTCGACCCCTCAACTTGGCACAGACGACCCTTTAAGGGGACGACCCTTCACCATAGCCCAAACGACCCTTCAACGGGTTGAACCCTCAGCTTGGTACAGACGACCCTTCAATGGGTCGACCCCTAATCATGGACCAGATGACCCTTCAAGGGGCCGACCCCTCATCATGGACCAAACGACCCTTCAAAGGTCCGACCCCCTCATCATGGGCCGAACGACCCTATGAGGGGACGACAATACGAGGTTCATATCCATCCTAGCTCAATATCAGCATCAACTTTACACTTGGCTAGGCATCCTAGGCCGAGGGTGACGTCATCATAGCGCGTGACTTGGGAGACACGTGGAACAGTGCGCGTGGGGATCATATAGCGCGTGGACTAGACTGTTATAACAATATCATCCCCTCACATGATGGAATATTATGTCATCATTGATTGCAAGTGGCACATCCAGGTGTCAGCAGGGGATTGGTTATATCATCATTCACATGCATTATGCATGCTTGGGGGGTACACTACACCCCCAGCCCCTATATATACTTGTCACCTTCATCCTTGCTAAGGGATCGATAATTATAACCCTAGCTAAAACTTTGCTTATACACACAATAGAGAGAGAGTGAGCTTATGTGCATTGTATTCAAGTCCATTAGTGCCCATATTTAGTGGATCACACACTCATAGTGGATGTAGGCCTAATTAGCTGAACCACTATACATTATTGTCGTATTCCTCTTATACTCATCCCCGTTTATACATATATACACATATACATCTATGGTTGCCATTGTTATCACTGTTTGGCTCATTATCACTTATCTGGTGGTGCTAAATCTTAGCATCATCAGTTTGGATCCATGGGTATATGCCTGACATTGATCCTAAGGTCCTCTTCCATAAGCTCAATGTGGTGGAAGAGGTAAAGCCAGTCGGATAAATAAGGAGAGTGTACTTCAGAGAGAAGTATGGTATTATCAAATATTAGGTGAAGAAGTTGGATAAAACCAACTTCATTAGGGAAGTTATCTACCCTGAATGGTTAGCAAATGTTATCATCGTTCCTAAGTCTAATGGCAAGTGGATAATATTCGTTTATTTCACAGACTTGAACAAGTCATGTCCCAAAAATAGCTTTCCTCTCCCAAGGATCGATCAAATGATGGATACCACGGTCGGGCATGAGTTGATGAGGTTCATGGATGCTTATTCTGGCTATAACCAAATTTTAATGGGCCCGAATGATGCTGAGAAGACATCATTCATAATTGATAAAGGTACCTACCGTTACAAGGACATGCCTTTCGACTTGAAGAATGTCTAGGTAATATATCAGAGGTTAGTAAACAAGATGTTTGAATATTAGATAGGGAAACCCATGGAGGTATATGTTGATGACATGTTAATAAAGAGCCTCAAGGCCGACGCTCATGTGGCCGACCTTGAGGGAACTTTTAATACCATAGATGAGTACCGAATGAAACTCAACCCCGCCAAGTGTGTTTTCGGCATTGGGGTAGGTAAATTTTTGTGTTCTATTGTGAATCAGCGGGGCATTAAGGCCAATCCCAAGAAGATCAAAGACTTAGTGGAGATAAAGACTTCTACGATGATAAAGGAAGTTCGGAGGTTGACTGAATGAGTGGTAGCTCTGAACAAGTTCGTATCCAGAGATACTGATAAGTGTCTCCCAATCTTCAAGGTGTTGAGGAAAACCTTTGAGTGTAATGAAGAGTGTGAGAAGGCCTTTCAGTAATTGAAGTCATATCTTGGATCCCCACTCCTTTTATCACGACCTGTTCAAGGCAAAAAAATGTACTTATACCTAGCCATGTCAAAATCGACTATCAGCGTAGCGATCGTAAGAGATGATGAGGGTGTACAAAATTCAGTATATTTCAACAATAGGGCTCTGCAAAGGGCCGAGCAGAGGTACCCTAAAATGGAAATTTTTTCTTACGCACTTATACATATATCCAAGAAGTTGAATCCCTACTTCCAAGCACATACCACGGTCGTCCTGATAGACGCTCCTCTTAGGTAGGTCATCCATAAACCCGAGAAATAGAGTAGGATGATGGCCTGGTCTATAGAGTTATGAGAATTTGATATCGTCTACCAGTCAAGAATGGCCATCAAAGGGCAGGACCGAGCCGACTTTGTAGTCGAGTTCCATGGGACGAGACCGACGCATAAGAAGTTGTGAATCCATTTTAGGAGTTAGAAGGAAGAATATGCATCCCCCCGACTGAGGCTGAGACGAGTACGGCCAAGAGGGCAGTGGGCGAGAATAATCAAGAAATATTTGTGTTCAAGCATGCAGCATTAGATAAGTCACTTTTTCCAGAAAGGTACTGCGTGGAGTCCATTTATCGATGGTTCTTCCTGTGAGGCAGGGAGTGGAGCTGGCTTGATAGTGTCGGCTCCAGACGGAACTGATATAGAATATGCTCTGAGATTCAAGTTCAAAGCATCCAATAATGAATGTGAGTATGAGGCTCTTCTTGTAGATCTCTCCCTCTCCAGAGCACTGAATGTGAGTGAGTTATTAGCTCACAGTGATTCCAGATTGGTAGTAAACCAAATCCTTGGAGTGTACGAGGCTAAGGATGAAAGGATGGTCAAATATCTATCGAGGGTAAAAGCAATGCTGAAGCACTTTAGTGAGATAAAGCTCAAAAGGATCCCTCGGCTGGACAATGGCTGAGCCGATGCCATGGCTAAACTGGCATTAGTAACTAAAACCGATATTAGAAGGTTGGTGTCTGTCGAGATTCTATATCGATCGACAATTGAAGAACAGGAGAACACGGTTGAGTTTTGCTTGAGCCTTGAGATAAGAGAATATTATATGGATCCTCTGATCCAATATATAAAAGATAGTGAATATAAAAGATTCCTCCTCCCACTACTCCGATGCGTCCTTCCTACGGAAGTGGAATACATTTTGAAAGATATACATGACGGTTCCTGTTCCACACTGGAATTTGTGTAATGGCCTCAAGGAAAGGTAAATTAAGCTTGACTTGCTTTAGCACTTCTAACACGTCATCACGTGGGTTTCCTCTGTGGGAGGGAATCAACCTTTGAGTAAACGGTGCTGCAGAAGGTGGTTTCACTACTACTTCTGGCCCACTAGCAGCTTCTTGGTCACTCTCATTCAAGGGGACATCTTCGGCCTCTTTCGTGCCGGGCAAAATCTCCTTGGCTTTCGTTGTGTCGGGTGGAGGAGGTGATAAATCAACAACTCTCCCACTACGAAGAGTGGTTACAGCTTGACATTGCTCCTGATGTTAAGTGGAGGTGGAGCTAACGCTAGTTTGACCTTGGGGAGGTCGTTGGCCTTGGGCAGGAAATTTGCCCTTCTCTTGAACACTCAATGAGGATTGTATTTTAGACAGATTCGCATTTATGTCGCCGATCAGACGATCATATTTGGCATTGGTAGCGGCCTGGTTTGCTATGAATTGATTCATGGTATCCTCGAGAGTTCTCCGCTGTGGTGGAATATAATTTCCTTGAGGTGGCGGTGCTTGCACATGTCCTTGCATGTGTGGAGCTTGTTGAAATTGTTGTGGTGGAGGAGGGGCAACATGCGAAGGAGGGTTCATTGCAGCATGTTATTGCCCATAGCTAAAACCGGGATGATTTTTCCAAGAAGGGTTATATGAATTCCCGTGCGGGGAACCAAAATTGCCCTTAAAACCTCCTATACCACTAACTTGCTCTTGCAGCATTGCTTTGTAGGCGGGTATCATCGGGCATTCCTCAGTTGAATGTCCCGCCTCGCAAGTAGCACACACCTTTACGACTGGGTTTGGAATGGGTCCAGATGGTCCTTTTCCATATATCTCGCACAGATCTCGAAATCCTATCTCAAGAGTCTCTAATCGGCTATCCGTCATAGAATTCTTATCTACATGGAATAGGTCGGATGCTGACGGAGTAGTGGTCGCTTGTCTATTTCGATTTTGAGTGTTGGGATCAGAAGTGTTCCAGGATTGGGTAGTCTCAGCGACATACCTCAAGTGAAGCTCAGCATCCTGGGCATCTAAATCGATAAACAGACCACTTCCCATTGTTTAAACAAGTTGTTTGGAGTTAAGATTCAACCCATTATAGATAAAAGAGATGACTTGCACTGAATCAAATCCATGATGGGGGCATGAAGCAACTAACTCGTTGAACCATTCATAACATCGATGAAATGACTCGTTTTCAGCTTGTCTGAATGCTTGAATTTGAGCCTTTATGGAGATTGTTCGATGTGGTAGGAAGAATTTCTTAAGAAATTTCGACTGTAGCTCATTCCAGGATGGAATCGAGCTTGGAGGTAAAGACCATAGCCAGGCCTTAGCTTTATCTTTGAGCGAGAAAGGGAAGAGTTTGAGGCGGATTACCTCTTGTGTGCAGGTTTGATCATTTAGAGTATCACACACGTCCTCAAATTTCCTAATATGGAGGTATGGCTTTTCAGAATCCATACCGTGGTAATGCGGTAGCATCTGGATCATCCCATTTTTGAAACGGAATTGTCCGGCATTATACAGGAGTATAATGCATCTCGGAGTGACAGTACGCTCGGGATATAAGAATTCTCTAATCGGACGGTATGGGGGCTCTTCCTCACCGGCGGGTGCACTGCCGTGTTGTGACATCTCTCCTTCACTTATTGGCTCGGTGTTCTCACTGGGCGTGCTCGAAGTGTATCCTAAGAAAGGGAAGGGAGTGTTATTGGAGATTGAGTGCGACGGTCTGGGAGGTGGGATCCAGAACTGTGGTGCGTTTGGAGTGTGGGGACTATCAGGATTATACTCAACAAATTGATTTTCGTGAATGTTGATTGGAGTATTATGGGGTGTGGGAGTGGTTTCAGAATTTTTCATTAAAGCTTAGGAGAGATGATGGTGAATTTTTTTTTTTTTATATATATTTTTGGATTTTTGAAATTTTTGGTCAAAGCTTTGGATTGACTCAATCTAATCCTAAGTCTACCTAATTCCCCGGCAACGGCGCCAAAAACTTGATGCGACTGAAAATGTGTCTCAGAAATGCGTTCACTCTAGGCTCAAGTGTAAGCCTGTCGCTCAAGTAATAATCCGACAAGTAGGGTATCGATCCTCAGGGAAAAAGGACAACGAAGTTGTGACGACGAAAAAGACGGAGGAATCCTAACCTTGACTCTAAAAATAAAAGGAAAATGATTTGATTTTGGGAATGATTACAACTAAATGCAAAGATGAAATTATGAAAAATGCAACTACACTAATTTACCTAAAATATGAATGAAAAATGATTTTGAAACTTTTGACAAAGTGATGGGAAAAACTAGGACGGGAATACAATCCCCCAACCCTAGCGTAGTGCAGTGGTAATATTAATCATAAATTTATCCGATTGATCTGACCCGGAATTTAGTACTCCCAAGCATTATGTATACGAGGTTCAAGCCCGTGTCATACCTAATTTGAGGATGAGTAAATCAGTATCGCGATAGTGACACTCAAATTGCACTCTAAATCATCACGAGTACCCAGAGGCAAACGTGATATAAAGATCTACAATTATTGTGTCATTATGCGATACGATCATAGCCAATCAATAAACTCATCGAATTAATTTTACACACATACACTAACACCTCAAGTTGGGTTCATGTACCCCGACCTTGGTAAATCTAGCCTAACATGTTGAATTCAATGAAAACATTAATTGATGTGCAGGAATTCATGATTAATCTAAGAAAAATGATGATTAGATGTCGAAACGAATTAGAAATAAAAATTACTCACTAAAATTACTCAAACAATAAGTGCAACAATGAATGAAACTGATACTCACAAAAATCGCTGAATAAATCTTCAATCTTTGAAATAAATCTCCAATTCTTAGCTAAACTAGGGTTTTTGGAAAAGAAGCAGGAAAACCTACTAATTCTTCGTGTCTATAACAATAATAAATCGAGTATTTAATACCCTACAACAATATCAGAAGTCAACTGCACTAGGAGTCTTTTTAGGAAGAGAAAAGATTTTCAGATCTCGAAGACCGGACCGGTCCGGGTCTCAGGCGGACCGGTCTACCCCCATGGCGGATCGATTCTTTTTATTTTGGGGCGGACCGGTCCGGGGGCGGACAGGTTCTTTTTATTTTGGCCTCCTTCGGTTTGCATGCGATCCGGGGTCTTCTGGAGGTTGGCAAGGCGGATCGGTCCGAGGTAGGGGCGGACCGGTCCGGCTATTTGACTTTCTGGCTCATCTTTGAGTGCTCATAACGTTTCTTCCTTTGTGCTTGTGAATGAGATGTCTTCAACTTCTCTTTAGGTACCTCATCCGAATTCCGTGTAGAAATTACGCTTTTTCCCTTGAGACTTTTCCTTCTTTCTTTCTTGATTCTACCGATTTCCTTCTTTCGTTTCTTGACATCAAATACCTGCAAAATCACTACAAAATACCAGAAACTCGGTGTACTCATTAGGATGAGTCAGTAGCACAGTTATGAGATAAATCCAACTCAATTACGTTGTTCGAGGTGCTAAAAGTAACTAAATCAAGGAATAAATTAGGAAGAATTTATGCCTAATCACCTGACATTGATCCTAAGGTCCTCTTCCATAAGCTCAATGTGGTGGAAGAGGTAAAGCCGGTCAGATAAATAAGGAGAGTGTACTTCAGAGAGAAGTATGGTATTATCAAATATTAGGTGAAGAAGTTGGATAAAACCAACTTCATTAGGGAAGTTATCTACCCTGAATGGTTAGCAAATGTTATCATCGTTCCTAAGTCTAATGGCAAGTGGATAATATTCATTTATTTCACAGACTTGAACAAGTCATGTCCCAAAAATAGCTTTCCTCTCCCAAGGATCGATCAAATGATGGATACCACGGTCGGGCATGAGTTGATGAGGTTCATGGATGCTTATTCTGGCTATAACCAAATTTTAATGGGCCCGAATGATGCTGAGAAGACATCATTCATAATTGATAAAGGTACCTACCGTTACAAGGACATGCCTTTCGACTTGAAGAATGTCTAGGTAATATATCAGAGGTTAGTAAACAAGATGTTTGAATATTAGATAGGGAAACCCATGGAGGTATATGTTGATGACATGTTAATAAAGAGCCTCAAGGCTGACACTCATGTGGCCGACCTTGAGGGAACTTTTAATACCATAGATGAGTACAGAATGAAACTCAACCCCGCCAAGTGTGTTTTCGGCATTGGGGTAGGTAAATTTTTGTGTTCTATTGTGAATCAGCGGGGCATTAAGGCCAATCCCAAGAAGATCAAAGACTTAGTGGAGATACAGACTTCTACGATGATAAAGGAAGTTTGGAGGTTGACTGAATGAGTGGTAGATCTGAACAAGTTCGTATCCAGAGCTACTGATAAGTGTCTCCCATTATTCAAGGTGTTGAGGAAAACCTTTGAGTGTAATGAAGAGTGTGAGAAGGCCTTTCAGTAATTGAAGTCATATCTTGGATCCCCACTCCTTTTATCACGACATGTTCAAGGCAAAAAAATGTACTTATACCTAGCCGTGTCAGAATCGACTATCAGCGTAGCGATTGTAAGAGATGATGAGGGTGTACAAAATTCGGTATATTTCAACAATAGGGCTCTGCAAAGGGCCGAGCAGAGGTACCCTAAAATGGAAAAAATTTCTTACGCTCTTATACATACATCCAAGAAGATGAATCCCTACTTCCAAGCACATACCACGATCATCCTGATAGACGCTCCTCTTAGGCAGGTCATCCATAAACCCGAGAAATCGAGTAGGCTGATGGCCTGGTCTATAGAGTTATGAGAATTTGATATCGTCTACCAGTCAAGAATGGCCATCAAGGGGCAGGACCGTGCCGACTTTGTAGTCGAGTTCCATGGGACGAGACCGACGCATAAGAAGTTGTGAATCCATTTTAGGAGTTAGAAGGAAGAATATGCATCCCCCCCGACTGAAACTGAGACGAGTACGGCCAAGAGGGCAGTGGGCGAGAATAATCAAGAAATATTTGTGTTCAAGCATGCAGCATTAGATAAGTCACTTTTTCCAGAAAGGTACTACGTGGAGTCCATTTATCGATGGTTCTTCCTGTGAGGCAGGGAGTGGAGCTGGCTTGATAGTGTCGGCTCCAGACGGCACTGATATAGAATATGCTCTGAGATTCAAGTTCAAAGCATCCAATAATGAATGTGAGTATGAGGCTCTTCTTGTAGATCTCTCCCTCTCCAGAGCACTAAATGTGAGTCAGTTATTAGCTCACAGTGATTCGAGATTGGTAGTAAACCAAATCCTTGGAGTGTACGAGGCTAAGGATGAAAGGATGGTCAAATCTCTATCGAGGGTAAAAGCAATGCTGAAGCACTTTAGTGAGATAAAGCTCAAAAGGATCCATCGGCTGGATAATGGCTGAGTCGATGCCATGGCTAGACTGGCATTATTAACTAAAACCGATATTAGAAGGTTGGTGTCTGTCGAGATTCTATATCAACCGACAATTGAAGAACAGGAGAACACGGTTGAGTTTTGCTTGAGCCTTGAGATAAGAGAATATTATATGCATCCTATGATCCAATATATAAAAGATAGTGAATATAAAAGATTCCTCCTCCCACTACTCCGATGTGTCCGTCCTACGGAAGTGGAATACATTTTGAAAGATATACATGACGGTTCCTGTTCCAGCCATATAAGAGGTAGGTCCTTAGCGAAAAAGGTGATAACCCAGGGGTATTGGTGGCTGACCTTGGCTAGGGATGCGATAATTTATGTCAAGAGATATGATAAGTGTCAGAGATTCACCATCAGCCCTCATTAGCCTCATCAACCTCTATCTTCTATCACCTTTCCCTGGCCATTTGCTGTATAGGTAATTAATTTGGTGGGACCCTTGCATGGGGTACTAGAAATTATAGATACCTCATAGTTGAGATTGACTACTTCTCAAAATGGGTTGAAGCAGAGGCTATTATTACCACCACTGAAATGAAGACCTTTAAGTTTATTTGTAAGAACATTATTTGTAGATATGGTCTGCCTCATACCCTCATTTCAGAAAATAGAAAGAAGTTCAAAAATGATTTATTGGAAGCCTTCTATAAGAGGGTCGACATCAAATAATTTTTCTCGGCCCTAGGTTGACCCCAAGGAAATGGTCAAATAGAGGTAACCAGTAGAACATTATTGGATGGGATTAAGAAAAGGCTGGAAAATGCCAAGGGTTTGTGGACCAATGAAGTGCACGCTATCCTGTGAGCCTACAGGATGACAAAAAGGGCTCTGATATAAGAAACCCCTCAATGCTTTCCTATTGCTCAGAGGCAGTGATTCCTATATAAATTGGTTTGTCAAGCCACAGGGTGCAGATCCACGAACCTGAAGTAAATGATGAAGAGAGGAGGTTAGATCTAGACCTCGTTGAGGAAAAAAGAGAAGACGCAAAAATTAGGCAAGCAACCTATCAACAGATAACTACCAAATTTTATAATAAAAGAGTAAAGGCCCAACCAATAGCAGTAGGAGACCTAGTTTTGAAGAAGACTTGGCAGAAGCCCAATAAACTCCATCCTAACTGGCATGGCCCCTATCAGGTGACAAAAAAGGTGGTTCTAGAAATATATCGGCTTGATAACTTGGAAGGAGATCCATTCTCCAACCCTTATAAAGTCGACCATCTAAAAAAGTATTATCTGTAGGACTTTGTATAAATTTCTTCTATCAATGTAATATTTTATGAAAATAAAAGTTATGAATGGAATTTTTTGATTGTATGAGTAGTTCAAATTATAAGTATCAGTTCATCCTAAGCTATGAAACATCACTCGTGGTGAAGTAGCTTTACCTTGCTCTCGGTGACATGACAGTCTGGACAGGGATAACCTCGTCCATGGACTCTTAATAACACCGAGAGGGGGGATAATATCTTAACATCATTAATTTGGGGGAAAGTTCCCTTAGTCGAGACGATAGTGTATGGACGAGGTAGCTCTCATCCATGCACTCTCAAAATAATAAGATTGGACTTATGATATAACACCATAATTTGGTGAATTCAAATTCAAAAGTCACTTTATTGTGGTTTATCTTAATATCATTAATTGGGTGGAAAACTCACTCGATCAAGACAATAATGTATAGATGAGGTTGCTTTCGTCCATGCACTCTCAAAACGATGAGAGGGGACTTGTGATATAACACCATAATTTGGTGAATTCAAATTCAAAAATCACTTTATTATGGTTTATCTTAACATCATTAATTTGGTGGAAAACTCTCTTGATCGTGAGACGAGGTAGCTCTCGTCCATGCACTCTCAAAACGATGAGAGGGGACTTGTGATATAACACCATAATTTGGTGAAGTCAAATTCAAAAACCATTTACTTGGTTATATTTATTTCGTCTGAGGATGAGACGATGTGCAAAAAGAAAATTGTTAATTGATGATTTTAAGATTATAAGCCATTTAAGCATGGTTATTAATTAAACATAAGTAGAAATTAGACATGCAAACATATAAGGGAAAGCTAAAATTTGAAGGTGAAACACCATTAATTCAAATATGAAAGTAAGCTTAGTGAAAATTTTAGTTCAAATGCAGACTAAAAGAAATAATTAAAGTGTTCACAAATGCTATTAAAAAATGAAGGGTATCGGTCATAGATGACTACCATCGACTTGGGTTGGCTCACTATTGATGGCTGGAGTTTCTCGAGTTTGCTCAACATTGATGGCCGACCTTTCAGCGTTTCCCTCGACTTGTGGATGATTAGCAACAATATTCGTATCAGCCTCAAGTGGGATCTCGACCATAGTGGCATCTTCCTCGGTAGTGGGCAAAGACAACATACTTCAGAGTCATCCCCATGAAAGGATTTTCCATGTAGGGAGCTTATTGCTCAGAGATAATGGACAAGACAACCTTAGAGAATTTGGTGACGACCCATCGATAAGCCGTATTGAGACCTCTTTCAAAGTACTCCATGCTAAAGCCGAGAAACTCGTATGAGGACTAGGATTCCATAGACTCATCCCTTGTCTTCTGAATGGCCTCGCTATTAGATTTTATGATGGAAGTAGTAAGGTCTTTGGAATACTGGGAAGACTGGGCGGTAAGGGCTTCATCCTTTTATTTTAGGAGCTCGTCTTTTGTCCTTAAAGATCCGTACTTCTCTTTCAAGGCATCAAGGGCCTTCCTATAATCGAATCGACTGTCCTTCAGTTTGTTCTGCAGCTCTTCCTAAGATTTTAATGCCCTATAAGCCTCTTGAACCTTTGAATAGTTCTCTACCATCCACTTTATGGCTGAGGAGAGAGCACACACAGATGGCAGAAGAATGAGGATATAAATTTCAGAACACACATAAGTAGTAAAAGACGAGGTAAAATTCCTCGTGAAGAAGTAAGTATCTGATCCATAGAATGGATGCCGAAGTCAAAGACCAGATGAGGAGGTATTTTCGCCAAGAACTCATAATACTCCTTGGATAGGATAATAATCATTGCCTTCTTTGATCTTGAAGTCGAGGAAAGTATTAAAACTAAGCAGGCTCGTAGCTGGGCAATATCAAAAAACTCCCCTGAGGATGAGCCGAGCCTAGAAAAACTTGGCGTTGTATGAGGAGGAGTTATTTCTTTCCTCATTTGGCTACCTCAGTGGGCGTCAATGGAAGGGGGTGGTGCCTTTCTTTTCTGGTCGACTTCAGGATTAGGTGTCTCTCAAATAAGTATTTTTTTTACGGGTTATTTGCCCCCTTCTTCAAAACACTCTTCAGGCTGGGAGACGTCATAGTCCACAGGTCGTCAGAGATATGTGAAGGGTTATCTTTAAAAGAAAAGCAAAAAGGATTAATTAATAAATTCAGGGACGAGAACAGGTTTTAGGATAAAAAGTTCAGCGACCCACACAAATTGGCTAAGGGGCCAACCCCCAAGCCAGCCTCCTCAAGGCATTCAGGAGTCATGAAATCCTCAAATTTCTATATCCCGGTAGTCAACACTGAGTCCGGGATCTGACTTGGCTGACATATATGGATTATCCCAAATACATGGAACCCTCGGTTCGTCCTCCGTTTGCATTAACAGGAAATTGCTAAGCTCCAGAGATGAAGAAAAACCTCGAATTCTAATAATGGTTTTATGTTTGGGCATCATGGATAATGTCTTTATCTGGTTTTCTTTCCCCTAAGTGAAAGTAGCCAGCTTGATTCTTGAAAGACGAGATGTTATAATAGGCTATAAAAATTTTAATTGAAGGTTCGTCTATAAATGTATTTTTACAAAGAGGGATATAGTTGAGAATAATCCTCCACGCTTGGGGGCTAGCTGAGAAAGAGTAACTCCTAGACTTGATAATATGTCCCCGATGATCGGGTGAATAGGAAGGCGAAAGCCGACCTTAAACATCTTATCATAAACAAACACTTCACCCTCTCGGACGTGGAACACTCTCTCGTCGTTACCAGGGATACGCATAACCACATCCGACTTGACTCCATACACATTCCTCTAAAGAAGAAGGTCAGATTTTTTTATGGTGGATTGAAAACTCTCGGTATATGTATAATCGATAAGTTCCTCGGCCTCAGAGTCATCACCAAAGTCTAGGGCTGTGTTTCGGCCGGATCGAAAAAGCATGTTTCGAAAAAAATTCTGAAAAAATCGGCGTACCGAAGCCGAATCCGATTTTTTTCGGAAATGTTTTTTTTTTCCGAATTCGGAATTTTCGGCAAAATCGAAATTTTCGACAAAATTCAGAAATTCGGCAAAATTCGAAAAATTCGGCAATTTTCCAGAAAAATACTTCGGAAATTATTTCGGAAAACATTTCGTGGCAAAATTGGAAAATAGTTCGGAAAATATTTCGGAAAAACAATGGAAAAATAGTTCGAAAAAACAATCGAAAAATAGTTCGGATAATATTTCGAAAAATAATTCGGAAATTCGGATCGGAACAAATTTCGGAAATTCGGATCGGCAAAAATCGAAAATTCGAAAAATAAAAAAAATCTGATTTCCGACCCGATTTTTTTCGGAAAAAATCGGAAATCGGAAAATCGGCAATAAAAAAATCTTTCCAAAATCGAAAAAAAATCGGATCAGAATTCGAAAAAATCGAAAAAAAAACACAGCCCTACCAAAATCGATCGCATTTTCATTCTCGTCCTCAGCCACAGTTTCAATGACCGGATCCCCGTCTAGAAACCTCTCTTAGAATTTTGCTGAAGTCATGGAAAAGAGAGGAACAATAATTAAAGGGACAACACTGTTAACTCTTGGCTCGGTAGAGTCCGAAACAATTTCCACTGAAGAGTCATCTTAGCGAGATGACTTAGCTTGACCAAAAGATGAAGTCCGAGATAAGCTCTCGGTTGGAGCAGAGGACAAGCCAGGCATCTCGTCCTTAAAGACCTCAAAAGGAGTCTTTAAAGGAATTAAAAAGATTGGACGTAAAGGAAATGCCTCGATCTAGCGCCTAGCCTCGTGCTGGCAGATATCACTGAAGAGCCTTGCCCTAAGGTTTAGAAATTGGTCGATCAACTCGTATAGTTTTTTAACATCCAGAAGTTGAGCTTATACTTGAGTGAAATTAGGCTAAAAGCTAAGAAGGCACAAATAAGATAAAGTTTGACTGTTATTGATCAAAAGGGGGGGAAATGAAATGTTCTTATCAAGAACAGGAATGGTTTCAACCGGAGAAGAATAATGGAACCAGAAATTTCACCAGAAGGAAAACAGATCAGAAAAATGATGGGGGAAACCCAAAAATGTCACCAAAACCCAGGAAACAACCAATCTCAACTTCTAGAGGCCCTAATGGTTGGTAAAGAAGCTCGTCGAAAAACAATTATTCACTAGAAAACCAAAAGTTCTTGAAAAAGGGAAAAATTAATGGATATTTGATTAAAAAAAGGGGGAAGGTGGAATAACTGGGAGAGTTTTTCACCTAAAAGCACGAGGAAGAACAACCCTAAAAGTTGGCTAGAAAGGCTTGAATAATAAAAATAGGAGAAAAAGGTTGACGCTCCGTTAGAGCATCCGTAGGGGTGGAACAAACGGACATCAAAATTGGTAAATTTACAAACTGGAAGCTCTGCAGTGGTGTACTGAAACGAACAAAATTTGTAAGAAAAAAGGCAGTGAATTTGTAACTTTGCTTAACGGGTACTGAATTTGCAAATGGTTCCTACGAACTTCATTTGTTCGTAGGAATTGATACGAACAAATGAAGTTCGTAGCAACTCCAAACAATCAATTTATATTATATATTTAAGTTCCCACGAACTATATTAGTTCGTAGGAATTTCCTACGAACTATATTAAGTCGTAAGAATTCCTACGAACTAATATAGTTCGTAGGAAGTATAACCTCCAACAAACTTAGCTATCACCAGTGTAAAGAGATTGCCTCACGAAAGGTAAAAGATGAATTCTGGAATGGTAAACTTAGCTTACAGAGCATCCACCATTGTGGATGCTCTTAGAGAGAGGAAGCTTTAGCATGAAGAAAAATAAGGATGAAAGAGAAAATAGATTTTCAAAAACCATTTAAATACTCTAAATTATTGTGCGCAACCTCCAAGGCATACATCATTAAGGCGCTATACCCTAGGGCACACCAATAGACATCATTTTTTAGGCCACACGCCATTTCACACGATGGCTGCCAAGTGTCAATCCAATCTTCATCAAACTCTTCAGATTTGACATATGAAAGGATGCATTTTGAACTTATACCCAGAAGATGCTTTATCCCTTAGCCTTAATTTCACATTGAAGACTAAGGGCTAGGAGGTGATTGATATGCCAAGTATATTCCCATCCCAGAGTTATATACCCTCGGTAAAAGCTGACCATCGCCAACTCATCCAACATAAGGAGTTATGAATCGACCATGGACTCATCTCGAGCTCAGTCATCCTCGGCCAATAGCTCATCGTAGGGATTCTCGGCCTCGTCCTGGAAGACCAATTAACATGCTTTACATAATTGATCCTACGATATACCACCCTTATCCTCAGACGACGAAGATAGGATAAGATAACCCAACAGGATAGGTGTCATTCCATCAGTGGACTATAGTTCGATAACTCGACCTCGGCCTAGGTGAATAGTCGATAGTGGATAACTGGCAGAGCACATGGATTGGGAAACGAGTGAGAGTGTGCGCATGGGTTGCGGATCCTATGTGGATAAAACCATCATAAAAACATCTCCCTTACACGTGAGGGAATATTTAATCATCATGACCTACATGTGATAGTGACAACTGGCTCCTCCTTATTGGCTAGGAACACTCCTCATATGCTTATTACGTGCTTGGGATGGTACACTATACCCCCAATGCACTGTAAACACTTGTCTTTTATATCTTTGTAAAGGATAGATCATTGTAAACCCTAGTTAAAGCTCTGTCAAAATCACAATAGAGAGAGAGAAACCTTGAGTGTTCTGTATCCCAAGGCCATTAGTGCCCTTTTGTTGGTGAATTTCACATACTCACACGGTGGAGTAGGACTACACAGGTTGAACCACTTATATTTTTTGTTATCTCCCTCTTTGCATCATTAACATTGATTTGGTGACACCATTTTTTGTATCATCGACATTCTTGAATTTAAGTCCAACCTATCACAAGGCAGTGAACATGTAGGTAGTTTGAATGAGAGTGATGTAGAAGGTGATTACTATTCTGCCTATTCTGAGATCTACACTAAGTCCCTTACAATGCACAAGCATAATAAGAAGTTAACTATTAAGGTGTTGACGATAAAAAGATAGTTAAAAGTCCTGAACGAGAATGAGTATTTGGTTACTTAACTTAAGGCAATTAAGGTTTCTCTCTTTAAGAAACTCATTATGGTGGGTAAAGAAGAATAATTTGACTTACACTTTAGCTCGCGCCATCAACGATATCCATGACTCTTTGAAGATTCGTGAGATGCTTGAAAGCAAAATTATCAAACTTAATAATGATCTTGAGGTTTCTCATCAAGTCAAAGTCACACTTAAGAACAACTTTGGGAGAATGGGGAAATTATTTAACAGATATGCCTTGGTTGTAAGGACAAAGGTTATCATAAGAGAAAAGGTATAGGGTATGACAAGGGTGAAATGTCCAACTCTAAATCCTTTCATATAGCCAAGTTTATTTTCAACACAAACACTCTTAAACCTAATACAACAAATAGAGATCCTGCTAAGAAGCCTATTAAGGTGAGACCCAATCAATTACATGTTTGCTCAGTTTGTAATAGAAAGGGTCATCTTAGAGACTTTTTCTAGAATTTTAAGAAGAACTCTCATCCTCATGCTCCCACACCCCACTATAGCCTACTGTTTAAGCTTATAAATCAAGTTAAGTATCTATTGGGGACTTCTAAAGGTTTAATAGAAGAATTTAGACGTTGTCTATACCTCACGGGAATAATTCCAACTTAGAGACTAGGAACAATAATGGAAGTAACACTGACAACACAACTCCCACTTGGGTTGCCAAACATAAGGACACTAGGGATTTAATTCTCATGTTGCTCTTAAGGCTCATATTACTTCCCAGAGGTATTTTGATAGTGGATGATCCAGACATGTGGAAGTCGATAAATATTATTTTGCCACACTTAAGGATCACAATGATGGTAAGGTCGCCTTTTGTGATGGGAGTAGGTCTAGGATAATGGCATGAGGCACCATAAAAAATTTAGGGTTCCCAAAAATGGACAATGTGCTTTATGTTAATGGAATGAAAGAAAACATATTTAGCATAAGTTAATTGTTAGATGAAAACCTAGCAGTTAAGTTTAGTCAGACAAAGTATGAAGACTACCGATCATTTTTACGATATAATTTCCAAGTCTTCATCCATTTTCAAACGTTCCAGAGTCTCCACTTCTGACCTTTGGTATCAACGTCTAGCTCCTGTTAACTTTAAATTGAACGTTTAGTGAAGAAAGATCTAGTTTGTGGCTTACCATCAGTAAGAAAACCAACTTCCTCAGTTTGTGATCCTATTGAACAATGAAAATAAATCAAGAGTCCACATAGGAAGTTAAATACCATCATCATCTCTTATGTTATAGATTTGATGCATATGGATCCTATGGTTCCCATGCGCATGAAGAGCATTAGTGGTAAGAAGTATATCCTAGTGATGGTTGTTGACTTTAAGAGATATTCTATGGTTATATTTCTTAGAGAAAAGTCCGATGATGTTGAGTTTCTAATAGTCAAGTGAAGTTTTCTTCAAAACAAAACAGTGTCCTTATAAATCGTATTCATAGTGGTAATGGAACTAAATTTACAGATACCGGAGTTGATGGTTTTTAGATGAATTTGGCATTAAACATGAGTTTTCATTCGTTTTTACTCCTCAGCAAAATAACATTGTTGAGAAGAGGAATAAAAAAAATTCAAGAGATGGCAATGTTTATGGTTATTGGAAGGAAATTACCGAGACGTTTATGGGTAGAGGAGGTTAGCAACACATGCCACACTGTGAATAGGGCTTGTTTAAGTCTATACAGTAATCAAAGCCACATGAATTTTATACCAATAAAATTTATAATCAAATATGTTAGTGGGACCTTATCTTTCGAAATTTGGTATTCCTTTTCCACAAATGATTATCTATTGGCTTATTAGAATGTCGATTGTGGGTGTTTTTACTTTGGGAGTTTTCTTGTCTCTTCGATGAGTAAGAAGTGAAACTTTATTTCTTTTTTGACGGTGGAGGACGAATACATCATCGTCGTAAATTGAGGCACACAACTTATTTAGATGAAGCAAATGTTGGATGATTACGATATTCCATAAGGCACAATAACTATTTACAATGATACGAGTGCAATCTATATCTCTTGTAATCCTGAAAATTCACAGTGCATATTCGGATTCATGAGAATTATATTCATGGTATCATCGAGGAGAAGATTGTGTCCTTAAGCTTTGTAAGCATATAACGTCAATTGGCCGATATTTTCACCCTATATCTAGATGTCCTTGGGTTTAAGGATCTTAGTAAGTCTATCGAGTTTGTTCATTAGATTGAGTTCGAGGTAGATATCTAGTTGAGGGTGAGCTTCCATTATCATTCGTTGTCCCCTATGAATTAGATTATATTTTTGTGTTTATCTCATATTTTAAAAATATATAAAAAAAAATAATTTTTTTCTACCCATTTGGGATGAGTAGCTAAGATGTTCGGGACACCATTACACTTCATGTTCACGTGACCTTCGATGTCGAAATAGACTAAGTTACTCTCTATTTGTGCTTAATTATGCATTATATTGTGAATGATGCCCTTTTATGACAATTCCTCCTATACTGGTCTCATATTGTTACCTTACATGCACACACCTTACACCGTCTTTAGTATATTGTACCACGTTGCATATGTTAGGTGAAGTAAGGTGTTGTCCTATCAATCTTGTCACTTCATTCCATATGTGATACGCAATATTGTCAATATAAGAACCCTCACCCTTGTTTGACTTTTTTTTTTATCGAAAATCGAGTGAGCAGTGGAAAAGGGCTATAAAAGGAGAAATATCCTTTGCATTGAAAATATCTTAAAAGAATATTTGGCAATTAAAAACATGATTGCGAAGACCACATTTTTTTTATCATTGATGATTCAAAAGCTCAATTCCGTACATGACATGTTCAAAATATTTTGTGATATTGATATAATGTTAATTTTAAGGGTGTTATAAGTCAAAGATGAATGGGCTTGCATAATAAGTCCTAATATTTCATGTATGAGTGACACTATTGGCCAAAGAATCATCGAATCTTCTAAGTATTTTTTTATTAAGTGAGTCGACTTCTAGTGAGTTCAAATTCTATAAATTAAGGTTGATTTCAGAACTTAACTATAAGGTTAATTGTCTCGAAATGTGCACTTGTGCATACACTTATGTTGATTCTCCCGTGCATTAAGTTCACACACATGCATTTCACTGCCATGTTTTAGATATTTTATTACAGGTCCTTGGGGTGTTTTTTTCTCAAAAAGTTAAATTATTAAAAATATTTTCTTTTACTTATTATTATTTTGTTTGTTTTCTTACTTTTTCTCCATTTTCTTTGGTTTAGAATCAAAATATTGTTAGATCATTCAAACGAGACCTAGTGCCTTCTTTTGACGAGTTTAAAAATCTACTTTTTCCTTTTCCTCAGTGTACCTCTTCATTCTTTTCTCATCCAATCCCTTGTTTTTCTCCGCAGATATAATTTTCTCTTTCCCTCTCCCTCTTACCATTGCTTTATTAAACCTCAAAATCCAAGGTTTTCACCCCATTCACCACCCTACCTTCCTACACTAATATCCATGAATCTTTTATCTTCCATTATTGAAGGTTTGCAAGATTTTGGAGTACCGCTTGAGAGAAGTGTTGGGCTGACTATAGGGAGTACTCGCGGGTGTTTCTGGGCAGATTCGGACTGCATGTTCGTGTAGACTGTTGCGGTTGTTCCATTACTGACTCTAGACTGCGTGTCTATGCGATTGTTATGTGGAGTGTGTAAAATATGGCGATCGCTTAAATAAGCTATGATACCAATTTGTAAAACGTATGAATGCGGTGTGTAATACCGATTTAAATTAAATCGCAAGTTTCTAATTTGGCACACTTATTTAATTAGATTCTATATAAACCAAATTAATTCAGCCCCATAAACATGCAACTATGTGTGTGCGTGTGTCAAACTATAAATAAATAAAGCATACGACACAAATTTCAGGAAAAATCCCGAAGGCAAAAACCTTTTTATTTCTAAAACTTTGAAGAATTCACAAGACCATTGACTTACATACAACCCGATAATCGCCCACAAGTGTAACGCACGGTGTCTTCGTCAAACCTTCAAAGCAACGGCTAGAAATGTCGTCGGCTGAAATCTCCCGTAAGAACTTCAGATGGTCAGCAATGGAAAAGAAACGGCTTCTCCACAAGAGTGAACTTTATAAGGACTCCCTCCACAATAGTACGCAGCTCTCAGGTTGTAGAGTTCTCCCCACGAAGAATAAATAACAGCAAAGTGTGTTCTTGAACACCAAAATAATTCACCAAAGCATATGGGATTTTTTGTGAATTGTAAACAAAAAGGGATTAAACCCTAAAAGAAGAAGTCAAAAGGATTCTGCTATTTCGTTGTTTTCTGTCTTTCAAAACACTGGTACTTCTTAATGAAAACAAAACCATTTAATGAGTATTTATATAAAAATGTGTTGCCTCGATATATGAGCTCGTTCGAACGAGATAAGAATCTCGCGTGAATGACGTACATATGCCGTTCAAACGACATCGAGCGAACGACGTACATATGTCGTTCAAACGACATCGCGCGATATCCATAAGTCGCTCGAACGAGATAGCTATATCGCTTGAACGACATGGGCATCAAAATCGAGGTACGCTTCAAGACTTAGAAAAAATACTCATACACAAATTTTGATGAAAAAGTCCGCTCCAACACTTAGAAAATATTTTGTAAAAATATCCCAAAAGCTCTAAGTGGAAAGTTAAGGTATTTAAAACAAAACCTTACCAAAGTAAACTTCGCGGAGTCTTTTTTATGAAGAACTTGATATTCGGATTCGTCTTTGATGATTGAATGTTCTTGAATGCGCTTTGACAATTAGCGGTATATGACATAATAAATTGATAACGGACTTATGAAAATATGTCCTTACAAATCTCCCCCTATGTCTATGCCGGTACATACATAAAAAATCCGAATTATCAAAAACTAAAATGCCAATACAAATCTACCCTCCCATGAATAAATTTGCAAGTTCTCAAACTGTTCTTCAAACATCTTCGTCAATTCTCAAAGCTTTTCTCATCAGGGTGTGCAACATAATGATCTTCAGTCTTTGTACCTACACACATGAGATAAAGCAAAATACCTTCGTGACACATTGAGTTTGAAATGATATCAGAATAAATCATTAATAAATCAAATCTCCCCCATAATGCAAAAACTCTCCCATAACATGATAATTATTTCTTCCACTTTTTATGATGTCCCCAAATAGACAGATGAGAAGAAAAATCAAAACATGGAGTGTCACGATAAAAATGCAAAGGTATATCCCCCAAAAAAATTCACAAACTATTTTTGGATTTTTCAATTTTTCATACAAAAATAAGGCACCAAAAATCACACCATGGATTTAAACTCAAACAACCAAGTCATGAAAATGGAATGTATAGGTGTGAACACATTTGATAGGTAAACAAACTCAATCAATCATATGTGCACGATGTATACGTGTACCCCTAACGAATGAACATCAAAAGTATCCTTAGGTGTAAAAATTGCTGAATTTATATGACATCGTCTTATACAAATCAACAAATCACAGTCAAAGTGATTTCCACACCAATAACGTCCAAAACTATGTAGCGCTTTTTCAAGACTTTCAAGGACGTTCAAAGACGTTTTAATTCTCCATCCAAACTACCTCATATATATTTTCTTTTTAGAGGTGTATAAACCAAATTCTCAAACATTGAAGAATTGGTGCAAAAACCTAATTAGCCCATAATTGACATGAATTTCTTTTTATTACCTTTACATTTTTTCGGGCTCTTTTAAACCTCTTTGGACCCCGGATAATAAAATTCCTCAATTTTTTAGGTCCAATTTAAACGGCGGCTTAATCGCAAAGGATAAATAAAAATCTTTCGTAACAAAGCACACAAACTCACAAACGACTCTTACATGCACAACTTTCTTATCAAGTTTTATCGCACTTGGTTCATTTTAAGGACACGATTCAAGTGGAAACACCCAACCCACATGTGATAAGACAAGCACAATAATCAAACAAATCCGTGTACGTGTGCAATAAAGGAAATCATGAGTAAAAACATATAGGTAGTAACACTTAATTACATTTGAATGACTCCAAACATTATAAAGCACATGGATGAATTGACCTATTGTCTCAAAACACAATCAAATGAAAAAATAGAATGATGTTGTGACTCGGTCATCCTAAGTGTCCATCCATAAAAAGTGTAAACAAAATACAAAAATCTTTTTAGATTTTTCAAAAATTTTATTAAAATAAAATCTTTTTGTATTTACTGTTCTAAAAAACCCGCCTAGGCACGCCTAGTTTTAAGGCTTGGGAGAAACGCCTCGCCTTAATATTTTACGCCTTATTCTTGGTAAAACCCTTAAGGCGCACTTTTTTTCTAAAAACATCAATGTTTTAGTTAAACGATATCGTCTTTTAAAGATTTTTTTTTACAAATCGGACCATTGTCTCATCCAAAATAGTCAAATAGCATTTTAATTTGCAAATATTCAGACATATTTTTATAATATATACAATTTTAGTATTTTAATAGCCTTGTTACGGTTAAAAAATATTAAAATATATTAAGAAGGCCTAAACGCCTTTTCACGCTTTTTTAAGCCTAAGGCCCGCCTAGGCTTCTAAGGCTTAAGGCTTGGCCTCCACGCCTCGATCACGCCCCGAGTTTTTTAGAACCTTGGTATTTTTCAAAAATTTTAAAAGCAAAAATTTATACAAAAAGTACATGTCACTACACTAGCAAATATATATCATGAAACCACAACTAGTATATGCAAACATGCAAACACAATTATCTATATGATATGACAAGAGAAGAATCATGTGCAAGCAAACGGGAATCAACTTGTCTAAAATCTATTGGCTCCAAAAGTGATTTTCTAACCCAAATAGATGTGAAACGTCATATGTGGGATTTAGGAACCAAGGGAAGACATAAACTTCATAGGACATTTTCCAAGATCAAAACAAAAACGCCTAAGGGGACATTTCTTACCACAATATAAACATGTGTAAACGGGTGGAACGACACCTATGGCTTGACCTTTTCTAACATCCTTGAACTTGGTTGACCCTCTAAAATAAATAATGATTTTGTCTTTAGCATTATAAGCATGAGAACAAGATGAGCCATTACAATCACTATCAAACCTACTCGAGTCTGTCAAATTATTTTTTAACTTTAAAATTTTTTACCCAACCAAAGAATTAGACTCTTTCAATTTAAGGGACTCCTTTTTCAAATTTTCAACAATTCCTAAAAGGGTATCTCTCTCTCCCTCATTTAAAGCAAACTTTTTCCTAAGAGTCTCTTCACGTGCCACAAACTCATTGATTAAAATGTTTTTGTCATCTTTGGCACAAACACAAACCATCGAATTTTTAAGATCCTCTAATTCTTTTTCTAAAAATAGGACCCTATCATCACTTTCCTTCTTGGACAATTTTAAAACAAAAAAGTCATGGTCCAAGGAAACAAGTTTCTCACGATAAAAGTCTCTTTGATTTTGAACCGTTTGCAAAAGATCCGTCGCGAATTTAAAACGAGAATTTTCTTTTTTCCAAAAAATCAATTCTTTCAGCAAACATCAAATTCAAACGGTTTAAATCATTAAACCTTTGACTCGTGTCATCAAAGGGGGGCATCCGATTACATAAGTTTTCACAAAATTGATTTTTCAAAAAAATCAATATCACACAAATTTTGCGGAAAATAGGAATACGCGATAAATTAGCGCAACCCACTCTGATACCAATTTGTAAAATATGGTGATCGCTTAAATAAGCTCTGATACCAATTTTTAAAACGTATGAATGCGGTGTGTGATACCTATTTAAATTAAATCGCAAGTTTCTAATTTGGCACACTTATTTAATTAGAGTCTATATAAACCAAATTAATTCAGCCCCTAAACATGCAACTATGTGTGTGCGTGTGTCAAATCATAAATAAATAAAGCATGCGACACAAATTTCAGGAAAAATTCCCGGAGGGCAAAACCTTTTTATTTCGAGAACTTTAAAGAATTCACAAGATCATTAACTTACAAACAACCTGATAATCGCCCACAAGTGTAATGCACGGTGTCTTCGTCAAACCTTCAAAGCAACGCCTAGAAATATCGTCGGCTAGAATCTCCCACAAGAACTCTAGATGGTCAGCAATGGAAAAGAAACGGCTTCTCCACAAGAGTGAACTTTATAAGGACTCCCTCCACAATAGCACGCAGCTCTCCGATTGTAGAGTTCTCCCCATAAAGAATAAATAACAACAAAGTGTGTTCTTGAACACCAAAACAATTCACCAAAGCATATGGGATTTTTTGTGAATTGTAAACAAAAAGGGATTAAACCCTAAAAGACAAATTCAAAAGGATTCTGCTATTTCGAAGTTTCTTGTCTTTCAAAATGCTGGGACTTCTTAATGAAAACGAAATCATTTAATGAGTATTTATACAAAAACGCGTCGTCGCGGTATATGAGCTCGTTCGATCGAGATAAGGATCTCGCGCGAACGACGTACAGATACTGTTCAAACGACATCGCGCGACATCCATACGTCACTCGAACGAGATAGCTATCTCGCTTGAACGACATGGGCGCCAAAATCGAGGTACGCTTCAGGACTTAGAAAAAATACTCATACACAAATTTTGACAAAAACGTTCGCTCCAACCCTTAGAAAATATTTTGTAAAAATATCCCAAAAGCTCTAAGTGGAAAGTTAAGGTATTTAAAATAAAACCTTACCAAAGTAAACTTCGCGGAGTCTTTTTGATGAAGAATTTGATATTCGGGTCCGTCTTTGATGCTTGAATGTTCTTGAATGCTCTTCGACGGTGTAATGGTATATGACATAATATATTGATAACAGACTTATAAAAATACGTCCTTACAGAGTGATCATTGCGAATTTGATTGTAAGTATAAGTGTTACATATTATAGTGAAATAAAAGGTTTTACCTGATAGGGCTTTTTTCCTTAAATTTGTGAGTTAGCAGTTTTATTTGTGATGTTTTGTCATACATATATAGTTGCATGTTCAGGGGACTAATTAATTTGATTTGAAAATTGACTTTAATTAAATACGTTTGTGGTTGGAATTTGCGTATTTATTTAAATCTATATCTCACACGTCCTTACAAATTGGTAACAGAGCGGGTTACGCGAATTTATCGCGTTTGATTATGTTTTTCGCAAAAAATTATATTGATTATTTTGAAAATTTTGTTTTGTTAAAAATTATAATTTTTCAATGGAGCACTTATGTAATCGGATGCCCCCTCCTATTGGCACAAGTCAAAGTTTTGACGATTTAAATAGTTTGAATTTGACATTTTTAAAAAGAATTGAAGTTTTGGAAAAAGAAAATTCTCGTTTTACATCCGCGACGAATGTTTTGCAAACGGTTCAAAATCAAAGAGATTTTTATCGTGATTTTTTTTCTTTGGATCTTGAATTTAATGCTTTAAAATTGTCCAAAAAGGAGAGTGATGATAGAGTCCTATTTTTATAAAAAGAGTTGGAGGACTTTAGAAACTCTAGCATTTGTGTGTGTGCCAAAGAGGATATACATATTTTAATCGATGAGTTTGTGGCACGTGAGGAGACTCTTAGGGATAAGTGTGCATATTTTGAAGGAGAACGTGCTAACCTTATAGGAATAATTGAAAATTTAGAGAAGGAATCCCTAAAATTGGAAGAGTTTAATTCTTTACTTGAGTAAAAAATTACGGAGTTAAAAATGATTTGATAGACTCGGGTAGTGTTGGTAGAAATGGTAGTGACTCGTCATGTTCTAATTTTTCTATTAAAGCCAATACCATTATTTGTTTTAGAGGGTCAATCAATTCCAAGGACATTAGAAAAGGTCAACCCATAGGTGTCGTTCCACCTATTTACACATGTTCATATTGTGGTAGGAAAGGTTGCCTTAGGAGTTTTTGTTTCGATCTTCGAAAAAGTCCTAGGAAGTTGAAGTCTAGTGTTCCTTTGGTTCCCCAAAATCCATGCGTCATTCCACACCTATTTGGGTTAGGAAGTCACTTTTCGAGGCACTAGATGTTGGACTAACTGATCCTCGATTGCATGCACATGATTTTTCTCTTAACATATCATATAGATGATTATGTTTACTTGCTTATCATACGCTAGTTGTGCTTTATGTTATATATGTGCTAGTGTTATGACACGTGTACTTTTTTTTATTAGATTTTATTTTCATAAAATTTTTGAAAAAAGCCAAAAAGATTTTTGTATTTTGTTTTACACCATATATGAATGAAAATTTAGGATAACCGAGTTACAACATTTCCATATCCATGTGACTGTTTGATAGTGTTTTGATATGTGTCATCATTTCATCTTTGTGCTTTATAATGTGTGGAGTCATTAAGATGTAATTTGACATATCTACCTACATGTTTGACTTATAATTGCCTTTAATGCACACTTGCACGGATTTATTTGACTATCGTACTTGTCTATCACATATTGGTCAGAGTGTTGTCATCTCAATTCTGTCTTTAAAACGAACCATATGCAATAAAACTTGACAATGAAAATAGTGTATGTAAGAACCGTTGCCCGTGAGGTAACATGAAAAAAATAATGAGTGAAACACGAGAAAGGGCTGTGAGAGTGTAAAATTGACTTGTCGTGAAATTCACCATTACAAAAGAGCCCGAAAAATGAAAGGCAATAAAAAGATAAATATGCCAAAAAAGGGGTTACCTCAAAAGAAAAATAAAGTGCATTATTATTTATGAGGGAGTTTGGATGGAATATAAAATGGGCTTGCACATCCTGACAGTGTCTTGAAAAAGCATTACATAGTTTTAGACGTTATTGGTGTGAGAATCATTTTTGACTTTGATGTGTTGATGGGTTGAGCGGTCATTTAAATTTAACACTATTTGACTCCTAACCTAAGGATGATTTTTGAGTTCATTCGTTAGGAGTGTCTAGATTCATCATGCACATTTGTTATGCGTAATTGCATTGATTTTTCTATCGAATTTGTTCACACCCATTCATTCAGTTTCCATGATTTGGTTATCTTAGTGTAAATTCATGGTGTGTGATTTTCACAAAATTAATTTTGCATTTTGTTTGAAAAATTAAAAAATCAAAAATAGTTTGTTGGAATGATTTTGAGAATCTATTTGATGATGGAAGTTTGTTTGGCTTGCTTGTCGTGACAACTCCATGCTTGAATTGTTTATTCGGTTCCATGTCTATTTTGGTCAAATAAAAATGAGAGAACGAATTATGGGGGAGCTTTTACATTATGGGGGATATTTGAGATTTTACACGTTTGACTTATATTTATCTCATTTCAAACTCAATACGTCATGAAGGGATTCTCCCTTGTCTCATATGTGTAGGTACAAATATTGATGATTATTGGTTTGCACACCCTGATGAGAAAAGCTTGAAGATTTGATGTTGAAGACTTTGAAGAAAAGTTCTAGTCCTACATGTTTAGTACCTTTTCAGTTTTGGGTTCATGGGAGGGTATTAGATTTGTATAGGCATTTTTGTTTCAATAATTCAGATATTTTTATTTTGTACCGGCATAGACATATGGGGAGATTTGTAAGGACATTGTCCATTATCAATTAAGTATGTCGTATACCGCTATAACCATCGAAGAATGTTTAAGATCACATATGTAACAAGACGGATCCGAATATTAAATTTTCTTCAACATTCAAGCCTCCCCAAGTTTAACTTTGGTAAGACTGTGTTTTAAGTCCTGAATAGTTCACTTAGACTATTGGTATATTTTTTATCAAATATTTTGTAAGTGTTGGAGGGGAGTTTTTAAGTTTTTCGTCAAAGTATTTTCGAAGTTTTTAGGTAGAGTATTTACTGGCAGAATTAAAAGTTTAATTTTTAAATATTTTCCTTCGATCGACATGGATTGTCATTCAAATGACATGGTTGTCTCGCGTGAAGCTCATTCAAGCGACGCGTATCCCCGTTCGAGCGAGATGATGATTTTGTTCGAGAGATCTGTCGCCTTTACGTTTTATATATAGCATTTTAAACAACTCCATTTTTCTTTAAAAGACTTGAGATTACGGTTTTACGAAAATTGCTACTGCATAAATGTTTGTCTTCTCTTTTAGGGCTTTAATCCCTTTTGTTTTTAAATTCACATGATCACAATAGTTTATGTGAATTATTTTGGGACCCAAGAACACATCTCGTGTCAAGTTTCTCTTATAGAGAGGTTCTCTACTGCTAATCTAGGTGCCGCTTGAGGGAGGTACTGGATTGACTACGTCTGAATGTCGATAGGGAGTACTCGTGGGTGTTCCTGGGCTGATTCGGACTGTATGTTTGTGTGGAGTATGCCGTTATTTCATTGCTAACTCTAAACTGCGTGTCTATGTAATCGTTCTGCGCGGTGATCATTGCGGATTTCATTGTAAGTGTAAGTGTTACATATTGTCAAGGTTCTAAAAAATGCGGGGCGTGATCGAGGCGTGGAGGCCAAGCCTTGAGCCTTAAGACTTAGAAGCCTAGGCGGGCCTTAAACGTAAAAAGGCGTGAAAAGGCGTTTAGGCCTTCTTAATATATTTGAATATTTTTTAACCACAACAAGGTTATTAAAATACTAAAATTGTAAATATCATAAGAATATGTCTGAATATATGCAAATTAAAATAATATTTGATTATTTTGGAAGAGATAATGGTCCGGTTTGTAAAAAAATTCTTTAAAAGGCGATATCGTTTCGCTAAAGCGTTGTTGTTTTTAGAAAAAAAATGCGTCTTAAGGGTTTTACCAAGAATAAGGCGTAAAAAGCGTAAGGCGGAGCGTTTCTCCCAAGCCAGTGCATATTATAGTGAAATAAAAGGTTTTATCCGAAAGGTGTTTTCTCCTGAAATTTGTGAGTTAGCAATTCTATTTGTGATGGTTTGACACACACACACACACACACACACACACACACACACACACACACGTAGTTGCATGTTTAGGGGGTGCATGTTTAGGGGGTGCATTAATTTGATTTAAAAATTGATTATAATTAAATAAGTTTGTGGTTGGAATTTGCATATTTTTTTAAATAGATAATGTACTTTTAGGAATTAAAATAATATTGATTATGGATATAGGACAACAAACATTTCGTTTTCATTTTTAGTCCCTATTTTCAAATTATCTGCTGACGTGGCATGCTGTGATTGGTTAACGTTTATGGATATGGGTCCGCGCCAGTGGTTTTATTAAAAAATAGGGGCTAAAATTAAAAATAAAATGTTTGTTGTCCTATTTTCAGAATACATATTACAATGGATCCTAAATTTACAAAGCCTCTTATTTAAATCGATATTGCACACGTTTTTACACTTAGTTTTTAGGTCTTTACTCCTTCTATACCTTATTTTCAACACTTTATTGATTCACCCCTATTCATCGAGGACTCTGTCGCCTCCCATCCCTCTCTTCTTCGTGCTCATACTGCCATATTTCCATGGGCTAATGATGACTCTCTTGACATTGATATCATGAATGATGTTGTTTTTGACATGCATCGAATGGGCACCTCTACCCTCTTCCATTCAGATCTCGAAGCCAACTTCATGATCCTTAATTGGATCTTTTGTGCATATATCATTGTATGAGACAACCATATCAAGATCACATGGGATTGTATCCTTATTATGTGTGCCATTAGTCTAGGTGTTGTCATTGATCTCCTTGCTCATATCTACTCGATTTTGAGTTCATTTCCCAACTATGGATCGACCCTTTTTAGGAAATCTCTCTCCTTCATTGTGCTCATAACTTACCATGGCCTATGCTGAATTCTCCATTCGACCCTCTCATGTCGCTTGATCATTTTTAAGACTATTTATCATCATTCCTTTAGTTAGTCTAGGAGTCATCTCCCTACAACCCATTACAAGTATTATGTTCCTCTCACACATCAATCAACTTAATCTGCGCCTACTTCTTTTACTTGTCCTACTAGGTTCATTCCATCCATTACCTCCTACTCATCATTAATACAGATTGATGATGTTAGGGAGTGTAACAACCTCCATTTTCTCACGTAAAGGCTGGTCAGGCACGATACGTCGAAGATGGGGCTTGTCTACCAATTACTACAATTCTCAGCACAACGTTATTATAATTTAAAACTTTATGTATATTTTTTTAACAGTGAATAAACTCATCCAACACCAACTAAAATAATAATTAAAGCATTAAGTAAATATCACACTCCAACATAAAGTAAATGAATAAAATAAATTTTGGGCTTATGCCCTTACAATTGTTCTCAAGTGAAATAACTAAACTCTGGTAGAAAAGCACCTAGGCTAGAGTCAATGGTCTAGAACACTGCTAGGCACCGAGAGATCGCAAGGCTGGTACAGTAACAGTTCTGCTATCCCTATCTATAAAATTTGGGTCAGAGCCGATGTGTGCAAGAATTAACTTGAATAATTTAAAATCATAATAGTAGAGTCAATGCACAGTAAGTACCCCATTTTCATCACTCACATGCATATAACACCTCACCCCTCATCTAAGTGTGATATTATTCACACCTCAATGCATTCCAAATAATAATTTATGACATCATCTTAATTCTATAAGGAAACTCATTCCTAATTAATTTTTAATTAAATATGATACCCGCATTTAAATTACCCCCTCCTCAATATCAAGTACAAGGCATAAACATCTAATATGCGTTATATGATCAAAATATTATTCAGTGTCCATGTCCTTAGACAATTTAAATTTAATTTCCATTAAAATTCGAGTAAATAATAATATATGTCCTTCCATATATGTGAATGTGACACACAAGGGCATCTACCGTTGGTGTCAAATTCGTCATCTATCGACAAGTCGAAAGTAATACCTGACATCCTAAGCGGACACCACAAAACACACATAAGTTGGGAGCGGTACCTACGCATGATACTTGTATACGGCCCATACCTAGTGATAATACAGGAACAGTCAGCGCCACACCTACCTCTCGAGGGTGGAGCCTCTACGTAGTACCTATATGCCTACACAACCTCAAGCCGACCTGTACCGACATGTGGTCACTGGCCGGAAGGCGCGAACCCCCGAGCCAATAGGAAAGTCCACACAAAATATATAATAGTACATATTATTTTTCCCTATAATATGTGAAGGTAATTATCCTATAATTACCATCAAGTTCCAGTCCAAAATCCATACCATTTTCCAATTATTAATAATTTATTTTCTAATAAATTATAAAATTCCATTTCCAAGAGATTTCATTTCTAAACCATCAAGTTTTTTTTTGTACTTATTAATAATTAAGTTGTGGGAGTAACATTAATCCATCAATTTATCTGTCCCGCAATTTATCATTTCCTTTTTTTATGCTATAAATGTTCCTTACAATATCTCATATCTGTATAACTAATACAATATCTCATATCGTAATAAGGCCATGGGAAACAACACGTCATTTGAATGGATGTGGGGGTCGTTCGCGCAACAAGGCATCTCGTTCGAACAATCTGCCAGGTCGTTTGAACGACCTTTCATCTCCTTCCTCCCGCTTCTGCACTTACAGTTTCCTCCAATTCTCAAACATTCCAAACCAATCCTCTGTGTGAAACCCCAGAATTTTATACTTCCAAATACCACATCACCTGCTCCCATTTATTAACTGTTAAAGGTTTAATTATGCAAATTGTTCCCAATATTAATTCACGATAAATTCAATAAAAAAGGGTAATAAATCTAGGGATTTTTATCTAGATTTCAACCCATAATATCATAATAACAATATCTCCATCTCTTATTCCATTCCTCCTAAGCAGTCATCAATTCTTAATGAAAACTAATATCCAAATTAAAATCTTATCAATACTAAGTTTCTGGAATAAATTATATACATGCAACAACCCTCTACATGAGTTATTCATCTCCCAATTTAATAAATGAAGCCCTAAATTCCAGAAATTTTAAGGGAAATAAATATTATGCATTGAGAAATAAATTTAAAGACATAGATCATGCAAGAAATTCTTGCCTTTAATTATGTATAGGAGAAACCCTTTGAAAGTTCTTGATTCCTCCCTTGTTCTTGCTCTTTTTCCTTCTCTCTCCCATGGATGCTACTTTAGGTTTCATTTTGTGTTAGTGGGGAAGTGGTTTACCCCCACTTAACCACTCAATTAATGCTAATCCCGAGTTGTGTCGAAAGTCCAACATTTGGACCTCCAAATAAGCCTGAAACCATAACCCAACTTGCCCAAAAGTTTCCTAACTCATATACCTATGACCTGGGACCAATTTTAAATATTTAAAACACTAAACTGAGTCTTTAACACTCCCCCAAACGCATCCTAAATATTTTTATTTTACTTATACATTTTTAATATGTTCCAAGGACGTGCACCCAATAATTTATTTATAAATTAATTATTTTTCACTCGCAAACCCATTACGTCCAGTTGAGTTTTATTTTTATAAAATCATAAATGCTAACTTAAATTAAAAAAAATTAGTCATTTAATTTTAAATCTTCCCAATTACCAGCTGTAACAACCCCCATTTTCTCACATAAAGGTTGACCAGGCACGATACGTCGAAGATGGGGTTTGTCAACCAATTAATGCCATTCTCAGCATAATGCTATATAAATATTGTTATTTAAAAAAGGCCGTTCCACCTCCGCCTGAACCTGCCTTCTCAGCTCTTCACTTACCTCTGCAAACATGGGAGGGGGAACGGAGGCGATAGGGAATGCCTTCAAAGGGATTTGCGACTGAGTTTGAGACTTAGATTTTGAGGAAGTCCCACTCTTGGACTTTCTAGTCCTTTTGGCCGGTGGCTAGGAAGGCCCTTTGCTAGTGGCTGCTTTGGTTGAAGGGGTTGGCTATTTGGGGGTTGCAACGGTCTTTGGATTGGGCGTGGCAGTAGGGATCATTGGGCAATAAGGGGGGAGCTCGCGGGGAGGATCTTTAACAGCTTTACTCAGAGGGAACTCAACTCCAAGAACAGAGTTGCCCTTGAGACCCAACTCCGAGGCAGAGAAATAATGGACTGGGGAATATTGGGGGGGGGGGGGGACTCTGTATGAACTCACGAATCATGGTCAGTTGCACTAAACGAAACTTGGTAGCATAAGAAGTAGATACGTCTCATTTCCTAGTGGCACTAGGAAGGGTGACTCGACCATCCATGGTAGAGGTCACACCAAGTACCGCTGCTGCAAGATAGAAGGTGCAAGCCTCAGCAAAAGTAGCCCTTTGATTACTTAGTTAAAACATAGGTCGAGGAGCCCCCTGATCAAACCCAAACTGCCTACTACATCTATCAGGGTTATATGGTTCAGATGTGTACCCCCATTCAGTGAAGGAAGGAAGAAACCCAGGGGTGAACAGAAGCACCACGACCTGTGAAGGATCTTCTAGAACTGGAATGAAAGTGACCGTTGAAGCTGTAGAAGGAAAAAAGTTCTAAGAGTGGGTAAAAGTAGACTCGTTGTACGGCCTCATAACAAAAGAGTCAAAACGATAAAAAACGCCTATTATTTCCTTTCGGCTCTGTTTTTTATGGAAGCATAAGAGGCGTGGAGGCTTAATGCTTTGACTCATGGGGTAAGGGATAGACTTGACGATAATGGTAGGAAAACAGGTATAAAGGAAGCTCGTTAAGATAATGGTGTTGGCAAAATTGGCCAAGTTGTAATGACCCAGTGACAGTACAATGTCGATATGGGTTTAATCCAGCCAGGTATAGAGGGACCCTAAAGCAATGGTGGCCAAAGGAAGGTTGAAACCCCTGGCCAAACGGATGGAAATGTTTATAAAGTCCCTCCTGGGTTGGTCGTTAGGTTTACCAGGCAAGAAGAAACGAGAAATCAGCACAAGAATGTAGGCTCGTAGTTCCGGAGATGTACCTTTACCTCGCCCCGTTACAACAGTGACGTCCTTCGGAGTAGGAGATTCGAAAAAATAACTAATGAGGGGAGTAAAAATGGCCTTGTTTGAAGACACAGTGCAACTAGGACAAATTCGATCAAGCTCAGCTCGGTCAGCAGTCTATTTGGCATCCAAGGCCTCATCGTGGAATGTAAACTCACCCATGGGCTCAAACCCAAGTAGCTCACAAACGTCCTTCAACGTAATGGTGAACTCTCCCCATGGATTTGTTTGATTATTATGCTTGTCTTATCACATGTTGGTTGTGTGTTTTCACTTCAATCCTGTCCTTAAAACAAACCAAGCGTGATAAATTTTGCTAAGGAAATTGTGCATATAAGAACCGTTTTGTGAGTTTGTGTGCTTTGTTTGAAAAAAAATGGGGAAGGGCTGCGAAATGTTCATTTTGCCTTTGCGAATACTAAGCCACCGTTAAATTGGACCTAAAAAATGGAGGAATTTTTATTATCCGAGGTCCAAAGAGGTTTAAAAGAGCCCAAAAAAATTTAAAGGCAATAAAAAGAAATTCATGCCAAATTATGGGCCATTTAGGTTTTTGCACCAATTCTCCGAAGTTTGAGAATTTAGATTACCTCTAAAAGAAAATATATACGAGGGAGTTTGGTTGGAGAATTTAAAACGGGTTTGCACGTCCTGAAAATGCTCGAAATGCACTACATAGTTTTGGACATTATTGGGGTGGAAATCATTTTGACCATGATTTGTTGATTTGCATAAGACGATGTCATCTAAATTCAACAATCTTTACACCTAAGGATACTTTTTATGTTCATTCGTTAGGAGTACACATATGCATCGTGCACATATGATTGATTGAGTTGATTTACCTATCGAATGTGTTCACACCCATTCATTCCATTTCCATGACTTGGTTGATTGAGTCTAAATCCATGGTGTGATTTTTGTAGCATATTTTTTTCAAATGTATCTTATTTTTGTATGAAAAATTGAAAAATCAAAAATAGTTTGTGCATTTGATTTTTAGCATCTCCTGCAAGAGCAGTTTGTGCATTTGTTTTTTAGCATCTCTTGCAAGAGCTTGTTTACCATATTGTTTGATGCCCTGTTTTGTGTACCGTGACACCCCGATTTTTCTTATTTGATTCATTCTTCTCATTTGTCTATTTGGGGACATCATACAAAGGGGGAGAAAGAAATATCATTTTATGGGGGAGTTTGAATTTTATGGGGGAGTTTTTGAGATTTTATAAAGTATGCTTTCATCATAATTTGGTATCTATGTTTATCTTATTTCAAACTCGATACGTCACTTGGTATTTTGCTTTGCCTCATGTGTGTAGGTACTTCTTTGATGATCTCTGAATTGCACACCCAGATGAGAAAAGCGTTGAGATTCCTGAAGATTCTAAGAGCAAACGATGAAGTCTTATTCATTTGTATCATTCCAATTTTGGGTTCATGGAAGGGTAGATTTGTATAGGCATTTTGATATTTGATAATTCGAATGTTTATTATTATGTATGCACTCGCATAGACATAGGGGGAGATTTGTAAGGACATTTTTATCCATTATCAATTTGTGTGTCGATTCGCGGTTACATCGTTGAAGAAATTCAAGATTGTATCTTCATCAACGGATTCGAATATCAAAGAAGAAAGGAATCAGATTTTTTATCAGTCGGACCGGTCCGCCCCCAGACCGATCCACCCTCTACTCGGACCGATCCGCTTTGCACCAAATTAGTATACCCCGGACTGATAGCAAACCGAAGAAGATCCTTTCAAAAAGGAATCGGTCCGACCCTGAACCGATCCGCATCCATACCGGACCGGTTCGCTTGGGATAAAATCGAGTAGATTTTCTTGAGATTTTTTAGGGCCAGATTTCCTTATTTAAACCAACTTCGGGGAGTTGTTTTTGAAGACTTTTCAAGATGATTTTAAGAGTCCTAAATACTTTAAGTCTTCACCTTTTTGAGTCCCAAGACTCATGTTTTGATTCACATAACTTTGCTAATCCTTTGTGAATCTTTTTGCAACCCAAGAACACAGCCTTATATTTGTTCAACCCTTGTGGAGAAGCCGTCTCTCTTCTTCATTGCTGACCACCTGGAGTTCCTGCGGGAGATTCCTGCCAACACCATTTCTAGCCGTTGCTTTGAAGGTTTGACGAAGACACTGTGCGTTACACTTGTGGGCGATTATCAGGTTGTATGCAATTCGATGGTCTTGTAAATTCTTCAAAGTTCTAGAAATAAAAGGTTTTGCCCTTCGGGGATTTTTCCTTAACTTTGTGTCGCTTGCTTTTTTTGTTTATGGGATTGACACTTGCACTTTAGATGCATGATTAGGGGCTGAAAGTAAATAAGTGTGCTAAATTAGAAATTTGCGAAGTTAATCCATTATCATACGTTATTTGCACTTCTCAGATTATGACCGTATAGATCTTTGGATCTCCTTTGCTTCAGGGTAATCGGGATGCTTTAGAATGCAATTCTAGGGTAACTATCGCAATACTGATTTACTCGTCCTCTGATTAAGTATGGTGCGGGCTTGAACCTCATATACGTAATGCTTAGGAGTATTAAATTCTGGGTCTAATTAATCATTTGAATTTACGATTAGTTTTATACCTGCAATACACTAAGGTTAGGGGATTGTATTCCCGTCCTGTTTTTCTCATCATATAGTTTAAAGTTTTAAATCATTATTCATCAATATTTTAGGTAATTTAGAATAGTTGCACTATTTTATAATTTCATAATTGCATCTAGTGTAGTTGTTCCACAAATCAAATCACTTTTTCTTTTTCTTTTAGAGTCAAAGTTAGGATTCTTTCGTCTGTTCGACGTCGTTACAACTCTGTTGTCCTATTTCCCTGTGAATACGATCCCGACTTACCGGGTTTATTACTAACGCTACAGGCTTGCACTTGAGCCTAGAAGAGAACGCACATTAGAGACACTTTCTGAGTCGCGTCACTAGGCTTCATCAAAAGAATACTGTATATAATTTTGTACTTCTCTCTTTCGGGATATGAATATATGAACTTTCAAAATTTCCAGCAGTTTATACTTTACTTTCACGAGTGATTAATGTGATGCAAGTAGTTTTTTCTCCTTTCCCCAAACCTTTGATACTGCTCTTCATATTTTCTACTTCTCTTTTTTCTCTAAAACTAAATTCTAATTTAAACCCAAACTTGCACAATCATAACCTAGCCACGTTTATCTTTCTAGTTCTCCTACATTCCCTGTTTGTAAACCTATCAAAAGCAATATACAACTAAAAAAACCCAACTTTTTTAATCTAACCAAACCCAAAAAACTCTATTTGTATTATGCCACAAACCCTTAGTATGTAGGAGGTTTACGAGGATGGTCGGATGGAAGAAATGAATCGATCTTCCATTTCATTGTCTGTTTCTAAAAATTCTCAACTTTTATTTTTTTATAGGTTTAATTACACTTACAATTTGAGGTTAATCGTTGTGTGCTAAGAGAACGATGTATTTCATTGATATATTTTGACAACTCGAGTGTACAAGTTTCTTGCATCACATAGCTAATCCTTAAAGGTATATGTTAAACTCTCCACGTTGTGAACACATTATGGGAGGGAGGTGGGGTAAGCCCTAAGAGTATTCGAATGTTTGACCTCTAGATTGTGTGTTGAAATAGCATGTCTCTAGTCTACCAAAGTAGGGCCTTATATTTGTGTTTTTTGTACCTAGCGAATGGTGGTTTTGTGGCGTGTTCATGTGTAAAAAAAACATCAGTCCATACCCGATTGTAAAGTTATAATATATAACTCATGGGTCGTTGACAAATTTTAGGGAGATAAACTTTGAATTGTTATGACTTTATGGGATAAATAAAAAAAAGCATAAAACCTCATAACTGCTATACTTGCAGTTATATGATAACATTATGGACACAAAAATAAACTAAAAGATAAGTTTATTACATGAAACACAACTATAATCTTAATTGAAGCATGCACACGACACGAGATGATTATAAAGAGTCCCATCACGAACACAATGTATCATGCGAGGTTTGACTCAATTTAATAATGTGTAAATATCATACCCTTTAGTCCGATATAAAAATTAAATGTTTAACAATTTTGATGTTATTTTTTCTTATGCTAAATTAAATTGTTGTTATGAGGTTATTTAGGTTATACGGAGTTTCATAAATTAGTTTCTAGCTGCGAGTAATTATAATATTTCCTTTGTTTTGTTGTAGGTTTATGGAAAGTGGTTTCGCAACGAAAGAATGGAGCGTGCACGTATAGTGTAATGTCAAAGACATATTTGATTTATAATAGTTATATTTTTTTCACTATCTTGGGTGGGAATGTATAATTTTAACTGATTTTGGATGGAATGTAGTTCGAAAAACTATCTTCTTGAATGTATATATTAACTTGGTAGGACAACTTTTTGATGTGTATTGGTAGGACAACTTTGTGATGTATGTATTGGTAGGACAACATTTGACTGTATATATGGGTATTACCAGTTATAATTGATTTTGCCACATTTGTGTTGATTTTATTTCATAGGACAACTTTCGAATGTAATATATGAATATATTCACAACGCATTCAAGTGAAGCATCCTATAAAAAAATATATTTATGAAGCTTTTGGGCAAGGGGTAGGTAGTCAGCAGGGAATTTTTTTGCAACCCTTGTAAATAACGCGTCTTAAAAAGCTCTATTTTAAGACATTTTATTTTATTTTTTTCAACCTTTGTTAATAATGCGTCTTAAAAAGCTCTATTTTTAAGACATTTTTTTGAGTTTTTTTAATGACAGTGTTTTTAAGACACTTTTGATTATAATTAAAAGTGATGTTAACAGCTTTTTATGACACTTTTTAGCTTTTGTGAAAAGACCAATTTCTTTTAGTGACAAACCAACAAAATCGGCTCAAATTGCCACAGCCAATCGATACCCTACTCAAGTATTCCCCTATAACCCGATCAATCCCCTATCGGGAAAATCGAAAATGACGTAGTTTTGCTGTAACGTACCAATAACCCTTATTTTCATTTTTGTCATATCAGATCATAGGAAAAGTCTTTCCTACCTTGTAATCAATCCCAAAACACCACATGCTTTTATTAAGGGTTGATCTTAATTTCGAGTTTAATCAATAAAGTTAGTATTTAATTATCGAAGACTAGTTTCGATACATGATTCATCAATCTAAGTAAGATTTATTATAGATTTAAAAAAGCTATAAGAAAATAATCACCATATTAACTAAGGTACAATCCCTTAATGCATCAGATTCAAGCTATTAACATATAATCATTATATAACCATGATACCACCCCACAATGCATCATATTCAAGTTTTTAACATATATCTAATAATTTATTCATACTTAATGATAAAAGCATAAATATATTACATTAATACGAAATGCAATATATTATTTCTTACCTTAACAAAGTTTGATCTTAATTAAACCCTCTTGAGTGTTCTTCCACTTATTCCAATGTTTGCCTCTTGTTGTTAGATTTTAATTATAATGTTTAATGAGGGTTATTAACTTATTTATAAAATACTAACCCAATGCTCTTAAAACTTGGCCCCAATGTGTACCTATCCCCGAGGCCCAATCTGTCACATTAAAATATTATTCCGGACCTTTGTACTCCCTAGAGTCCAAGCTAAGCAAACCAACCTTCAACGTCAAATTAATTATGTCCGTGTTAGTTTAATTTACGTGTCGTTCACATATTATTTAAAATTCTTATTTTAAATTTCGGTCAATAACCTAAACCAATTAAACCCAACAATTACCACTTAATTCACCCTAACAATATTAATTATTAATGGTTTATTTGTTTAATTCCCTCAAAATATGGGGTATTACAGAAATTCCAACATTTGGTTTTTAAATAATACCCTCAAAATTTTCAAAAATTATTTTTTCTGACTTAAAAAAACTTTCCAGAACATCAAATTTTTTCCCCTCACTTTTAATAATTCAGGTCAAACCAAATCAAGAGAAGACATAACACTAACCAAAATCATTATCTACCAAACTTAACAATCTCTCGAGATGTATACATTAAGTTGTAGGTAGGCATACCACATCTTCAAGATACAAAGACACACCTAGACCTATATTTTTATCTTCCGTCAATCTTAAATAAGATAAACTAAACGAAGGATAAAAAATATGTCATTATAATTTAAATCCTAGTCTAGAAAACCCAACAAAGTGCCCGATAAACTATTGAATCGTGACAACTAACACCACTACACCAAAATGACAAAATTGTCACCTTTCAGTCGGCCACCCTTGTCAAGGTCATTGGCCGTGATAAAAAATACGCGTTTTGTGTCACGGTCATTGACCTTGACACGACCGTGACAAATAATTGTCACGGACAATGACCGTGACAAGGCCGTGACAAATGTAGTTGTCACGGTCGTGTCACGGTCGATGACCGTGATAATTCTTTAAATAATTGTCACGGTCAATGACCTTGACACGACCGTGACAACTTCTGCAGTAAAAAAAGTCATAGGCTTCTTTTTCCCCACCATTTTTTGGTTTCCCCCCCTCTCTCTCTCTCTCTCTCTCTCTAAGGTATGTTTTTTTTTCCTCTCTTTCTCTTTCATTTCTATATGTGTGTGTATGTGTATATATATATATGTGTGTGTGTGTGTATACGTGTGTGTATGTGTGTGTATATATGTGTGTGGTGGGGGAGGGGGGAAGAGGGTAGTAGGGGTGGGGTGGTGCAGGTGTGGTGGGGGTGGGGTGGGGTGGAGGGAGCGGGGGAGGGGGTGGGGTGGTGGGGGTGGGAGGAGGGTGGGGTGTGTGTGTGTGTGCGTAGGTGTGTGCATGTGTGTGTGGCGGGGGGAGGGGGACAAGGGGTGTGGTGGGGGTGTGTGTGGTGGGGCAATTTTAACAATTGTATAGGTGGGGTGGTGGATTTTTTTTAACAATTGTATAGCTTTAATTCATAAATTGTATAGCTTTAATTGTAATTTTAATTGTATAGTTTTAGATGAAAGTAAATTAATAATTAGTGCCAATTTCATATGAAAGTAGGATTGCCCCTCATTGTAAATTATTAAATTAATAATTGTATACTTTAATTGTTAGTTTAATTGATGAAATGAATTAATTGAGTAGATGAATTAGAAGGAGTACGGGTTACACATTTGTTGTTGAAATTGCTGTTGGATTATTTTGTTTAGTAAATGTTGGGTTGGTTAGTTTTAAAAGTGGCATGACCACTGGATTATTGTCCATATGGGGGTGGGATTTTTCAACTTTTTTTGAAAATTACTTTGTATATCGAACAATATATACAAAGTATGATAATTAAATGAAACATACTTGAAATTAAATATGTGTATATGTGTGTGTATATATGTGTGTGGTGGGGGAGGGGGGCAGGGGGTGTGGTGGGAGGAGGGGGGTGGGGGGTTTGTGTACTAATAATTCCATGCTTTACATCTATTCCGGCATATATAATATATATAATAATAATTTCATGCTTTACATCTATTCCACGTTAGATGTTTTCAACTAATTTAAACATATTTATGTACGTGTACGTATACGTGTGCGTGTGTGTGGTGGGGGTGGGGGTGGGGTAGGGGTGTGTGTCGATGTGTACTAATAACATTTTTTTAAAGCAAATGTCTCCTTCAGGTATTAAGGCGAAGATGATGATGCTGTTTATGATGACGTCGTCTGGGCTCGGTGGTAGCGGAGGCGACGAGGGATCCTCCGCCCCTAGGCTCCCCAAATATAGAAAATTTGGGATTACCATCGAGAACAAATCGGAGCTATTAGCGAGATCCCTCGAGCTGCTAAAGATGGTCATCGGCCCAGAGTTTATGAGTTGGAAGGAGGTGCCATATGAGCTCAAGTTAGCTGTTTGGGCGGCACTACAGGTAATATATTTATATGAATATTTCAATTTCAATTTCAATTTCAATTTCAATTTCAATTTCAATTTCAATTTCAATTTCAATTTCAATTTCAATTTCAATTTCAATTTCAATTTCGATTTCGATTTCGATTTCATTTTATATTTATATTTATATTTATATTTATATTTATTCGCAACTAACATTGAATTTGTTGGACAAGAACAATTCAACTTGGATCCAAAGCTACGCGATTCCGTCTTGGAGCAGTTGAGGGAGCAACACAAGACGTAAAAGAAAAATATGCGGACACGGTACTTTGGGAAAATACGAGAGTCCATTATACAATGGCATGGATCCGTCCCGCCTAAGGAGACGATCTCATTGGTACAATGGCAAAAGTTTATTGACAATGAGATCGAGGATCGACAATTGGCATCTCGCCAACCGGGGAGGGAAAATCGGGAAAAAAAGATGGACGTGCACTACTTCGGTCGGACCTCTTACGCCGAGGTGGAGCATAGGATGAAGGTAAGATTTAATTTTTCTATAACTACAGAAACATATTATTCTTCATTATTTTACTTTGCGGGGATGATACTAATTTTACTTTATTTTATTTCAGGGGGTAGGGAGTGGCCCAGTGGGTAAGCCACATAGGCTCGATATTTATGTGGCTCTTCGGACGAAAAAGGGGATGGACAAGGAGGTGTCCCCGAGCGTCGCGGCCACGATTGCAAGTAATCCGACAATTTAATTTTTGTTAATTACGTTATAATTTTTTAGTTTACTTATTTTACTAATCTTGTGCTTTTTGTCGTTTCAAGCAAAGCTTAAGGAAGTGCATGAGTCGCAGTCTGATGCCGACAAGGCGTCTTTGTCCACAGACGCACTCAGCTAAGTGCTTGGCTCTGATCGCAAGGGGAGTACAAGGGGGGTGAGCTCGTAGATGGCCAAATCTAGGATCATCGGATTGGAGACGAACGACACCGGGTTGGCTCGAACGGTGGATTCACACGACACGAAGTTGTCCCGTTTGGAGGCGACGGTCCAAGATATGTACGCATTCATGAAGCGTACGTTGGACGAAGACCGTAAGGGGAAGGGGAAAGGGAAGGAAAAAGTGGTGGAGGAGGAGGAGGTGCGGGAGAACGAGGCGCAAGAGGATGAGGATGTGGACCTCGCTGCTTCTTCGCCATCACGTGCGTATTTCGATGATCCACTTATTTATTTGGCTCCCTTCTTTAGACCATTGTCGACACTTGGTTGACCGAGCGTGTTCATATTGGATGTATTTGATGGCCAGCGGATAGGGCGGGGGTTGAGGGACCCGAATATCGTCGAGGGTGGAATAGTTCATGGACGTGCGCTTCAAGGGATCGAGTCTAAAGTGCTCGTCATGCATGTGATACCCGGGAAGGAGAACTCCCTATTGTGGTTGCTCGAATAATGCGGCACGATGTATATTAGTGGGTGTGTCAATTCGTATATTGTGTGGCCAACTCACCTCCTCACATTTACCCAAGACATGTAGTAACATTATTTTTAAGTTTGTATGCTTGGATTATATCGTCATGTATATTATTTATATTTTGAATATTTGGATTATATCGTCATGAATATATATTTGCACTATCTTTAGTTTATTTGGATATATGATGTTTGAATAGGGACAACCAACGTTGTTATGACATGTACAAATATACTGCTGGCCAGTGATAGTCGCCATACTGCTCAGCAGAATTTTTTTAAATTCTGCCCAGAATTGTCACGGTCATGGATCGCGACAAATTTTTTAAATATTGTCACGGGTTTGTCACGGTTATTAACCGTGACTAAACTTGCCACGGTCAGGGACCGTGACACGACCGTGGCAATTCTAACGAACTTGTCAAGGTCAATGACCGTGACACGTCCGTGATAAAAAAATTGTCTCGCCCCGAATTGTCACGGTCATTGACCTTGACAAGTCCAACTTGTCAAGGTCAATGACTGTGACAATAGTGCAGATTTGGTGTAGTGCACGTTGTCATTAAAAAATATTGATAAAAACTTGTTTTCATGCATAAAAATTATTAAAATTTTAATACAAATGTGTTGAATGACACGATTTAATAGTTTAGGGGGACATTTTTTTTTATTATATATTATGACTTGATTTGTAAAATTGCTATAGTTCAAATGGTTTACTATAATTTATTATTTTTATTCAATTGTTATGCTATTTGCCTATTGCAAAAACCTAATAAAAATATTTTACACAATAAGTAAGCTTGACCCCTTATAGTATTAATTATTTTAGGTGGCTCCTATTTACACAAAAAAAATTCTTCATAATAACACAGTAAAAATATAATATTTTATTGCTAAGGGAACCCACATGAAATAATTATTATAGGTTAATTTTTTTATTGTGTCTCACTTCATTTTTTTCCACGTCCAAACCACTAAAACTTTAGTTTTCTCTCAACTATATTCCCCCCACCCCACCCCACCATCTCTACCACCACATCTCTCTTTATCTTCATATCACACGCATACAAGACCACTTTTCCTCCGTTTATCTCGTACGCACACAAAAAAAAATAGTCATGACAACATATATATTTATAATTTAAGATAACCCAGATAAATATTTTTATTTCATATTCAACCCATATATAACTTAAATAAAGTAAATACTCACATAAGATCCAATAGTAAATCCGAAAATCAACAAGCTTGCTCTCGAGACCCTGAAAACTATGGCGAAATTTGGGGTTCAAGCCGTGAGTTTGAATAAATATAAAATGTGAAGTAGTTTTACATACTTAGGGTCCAAGCCCCGGATTGGGGGCACAGTTTTGGGGTCCAAGCTTAAGTTGGTGCAATTATGATATTTTTAAATTTGCATCCATTCGGGGGCGAGGTTCCTAACATTGGACCAAATTTCATGGTATGAATCCTTAATTTGGAGCCAAATTTTGGAATTCAATCCCCGATCTTGGGGCCAAATTCAGGCTTTGTGTAACGGAGTTGCAGGTTTTGGAAATGCTAATGTTTATTTTTTTTTAAACTTATGTTTTGAATCATATGTTAGTATAATATTTTATTTTAAGGTGTATATTGATTAGATTTAAAACACATATGTTTCTTAGGGTTATTTTTTTAATAAAATTATATGCTTTTCCATATTAAGGTTTTTGTACCAGAAAGTTACAAACGAAGAGAACATATACATACGCGTGCACACACACATTGTTGCGTTAGAGGTAATGGTGGTGGTGCAATGGCGAGGATTGTAATCATATAATGTGAAAGTGGTGATTGTATGTTGTTTGATGTTAAAAGGGTATGCAGGTTTAAAAGGAACAATAGATCAAGCGAGAGGGACAAAATTGAAAAATGGAAATTTTCAATTTTTAAATACGCGGGGGCCCTTGGGTGGTAAAAGGAAGCAAAAAATGGTCTGAGTGTGTTGCTAGTTAGTAATTTTTGCTCATAGATATTATGGAGTAAAATTTCGAGTGTAAATAGGAGTGACATTATTTTATACTTAAACCTGCGTGGTGGGTCATAAAATCTAAGGCCGTGTTTGATAGCACAATTCCAAGGCAAATTCCAAAAAGTTAATTTTTTTTAAAAGCTGCGTATATTTCATATATGTATATATTTCGTACATCTATATATTTCATATATTTAAGTATATATGTATATTTCACATATTAGTGTATACTGCATCTATGTATACATTTTGTATATTTGATATATTTTGTATACTTTTATATATTTCTTATATTTATATATTTCGTATATTTTTTTAAATATTTCATATGTGTATGTAATTTGTATATTTCATATATTTTGTAATGTATGTGTATATATATTCCAAAATAAAATAATATATATATATGTATGTATGTAAAATATATTTTTCGTAAATAATATATATTTTGTAAACAAAATTTTCATATTTATTTATATTTTCCAGCTTTTGTGTTTGATAAAAATGTGAAAAATTGATAATTATTCAACTTATATCAAACAAACACATGTTAAAAATAACTCACTCACTTTAAAATTATTTGTCGTATAATGGATTGCGCTATAATTAATTGTATTTTCCCACTCTTCTATCAATCACGGATAGGGCCTAAACATTTTATAAGGGATCCATAAACCAAACGCACCACAATTTCTCCACTCTAGTGCTTCTAGCTGAGGCCCTCCCATGCCACCATCACCCAGTTGACCAAAATATGTTGATTGATTGTCATCCACTTTTATAGTTGAGGGGAGCAAAGTAAAAATAGGCTATACATTAGAGTGTTTTATCGTAAGTTATAAATATTGATGTTAGGTTTATGAGTTTAGATAGACTATACTACGAAGGGTTTAGGGTTTTGGCTCTCTCTCTCTTTCCTATCTCTCCCGCGATTTCAAACTGTAAGCTCTCTCTCTCTCTCTCTCTCTCTCTCTCTCTCTCTCTTTATCTCTCTACATATATATATATATATATATATATATATATATATATACAAATTATTATATGCTGAAATACTGTTGATGTAAAAATTGAAATTTGTGTTTGGTTTGCTGTTTTTTAATTTCTAAATTGTTAATTGATTGAGTTTATGTTGAAAGTATAACTTTGAATGATTTTTGTCCTCTCTTCTTATTTTTTTTTCCTTGATATTTGTTATTTTGTTTGGTGATTTTAATTGCTGAAAAATATAATCAGATTTGATAAACATCTTAAGTATTCAGTTATTTACATAAAATTAAGTTCTTTTTTCTTTGCCCGAATGAGATAATGTTGTAATTAGACATAAGCCCCTCATTTTCAAATAATTAGACAACCTCTCATATGCACAAAGTACAAGAAGGATGATACACATGCGTTGGAGTAAGTCTAATTATTAGAAAAATAGATGGTTCTGTGTAATTACGTATTATCTCAGGGGGCAAAGTAAAAAAAAATCCTGAAATTAACCCCAAAATCACTAAGGCTAAAATATTGCTGAAAAACGTATATCGCCCATAAAATATTCTCCTCAGGGGCTTCCATCCCCGAACTCGTCGATAATATCTCCCCACTGGAGTTATTGAATTTTTACGCGACAAAGTAATATTGAGCAACGCAACCTATCTATTTCAGGTACACAAACAGACAGTTACTATTCTCGCTCTATTTATTACTTAATCTTGTAATTTCACTTATTTACATTTTTCTCTTTCAGTTAGGCTAGAGTTTTCTTCTATGTTTTTCAATCCCCAGTTGATCATTGTAGTTTCCGTATCAATTTTATCATTTATATTGTATGAATGTATAATCATTTGATATAATACGGGTTGATTGATTGGAATACGTTTTAGCTGAGCTGAAACACATGAATTGAGTCGATAAATATTTGTTTCCCAAGGGTTCACTGCCGAGTTCGTTTCTTAGATGCTCAAGCCATCAAGTTCGAGAATGTAGGTTAGGAAAAGGTTAGGTTTATATCAACCAAACGATGCTACCTTAGGCAAGGCAGCCGACCGATTTTGTCAATTCGTGTTTTAATGGTTTCGTTTTGTGTCACGATCGACACTACCCATACCGACCCATTTATAGCTGTGTATAATCAATTCCCTTCCTTGTCATGTTTGGTTTATGTTGTGTTTATGTCTGTTTTGTTTTTTACTTGTATGTGGTAACCATTTGTTTTTCTTGTTTTTGAGACGATTTGTTCTTCATCATATAAAGACCTTTCAAATTACTAAGTGAATAAGCTATTTTTTAATTAAAGTATTTGATTTTTGGAAAAAAGGATTCCTTAGGTCCTATTTAGTTGTGAAAAATTGTTTTTCGTTTTTTATTTTCAAAGAAAATTTTAGAAAACTAGAAAATGCGTTCATTTGGTAGAAATAAATAATTGTTTTCATGATGTAGTTTAGAAAAATTTGGGTGTGAAAGGTAATTTACACAAAGCTTAAGGTTATAATGTATCTATGAAGTACGAACACTCTTTCGAAAGGCACGAATTTTGTTTGACACACGTCGGACATGCGACATGCTCCCGACACGCGAGTCTCAGAGTGTCCTCTTTTTTATTTGAATTTTAATTGGACACGTTCGAACCCGCTGTCGAAACATAAATTTGGGCACGAGGGGGTAAAAAATAGAATACTAGAAACATAAAATGTGGTCAAAACTATAATTATTAAAACTATAACTAAATAACATAACAAAAAAAGAAAGGAAAGTTACTTAAATACCCTTGAAAAAACATCTCTTTATCTCACCAACAAAACAATACTATGGAGCAAAAACCAAAATCAAATCCGACCCTAATCTCTCTCTCCCTCTTCTTCATCTCACAACCCCCAACTCAGCAGAAACCCTAATAAACTGACACAAATCGCGGGTAAGTTTCTCCTGTTTGATGCTTCTCTTTTTTTTTTAATAGTTACGAAATACTTCTCATACTCCTTCATTCTTTGTTTTGTCCACTGTTTCTCCTCCATTTTTTGCTGTTTTTTCTTTGCTATTTTCTCCCTCTTCATGTTATGCAACAACAGCCAAAAAATTAGAAAAGAAACAGCAAAAAAAGAAAAATAGTAAAAGAAAGAAACAGCAAAAACGAAAAAAAAAATAAACAGCAAAAAAAAAAAGATAAACAGTTAGCATATTACAATTAGATTGTTCCATTTTTTGTTCCATATTACAAAAAGTAGTGCCACTGTTTTTTGTTCCATTTTTTATGATTTTTAATGTTTAAGTGTGTTTGAATATTGTTTTGTATGGTCAATTTTCTTAATTTTATGTTAAGAATGTTCGAATAATGTATTTTAGGGAGGGAAAAAATCTGTTTTATTTCTTTTATACATATACTTAATGGGCTTTCGGGGAAAAGTCCAATTCAACCCAAAAGTGCGTAAAAATAAGGACACACCACACAATTTTATAAATTCTGTCCTACTAAAAAGATGAAAAATGATCAATATAGCATTTGATAATTCATACAAAAAAAAACCAATCAAAATTTTAAAAGTCCATAGCTTCATATCTACAAATCCAAAATTTACAAAATTAATTTATTTGAAATCTACTTGTCGAAATCTACCCAACAATACCCATATTCGATATTTTTTGACAAAAAATTCGAAACAGATAAATCTCTATTTCACAAAAACCTCATTTTTTTCAGGCGAAAACTCCATTTTTCCTTGATGAAAACTCCGTTTTTCCTGCGAAAGCTCCATTTTTCTGGCGCTGGCAATGTAATTTATAGAAAATTAAGAGATTAAAATGTAATTTACCAAAAGGTTAAAGGGTTTAGATATAAATTATAGATTATTCAGTGTCAAAATGTAATTTTAGGACTTTTGAAAATTGTGGAGAACTTGATAGTGGTTTTCCAATTTCCTGGAAAATTTGGAAAACTCTTTTCCAATTTTCTATTTTGGAAAAATATCAAACTTGAACGCATATTCTAATTTTCTTTTTTAATGGAAAAATTTTGGAAATTTTTTCTGGAAAACAAGCTTATTTTCTATGACAAAACAGGGCCTTATCGTTTCCCTGCCATAGACGACTTCAATCAATATATATCGTTAATCCTTAGTAGCAAAGTAGAATCTGATAGGTGCTATGACATGCAATATACCATCTATCTCTTTGAGATCTATCCTTATTTAATAATGTATAAAAATGTAATTTGTTTGAGAGTTAACTTTGTTTTGTCTCCAAAATTTGCATGTTAGCCTTAATTCTTCACGCTGAAGGTGTTTTTCTTTTCTCCATCGGTTGAGTGCTTGTGTAGTTTGAATTTTTGTGCTTACCTAGAATCCTAGATGGGCAAAATCGCATTTAAAATTTACGCTTGCAGAATTGACATTCCGCGAGTAGATTATGTGATTATAAATTTAGGTTCAACTTATACTCCTTTCATTTATACGAGAGCGGCTGTAATAATGTGAACACTTGTGTCCAGATGATAACATTATAGTGAAACGTTTGATTTGTAAGAATAATTTCAGTAAAACGCATTTGTAAACTGGATGGATGGATTATACATGTTTTTCCTTTGATATGGATGTTTTTCCTTCTCGCTTTAATAGAATTTGTTTTGACATCACATCTGAGGTTGTGGTGTGTATATGAGGTGTCACCATGTTTACATTTGCTCTTCGTCGACTTTAAAGGGTGATATTGATGTACTATGGAGAGACAAAAAAATGGGATATGATTGTTGCTAACCAATTTTTTTTTCTTTGGTTTTATTTTATTTGTTTGGGGGTGGTGTGGGTGGGGTTTAATGCTACTCAAGAGTTCAAATCCTCTTGGTGTCACCTTTCATAGTGTGAGGGTCTAAACATACCCTTGGGGATTAATCCGGTTCTTAAAAGAGCAAGATATAAAAAAATGGTGATAGAACCAAAACCATGTCAAATTGTTGGGAACTATAGAAACATACACCTTGCAATACTTGTGTGCGCTTAGTTTAGAGAACGAGAGTACCTCAACTCAGTGTAGAGGAAATACTGTTTAAAGACACAGTTAGTGTAAATTTGTGAATAGTATGATCATTGGGATGTATGAGATTCTTGAGAGGTGGCTGCTTGATACTCATTACCTCACCTCCCTCTTTTCCTTCAGATATGGTTAGTTACCTCCCAATTGTTGAATATTTTATGATTATCAGGGTTACGATAGATCATGATTTGCATGCAAATTACTCTTTTTATTTAAATTAAGAAAAGGAGCAAGGGTTCTAGAAAGGATATTATTTCAGAGAAAGGAGCAATGAACCAGGGTTTTGGAAAGTATATTTATTTTAAGAAAAGGAGCATGGCCATTGTAGATAGGATATTGCAAAAATAATAGAGAATTAGTGCAGAATAGAGTGAGAGATCCCTGATGAAAGGAGAGACAGACATGTTGACTGATTCCAAGTACGCAAACGTTAGTGTTCTGAACGTGGGGATTTTCATTTACTCAACTCACATCTCGCCTTTGACCTCTGCCATTTCCATTCTTTAGCACTTAATGTAATTTTCTCATTGAACTGCATTTGCAAGAGTTGGTGCTGCTAGTTTTTGGTGATGTTGATAGGAAGTCAACGTTACGAGCATACCATTTTTATATATGCAAAGTATGAAGACATTGATTTTCGTTCGGGGGAAAAAGTTGTTCCATATTAGATACTTATGACCTGAACATGACATCTTCAAATATTATTTAATTAATTTTAAAATTGGCTCCGCTTTGATAGTGTGTTCCAATTAACTTGTTTACGGGCGAGATGATATTTCTTCCATTGTTTGTTCTTGCAGATTTTGCAGCATACCATTCTTCAGTATCATTTAGCGATATAGTATTATAGAGTAGGAAGAAATATGATTAGGGGTGGAAAAAGCTTTGTTTCTTCGCCTCCAGCATTCTCAAACGATGCAAGGAAACTCCTTGTTTGCACGGGAAACACTGTCTCGATCTTCAGTACCTCCACCGGCTTGCAGGTTCTTTCATATTCTTTTCAATATTCAAGTATTTCCAACTTGTAGACAGACTTTGCAAAATTGAAATTTTGAGTTTATGCAGATGACCGAGTTGGAAGGTCATACAGCTCTCGTGACATCGGTCATAGTTGTACCTAGTTCTACACCTTCAAGTAAATTCCTGTGCTATTGTTGGACTGCGTCGCTCGATGGTACTATTAGGTATTGGGATTTCTCTGTACCAGAATTGATGAAGACAATCAATATACAGCTGCCTATTCACTCCATGGTATTTTCTCCTTATAGTTGTTCTTCTTTGGTTGTCCGTTTGATAATCGTCGTTAATAAGTCTTTTTGTGGTTTGTTTGGTTTTAAGCTTGGAATTTATATTGTTTATTTCATTCTTCTTTCGCTGAGAAAAAAAATGCAGTAGAAGGAAACAATTGCAACTTTGAAACTAGTATCTTTGTTATGTGTCTTGAGGAGCTCAAGCTATTTCCTTATGTATAAGAGAATTTCCTGTATTTTTGTAGTTAAAATTGGATTATTTTTCATATTTGAAACTGAATAAGCAACTGGTTTTATAACTTAAATCCCATTATTTCATTATTTTTGCTCAACCTATCAGAGAGGGTTTGGGCCACGTAGAAAGTCAAGAAACTCACATGGTTCCATTATCTTTGCCATAAGACACGAATATTGAAATTATCATTTAGATTGACATGAAAGGGGCATATGCAATAATCATTACAACCATCTTTTTTATTAACTTATAATCCCATGAATTTGTATTATTCTTGAGTTTTACTGACATTTGTAGTAATCTACGATGGCTGTTTGACATGCTATAGAAGGGCAATGATAAAATTTTATTTTCATAATTTGTTCAAAGACTCTAATTTTTATGCCTTCTTAGATTTTTTTTCTCTTCTATTTCTCAATCTTTGTGATGTCAAGTTAACATTTGTCATTTTGACTTTCAGGTGATTCCAGGGTTATTTGTCCAACCATCAGAAGGTGATGACAAAACACCTGGCCTTATTGCTCATTTGTCTACTGAGGATACTGATTCTGAGGAACAAAAGAGGCAGTCGCCTGTTCCCTTAGGTGGCCAGATACAGAAGAAGCGTAACACTTTAGGTGGCCAGATTCTACAGTGTAACTTAACTGAGTCTCAACTAGTTGGTAGATTGACTTTGGCAAAGGTGCATAATTTTTGAAAATTTCTGATGATTGCTACTATGTTAACCTGCATAATTTGGTTAATATCTGTGCCTATATATGCAAATAAAATATTATTTACAGCATGTATATGTACTTGTATAAGAATATTTAATATGTTTATGAATATTTTGTGTTCAGTTTAGCTTTCTTTCCCTTGTCTAAAGAAACTGTTATACCTGTTTCTTTATCCTTTTATTTTCTCCTTCAATGGACTACTGGCCCACTTGCTTTTGGATTGCTTGTATTTATTGCTTGGCAATTATATATCCTGTTGTTTCTAATTCAAAAAAACATGTGTGTATGTACATATATATTGTCCCTTTGTCTGTCTCTCACTCCTCATTTCTTCATGCATCTATGCTAGTTTACTTTGGTATTCATATTTGTTTGGCATCATTCAAGACGCGTAGAGTAATTTGAGTATTTTTTTGCAGACAAAAAAACCCGAGTGTATAATAATGTCTCCATCTGGGAAATACATTGGTATCAGAGACAAACGCAAGATTAGTATATGGGAAGTTTCAAGAAAAGATGTTAAGCGATCTTTGTCTAAGAAAATAAGATTGCATCACACAAAAAACTTTACCACTTTTGCCTTTCATCCAACTGAGAAAATCGTAGCAGCAGGTGATGCAACAGGAAGGATCTTAATTTGGAGGGGGTTTGGGAAGAGAAAATTTTCTGTTGGTGATAATTTAGTAAATGGAGGATTGATAAAGAATGACGATGATAGGCCTGGGGTAAAGGGGGATGATGATGCCGATTCTTGCACCACATTTCATTGGCACTCTAAAGAAGTGAAGGTCCTCTATTTCTCTTCTGATGGAGCCTATTTGTACTCAGGTAAATAAAAGTAACTCTTTTAACTGTGGGCCTTTCATATATGAACTTTCCTACTTGGCATATGTGTGAACTTCTTATAATTATGTGTTTTGAATATAGTTTTTTGGGATGTTTGCATTTTGGGGTCAAGTAGTTGAGGGTAATTTTAGTTTGGGATTGGGAGTTTTTATATTTTGAGTCATTTTCACTTTTTGTGACGCTTTTAATTATTTTTGTGACAATTCTCCCAAAAGCATCGCAAAAAGCTAAAATTAACCCCCAAGTGCAAACGTGCAGAACTTCGTACTCCAACCTAATATTACCTATAAATACTAGACCCCACAGTTCAAATATCTCTAATTTTCACCGTCATTTGTTCGCACTGGAGTTGTGTAATTTAGTCGGTTAAGTTTTAGCGATTTTTATTATATTGGGCTCTTTTGTACTCATTCAGGCGGGAGAGAAGCAGTTCTTGTGGTTTGGCAGCTAGACACAGGAAAAAAGAGATTTCTACCACGAATGGGATCTCCACTTTTAAATTTTATAATTTCTCCAGATCCTTCACTTGCCTCAGTAAGAAGATCCTTTTATATATTGGAACAGAGTTGTTAAATTGCAAGGAATTCTGTCGAACTAGTTCATACTGATATAAGTTTCATTAGATCTCCTGCGCAGATAATCGAATTCATCTTCTGAAAATGCCGTCAATGGAGATTTTAAAGTCCATCTCTGGGATCAAGGTCTGGCTCAATTAGCTTGTTGTTTTCCTTCTGATAAAAGAAGTAAATAAATAGAAGAATACATGTTTTAACTCTAAATTTGATAATATGCGACACGGTTATTTGAGATCCTTGTCTGTGAGGCCTTCTGCATTTTTTTTCTACAGCTTCCTAGTTCAGTTCCAGAGATTTATACAGAATCATGCAGTGATTTTGTCTTTGACCACTCTGCCGCATTAGTTGCCATTCGTACAGAGAATTACTGCATCCAATTCTACAGTTTGCTTGATGACCGTGAGATTTCAGAGGTGAGCATGACAAGTTGTCAACTAGGAGCTTCATTTGATGAAGTTCAACTCATTTGATCTAATTCAGTTTCCTAAAGGAACGTTTTAAAATGGTTCTGGTTATTCTTGTCATCTAGTTTACTATTTCTTCTTACCATGGTTCAAAGTCTCGGTATCGGTCCCGGTATCGGCCACTCGATTTTCAACTCGGTCGCTGTATCGGTCACGGTATCGGGCGATACGCAAAGATACACTATTTAGAGAGCGCAAAAAATTCTGAAAAAAATTTAGAGAATTTTAAAAAAATACAATTAACAATGTTGACCAATCGGATAAGTTTAAAACTATCCTTTAATATGCATAACATTGTACAATTGATTATATTGACGTGTTACGAACTTGACAGATTCAATGTTCCATAATAAATCAATGTTTTTTTTCACGGAGGATACAAATATTATGTTTTTACAAAGAAAAACAAATGTTACTTTTTTAATAAGAGGATAATTTTTTTTTTATAAAGAGGATACAACTATTATATTCTTAGTATTATTTTTAGTAAGAGGATACAAATGTGTTTTTTAAGTATGTTATCCTTTTATAAAAAGGATAGAAATGTTTCTTTTTTAGTATTGCTATTTGTTTACAAAGAGGATACAAATAGTGATTTTGACAAAACACTACATTTTTTTTACAATCGTTTTTTACAAAAAGGAAGCGAATGTTATTTTCTTACAAAAAATGATGCAAATGTTATTTTTTTATAAAAGGAATGTAAATGTTATTTTTTTACAAAGAGGATGCAAGTATTTTTTTTTACTTGTGTTGCAAATGTTATTTTTACATAAAGGATGCAAATATTATTTTTACAAATATTTAGAGGATACAAATATTATTTTTACAATAATTGCAGTTGTATATTTGTTTGTAAAAGAATAACATTTACGTTTTTTTAATAAATAATAACATATTAAAATATAACATTGGGAACATTATTATAAAAAATAATAACAAATAACATTTGGATAATTTGCATTCTTTTAAAAAAAAATTGGCACATATACAATGCACTAAATTAAATTCACACGATGACCAAATAACCCACACACACAACACACTAAATTAAAAAATAATTAGCATTTCGTAACCCCCTCAAAAAATCACGCTTACCAACACAACACTGGAGAGAGAGAGATTGATTCTTAGTAGCTTATACCATCTCGGTCGATATATCACCGATATGGGTCGATACTACTGTGATATCGCCGATATAGGTCGATTCCATCGCGATATCGCCGATATGGGCCGATTCCATCATAATATCGCCGATATGAGCCGATTCCATCGCGATATCGCCGATATGGGCCGATTCTACTGCGATATCGCCGATATGGGCCGATTATACCGCTATATCACCGATACTACCGAGAAATTACCGCTATGGGGTCGATTTACATCAACAATTGAAAACTCAACTCGTAACTCGGAATCGGATCGGTGGGCACCGATACCTAGTCAACTCGGTCGTATCGTCGCGGTATCGGCCTTGACTTTGAACCATGGTTGTCACCAATGTTTTCGAATTTGATCATTGGGATATAGTAGGTGTACTTCAAATTTATGTTCCCAACGGCAATTCATTCCCATTTAATAACTAAAAATGTAAATTTTTCAACAAACGTGTATGTTTTTGGCATTAAATTAGTGATTTAAAGCTGGAATTCCTTAATTTACACTTTTGCAGGTTCAAGTCTACGAAAGAAATTATCAGCCAGGCGATGAAGTCACGGTATTCAAACTTGAAAATTTTCATTTCCTATTGTTTGTTTTTGTATAACAGATATATTTACTATTCATTTATTTTGTCGTTTTATTATATTTTTGGGAGAGGAATGTGATTTGTATCTTTGTACTATCTTCTTCCTATTGTCGGTGGTGCTATTATCGTCTGTGAGTTTGGGATGCAAAGGTTCCTGCAAATGATTACAATACAATGGTGCTATCGTGCGATATACAGACCAATTGTCAGTTTGTCATGCATATTTTCGCTTTTGTTGCTCGATTCTTTGTTTTCCCCTTGATTTATGTTTGGAGGCAGTGCATTGCATAGCTAACTATTAGGTCCTCTTAAATTGATGAAAAAAATGTATAATTTAAATTGAAACGGTGGAGCAAAGATGTTTTGGCAGCCCAAGTGTCGAGAAGAGTTAATTTCTAATAAGATAAGGGATTTGGAAGAGTGAGCTGTTATAGGGTCATAGTTTGAATGACATAGGAGACTTGAGAAGGGATGTTTGAAAGACAAGTGGGAAGAGTTGATCCTAAAAGAAAAGATATTATGAAACCAATAAAGCAAGGATTGAGGGAGTTAGATAGTGTGACACTGACACGAAATTATATATAGACTTGCTAGTGGAAGAAAACGCAATAAGAGCAAGTTAGAAATTGATGAAGGGGTAATGGCAGAGGAGGTGGGCATTGTGAGAGTGGTTGTAACTTTCGTTGGCAATTTTACAGTAGAGGTAAATGCAAGAGTAATGTAATTGACGGTTAGGCTGACGTCCCATTGATGAGAGGGTTGTGAAGTATCCATTGACAAAGTCATGGCGGTGTTTAGAGAGTTTTATAAGAGTAGAGCGGTGCTACGTATTTGTGCTTGATACTGAAAAAGTTCTCATTGTGGTTGAGGGATTTTAGGCCCACTAGTATATTGACTTGTCTGTACGAGTTTATGGCTCAAGTTTTATCTTTGAGGACGAGGAAGGTGTTATCATACCATTGGTTAAACTCTAGGAGCTATTGTAAAGGTCTAACTCTAACGGGATGTAATTTCTGGATTTTGTTCTTAATAATAACAAGCCAGTACGTGGAGGTTGATTTAATTTTAATTTCTTTTATCTGGAGAAAGCACACGATGACGCAGAATATAAGAGTAATGAATTCAGAAAATTGGAATTTATATTTAGACATTTACTTATCATTTGGGGATAGTAAGTGATATAATTCAAAATTACTAGAATATTTCTTAATATATATCTTAGATTAGTTATTTTAGTCATACTATAATTCGATTTTAAAATCTCTTTTCAACAAGTTGTAATCCATGTAGATTAGGGACCTTTTACATGAATTGAATATTTAATATTGAGAACTATTTCAGAGTTGAATTGTTTTGTTCTATTCCTTTTCTTTTTTTATAAATACAATTTCATTAAACGATAGCAAGGGGAGGAAGCCAGTTTATGGGAAGTATACAAAAGGCAAAAACTAACCCACCTACGCTCCACATAAAAGGGACAACAAAATCAGTCCCTTAACAATAAACCATCCAAAAAAAAATGTAGGACAAAAGAGACCCGGGATAACTCTCATTACGCCAAAAAAACAAGAAGGACGACATTGTGTCCTGCATCATGAGATCTGAACTCTCCTAATCATTAAAGCATCAAGCATTCCGTTCTCTCCACACCGTCCTCATAAGGCAAAGAGGCGCCACATCCCATGCAACACACCTAGGCTTCCTCACGAGGATCGTCTGCTAGGAATTTAACGACTCCTCCACGCATCACAACGCAAACAACGCTTCTAGGTCTTTGGGAATGCACGATGAAGTAAAATATGATCCATAGACTGTCCATCGCGTTTTTCATGTGTTTCGTTCTTTTATTCTTGGTCCTACATCTGGTATTAGAGCCCAGTGTCCCACCATCACTACCTTCTCAACCGATCTTTGTTACATCGCAATATGGTTATGGTTCTTCACCCACCGTCATAAACTGCGCTCTTTCACGTTAGCTCCCAAACCCATTCGAGAACATCGACAAAAACCTCCCTGTCACAATCCATCTTCTCACTTAGCCACCCACCACTGTCGTTCCATTTCTTAATTATTCCCACCACCAATGTTGTCATTTGCTGCCCCTCTGAGAGTGATGGTGATGATGTTGGTCCTGCCCCACACCCAAAGTCCAAGAAACCACATCTGTACTCAAACCCATTTAACTCCATACAGATTCCATCAACACCAACTCCACCACTAGAATATTCATCATCATCACCTCTAACCACCATCTCTACCGTCAACTTCTTCCTTCACCATGAATAATCCTCTTCGGACCCCCCCCCCCCCAACACACACACACGTAGACACCTCCCTTCGTTCATTGACATCAACACCAGATCGAAAAAGAAAAGAAAAGAGATGACAGATCATATTGTGTTCCTACGCCAAAGCATCGTTCCTCGTCGTCATTAGTGCTGTCAAAGCACAGCTGTCATCTACTTGTCCGCAGCCACCCCTGTCATCTACTCATCCATAACCACCGCTTTGAAGAGGAGCAAATCATGAAAAGAAAGTATCTAGATTTTTGGGTTATAAAATTGGTGGGATCCAGTCCACTATTGAGAGAGATGCTCCAGAATTGACCCAAGTATAATTAAAATATCAGCCCTCTTTCCTTTTGTTCGCCACAGCCCCTTCTTAATTTATACACCAGCCCAACTCCCTGAACCCAGCATTAATAAGCCCAAGTAATATCTATAAAAACCATATATCCAATCGAATAAACTTTATTTAGCCCTCCATACCAAACAATCCAATACCTAGAAAATTTCAACCTTTTTTCAGGCCATTTTTTTTCCTTTTTTAGCCCAATCCAATATTATTAAAACCATACTTAGTTTGCAGTCCAACCCAAAGCTCAATACAAGTTCACTAATCCATCCTTTCCGGCCCACCTATAAACTTAAACCATAAACAGAGCATTAAATTGTTCCATAGTACCGATACCCAACAACACCTATGGTTATATTGGTAGACCAGGCCAAATCCAGAAACAAGTCCAGCAACTAATCCAGCCCTTCCTTTGAGCAATGCAGACCATTAGAGAAAAAAGGAAAAAAAAAAGTGGAGACGATTTCTGGGCTTATATGTTGGACCTAATGAAATGATTAGAACCGGAAGATTTAGTGATTTCAAGAGTGAAGACATTACAGCTGAAGTCGTGGAAGAGTCTGAAGAAACATTATATAACAGACGAGGTCGAAGAAGTTGCGAATCTTATTGCGGGAGTTGATTAGCCTAAGGATGATTTGTGAACTATAAGTGATTGAGGAAGCTGAAGCTATAATAAAGCTCAAGATTGAAGCAGAGGTGGTGAAAAAAATGAAGTATTTTTTCAAACTATTTGAAAATCAACCACATGGTGATCTTGAGGCAGCAGAGAAAATCATTGAACAATTAGAACACAAAATTGAGATCAACAACAGGAGATTATTAAACACCCTACAACGCTTTTAGGTAGGTTTGACCTCGTTATAGGGCTATTTCAATTCGGTGTCGTTTGAGACGTGCTACTTGTGGTCTTTTTTGCTTCCGAAGTTTGTTGCGACGAGGATGCACCTTGGAGAAACAACCTTTGCAGTCAAGTCTCCCCTTGCTTATGGTTTTTCATTATTTGCCACTATACCCCACACATGTGAATGAGTTTCTTTGAATAGAGGGAGAATGATATGGAGCAATAATAAAAAATTGGAAAAGTAGGAATTTATAATTAGACATATATTTATTTGCATTCGAGGATAATTGGTTAGTAAGTAATGTGTTAGAAATTATAAGGATATTTATTAGTATTGATGTAAATGTTGTCAATGGCATACAGAGAAATTACACTCAAATACAAGAGTGGTAATACTCCAAAAATCTATTAAAGGGATGATTTTCCCGAAATGGGGCATACAAATATTTATAGGATAGAGGGGAAGGATCTAGAAGACCTTTTCTTGTTCCCTGAAGTAATGTGGTAGCATGCACGTGATGTCATGGATAATATCATTAGAGGGTGCTCCCCACCATGATACGTTATAGCTCTTAAATCATGCATATCAGGAGAGTTTGCGAGGAACTCGGTGCGATTTTGAAGTTCAATGGTAGCAAATTTCAACGAACAAGTCACGAAAAACTTACAAGAACCTCCCAACCATGATCCACATCATTACAGGAAGCAAACAGAGAAGTCTCTGTAGCGAGATACAGTGAATTGGTACGACAGAGAAACTGCCAAAGTTTGCCAAAGTACCCTGTGTTGATACAAAAATTAGTCAGCTGACGTGGACCAATTATATGAAGACACGTGTCATCCTGCGTGGTATAAAAAATACTCATAGTACTGAGCTACTCAGCATGCCGAGCTACTTGGCGTACCGAGCATCTAGTCAGGAAGATCAAACGACAAAAACAGATTCAATGAACATTCTTATCATGTATAGATGTATATGTCTATTAAATAACGACATATTGTCTATTCATACTGAGAGCCCAAAGGGCTATAAATACTTTGTAACACCCCCACTAGCGGGGCAAGCTTCCATAAGCGAACATACTGAAGACTAAGGCAAATACCCAACAATATAAAAATAGTGGACGTAGGCCATTTTCCTAAGGCTGAACCACTTTAAAACTCCTTTGTCTTATTTGTTTATTCATATTTATCTGTGATTAATTAATTAGATCAAATCTAGTTTTTTACATCAACAGATTGGCGCCGTCTGTGGGAAGGACTATACGTAGCGTTTTTCACCCAAAACTCATCTTAAATGGCCGAAATCCCAGAATCTAGCAACAGGAACAATGTCGGGATTCCTCCTAACTCGTCCACCCCTCCAAACGCAAACTATATCACAAGAATCTTGGCTAGTTTAGCCAGGGGCAAACAACCAGGCAAGATATTACGCGACAGTTCATCCAGACTTTCCAAAATGGAGCTTCCATCCAGTCCGGTCAACGAAGTGTCATGCCACCACCGTCTTCACGATCCAGACGCCCTGACCCTCACCGTGCTGGAACCTCAAGTGATCTATCCTATCAGACAAGGTTCTAAAAGGCGCGAGGCGTGGTCGAGGCGTAGAGGTCAAGCCTCAAGCCTTAGGAGCCTAGGCGTAAAAAGGCATTTTTCCTTTATTATTTTAATTATTCTAAGGCTAGTAATATAATAAAGTAATACATACCTTGAATTTTGAAAATATATCCATATGTTTAGTATCCATCTTTCTCATATTCATGCTCCATAACCAATATTTGTCAACTAATCCTTTATTTTAAAAAAAAGTGTGCCTTTTACCAAGAATAAGGCGTAATAAGGCGTAGGCGATGCGTTTCTCTCAAACCTCAAGCCTAGGCGGACCTTTTAGAACACGGCTATCAACCCGGCCTGACGTCTCCTATAAGAATTGTAGAGTCTCAAGAAAACATCACTTTGACTCCAGAACGAACGAGCGCTCTGGAAAGGTTGAGCAGGGTCTCCCCATTTGACCGTTTGGGCCCTAGGAGGAATAGAAATCCTCCTCGGATTGCGTCGAGAAATTCTCTACGACCAAATGAGTTAAGGGAAGGATCTGCCCAATCACGTCCAAATATCAGGCCTGCAACTCGCCCAGAAAGATCCCAGGAGGAGAACTCAATGCGATCTGTTGCTCGCACCCATAGGTCCGAAGCTAGAAAGGAGTCATGGAAAGGATCTATTCAGCGATTGGAAGACAGGTTAGGGGAAATGGCTAAGGTAAAAAACCCTCTCCAAAGAACCTTTGTCAAAGGATCACCCTTCGTACAAGCAATTGTGGATTTTCCCACACCATTTAAGTTTAAAGCTCCTGTAGTTACACTGAAGTACGATGGAAAAACTGATCCCGTCCTCGACATAAAGCAGTACCAAGCTGCTGCAGATATCTATGCAGTTCCCGATGAGATGGGGCGCAGGGCATTCTCGGGGACTATCACTAGATCTGCTCAAATATGTTACAACGATCTTCCTCGGGGGCAGATTGCTACCTTCCATCAACTGGCAGAGCTCTTTATAGGAAACTTCTGTTTTGGTGCGAAGCCAGTAAAAAGAGTAGCACATCTGTTGAGCGTACGACAAAGGGCAGGAGAGAGCACAAGAGATTATATCACTCGTTTTAATAACGAGAAACTGGAAGTCATTGACTATGAGGAGAAAATTGCTATTACAGCCCTCATGAGCGGTCTTCTACCAGACAAGCTGTACTACACTTTGGCCAAGGATCCCCCCAAATCCATGGCGGAATTGATGGCTAAAGCAGCCAAGATTATGAACGCCGAAGAAGCTATGTGTGAAGAAGAATGGTGAAATAAAAGCAGAGACTAAAGTTGAAGGTAGGTCTGAGAGGAAAGATCACAAGCAAAATGGGGGGAATAGGCAGTCGAAAGGCAAGGAAACATTGGAGCACTTAAGGAAATATGCCAATTATACCCCGCTAAAGGTGGATATAAACCATGTACTGGAAGAGATCAAGAATAGCGAAGAATTAAATTGGCCAGAAAAATTGAGGACAACTCCTGAGAGAAGAGAGAAGTCCAAATATTGCGAGTTCCACAAGGACCATGGTCACACGACCAAGCAATGTGTAGCTCTCCAAAATGAGATAGAAACACTCATTAGGCGAGGAAAGCTGAACCGGTTTGTTGGATCGCCGGAACGATGAGAAAATTAACAACAGATCACGATAAAGGTCCAAATCTCCTCACCGACCAAGAAATGACAGGAAAAGGGATCACGAAGATGAACCGGAGGAAGACCCCAATCTCCCCAAAAAGCCAAGACAGCCAGAACGTGCGGTATTTTCTATCCGCTTTGGTTTGATTGTAATATGATAACATGTGGAGATGCAGGAGGTAGTGATCATACTGCTGAATGGAAAGCTTACCTCAATGAGGCCCAAGCTTGTTCCTATATACAACGGATAAATCGGGCGGAAGAGGATCGTCCGAGGAAGGTTAACAAAGATAAACTGGTCATCGGTTTTTCCAAAAATGATCTGGAAGGTGTCTTGTATCCTCACGACGACCCTCTGGTGATCAAGATGAGGATGAAGGATGTAATCATCTCAAGAGTATTGGTGGATAATGGCAGCTTGGCGGACATCATGTTCTGCCCTTGCTTTGACAGTTTGAACCTGAAACTCGCCCAATTGGAGTCGTATCACAGGCCCCTTATCGGTTTCTCCGCTGAAAAAGTTTTTCCACTTGGGACGATCAAGTTGGACATGCTGATTGGTACCTGGCCTGCCTGTAGATCGAAAACGATACGATTCTTTGTGATGGGACAAAAACGTCCAATCGGCCTACAATATAATCATGGGAAGAGTAGGCCTGAAAAAGTTTGAAGCAGTGCCATCCACTTTACACCAATGTTTAAAGTTCCCGACCAACTTTGGGGTGGGACTTGTGAAGGGCGATCAGAAAGTAGCTCGAGAATGCTACTACTCATCTGCCGAACAAGAGGAGTTGGAGGATACCAGGAAGAAAACCACCACTTACCAAGTGGATGAGTCTGAGGAGTCGGAGATTGAAACACTAGACCCCAGAGATGAATAAGAGCTCGTGAAGGGTCAAGTCATGGAAGCAACGGAGAGCATTATTCTGGACGATGAACGACCAGAAAGAACAACTCAGATTGGCGCTTCACTTGATCCAACAATAAAGCAAGAGTTGGTGGCGTTTTTGAGGCATAGGAAGCAAGCTTTCGCGTGGAGTCAAGAAGATATGCCGGGGATAGACCCTGTTTTCCTGTGCCACGAGCTCAATATTAATAAGGAGATCAAACCGGCGAAGCAACGAAGAAGGGTCTTTAGTCCAGAGAAGAACCAGGCCATTCAAGAGGAAGTAGAGAAATTGCAAAAGGCTTCTTTCATTGAGGATGTCAAATATCCTGATTGGTTAGCCAACGTGGTGATGGTAAAAAAGAAGAACAATAAATGGAGAATGTGCGTGGATTTCACAGATCTGAATAAAGCCTGCCCAAAAGATCACTTTCCTCTGCCCCGAATAGATCAACTGGTAGACGCTACTTCGGGGCATGAATTGTTGAGCTTCATGGATGCTTATTCCGGCTACAACCAAATTAAGATGAAACCAGAAGATAGGGAGAGTACCTCTTTCATTACCCCACGGGGAACATACTGTTACAATGTGATGCCTTTTGGTCTTAAAAATGCAGGTGCTACGTACCAGCGGCTGATGAACAAGGTGTTCGCAGAGCAGATCGGCAAAAACATGGAGGTTTACGTCGACGACATGCTGACTAAGAGCAAGCAAGCTGTTGACCACATAGCTGACCTGAGCCAAACATTTGACCAGCTAGAGAAGTATCAGATGAAGCTGAACCCGACCAAGTGTGTTTTTGGCGTACAGGAAGGCATGTTCCTTGGTTATATTGTAAATCAACGAGGTATTGAAGCAAACCCTGACAAAATAAAGGCTTTGCTAGAATTACGATCTCCAACCACCAAGAAGTACAAAGCCTTACGGGGCGTGTAGTGGCTCTCAACATGTTTGTCTCCCGAGCAACTGATAGATGTCTTTCATTCTTTAAGGTGCTTAGAAAGACCTTTGAGTGGAATGACGAGTGTGAGAAGGCATTCATGGAGTTAAAGAAATACCTGGGGACACCTCCTTTACTGTCCAGGCCAGTGTTGGGAGAAAAGTTATACTTGTACCTGGCTGTCTCAGAAAATGCAGTCATTCAGCTTTGATAAGACTGGGCGGTGGAATGCAAAAACCGGTTTATTATACGAGCAAGGCATTCAGGGAAGCAGAGATCAGATATCCAAAATTGGCATTGGCATTAATTGAGGCGAGCAGGAGAATGAAGCCATATTTTCAAGCCCATACAATAGTGGTATATACTGAAATGCCACTCAGACAGGCTTTACACAAGCCGGAAAAATATGGATGATTGATGTATTGGGCAGTGGAGTCAGGTGAATATGACCTTATCTACGAGCCAAGGTCTTCTCTTAATGGACAAGCAGTGGCAGATTTCATTGCTGAATTCACTTACCCAGATACCTCCGACCAACAAGGATCTAACGCAGAACAACTCACGGATGTTAGATGATCATCAGAAACTGTCCCTGATCAACTCCCATCAGCAGACCTGCCGGAAGGGACAGTGACCGAGCTCAGAGTTGAGGGATGATAAAAGGAAGCACCAGATATTCCATCAGGGGACTTTGTCAGACCAAGGGTTTGATAACTGTATCCCTGTATGGAATTTATATGTTGATGGTTCTTCATGTGCCACAGGCTGCGGAGCTAGAATAATTCTTAGATGGATTAGACATAGAACATGCTCTGCGTTTCCAATTCAAAGCTTCCCACAATGAAGTTGAGTATGAAGCCGTAATTGTGGGACTCAGTTTAGCTAAATCACTGAATGCAGAGGAAGTTATGGTGTTTAGTGATTCACAACTAGTGGTAAATCAGATGCTCGGGCTGTACGCAGCAAAATGAGAATTCATGTTTAGGTATTACACCAAAGCTATGGAGATTATAGCCAACTTAAAAGTTGTCCAAATGGTTAGGATACCAAGACTGGAGAATGCAAGGGCTGATGCATTAGCTCGGTTAGCCTCAGCTACACGTACTGAGCTACGAAGAACAATTCCTATTGAGATACTGGCTAGTAGAAGTATCAATGAAGATTTGATGGTCAAGTTTATCAATTTGGATATGGGACCTTCCTGGATGGATCCCATCAGGGCTTATATCGAAGAAGGCATTTTACCAGCCGACCAACTTGCGACCAAGAGGCTGAAATTTAAAGCTGCTAGATATGTCTTAAACAATGGAGTTTTATATAAAAGGGGTATGATCGCAGGTCTGCAAAGATGTGTTCATCCAGCGGAAGTTCACGATCTAGTGGAAGAAATTCATGAAGGATCTTGTGGAGCTCATGTAGCAGGTCGGACTCTTTTGCAGAGTATAACGACACAGGGATACTACTGGCCAACAATGCGCGCTGACTGTACAGCTTACGCTAAGAAATGCGACAAATGTCAGCGATTTTCTACTATACAAAGAACTCCTCAGGCATTGCTAACACCAATCACTTCCCCTTGGCCATTTGCCATGTGGGGAATAGATTTGGTTGGGCCTCTGCCGACTACAAGAGGACGATTTAAATATTTGGTGCTCGTTGATTATTTCACAAAATGGGTAGAAGCTGAGCCTCTCATCGATATGGCATATGAAAGGGTCTATCAATTCATTTGGAAGAATATCATTTGCAGTTATGGGCTGCCACATGCTTTTATCACTGATCATGGTACCCAATTTGATAATGAGGAGTTCGCAGCGTACTGTCTACAGTCTAACATCCAAAAAGTCCATTATGCTCCAGGTCATCCCCAAAGTAACGGGCAAACGGAGGTAACAAACAGAACTTTGTTGAACGGGTTGAAGAAACGGTTGGATGATGCGAAAGGGAATTGGATTAACGAGCTGTATTCTGTGTTGTGGGCTTACCGAACAACTCCTCGAACAACAACTGGGAATCTCCTTACATGTTAGCCTTTGGAAATGAAGCAGTCATACCCGCTGAACTGGGCCTACCTACTCACAGGGTGCTTAATTTTAACACTCCAATAAGCGATTTGATGAGGCGCTTAGATCTGGACATGCGCGAGGAAGTCCGGGAAGATGCAGCAATCCGAAATGCCGCTTAGCAGCAACAGACTGCCATGTTCTATAATAAACGTGTCAGGAAGTGTGATCTCAAGGCAGGAGATTATGTGCTCAAGAAAGTCATTCAGAACCATAATAAGCTGGAGGCCAACTGGCATGGACCTTATCGTGTCACAACGGTTGTTCGACCTGGAACCTACATAGTAGAAACTTTAGAGGGGGAAGAATTAAAAAATGCATGGAATGCAGAGCACTTGCGCAAATATTATCAGTAATGTAGATTCACATGTATTCCATTCCTTCAATTTGAATAAAAATGATAATTTCCCCATATTCTTTTTGGTTCAATTTTTTTCGGAGTACTAGTGCTACACATTACACAAAAACCACCAACTACGGTTGGATGGCATCAACAACCACCAACTACGGTTGGTCGGCATATCAATGACCACCAACTACGGTTGGTCGACATCCAACAATGTTGGCACAACAATCATACAAGGCAAGGCCTGTTTGATTATGGGTGACCTCAAGGGGCATCTAAAACTAGGCAAGAAGATATGTAAAATATCCACTGCCTAGGCACCAAAGCAATCTAGATAAGATTGCTACAACTAAGCAGGAATATGGGATGGAAATAATTCCATTGCTTAGGCACTTATGGGTGATAAGTCGCTACAACTAGGCAAACAAATGGGGCAAAGTTCCATTGTCTAGGCAATCAAATCAACATAGGACAAATTGTCCCTTTATAGATATATACATTCATCAAAATATATCATGATAAGAAAAACATCTTACAATTTATTTCCAAGGAAAGAAAATTACAAAACAAATGAGCTTTTCTTCATTACATGATCAGTAACGAAATACAAATGTCCTATTCTATTGGTTTCTTTCCTTCAGATTTAGGTACATGATCCATTCCAGCTGGAGGATCGTTTAACGCAAAGGAAGAGTTGATAAAATTCAAATCTTGCTGCATCCTGGTATTGCTTGAACTTGGCCGGTCAAGCATATGAGGAGGTCGGGATATCTCAAAATCTCCCTGAAGACTATAATAACCGAGGTACTTAGAGATCAAACACTGAGGAATGGAGCGAGCTGGAATCCAACTAACATCCAATTTGAAAGGAGGAACGGGTAGATCAAGACATCCGGGTTCATACGAATCCCATAAGGAATTTCCTCTCTCAAGACGCATCACAGCTAGAGCATTCAGCAATCCCTGTTTATACTCCTCATTGTTTGACTGTTTCAACCGAGCATCAAGATGGCAGAAAGCTTCATTGTATCCCCCCATCCAAAACTCTCTGGGCTGTTTGTGGAATTGATATGTCAATCTCTCAACATCTTGATGAAGCCTCGTAACCAAGTTTTCTTTACTCGCCAACGAAGAACTTTGATTGGAAAGCAGCTCGGTAAGACTTTGAATTTTCTGGGACATTTCAGCCAAGGCTTGATTTTTTGCCTTTAGTTGAACAACTTGATTTGCTAAGGCCTGATGAGTCCTCGTCTCTTCAATACTGCTCCAACCAGCTCTTGCTCTGCCACGAGAGGAAGATGTAGGTCTGGCTCTTTTCAAAGCGTCCAATTCTTCTCTCAATGCAGCATTTTCAGTTTTCAAAAATGAAAAGCCCTCATCACTGATTGGGACCAGAGCTCCAGAGGAAGAGAGCAGATTTTAGTTGTCTCAATTCTCCTCTCAAAGCATTATTTTCTTCTTTTAGCAACTTAGCGAAATTTCTGTGATCTTCAATCTCAAGCTTTAGGACACTCTCTCTCTTGTTATGAGTTGAAATGAACTTGTCATAGCCCCGATGAACACTCAACTGTTGGTACTTTTTCTCATAACCCTCGTGTAAAAGAGCAGTGGCCTCTTTGTGCTGCAATTGAAGTTCTTCGATCATTCCTTGAAGATCTTCAATCATTTCATAATAAGCCATATTATTGGCGACAACCCGATCAAGCAAGCACTTTAAATATTGATACGCATCAATTGCTTGCTCAGAAGCATCAGACCCCAGGATATCAACTATTTGTGCCTCAGTGAAGTCTGTACGGCCAGCTTTGAAAAGGAAAAACAGAAAAACAAGACAAGTAAAGAACCGAACAACTTTACACCATCTCCTTATTCCCTACAACATCAGCCGATTTGGAAGAAGGAATTGGTTGCTCGAAAGGCAATTGACGTTGCTCGGTAGAGGTTGTCTGCTGAACTTGCTCGGAGGATTGAGGGATGGTAGCAGCAGGTGTTTGTTCCACTATCAACATAGAATATTAATCAGATCCAGCTTCATCTTCTTCTTCTTCAATAGTAGTAGGAGGCCCATGAGTGTGTTTCTGAAACAGTTCAGAATCATCATTAACATTCAACTCCTTCAAAGCTTCAACCCATCCATCTCTTAAGTACTTCAAACTCGCATAATCCATCTGGGAAGAGACAGCAGCTAAAGCTTTGTTCCATCCTTTGTCCCAGCCAGAGCTAAAGGACTTCTTCACAGCAGCTTTTCTCTTCACCCTCTCCGAGGAAATTTTTTCCCTTCAAAAGCTCCTCAGCAGACTTCACCTTCTCCTCAAGATCTTTCTTACGCCGTTCATCCTCTTCAAGCATCTCATTAGCCTCCAACTTGCTGGAAACGGCGATTTTCAATTTCTCCTCCGCCTCTTTGGAAGCATTTATAGCTTGTTGCAGAGCTGTATCAGCTTTCTGCCGAGCCGTAATCGCCTCTTACCGAGCTGATATAGCCTCTTGCCGAGCTGTGTCAGCATCTTTGGCCGCTTCAACAGCTTGTTGTTGAGCTGTCTCAGCAAATTGGATTTTATTTTCCCAGGCAGCCTTATCCTCCTCGTACTTCTGCCGGGACTCCATCAAAGACTTTGATAACCCAACAAGGGCTTCCTCCACTCCACTGGATGAGGTTGAAGCTTTGATAGCTTCCTTCTCCACGATATTATCAAAGTAAACCAAAAATTGCAAGAAGAAGGGCACAAATCAGAGCATGAACATGGCAATGAAGAATCAGACGAACAAGTATAATGACACTTACTGATGCAAGGTGCTGGGCTGCCAAATCGGTAACTTTGTCCGAGGAGTTGAAGTTTCAGCAACTCGGCAATCAGGAAGAGTCCCCGACCTGATCAATTTCTTGGCCAAACCAGGATTAATTATGGTTGGAGAACTAGCCCTTAAAGAAGGAAGCTCAACCGTAGTAGGTTGGGCAGCAGCATCCATAGGCTTTTCAGCAAGACCCCGTCTCAATCTCCTTAAAGGAGCAACTTCAATTAAAGGTGCTGTCTCTTCTTGAATGAGGACAACCCCTTCAATCAAAGGTGCTGCCTCTTTAGGGGCAACAGGGGGCTTCTTGTAGGAGGAACAACATCCTTTTTCTTAGCTCCTTCAGCTGGAGCGTCGTCTTTGCTTTTCTTCGCTGCTTCAGTACCAGGAGAAGACTTGGCAAAGAGGTCAAGCACTTTCCTCTTCTTCATCATCAGGTCAGCAATAGAAGTACTCAAATCAGAAGAAGATTCTTCGATAAATGAAGAAGATGCTGGAGCTTGCTCAAGGTCAATCACCAAGGAGGAACAAGAGGACGAGCAATAAAAGAAGTGGTGTTCTTGTATTGCAGCAGATAGGAAGCGGACCTCACGTGTTCCCCAGCTGTTGCTTGATGCAACCCCGAGATAAATTTCAAATCTTTTTATATTAACATCACTCCCTTTTGGGGATTTCTTTTTACTGTCAACTGCAACAAACAAAAAATAAGTGTCAGTGACGCATTTCATCAAACAAAAACAGAGCTAAATTGAAAAACTAAAAACAACCTATCCCATTGCCATAAAGTGGACATCTGGGATCACAACTCCATGTTCAAAAAAGGTCCTATTAGCATCAGGAGATTGACCACTAAAGCTCTCTGTTAGAATACTTAGTTTTTAAATAAAAGGTGGTATCGCTAGTAACCCATTTATAACAGTACATAATTTCAGGAATCCCTAAATGAGTTCCATTTATTTGACTCAACCTATGTATGCCATTAACTACCCTCCATGTATTTGGAACTACTCTTGCAGGAACAATATTAAAATATTGTCAAATTTCCAAACACAAGGGATTAGGCGGGAAAGAAAAACCCTATTCAGCTACAAAAATGGAAGAAAACCAATGTCCCTCAGTTAGAGAAAATAAATCAGAAGGGCAAGGAGGTTCTTATAGAATAACCCAAGAAGGAATCGCAAAATCAACCCTAAACTTATCCAATGATTCGATAGGGTAAACCATGGTGGCTAAAGCAAAGAAAGAAGAAAGAAAGAAGAAGAAATTCTTACAGAAACTCAAGGATTCAGCTAAGGCGGATGACAGAAGGAACGATTGTAAGAAGAAAAAGTGAGAAGACAAAGAGTTTGGAAGTCTAAAAGGCAAAAGGTAGAGGGCGATTTTATTCTATCGCCTTTAAATGCATTGCTTTGGGAAACGAGAAAAGTAATGATCACTAGAGACGACGATTGCGTTTTCGGTGGCTAAATGATGAAAAAGACACAAATACCCAAGCGTCTGTCGAAGATTCAAAATATTTACGAGTTTGCCATTTCGCGCTCAAAATCATCAAATGTCACAAGCGTTGGAGATCTGTAATCTAACAAGACTGGGTGAACATGCCTGAGCAACTTCTGGGCATAATGTTCCACACTCTCATATCCAATCTCAACTGTGAAACAATGCGGGCTTCTGTTGATACAAAAATTATTCAGCTGACGTGGACGAATTATATGACGACACGCGTCCTCCTGCGTGGCATAAAAAATATCGAGCCACTCAGCACACCGAGCTACTCAGCGTACCGAGCATCTAGTCAAGAAGATCAAACGACAAAAACAGATTCAATGAACATTCTTATCATATACAGATGTATATGTCTATTAAATAACGGCATATTGTCTATTCATATTGAGAGCCCAAAGGGCTAAAAATACTTTGTAACACCCCCACTAGCGGGGCAAGCTTCCATAAGCGAACATACTGAAGACCAAGGCAAATACCCAACAATACAAAAACAGTGGACTTAGGCCATTTTCCTAACGCTGAACCACTTTAAAACTCCTTTGTCTTATTGCTTTATTCATATTTATCTGTGATTAATTAATTAGATCAAATCTAGTTTTTTACATCAACACCCTGCGAAATTATTTATTGAGCATGCTATGCAGTGCAGGGTATGCTAGCGAATGGCTTTGCGAGCTGGTAAAAACTTCAAAATATTCATTAAAGATTTTCAAAATAGGTTCTATACAGAAAAGTATATTACACATGTAGATGAAAAATTTCAGTAACACAAGGATTTAAAAATATTTTGTTCAATTTAAATAATTTTTTTTGACTTTAATACATTACTAAACTTTGATTTCAGATTTGAATCCAAATTAACCAATTTATTGGACTCTAGAACATTTTTTGTCGTTAAATGTCACCAAAGATCACTTTTAGTGGCGAAAATTTCACATATTAATTTGTATTCAAGTCTGTAATCGAAAATTAGTGATATATATAAGTAAAAAAACCCTTTACATTAAGATGTAAACAAAAACATCTTGCTCTTTTACCTTCATCCTAAAGGAATGATCATGTAGCTTGAGTATGATGATCCGGCTTCAAATCTTGAACTCTTTCGAATCTTTCTGGAGGTGTAAAAACGAATACTCATATGAAATTAAAAAGGTTCCTACAAACGATCAAAAACAGTCGCACAAGGTCACAAAATAAAGACAACCTATACAAAGGGTAATGTGGAAACACTTCAACAAGAAAGTTATCTTAATCCAGTCCGTCTTGTCCAACATTCCCATATTTTTTTCTCTCTTCAAAATTCCTATTCATGTCGTTATTACTATGGAAAAACTAATGTGGGATTGGGGATGGTAAGAAAATAGAAATCATGTTAGTTGGAAAACCATTACTAAAGCCTAAATCCAAAATAGGGTGGGGTGGGTAATTGTTAAAAATAATTGCAACTCTTTTTGGGTAGATGGTTATGGTGTTTTTCAGTCAACCCAACTCTCTTTGGTGCCCTAGAATTAGATGTAAATATGGAGTTGAAGCTACATGGGTGGGCCTCTAATATGGTGGGGAGAGGCACTTTTAGGTGCCCTTTGAAGTTTTGTTTCTCATGGGCTGGTTTCTTTTCTCATGTTTATTAGGGTTTATGCGAGGAGGGGTAACCAAATTTGTTTCTGGGAAGGTAAGTGGGTTCAATATTCAGTTTCATAGATTATATCCGATTTTTCTTTTATCTTTTTAGCAACAAAACACTTTCACCGTGGGATTCTTCATTTCATTATTTTTGAATCTTGTAGAGTAGGTTATAACAAGAGGGATCTAGAGGGTATATATCTTCATTGGGTTGCATGGATGGGTTTCCTTTGGTTCTTGGGAGATTAAGTAAAATGTGGATATGCTTCCTTGTTAATATTTTGTTTCTTTAGTGTGCCCTCTTTCTTTCACAAACTTTATTTTTTCCAAAATAATTTGGAAAAGTTTGAAAAGTCAAGCCTTCACATGTTTGACTTCTTAGAAAGGTTGAACAGTTACAATTTTGTAAATATAGTTTCTTTCACAGCCTAACTCAATGCTGTCCGCTTCTTGGTGCATTTTGTGTAAGATAAGTGGTGGAAGTGTGGATCACATTCTTCTCTATTTGCAGTGTTTTTCTTGTGTGTGTGTGTGTGGGGGGGGGGGGGGGGGGTGCTCTGCCTAAGTCATGACGTAGCCTTCATCGCCAAATGCTTTGAAGAATTAGGATGTCTCGTAGATGGTTTTCAAGTGGAAGGAAGTGATTTCTTAGATTTAGTTTGGATGATAATGTTTGGCCTGTTCTTCAGCTTCAGTTTTGTGTTTATACTGTTATTCCTTTTGCTTTTGTTGATCTTGTATAATTGTAGGACAGCTGCTCCACTTGATATATTTATACATTTGTCTCTTCATTAATAAGATTTGTTTCTCGTTTCTCTTGAAAAAAGTGCCAGCCTTTTCATATAATGTGTTTTTGGTGGTAGATAGTAGATACCATCTTGTGCTAGTTTAAAGATCTAATGACATACCTTTTTTATTTAATATTAGCATCAAATATAAAATCTTATGTTTTCTTATTGCAGGTTGTACTGAATTTAGCGGCTCTCTCTCTAGATGGCTCTACGATGAGTACGGTTGAAACTAGGGTTCCTGAAGAAGGAATAGGAGGCCTTGTAAGTCTCAAGTTTTGGGCATGTGGGTCTCAGAGTAAAAACTTCAGCTTGTCCACCATCATATATGAACCTCACAGGTCTGTCCTTGGCCTATTTATTTAGAAATGGGATAGGGAAAGTTAAAAAGTATCAGTCATGTACAATCCTCTATTACGAACCCTGATAAAAATGTAGGATGAAAATGTAGTATTGTAAGGACGAGCCAAGTTCAATGTTCTTGAACTATATGACCTAAATTTCAATAAAAATCCTTAAATTGGAGAGTCTGGAGTTCCTAAAAGGGACCAAACTAAAGGACCAAAAAACCTACCATTTTTTTAAAATTCTATTGGAATTGAATATTTAACTGAATTTGATGGAGATGATCTCCATAGGTAGAAGATCTCCCAAAAAAATAAAAATCATTAAAAAATTCAATCCAGAAGTGGATGAGATGATCATTCATATAGTTTCGACCAACCAAATACACTGTTATCAGTTTTGCATTTCACCCACTTTCGGGTTTGATTTTTTGGAGATTACCTCCTGATCATCACCAAAACAATTGGTTAAATTCTTATAAATTTTTTCACTTTTAACATAGTGATGACTGCTGAATACTTTATAGGGATGCTGGTGTTTCTGCCATTGCTTTCCATCCTACCCGTCATATGGCTGTCAGCTCATCTTTCGGTGGTGATTTCAAGGTAGATGGATCAGTTGGATTTAACTATTTTCAGTAAGCTTTTATGCTTATGTAACACTTTCAAATGTGCAGATCTGGGTTAGCAATCATGAAATTCAGCAGAAGGGTCAAAATTTGCAGAAGACTGGCTGGACATGCCATGCTGTTGGTTCATACAAGTATGATCTTGCTTTGAATTACATTGCCTATTTGTTTTCTTTTTTTTGTCGGAATTCTATTGTCTATTTCGAAAGCCTTGCTGTCTTCCCTTGTAGAGAGTGGATTATTCAATTTCCAATGTTATTTTTGTATAGAGTTGGTGATCAAGAATTTTATTTACTTTTATCTTCCTGTCATATGAATAAAATAATTTTTCCTCGTAGAAAGAAGCCCATGACTGCTGCTGCATTTTCCGCCGATGGTTCTGTCTTGGCTGTTGCTGCAGAAACTGTTATTACTTTGTGGGACCCAGAGAAAAATGTTCTTGTTGCTGTAATTGGAGAGAGTCTTGAGGTGATTCCGTCAATAAGCTGATCATCTTCGTCTCTCTTTTTTCCTGCTCCCTAAATGCAAATAATTGTGAAGAAAGAAGGGGATATAATCTCATATATACTAACTGTTCCTTCATGTCATGTTATACTGCTCTAAGTTGTCATTTGTGCATGTACTCCCCCCCCCCCCCCCCCACACCCTTTTGTTTTTGTTTTTGTTTTTGTTTTAACATGTATGTTTTCTCCTCTGCATCTTTTACAGCCAATCGCGACTCTTTCATTTATTGGGAAGTCAGACTATCTTGTGTCTGCATCTCGAGGTTCACATGCTCAAGTGACTGTTTGGAGTATGTCGAACCTGTCTGTATCTTGGTCATATAAGCTTCACACAGAAGGTTTGGATGCTCTCTTTTTAGTCGTTTTACTCTACATTGGGCTAAAAAAGGGATTTTTTACTTCACCCCCTGAGATAATTATGTATTTAGATATACCCGTACGCGTTCATTAATTAGCCCCCCTCTCCCCCTCTTCCCCACACCCGCACTCATGTAGGCATATTTTTTTTTACGGTGTTAAATGCCGGGCTTGCAGTAGGGGGGCTAAGTCTAATTTTTGAACATGTAGGGGGGTAAGTCTAAATACGCAATTATCTCAGGGGTAACGCGAATTGTTGCGAATTTACTTTTATTCTTACAATGATCTCTTAGCTTTATTTTCCAAGAAGTTTGAAGAGATAGAAGTATTTGTACGAATGAATTAATTAGTACTTAACAAAATGGAAAGTTTTTGAGTCACTTATCAGTTCAGTTATCAACCATATCATTAATGATTCATGAATGGCTGTCAGCCAGGCGATGTCATTTCCAGATTTTCTTGGGTCTTCTCTTAAGATGTTGTAATGGGAAATCCGAAAACTCAAGTTTCTCTTAGTACTTCATACCTCGTATGCTTGATTTGAATGTCTACCATTGGGTCTGTTTTTTTCTTTTCCATCCCCACCTGGTTATAATGACATCTTATATTCACAAGAAAGAACTCAAAGTATATCTTATAAGAACCTGAATTTCAAACAAACCATGCCCATCCCAAGAAAAAGTCAATATGGTAATATGATACTCATGTCAAATCAAACAATTGTTTGGCTAAACTATAATCTCTTTGCCTTCTGCAATTTCCATATAGCTGGAGTGAATATATGACCCATTATTTTGTGCATTTATGCAGCTGTAGCTAGTTCGCCGGATGATAATTCCTTTGCTGTTCTTTCACTTCTCCCCAAGTCATCTAAATGTGAAGAGTTCAGTGAGACCACATTACATGAAGTGAATGGGATAATCTTATTATTCAATATAGAAGATCCTGTTCCTGTCACTACCTGGTTTGTAAGGAAGGTAAAAATTACAAAAATAGAGGGAAAAAACTCTCCTTTCTAGCTTCATCAATCTAAAGGGTGGGACTTTAATTGATTAGGTCTCTCTCATGGTGGAGTTGCCTCTTTCTTTTTTTAGTGTTTCTTTGACTTTACCCCTAGGATATTTGATAATTTGATTTACCCCTTGAAGTTCCGAAATTAGCCCCCCTCCAATGCAACAGACAATGCACGGGGCATAAGACATGCCCCCCGGCCTGGAGTGGTGGTGGTGGAGGTAAATCTAATCTTTGAATTCCTAGGGGACAACTCTGATTATGCAATTATCTCAGGAGCCAAAGTAAAAAATCTAATTTTTTGTTGTTTCATACGAGTAAATTAATGTCATTTAGGTCGCATCATTGTTGCAATGATTTTACTGAAATTTAGTTTTATCTCTTCATTAAATTATTATGAAATATATTTTATATTTACGGGGGGAAGCTACTTTGCGTTATCTATATTTACTGACCACAATGTCATTACTCTTGAACTACCGAACATACATTGGAATAATTTGTACCTTTGTTTCTATCTTTCCGCTTAGAATAAATCTTAGATTAAGCTTATTGTATATTTCCTTCAAAGACCATCCAACCCTATTCTATAGCTAGTTTGTTGCCAATTTATATATCCAGGATGAGAATAACTTCAAGATTTTTCTGTTTATGGCATCCATACAATAGTTGCAGTCATTAATGACCATCTAAGGCCTATAAGATGGGAATGTGCTTAATATTTTCATAAAAAAGTTTAGGCCTATTAGATGGGAGATTGTATCTCCTGCCATCCCCAAAAGGGGAGTTTCAGTGATCAAATCACAGTTGCGACATGAGTACATGTTGACTAATCATTATCATTATTTCCTTATTTCATCAAATGATACTCTCTCTCATATTCATTTCTATTATAAGCATTGTTATCTAATAAATTTAATTCTATAAGATATTTTCTTATAAGTTACTCCCAAGATAGTTCAGGTCGGTATCTCTGTCTTTGTCCTTCTATTTCAATTAGTCTTACTTTGGTTACCACTGCATCCAAAGGTCCATGAAGTATATATTCATATTATCTGAGAGAGAGAGTTTGATTCAATCTCTGTTTTTACTGCAGGCTAAGGGAGGGGGACTTGCTTTTATTCATACAAATCCAAAATCTTTGGAAGATAATATGTCAGACAAAGAACTATCCCCAGTATCGCTTGCATATATAAATGGTGATCATGAGTATGTTCTCTTTCACCCACATGGGAAGCAAGAACATGAACGAAGTATTACTCATCAGGAGAGTCTTGTTGAGCTTGAGGAAACAGGTGGGTTTTGTAAATCTATTATCATTACTACTGACTTTTTCTGGTCCTGTTATTCTGCACATTTGGTGTAGCTTGTTTATCCAGGGACCCTGAAATTTGATTTAGCACAGCATAGAAAGAAGACTAAGTGGGGTTTGCTTTTGCCTTTTAAAGTGAATCTGAACCATTTAGACTTGAGAATTACTATATAGAGTTTTTCTTTCAACAAATTAAGAGGCTGGCGACTATAAATGCCTCTAAACAGTATCTGAAAATTGACCGAGGTTGTTTGTTTTTGACTCTTTTTAAGTCTCAATTTGAACCATTTAGACTTAAGAGGTCCCAAATAGTGTTTGGTTTTTTAAATGATTAAGAGGCAATATATTTGCTTTTGAATGGTTAAGAGGTAAAAGTACCTCCGACTTTGAACTCTAAATCTGTTGAATTAAATAGATCCATTTAGATGTTCAGTCAGTCATAAAAACAAACAAAATTTTCAGATCCAGATTTTAAACGTTAGGTTCATTTAGACATAAAACAAAGGGGTTTTTGGGAAAAGGTCCTCATAATGCTTAAATTGTATAAAAACATGACACTCCATATAATTTTATAAATTTAGTCTCTGTACTAAAAACACCATGAAAAAAGGTGCCGTTGGCGCGGACCAAAAAAATAAAGGCAATTGTACCACAGGGACTAGATTTATAAACTTGAAAAGTATTGTCCTAGAAATCCAAATATAGGAAGGAACATGACCTTTACCTTAATTCTCTATAAAACAAATATATTTTTCAGATTTAGATAAAATAAAATAAATGCAGCCTAAATTAAAACTATAGCATGTTGACCTGTGTAAATATATTGCCAATATCTTACAGGGCGATCCGGTTATGCATCTATATATGGAGAGTTACCAGAGTTCAGCTTAAAGAAGGATCAGGCTCCACCATCCTCAATAGTAGTATCAGAAAGGCCCTGGGAGACTATTTTCAGCGGTTCATCACATAATCTACCTTCTCTTACCAAACTGTGTTCAGTGTTTCTAGAGTCGTTGCTAGAAAAGAGGGCGACGTTTGTAGAGTGACTTTTAAAATTCAAGTACTCGTAAAATTCTCTTTTCTTTGTCCTCCGTTTGTACCCCAAGTTGAATGAAGCCCGATGCGGACAGGGTGAACGCGATATGAAAATCATATGCGTTTGAAACGGGAATCCCATGTGGGTTATTAGCAAACCGCGTGTTTATTGGCTCGGAGAATTTTTGTCAATTAATCGAAGTGCAAGTAGTCGAAGCTTCTCAAGGTTATCAGATGATCCGTAAGCTAGTTCTCTTTGACAAGGTTTAATGTTTGTACACTTGAAATCTTTCTTACTAGTTGAGTTTACATTATACATGATAGTTCAATTTCAGTTTTGCCAGTTCTTTCAATTTTGCCATTTGGGTATATTATTGTAACAACATTGCTAAAATATTATCTTTATTTTTTAGACTATTGAAAGCGAGTTTGAACATTCTAATTGGAAGTTTAGGGGCATCTATATCGTTTTTTTTAGCGACTCTTGTCCAATACTCCCCGGCTGCCGATTGCTCACTTTGATCTCTAGTTCATGCTTTCAGTTATAAGTAGGACTTTAAGTAGGCCCAAGTCGTGTCTAGCTCAGAAGGCCTCACATGTTTTGTAGGGCTTGGTCTAGCTAAGTAGACTTGTACGCCGAGGCGTGCTTTCAGTTATTTAATGCATAATTTGGTATACTAGCATTTGTATTTGACATGCTACCTATAATATATATGTATAGCGTCAATTATTAAGAAAGGATTCAATTTTTTTTGTATTGAAGGGTTATCCATCCTGCGCACCTCAAACTATTCCCCTCACCCCGGACGAGGCTTTACGAGATGGACCACTATCTGCGGTCCTGGCCCCAATTTTATGCTGGCAGGGATGACCATGGGCCTTGCACCCCTAGGTCGTGAATTCGATTTTTGCATGCACATCGAATGTGGAATGATTATTAAATCTAATAGTTGATGTATTGAATTATGCATCACATAAAAAAAAATATTGAATTGTGTAAAACTTTTGGAATAGGGGTGGCCATGGGTCGGCCTTGGGCGGGCGCGGGTCGGGCGTATAAAAATTTGAGCTGTTCTAGGCCTATTCAGGCTCGAGTCGGGCCTCATTATGTAATTCCAAACCCGCCCAAATTCGAATGCTTCTTGATTAGGCTCGTTGCCCAGATTCAGATAATTTTATTTACCTAAATTTTGTTTTTTAGAAAATTTATGACTTATTGTTTAAAAAAATTAATTTTAGATTGTACAAGATTAAGAGTAAATAAAGACAAATTGATATTTCCAAATGTTCTTCATTTATATTATTTTTTATAACTTTTAACCTTAAAGGAATAAAAAATAAACTACTAATATATAGAGAAAGACTCCCTTACATCACATTATATATCACCTAATATTAGGACCCAAGATTTTTTTTTCTAATTTTTTTATTTTTCTGTTGAGATTAATCTTTCAATCAATACGTGTTCAAAAAATTAGATCAAAATACATTTTTTAGCTATTTTTAAAAATTTACAAAATTCTGTTGGCGCAGATACTTACACACACACACACACACACACACACACACCAACGATCTAATGCGGACTGTGCAGGTGGCTTAGAAAGCGAGAGTTACGAGCTTTTAGTTTTGTTAGGCTTTTAGTCATTACTTGACATCTCGTCAACGCATTTTTATAACATGCAGACTGTTATGCACATGAATAGTCATATATATATATATATATATATATATATATATATATATATATATATATATATATATATATATATATATATATATATATATAGGGAGAGGTTCACAAGTGGACCAAAAGAATGGACTTTTTAATGGACTTAACAAAAAAGACTAATAAGTCTCGGTTATTGGGTGCCGCTGGCGCGGACCCATTACACCAAGGAATTAAAATTAGTGGGTTATTAGTCTTTTTTGTTAAGTCCATTAAAAAGTCCATTCTTTTGGTCCACTTGTGATCCTCTCACTATATATATATATATATATGTGCTCAGGTTCGCCTAGGAAAAAATATCGAGCTTATAAAATTTGCCAAGTCCGGTTCGCGGGCTATTTACTTTATCCAGCCCTGTTTTTTTTCCTGACAGGCTATGCGTCTTGGTGGGGTTCAGGCAATGTCCACCACTGTTTCGGAGTAAGTTGAACCATTATCTTTCATAATAATTTCATAATAATTTTTATGTAAGGATTTTACACCCAAAATTAATTCAATAAATCACTGTTTGGGGCGTACATGGATTTTAGTGTTGATGTCAATATGGAGAAAGACACATAAATGCTTAATTTGTGATTTGCCATGTGCAGGGAAGGTAATTTACAATAAGTACAATTTTAGGTTGAATAAGGATTTTTTCAATCATTTTTTTTACATTTTTTTAGAGATGAAGAATTCATCACATTATTTTTGTTTATCATTGCTTCGAATTTTTGTGAACTTTGATATTTGATCCAAATTTGGCTTCACGTATACAATTTTCAATTTCAAATTAAAAAAAAAAGGTTGGAATGAAATTGGATCACATTTATAATTTGTGGATCCCATTTGATCATTCTGGGATCATGTCCGTCTAATTTTTCGAAAGAATGAGTGCATACCTCAAGACTATCGACATGTAAGCATATTTATGATGTGCTGAAGCACGACGGTGTATATCGACTAAATCTCCGTGATCAACAAATCAATCACATCAAAGTATAGCAATCCAAATAATTCCAAATAAAGAAAACAAAAGAGATGAAAGAACACAAAATTTACGTGGTTAACCAAATTGACTATGTTCACATACGATCCGTGTCACTAAATAGAAGAAGATTACAAATGAAATGATATTTTGTTCCTTCTCACATAATAATCTCTCCATTCAATTAACACACAACGATGGAAGACTCACAATGTAGGTGGTAAAATTCTACTAGTTATGGTTCAACACAGACATTAACCGAACAAAATAAATAAATCTTGCACACACACATAAGAACAAGATGTACGTGGTTCGACAATGTGCCTATGTTCACGGGAAGTTTTTCATTTTCTACCAGAGCTTCAATGCTCACGGTTACATTTATAGAAAGAAATAATTGAATCCTAGGGAACACACTGTGGTAGTTATCCCTGTCTCGATCGACCATATCTTTTTCAGAGCTGAAACACTAACTTATTTCGGTTTGGGTTCTTTTTTCTTCCAAGGAACTGCATAACAAAATAAGAAGTGTCACAAGGAACAAAAATATCAGAGAATATAAGATAAGAGAGTAACTTGAACCCCCAAAGTAAACCTATTTCATGCCCCCAGAGGAATATTAGACTAACTTGAATCCCAAAAGTAAACGATCAACATTGCAGTAGTTCATGGCGTCAGATTCCATTTTAATGGTCACCCATTGAGGAATATATCATCGTTTAAAAGCTTCTACGATATTTTCATTAATGATGTATACCATTTTCATAGTTAATTCAAGTAAAAGACAGAGAAAGAGATTAATAGAAATCACAAAAGTTTTGGAAAATAGAAAAACTCCAAAACGAGAGGAAGAAGTAGATTTACACACAATGGAGGGAAAACAGGCTCTGATGTTCTTAAAGGCAAGTGAATTTTTTAATAATGAATCCCAACTGATGACAGAGAGAGAGGGTTTAATGGCTTGGAACGAGTTCCAATGCACAAATCCATCATTAAACACGTGTCCCTAAATGCCCTCTGACACACAACCTCCCTTTCAGCCCAAACCGTAAAAAGGACTAGCATACCTCCAAGACTTAACGAAAAAAATGACTATTCATTATCAAGTAAAAGTACTTCCATGCCCTCCAAACAAAACACAATTGGAGGACCAAGGCCACCTGTGACCACGACACGGTTTCTTTTTAAAGTCAGCGCAAAACTCCGCTCTCTCAATCAATAAGATTTGGGGGAAGTAATAATCTGCCACACATGAGAGGAAGGCACATGCCCCATTGATCTGACCCATCATCCTCATCCATAAAGATAAATCTGCTGGAGCTAATCGACATGCGAGAATCAAGGAAAAAGATATAGCCGATCAAGCTGGGGATAAATACCATAATGATTGTTCCCTATGACTTAATTACCGCTTTCTATAAATGTAAACCTAGCCCCCAGGAAAAAGGGGAATGTAATCACGAGCACTGAAGCTCTGCTAATAGAGAAAGAAGAACTTCACGTGAACGTAGGCATATTACCGAACCATGTATATCGTGTTCTTATGCGTGTGCAGGATTTATTTATTCTATTTGGTTGATCTCAGTAGGATCTTACCACATATACACAAATATTAATCTCACCAAAGGCACTAAGATTCTACCCAAAATCCTCAATAAAGAATACCCGAAATTGGTCCAAAAAATAACTAATTTTGTGCGAAAGAGTGAACTCTTAATTTTCACTCATAAAATTGTCATAAATGGAGATGGCTCAATTCTTTAATATCCAAAATTCGGCGGGGAAACCCTCCTTAAATAGAAGATAAAATTCAAGAGTCCCAAATGGCGTGAGGCACCTCATAAATTAGGTAACTAACGATACTTAGATGCCTTAGATACCAAAATCCCGTCGAATAAGATGAGATAAACCAAAATGGAGTTTTAATTAAACTCGAACACACCACAATTACATCTCATGTCGGAACCAAACTCTAAAGAGTTTGGATCAAACCAAATCCTACAAATCTCCACCTTGGCGAGATGAATTAGAACACCAAAACGAGTCTTCCAAACCCTTGTTATCGAACATTTGTTGAAGCGAAAAAAAATCCTTTGCTGCCGTGACACCGTCGCTGACGTGTGAGGCAAAGCCATGATGTCTAGTCGCACACCAAACCATTAAATTTTCCCACATAAAGCATAAAATCTTTGTTGAGGCGAAGGATCCTTCGCTGCAGAGAATTCACTTGTCGTTGGGGCGAAACCATATTCGTCATTCGCGAACCCATCCAGAAAATCCTCTTTCATAAAATTTCTTCAAGCAAACTCGAGCGAATAACTAGCAATGAACATAGCATGAAGGTTATCACCAAAATACAAGATCTCCATAACCCAAAATACTAATGAAGATTTTCAACTACGTTTGAGGCGTCCTCAAATCTAACCCTCAACTTTCTCTTCAACCAATGCATATCTCGCGTAGCCAAACGAATTCTTCCACCATCTCTGTCAAACTCATAATGCTCCATAGCACTCTCGAAATTTCCTGATTCAATATCACACCTAACAACCTCCACCAATAACCTCTTAGACACCGATCGGTGATTGAAAGTCAACTTCTCCCTCATTAGGAGATATGTGCACCCCCAAATTTTCCTCGCATCTCTACCATGAATCGATGCTTGCCTCCCACTCTTCTTTGTGGATCTCAAATGGTATATCTCAATGCCACTACGACCACTGCGAGCTAATGTCATGCCCGTCCTTATATGTTTGCCTCCTTGTAAGGACTACTGTAATTTTGATTTCCATCTAAATCGAATTTCACTCTCCCAAAAAGTTGTGTGTCCCCTTCACAACCCGAATGAGAATAAAGATTGCTACTCTTCCCATAATGCAATCCATGCTTTCTTGCCCCTCCGCTGCTAAGCTTCAAATGCGAGATTTCACTCACCATAGAAGACCTCATAATAACTCCGCTCTCCCCTTAAAGAACATATAAATTTCTCACCTTGGTGCCCCTAAACACCACAAAAGAACATGTCACGACCCTCATAACTCCACTCGTTGTTACAACATTATAACCCATGAAGTTTAGCACATCCACCGATATAAGGGTCATTTGAAGATCCATTTTACGCCACACCCCACCAAAAGTTCTCACCAACCCATTATATGTCTTGATTTTGATATATTAAATTACTAGATTTTGAAGGTTCTCCCATCAGCCATCAAAATGGAACCAACTTTCACCTCATTGTGGGAAGATAAAGAATCCTGATTGGGACACATATGAATTGAATAACCATAATCAAGAACCCACAAATTATGAAATGACTCACCAAAATTATCAATTTCCATGAGAGAATAATTTTCGATATCCTATGAATTATAGCATTCGCCACCACTACTGATGCATCTTGAATCTTCTAGTTTCTTTTCCCATTCTTTAGTTTGGGATAGGAATGCATGATGTACCTAATCTCATGATTATACTAATATTTCCTATCCTTGTGCCCTTTGAATTAAACCTGAAGCTCCTCGAACCTAGGTTCTCCGACCTTCCTATAACGACTAAGCATGAGGCATTACGTCACCCTCAACCAATCTCCTCATATTTTCATTAAAGAGAAGGGTTTCCGTGACCTCATCCAACACATTAATTTTCTTCTCGTACCTCATCATAGTCACCAAATAATCTTACCTCTCTAAAATAGAAAAAAACCCATGCAACCTCGTCTTCTTCCTCCATCTTCATCATCAGATTTAAATGTTCAGAGAGAAGCCTATTAAAATCATTGGGTTGGTCTTGCAACAAAGTAATCAGAACCATACATAAACGGTAGAAACCATTTTTAAGATTAATCCGATTTGTCAAAGACTTCTCTAAATACAACTTTTCGAGATTTTCCTAAATCAACTAGTCGGAAGTCTATGTCATAACATTGTGTTTGATCTCCATAGACAAACACATCCGAATTGTGGAACAAGCCTCCTTATCTATCTTCTTCCACTCGTCATCCTTCATTGGATCGGGTTTTACTTTTAAGGCACAAATCAAACCCTCTATGACAAGGATGTCCTCACCTACACTTGCCAAAGGCCAAAATTGTTCTTTCCATCAAATTTCTCCATATAGTACTTTATCTTGTATGCCATAACAAAAGGCCCTAGTTTGCAACCTAGACTATGATAACAATTTGTTCTGCGAAAGTGCGGCGATGTATATTGACTTGGGATCCATGACCAACAAACCAATTACACTAAAATTTAGCAAGCAAAACAAGGAAAACAAAAAAGAGATTAAAGAACACAAAATCTACAAGGTTCACCGAATTGGCTACGCCCACAGACGATCCATACCCCAAAATAAAAGAAGCTTACAAATTGAAGAACTTTTTGTTTGTTCATCACATATAAGAATCTCTCTTCTCTCAAATACTCCCCAACAATAATGAAAGACTCACAAATATTAATCTCACCAAATCCTTATAGATTCTACTAAATAATATCCAAAATTGGTAAAAGAAACCCCAATTATCCACAAAAGATTGAATCCTTAATTTTCACTCACAAAATTCTCTATCATGTCATAGATGGAGATGCATCAATTCTCTCATATCCAAAATTCAATGGGGAAGTACTCATTAAATAGGAGATAAAATCTAAGAGTCCCAAATGGTGTAAAACACCTCACATATTAGGTAACTAAAGATATATAGTTGACTTGGATGCTGAAATTTCACCGAATAAGATGGGATAAACAAAATGGAGTTTGACTTAAACTCAAACACACAACCGTTACATCTCTCACCAAAACCAAACCCTAAAGAGTTTGGATCGAGCCAAACTCTACAATTTAGATACTTGTATCCTTATAGAAAAATCTTCACAAACAATGAAGTTTTTTACAAAAATCTCTCATACAATTATTAACAAAGAATATAAATTTTATTTCATTTTATTTTGTCATATTTATTGCTGAAATGAATTTTTTTTTCCAGTTGTATCTTTGTAACTATTTGGGTAGACAAAATTACCCTCAAGAAGGTTCCTAGGAGAAAAAAAATAATAAATTGTGACCTCGACTAGCTAAAGATCACTGCCATTTCACGAATTGGATTTGAACAAATATCAAATTTCTTTTTTAAGTTAGTAGTGTGTGGGTCTACCGTTCTCCTCATTATATTGCTCCTAGAATAAATAGTATTATGTCAAAATGTATAATATTTTTTTCACCTTGACCCTCTATATACAGATGCACCCTCACAGTCTTTCCACTTTTTTCCCTGCATCCCATCCATAGTTAGATTGCAATTTTTTTTAAATATCTATGAATACTATACGTCACCATTATATTTTCCAAATTTACTGTTACAATGAAGATTTTATTAGTTTAAATTAAAAGGGATATTTTGACTTTACCCACTGTGTAGTTATTATTATTTGACTTTACCCATCATTTGTTTTTCTTTAGACTTGACAAAAAAAGTGTTGAAAAAAGTGAAAGAACGTCACTAAATGTCAAAATAGTGGGCAAAGTCTAAAGAAAAGTAAAATGGTAAGTAAAATCAAATAATTATAACTATATGATGGGTAAAGTCATAATACCCCAAATTAAAATTCCTAGAGTATTGTAGTGTAATTTTTCAAAATTATAGGGAACAACCGCTTCTCTCAAGACAATGCACATCGACCCTCAAGTGTAGTACAGTATTATATATTACACCAAATATTGTGGAAATTCAATATCATTTTCAATTAATTTTCTTAGGAAAATAATCAAATTTTGATATGATGTGGTAAAAAACAAAATTTCATTGGAATATTATGACTTTGAATGTGTTTTTATTAGAATCTTAATTTAAATCATATAAAAATAAAACTCTCAAATTGAAACGAATGAAGTACGATATTCTTAACCTATTATAAATTAATAGCTATAAGCAACTCAACTCAATTAATTATTTTTCTAATTACTTGGATATGATACATGAATTATATTTCCTCATTTCGCTATGTGTAGCGCAAATTCTCCGCTACACCAAACAATATCAATTATTTCTTAACAATCGCCCTCCAAGTCATCAACTATCAATATTATGGAAATTGCAATTTTTTTGGGTGCACTTATTGACCTATAGAATATGTTGGAACTATATAATATAATCTTCTCTTAACATACCACCTACCATTTCAGGAATAATCAATTCTACGTTTTCTAACACCTCGTATTTTTAGGATTTTTATATTTAGATTAAGTGTGGATTAAGTTAGGATTAATTAAATTAAATTGGAATAATTAATCCAGGTTAAATAAATATTAATTAGCGAGATAAATGTTAATATTTATTTATAGTGAATATTACTTAGTGAAGGAGTAATAATAATAATAATAATAATAATAATAAGACAATTTTATGATTGTCGTGAGTGAGAAATAATGCAGTTATGATAAATTTAGTCGGGACGCGCGTGTCCGTTGTGTCGGGACTTAGATTTGGAAATAAAATATAATTTAATTTTTGATATTTCATATGGTAATTTCGAGTGCGCCAGTGTGTCCGGAAGGATCGAGATAGATAGAAAAATCTACCCGGGGGTTTAGTTTGAGTCTTAGAGCATTTTTAGGCCAAACCGACACCCCAGAGGGGTATTTTAAAGGTCTTTTAAAATTTTGAGAAAAAGGGACCGACGAAAATTAGAGAGTTGAAGTATTTGGCACGTAGAGAATGTTAGGGTTATCAGTTGTTGAACCAAAAGAGAGAGCACATGAGGGAGAATGAGAGAGTTCCTAAGAGTTTTAAGGCCAAAAGTTATCATCTTCCACCAAAACCACCACCAAATTGTAGATCGGGGAGAGAAGACCACAACCATATCCTTATTTTTCAACGGATGATTCCTACCAAAAGAGGCAAGTGTTTATCTTGCTCAATTATGTGCATATGGTATCCATGTTAGGGTAGATTTGAAGAAATACTCATGATATTATGAATTTGGCGTTGAAATTGAATATTAAATCAGTCTTTGGGTAGGAATTGCATGTAGTTTGACTCAATCATATGTAGAAAATATGAAACCTGAGATTTATGCATGATAATCACGAAATTAAATCTGGGTTTAGGTTGGACTTTAATGGTGACAAGATATACCTAGAGTTTTGAGGGTTTAATGTTTCAATCCATTCTTTCATGAGAATTATAAGGTTTAGATGTTAAAGATGTGTTAAAAAGCATTCAATTATTGGTAGAAAAGATTTGGAAACCTTGGTTTTGAGTTGGGTGAAATTTCATATTGTTTGGGTGAACAAAAAGGGGTAAAAACGCAGGTTACAAAGGAAGGGGAAAAACTGAGTTAATCTCATTCGAACGACCTGGGGAAGTTGTTCGAATGACTATGTTCGAATGAGAATACCAAGGAAATTTCAGGAATGATTTCGTTCGAAGTTTGTTCAAACCACCTCGTTCGAACGACCTTACTGATGAGATATCAGAGTTCATTTTCGTTTAAACGAGATTTCTGGCACTTCTAATGAGATTTCAGAAAAGAAATTTTTTATCCGGACTAGTTTAAATTTGATGTAGTATCTTCGAGAGAAGGAAAACAACCTATAATGATATTTGAGTGAAATTTATTGTGAGGACGAGTAGTGTGAGATTTGGGTTAACTACTTGGAATATATATAATAGGGAAATAAAAGGCCTTAGATCGGTGAATCAAGTTTGATGAAATATATAGAGAGAATAATCGTATGTTACAAAGTACCGTGAGTATTAGAAAGAAATATATTGCCTACTTGAGTTGTGTGTTGTGTGTATACGCATTTTATGATATATTATGTGTATGACATACCTACGCGGCATGCTATCGGGAGGAGGTTTTGCTACGTGGATGGTTTTATCCTGATGAACCCATTGGGGGGATTTTAGACTTGTACCCAGAACATAGAAACTTGGATACGTGCTATCTAAGAGTATTATATTTTCGACGGTTGAATGGGAGCGTGGGTATATGCGTGACCCATTTGGATGAGAACTATGTTTGCCGCCAATATCTGTGAATTGAATTTAAGGTTTAAGTGATATACTGAACCAATAGTCCTTTATTTCATACGTGAGGTACTAGGACATGATAGCAGAGTATGCATGCACCAGGAGTTCTCATCCTAAGGGTGCATTATTGTTTATATATATATATATATATATACACTAATGACTTATTCTACTGTGTGTGACTAGTATAAGAGAGAGATAATAATATTCAAGATAACTTTAATATGTGAAATGAGAAATTTATAATTGACGCATGGTTAGAAAAAATGCTATAACGTATTGTATGGGTGATACGGGTGAATGTTACGAGTTACCGTATGTAGTAATAAATTTGGGTTGTACTAGTTTGACGGGGTAGTATAATCAGGATGGGTTAGATATATACGTTAGGCGTGCACATTAGATGAGAGGTGAGCATCTCAAGTGAAAGCACGTAAACCTAACATGTATATAATATTTGCTAATTTTGCATTTAAACACTTGCTTAATTTTTAAACTGTTTTACTCGGGCTCTGACCCATTTTTCCAAATCTATATTCTTTTTGTAAAACATTTTAGGTGCCCAACCACAAGGACACCAGGCTTAGCAGGTTCCATCTTTTGGCGAGCTGCAACGACTCTGAAAGTTGCAAGTCCTTGATATTAGACGCATCAGTATTCCTCATTTCTTCATTATGAGCAGTTATTTCATTCAGTCGGACATATTGTCCATTTTCGTTTAGACATTTTAAAAGATGTTGGATTTTATTCTATTTAGCAGATCATAGACTGGTTTTATTATGGATGAATGTATTATTATTTCAGATCGGATTTGTGTATTTCAGACACCCTTATTTATTCTATTGTTTTATCTATCATATGGTTGATGTAGGTATGGGAATGATTCATTATAAAATTGTATAGTGCTTTCCTGTTAACTAAAAAGATGAAATTTGGCACGAGTTTTTCAAATACTAGGTGGTTAGTATATATTGTAAAGTTTTCGACAGTGATGCTAAGAATGAACCAACTGGATATTCTATTTTAATTTAATAAAGGTCTGATCACTCGGTATTTAATTAAGCGGGGTATCACACGTTTCTACTTTTTTCACACCTCCATCTTAATATTCCCATTCCTCTTACACTCACTTTTAACATATTGAGTCCATATTGCTCAACCCTACATAATATGACAAGTCTAATGATTCCCCCCCCTCTCTCTCTCGGTGGAACGCTATGTGGTGTTATTTTTTTTGAAGTGTTTTGGCAGATGAATGCGTTTTACAACTAGTTCTTTATTTTATAATTTATTTTGTAATTTTTTTCAAAAGAATTACCAAATATTTTATTGTAATTTGCCCTAAAATTTATTGCCCATCGATTCCACCACTATATGAACACAACTATTTTGTCAATGCGTAATTCTAGTGAGATTTACACTTAATATCCAAATATCAGACCATCGAGTTGCGAAAACGCATTGATTGATATATAACATAGATCCAATGTGATTTTCACAGGCCAACCAATGCATTAGGCTTGTGAATATTATTTCGGGTTATTTGAGTTTGGGTTTGGAGGATCTGGGCTAAAACTCGTCTCACACTTAATAACGATCTTCAGACTCTTATTCAGGCCTACCCAAATAAAAAACATATATATTTTTTTCTTTTGACAATCTGTTCCCCACGAAAGATTTACAAGATATATCTTATAAAAAACTCCTAAGAAAAGAAAACTCATATATTTATTCGGAAAGCCAGTCGAGATTAAGGATTCTTCTACAACTTGAACTATAAATGATTATTTTTTATTGTTCCTTAATACTCTTTCTATAGTCACGTCATTACAATAATTAGAACCAAGTTATTCTAAAAACGTTAAAAGAAATATTACACTATATTAAGTTATTGACATGCACTTGTATATACCTATTTAATTTAGAAGGTAAATTATATATATATATATATATATATATATATATTTTTTTTTTTTCAAGGTTATTTTTGAGTATTTACCACTGTTCTAAAAAACCCGCCTAGGCTTAAGGCTTGGGAGAAACGCCTCGCCTTAAGTTTTTCACGCCTTATTCTTGGTAAAACCCTTAAGGCGCACTTTTTTCTAAAAACAACAATGCTTTAGTGAAACGATATCGCCTTTTAAAGAATTTTTTTACTAACCGGACCATTATTTCATCCAAAATAATCCAATATTATTTTAATTTGCATATATTCAGACATATTTTTATAATATGTACAATTTTAGTATTTTATTAGCCTTGTTATGGTTTAAAAATATTAAAATATATTAAGAAGGCCTAAACGCCTTTTCACGCCTTTTTACGCCAAGGCCCGCCTAGGCTTCTAAGGCTTAAGGCTTGGCCTCCACGCCTCGACCACGCCCCGCGTTTTTTAGAACCTTGTTTACCAAATAATTACTAAAATATTTATTTAATCTAATGAAAAGAGAAATAATTTTTGCTTGATTAAAAATTTTAAACCCTAGAAGCACAAATAAAAATTTGAATTTGTAATTTAGACCAACAATCCCTAAAATTAATCCTAGCATCAACCCTAAAAGTTAAACCAACATTCAGTTCCCAATTTATATATGTAGGGATCAATCACAATTTAATCCTTAAACTAAACTTAGAATTTAAACCAACCAACAATAACACTAAATAAAAAAAAAATTATTAACCATTTTATCTAAAATTATAGGGAGAACTTACGAGTGAAAATTAGAGGAGTAAAATATAATTTAATATTTAAATAAAATTTAAATGATTGACATCATAAAACTTCATTCAAAAATTAAATCAACATCTAAAATTATAAATTAAATAGAACGAGAAGAGAAGTCATTTCCTTTTCTTTTCAAAGAGCTACGTGGGAAGAATATATACCAAATCCCATCCTACGCATCCTGATTTTTCTTTTATTTTATTCCTAAAATTCACTAATGTGTGCGCGTGATCTTTGAATATTATTTAAGGGCTTTGTTATATTTACCATGGAGTTATCAAAACTAAGGTATTTTGCGAAACAAGGGAGATGGATGAATATTTAACAAACTATAGGGGGTCAAAATGGCATAGTCACAGCACAACCCCTCCATGTTTCTAAATTCACAAGTTAACCCCCAAGAAGTAAGAATGTTCCACGTGTTTGATGGCGTGTGAGTACCAACATTAGGATAACGAGATAGGGAGCTGTGGACAGGACTGAAGAAAGAGAACCAACTCTTATATGATCAAACTTGAAAATATGTATATACATAAATTGAATAAAACTGCAGACTAAATCCTTAAAAACAGAAAAAAGAACACTTCGCTCTTCACTTTCAAATCTCTCTTGGTACCATAGAGAATCAAGCATGAGAAAAAATCAGTAAGTATCAAATTTTCAACTTTCTTGATTATTCTATTTACACTAAATTATGGCAGCCCTTTTAAATTCAATGTCTCCTATGACAAACCCATGTGGTGAACATGCAAGAAAGCCTTGTGGGTTCTCTTCCCAGTTACCCCATCTTCAATCTTTCTCTCTAATCAAAGGTTTTTCTAGAGTTTTAGCTTCTACCCAGATGACAATAGCCCCCAAAGACAGTGTTTTTACACTACCCAACTGGAGGTCTGGCAAGAATGACCCTAGGACCAAAGATTATAGGCTAAATGACGCTTTTTTGTATTTGGAATACATGGTGGGGAAAGGCCATAAACCTGATGTTACTCATGCAACCCAATTGTTGTATGATCTTTGCAAGTTGAATAAGCTTAGAAAAGCCACTAGGGTTATGGAGATGATGGTTGGTTCCGGTAGCATCCCGGATGCTGCCTCTTACACTTTCTTGGTGAATCAATTGTGTAAGAGAGGGAATGTTGGGCATGCTATGCAATTGGTTGAGAAGATGGAGGAGTACGGGTACCTGACGAATACGGTTACTTACAATTCTCTTGTGAGAGGGCTTTGTATGCGCGGGAATTTGAATCAAAGTCTGCAGTTTGTCGATAGATTGACGCATAAAGGGCTTGTGCCCAATGCCTTTACTTACGCGATCTTGCTCGAGGCGGCCTATAAGGAAAAAGGGGTGAATGAGGCAATTAGGCTCTTGAGTGATATAGTTGCTAAAGGTGGGAAACCGAATTTGGTTAGTTATAATGTTTTGCTAACCGGGTTGTGCAAGGAAGGTAGGACTGATGAGGCGATTCTATTCTTTAGGAATTTGCCGTCGAAGGGTTTTACCCCTAATGTTGTGAGTTATAACATTTTGTTGAGGAGTTTGTGCCATGAAGGGCGGTGGGAGGAGGCGAATGAGCTTCTGGCGGAGATGGTGGGTGAGGAGCGTTCGCCGTCGTTGGTTACGTATAATATATTGATTGGTTCGCTTGCTTTTCATGGGAGAACCGAAGATGCATTGCAGGTGTTGGAGGAAATGTTTAGGGGAGAGTTTAAGCCCACGGCGGCGAGTTACAACCCGATTATTGCACGTCAGTGCACAGAGGGGAAGGTCGACGATGTGATTAAATGCCTTGACCAAATGATTTATCGGCAGTGTAACCCTAATGAGGGGACGTATAATGCCATCGCATTGCTTTGCGAACGTGGGATGGTTGAAGAGGCATTCTCCATAATTCAAAGCTTGGGTGAAAGACAACACGCGTCCATTCACGATTTCTACAAAAACGTGATATCGGGTTTGTGCAGGAAAGGGAACACGCACCCTGCATTTCAGCTTTTGTACGAAATGACCAAGTGTGGATTTTCGCCAGACTCGTATACACATTCATCGTTGATCAGAGGGTTGTGCATGGAAGGAATGCTAGACGAGGCAATGCAGATATTTAGTATCATGGAAGAAAGTGGCTACCGACCTGATGTTGACAATTTTAACGCACTCATACTTGGGTTATGCAAATCGCAAAGAACGGATTTGTCGTTGGAAGTTTTTGGTATGATGATTGGAAAGGGCTATATGCCGAATGAGACAACTTATACCATTTTGGTGGAAGGGATTGTCCACGAAGAAGAGAAGGAGCTCGCGGTTGTCGTTTTGAAAGAGCTGCATTTGCGACAAGTGATGAGTCGAAGTACGTTGGAAAGGCTTGTTATGCAATATGACCTTGAGAAGTTATCAGTCTGAAAAAAAGAAAAGATAAACGAAAGATGAAACTAATACGGGGAACACAAAAGGACCATTACAGTAATGTGTAATCAATACAAAATGACCATAGCTAATTTGCTTGAGAGATTCGTAGACGACAAACGGAGACTAATAATGTTTGAGTACAGTAAATGGACGAGGCCATGTTCAACAACTGTGGGCATTTTTTCGTTCCTTCTTTCTCTCTTCGAGTTCGGTGGTCACCACTTTTTAATCTCAATCTTGTTTTGTAAATAGGACAGAGTTTCAATGGTTTGTTGCTCATGCTCTTTTTTACAAATCATTGACAATGATGAATCTCTTGTTCACTACTTTTAGTAGATTTTGTTATCTTTAGTTTATCCTGATGTCATATGCTCAACTATGAAGAAAATTTGTTAAAAGGGAAGTTTCAATTATAGTTTGCTGAGAATAAACAGTATGTTATTTCCTTGGCTAGTATAAAGATCAGTGTGATTCCTCACACTTCCCTTATTATGTTCTTTTGTTATATATGCTTAACACTCAAATGGGATTAAGGTTAGAAACAGAATTGTTTTCTATTGTAACCGATTTGATCCACCATTGCATTATAGCATCTCTGTAACGTGTCCTCTGTAACATGTTCTATTAATAATACTCTCTCCATCCCAAAATAAATAAGAGTCCATTGTTCTATTTTGGGTTATTCCAAATTAAGAGTCCACTTTTCGTTTTGTGACGTAATTAACAAACCAAATTCTTAGCCAGTGACGAAACCATGATTTAGTCTTCACAGGGACCAACAATTTACTATGAGAGAATTTTTTCAAACAACATAATATGTAAGCATCACGAATTCTGTTGTTTTCTCATAATGTTATATTACAAAATAAGAATCTGTTATGTCTACTATTTATAAATAACAATTGTACAGAATTAATAATTATAATATAATTCGGAGTTAAAACAGAATTACAGAAATGAAACACTTACTTGAATTTGCAGAAACAATAATAAAAATAGAAAGATAATCCGAGCCCTGTGAATCTCACAGTGTCCTTAAGACAATTTATTCCCTCCAATGTGCTTCGAGGTTGATGAATATTGTCTCCCAAGATAGAACGAATTTTCTAATTAATTATGTAGCACGACAATAATTAATTACAACGAACTCAAATCTGTGGCTTTTACTCAACTCAACAACAATGCAAGATATGTTATGCAGGAAAAGGACAGGAATTTTCTGGGACAAAAATGACAGCAATTCTGGAGGAGGGAAATTTTGTGTTGACTGTTGAAACAGTCAATCGAAATTAACTGCCAAAAACAGTTAATTAGTTAAACGAATTAACTGTTGACTGTTGGCAATAACTGCCAACAGTTTATTAATTAATTAATTAATTTCGTAATTAATTAATAATTAAAGCCCAGAAAGTTAAATAAATTCAGCCCAAAAATGTAGGAGGAACCGAACCGGCCGGACGAACGCGCGTGTGGACTTTTGACTGAAAGTCAACCCGTGCATAGCTTAGGTCATCTCCCCTTCAAAGAGTTGGGATACCCCAAGGCATCCATGCCTTAGTCCATACTTGGGGTGTTATTAACTCATCAAATTTCCACTACTCTTCCAATATGGGACAAGAGTTAAAACACACCCATTTCATTAACTTTCATTGCTTTGTGTCACTTTGGGGACATATTTATCATTCATAACTTATTGAAATTGGACATATGAATATACTACGTTAATCTCCTTGCGGAGGTGAACGCGTTCGTATATGGTCCCACAATTTCCGTAGTGTGGGTCCCACCTAAATTTGAGCTCAAAGTTGCTCAAAAATCTGTCCAGAAAAATCTGGACAGCTTTATAATACCCATTCAAGTCCAATTTTTCCAACAGAATCCAATTACTTACTAAATGAAAATGGGTCAATTATAAGTTGCCATTTTTTATAGAAATAATCTCGATTTTTACTATGAATTTGTTGCTCCAGTAAAACATAATAAAAGAAAAAGTAAAAAAACATTCATTCAATCAATACAACACGATCATTCTGCAAATTTAGAATAAAAAATGTCAACTAGCACAAATCTTCAAACATAAGAAGTTAAATACATTTAGCAATATAATGAGTCTCCTTTTAACATTTGCTTAATCTGAAATTATGCAATTAAAGTTGATTAAAAGGTATTTTTTTTACAATTAGAATAATAACAGAAGTGAAATCCAATCTTTCGCAATTAGGCAATTTTTTGCAATTAAAGCAGATTTCACTTAAATAATAGATAAGGCTTCAAAAAAATGCTTCTAATCAAATAATAAATTTATAATTCAATTAGGGAGTTAAATACTAAAAGAGTAAAGAGGCTTTACCCCCACCCTTTCTCACTCTCTAGACCTTTCCATTCATGGATTAGGGACCACAAATGTTTTGATACTAGCATACTATAACAAAAATTGATCATAAGTTTTTGAGAGTTTTAAGGGGGGGCATGGCCCCTTTGGCCCCTTGCTAGCTTCGTCTATGAGTGATTTGAGTGTATCATTAATTTATGGAAAAAATGGATAAGAACTCTTATTTTGGAATGAAGGGGATATATACATAATTATACGAGGACAAAATGATGTGTGATGAATGCGTTAGTCAGTCAAATTGCCTTTCACGGCACATTATTGTTTCAATTATTTTAACAATAATTCTAGGCCAACTGAAAAATATGATAGTTTTGTATGATACACTGACGTGTCGCACCTACATTGGTCCGTGTCTGGGCCACTAATGTTGGACTTGGACACGAGCCAATAAAGGTGCGACATGTCAGTGCGTCGCACCAAATGTGTCGGCGTGGGACTATTATATTAATAGTATATACAAAGTTTGATAATTGTCGCCTTCATTACACATTACTCATTAAATATATATGTTATAAAAATGAGAATATGAATAAAATAATTAGGTAGCAAAAAAGTTGTGAATTGAAAGAACAATTAATCTTGTTCTTAGTTATATAGTTACGAGAGATCGTGAAAGGAAATAGAAAGGTGTTGCGGGAACATTGCTTTGTGATTATGCAGACATTCAAGGCCGGCTCTAGGCATAGGCGGATTAGACCGCCGCCTAGGGCCCCCCATTAATCGGGTCCCCTTTCGAAAAAAAAAATTTAGGTATAAAAAAATTAGTTATGAAAAAAGAAATTGGTTGTAAAAAAAAGGTGCCCCCCCAAAAAATTAGTTATGAAAAAAATTAGAGTTATCACTTAAAAAAAACTCCCACAAAATAAAATTTGTTCTATTTAAAATAATTAAAATAAACTCACACAGTAAACTCAACAATAACATAATAATTCACACACACACGAAAAAATAAACCCACACAATAAACACGCCAACATAACCCAACTCAACCCATCCCATTTACTTATTCATTTCTAGCCCTAACTCTCTCATTTCTCTTAACCACTTTCTTCTCTTCTTCTCTCTCATACTACTCTCTTTCTCTCTACTAACCAAAGCAAAAAAAGAACCCTTATTTTCAGAATAAGTCCCTCCCTTACCTCCCCCCCCCCCCCAAACACCCCCCCTCCCCCTCCCCCCCTTTTTTTCATGAAATAACCTCATCAAAATAATGGTTAAAAATCTAGGGTTTCAATTTCTTCAATTTTAAAAAATTATGGCTTATGTGGAGATTAGTTGAAGCTTGTTTGTGTAAGTATATATTATTCATTTGCTTTGTTATATCCCACTATGTAAATTTGTTTGTGTTACTACTAATATTTGTGTTTTTTTTTTAGATTCCAATTTGTTATTTGGGCATTTACAAATTAAAATTTGAGATTGTTCTCAAATTGATTACAAATCAGGTTTCATTGTTCCTCTTTAGCATTTTTCTTTAATATTGTTGTGAATCTTGTGATTGTGTGACTAATTTTTTGTTTTTGCAAATTACACTTGTTGTTGTGTGAATATATCTACTAGAAAATAAAATAAATTGAAGAAGAAACATCAAAACTAGCGGGTTCACTAAATAAATATTTTAATAAACCAAAAAAATAGAAAAAGAATATATTGATGTTGAACATCAAAATATAGAAAATTTAGATAATGAAAATGTTGTTGAACATCAAAATTTAGAAGAATTAGATAATGAACAATTAGAAAATGAACATGTAGAAGCTTTACCACTAGATATTTATGATCCGACTAATTAAAAAAATATTGATCAAAATTTGATAGACACAATGGTAAAAAAGGTCCAATAAGAGATAATGATATTACTTTTCATAAAGATATAGAAAATATGCATTTTTTTACTATACATTATACTTTTGTCATATAATCAATCAAGCGCTTATGTCAATTAGAACTAAATTTGAACAATTTTAAAAATATGAGGAGACTTTTGGATTTTTATTTGATTTGAACAAGTTAGAAACTTTAAATGACGATATTTTAAATTAGGGGTGTTCGTGGTACGGTAAAAACCCGTACCTTACCATTTTGTACCTATAAAAAATGGTAATGGTTCACATTTTTTATTTACCGAAAACCGAAACTACCAAAACCGAAGTTACCGAATTTTTTGTGGCTGGTTTTGGTTTATACATCTAAAAAGTCGATTTATCGAAATTACCGCTTTTAAAATAATAAAAAATGAAATATAAAAAATACTGTGATAATAAACCTAAATTATAAACTAGATATACCAAATATATCAATTTAAACTAATCTCAACCATCCATTAAATAAAATTTGTATTTTTGTTTTGACTCACTAAAATAATTTACACCCCAAATTTAAGGAAACATTGATAGTTAGTGAACACGTGCGTTACATGTGTGACTCTAGACTCTAATTTAAATAGTTAAAAAATCCATTTCTCCCTACAAAACAATTTAATTATACTAACTAATTTAAGTATACTAATTGTTTTATCCCTACAAAACAGTTAAAAAAACATTAATAGTTAGTAATGCAAACTAATTTAAATATACTAACTTAGAAAACCCATGCATCCCTACAAAACAATAAGGTTTGTGATGATGCCTCAACAGGGAGCAACATTTCTCCATCAAATATATACTGGCCGAACTTGTGCTTCTAATAGGTGGCTTAACAAGAACCGAAAAATAATAGGTGACTTAGCATTTTATTCAAGTCCCACATCGGATTGGATGGGATATTTTCTTACCATCACATGCTAAATAAGCTTCGACTGATAGACTACGATAGCAGTTGGCTAACTCGGATGAGTGGGCCAGTTGTTTTGAGTTTAAAATTTTGTTAAACTCTCTATCATTATTTTGGTATAAAAATTTGGCTAAATAAAAAACGACAAAGTATTATTATTTTTTTAAAATTCTTTATTATTAAAAGTGTTTGACACTTACATACTTGAGTTAGGCAAGTTGTAATGGGCAGGCCTAATTAGATTTTTTATTTATTTTGGAATTTACCGAAAAAATCGATTTTACTGCAAACCGCATGGTTTGGTTTTGGTTTACAATAGGTTGTACCGTGTGGTAAAAATGTTAATTTTGGTTTTTATAATTGAAAACCAGTTTGGTATTGGTATGTGCGATTTACCGATCAAACCGACCGATACCCGACCCTATTTTAAATAGTTATTGTATTAAGCTTGAAAATTATTTAACACATGACAATAGTTGTGATATTGATGGAAATCAATTATTTTGTGGATTGAAAATTTTAAAGAGGTTTTTACCGGAAGAGATTAAAAAATCAATTGAGGTGTTAGAATATATTAAAAGAATGGATTGTATGTTTCCAAATGCTTGGATTGCCTATAGAATAAATTTGACAATACCCGTTACGGTTACCTCCGCCGAGAAAAGTTTTTCAAAATTAAAATCAATAAAATCTTACCTTCGTTCTATCATGTCACAAGAAAGATTAAATGGATTAGCCACGTTATCAATTGAAAGAAGATTTATTAACAACGATTAAATTTGATGATTTAATTGCTGCGCGAAGAAAACATTTTCTTTAATTTTTTTTAATGTAAAGAGCCCCAAATTGATTGTTCGCCTAAGACCCCTAAAATTTTAGAGCCGGCCCTGCAGACATTAAGCTTCTAATTTGTCGCAAAATTGTTTTTAATTTGAAAAGGACAAAGTATATGAAAGTAATAGCTTTTGATAACTTCTTTATTTTATTATTCCTCAAAGTTATCGTATACTAGATTGTGAGGGTATATGACCTTTATTAACGTAGTGGAGTGGAGTATTTATAGTAAGTTTGGGCTGAACAAGGGTCATTGATATCATTGGACTTTATAGAAATAATATGAGTTTCAAATTTGTCCCTCAAATCATCTCCCAAATGATGTATCATTGTGATAAATTATATTACCCTGTGTTTTTGGAATAAAATAAAATTCAATAGGGATTAACTTAATTAGGTGAAATTAATATATCAAGGTTGTGAGTAATTGGACTCAGTATTATTTATAAATTTTAGAATTAGACTTCAATGGTTTGGAATAAACTTAAATTAGATTTTATTTTTAATAAAAAGTATTTACAGGTATCACGTCACAATTAAAATGTATATTTTGGGTAAAAATATTCGGGACACATTTTCAGAGACATTACGGGCTCGTTCGGGCATTTTAGATCCTTAGGAAAGGTTCCATATATATATATATATATATATATATATATATATATATATATATATATATATATATATATATATATATATATATATATATATATATATATGAGTTGGATAGTTATCACGCTAATTAAATTATGTATTTGAGCTCATTTGGGGGTCCAAAGTCGGAGCCTAAAGCCTAACTTGGGAATTGAAGATTAATATGATATAATTAGAGTTAACCCACTCATTTGGGAGTTACATCCAAGTACCTAGACATAACCACCCAAGAGGAGGAGGAAGGACACCCTAGGAAGAGGAAGAGACGTTCCTCTACATAATCTTAGGCAAGGATTTTCTTGTCATTCTTATTCAAATTGTACTAATTTTATATTAATGTCAATTCCATGTTTAGACTAGAATTTAATCATGAATTGAGACTGCATATTTAGAGACATTTGAATTGTGTATGAAGTTATGATAATTGTGTAATCTATGTTTAGATACATAACCTCTGGTATCAATTATGTATTCATGTGGTTTAAATGGAAGAGTAATTGTAAAAACATGTCGTAGAACCCTCTAAATGAATCTGGAATTTTTTTGGGCAATGTAATAGAAAATCTGAAAACTTTATGTCCACGAGTTCTTGACAAATCTTGATAATTTGATGGCAATTCTAGGGTTGAATTTGAGGTTTAATCACATGTATAATTATCCTATAAGCTTTTGCAAACTATATTCATGTTATGTTTTAAGTTGTTGAATCATTTTGATGCTAGTTGAGGAAGAAAATTTGGATAATAGAAATCTTGTACATGAGTTTCGTAGCATATCCGGGCATCTGCCTAGGTCATCCATTCCATATTTCGATGAGAACTACAATAAGCTCTCACAACTTGATTTCTTCAGGCATGGATGCTTTATCTGGATCGATATTTATGGGAACAATGCACCATACATTGATATTTTATGCTACAAAAATCAACTATACACCTTAGGCAATGGTGGGTCCATTTAGGTACGGGATTTCAATCATTTGAACCTTGATCTTCCTGTCAAAACCTTTAGCATTCATATTTTTTTCCTTGAAAAAAACTCACAACTTGAGACATAACTTTATTCTAGTCATGGTTATTTAGTGGAATCATCTCGGGACATTATGTTTGCCACAAGGTACATAAGGGAATTTGTTTATTATGGAAAACCAGTTTATGGGGTAGATTTTTATTCTGAAGAGCCTTTGGTTTGTTCATACCAAACGTTGGACTTCATAGTTTATAAGCTAGACTTTGAGAATGCATATTGCGTACCAAAATGGAGACCCTCAGCAGACCTACATATTTATGTTAAAATTTTTACCAAATCTTATCAACCAAATCAAGTTTTAATCTTGTTTAAGCAAGTGGATAATAAAAGATGCGAAAGAGGTAAATAAGCGCACAACGAAGATGTACGAGGATAAAAATCCACTAACGGGAAAAACCTCGGTCCAATAAAACAAACTCATTAAAAATTTAGTAAAGACTCATGGTGTGGACTGACGACTAACACTCCTTACATGCTAACTCACACCTCACACCTTTTCCACCAATTCCTAGTAAGCCGGAGATCCTTATACGCTGATAACAATTCTATACATCTATTATGTCGTAACACCCATCGCCAATGTTGTACAAGCCTTCGTCTTCGAACTTGGGAGATCATAAACGATTTGGACCCCGAAAAAGAACCTTAAACATTACAATTAGGGGTGGAAGCGGTATGGGTTTTTACCGTACCAAACCATTTTGGTCCAGAAAAAAATGGTTCTGGTTTCATATATTAAAATACCAGAAACCGGTCTTACTAAAACCAAAATTACCACAAAAAAGTTGGTTGGTTTTGGTTTTAATATTTAAAAAACCGATTTAACAAAATTACCGTACCGAATTTATCGAAACCAAAAAAACCCATACCGAAATTACCGTACCGTACCGAATTTATCGAAATAAGAAACATCGTACCAAAATTACCATACCGTACTGAATTTATCGAAACTAGAAAAACGTTGGTTTGGTTTTTGGTTTAAATATTTCAAAAAGTTGGTTGGTTTTATTTTTTATTTTTTGGGGTTTTAGTGCTGTTTACCGAAAGCAGAAAAAACCAAAACTGGAAACCAGAAAAACCAAGAATTTACCGAAAACAGAAAAAACCAGAAGAAACCAGAATTTACTGAAATCAGAAAAAATGAAAATTACCGAAAAAATCGAAATACCGGTCGGTTTGGTTTTGGTATTGATTTTGGTGTGCCGGGTGGTAAACTGGTACGGTTTGGTTTTACCATCTAGAGTTTGGTTTTGTATTGGTATAAACTATTTACCGACCAAACCGTACCGCTTACACTCCTAATCACAATACTCTTGTTTGGTGAGAGAAATAACCAAAGTGTATGGAAAGTTGATTTTTGAAAACGAGTTCTTGGTAAATCTTCCTAATCTTTAATATTAATCAACCTCAAGAGAGAAAGGTGATTAAATTGGAAGAAGATAAGATAAAAATGATGAATTAGATTTAGATAATGGGTTACCTTTTTTTCATAAATGTGTTCTTACCTTTTTTTAAATAAAAAAAAAAATTACAAACAAAACTCCCTTGGTATTTTGCTCTTGAAATGTTTCAGAGATATCTTTATATTGAAGAGCATTGATGGATCAAGTAGAGAAAACTATCCAAATGGGTTATCCCAATACCAATTCAAGCTAAAAGGTTATATCTCTTGCATAACGTATGTATGAGATGGTTATTGGGGTTCAATTAACACCCCAAAAGTGACTTTTCGCACAAGAATCTTGAAGAACCTCAAAGATCTTTAAAGTAGATTCACATACCTGTACGTGTCGTTGGAGCTTTGCCCCAGCGAGTAAGATTCTCGTTGTGATGAACCTGTGACGATAATTAAGTGGCGGGAATACCCAGATAATTATGATAGAGCCTTCAAGGAACTCAACGACCAATGAGGGAAGTATCACTGCAGTAAGAGACTTTGTTACGACGAGACTTTAACAATAACGCTGCACGTGCCAAATTTTAGAGATTTTGCCAAAGAAACACTACCATTTTTTGCTTATACAAAGGCAAAGCTTCGCTGCAATAAATCTAATAGATTTCGCTCACTTTTGCTTATCTTTTAAGTTTTTAAAGATTTGTTCATAAGAAAGATTAAGACAACAAAACCACATATTTTACACACACAAAAGTTTTTACCAAGATATTTAAAAGATTTATAAAAACGTGTGACATGAGTGTAGGGGATATTCAATATACTTTTCATCCAAAATGTGATCTATGAGTTATGAGGATGATTAAAAATGATTTTAGGATCTTGAGTCTTGATGAAGCTTACCGGAGAGGTAAATCAAAAACCCAAAGTGTTTTGGAAAACTAGAACAAGACGACTACCTATGAGAGCATAAATGAGTATGTAAATACTCTTACAATCTCCCCTTTGTCTGCTCCATTGACAAAACACAACAACCAAAGATTACAAGCACCATAATGAAATTCCTATCAACTACGACATAAGACCTGATTGAAGGCATATAATGGTAGAAATTACAAATGCTTACAATCTAAAAACTACAAGATACTTCTTCAAAGTACTTGGAACGCGATTTCCTGAAACACACTAGCAAACTTCATCAAGTTCCAATGTGTGAAGAAATCCACAATATGCAAAAGTTAGAAATATGAGAGATAGATATAAAATTCTATATTAACTATCATATGAATCAATATTCAAGTCTCCCCCTAAATATGAAAACTCTTTCTTTCCACTAGAACCTCTCCCCCTTTTTTTCATGGAAGTAGACAAATAAAAGTAATAAGAAAAGAGAAACATGAAAGCATAAGGAGCACATGAAGTCAATTAAATAGAGTTAATGTAGCATATTCTATAAGAACATTTGATAATTCATAAATAAATATGCAATACATAATGGACAAAGCTACAAAACCTTGATTTGGATAAGGAAAATTATAGAATAAAGTTTCTTACTTACCTTGATTTGGATAAGGAAAAATATAGAATGAAGTTTCCTACTTACCAAATATTATGAGATGTATGACAAGTGTTCATAATGAGTTTTATTAACTAAGAACATAATATTATATGTCAAATGTGAAAAACAAAAACAAAGAACATCATTGAAAGAATAAAATCAAGCTCTACTTCAATTAATTCAAGAAAAAATGACTCAAAGCTTCAGCAGTTGTGAGAATTTTCAACATCTTTTAAGATGTTTTCAATTAACACTTTTCTCTTCCTCAATGAGTGATGTGGTTAAAACTTTTAGTTTCACATCCTTGATGTTACTCGATTTTGGATGGATACATATCTTTGAAACATCGCTTTGTTCAAGATTGTTTTTGCGTGTGGAGGCTTTCACTAATTCATTACTAAGATGGGATACTATTTTTAATTTCAAAGGTAACATCATCCAATCAAAGTTTTATCCCTAACTACATCCCCTCTCATGATTTTTTGATATAAGTTCTAGCTTTTCAACTCCTTCAAATCATGAATAAATATCACACATGCACATTTGAGGATAATGGACTTTCTTTTACAAACCGTTAATAAAAGATTGTACAACTTGTCATTCCTCATAAAGTGTCATCTATATAATGTGTAAAGTTCAATAAGATATGAGCACGTGTTCCAAATAATAAGTTTCTCAAAGTTTATACGACTTTAAAAGAAAATAGAAACTTGTCTTATGATGCAGAAAATAACTTTTATCCAAGCAAAAGGAAAAAGTATTAAAAAATAATAATTTGATATACAAAAAATATAGCAAGGAGTATCTCATAAAAAAATATAAATGATTGTATTTAACAAATCTTTTTATGAAAAAGATTACAATAACTCTTATTGAAAAGAAAAACATCAAATAGGATAAAGAAAATGCAACAAACCAAATAAGCACAATCCTAGAAATGTCATTAAATCATTCAATCAATGATGCAAATACCTAATGATGACCTAAGAAATTCAAATCTAGTCCAATCAAAAGGTTTAGTTAATATATCTTTTATAATTTAAGATGGCTAGAAACATAGCTTAAAGACATGACTTTTTCTTCAATAAGATCTCTAATATAATGATGTCGTATATCTATATGATTAGTCCAAGAATATTGGATGTGATTTTTGGATATATATCAATAGCACTAGTATTGTCACAATAGATAATCATGCAATCTTGACCAATACTATAATCTTCCAATATTTGCTTTATCCATAGGAGTTAAGCACAACAAATTTTTGACACAATATATCCGCTTCGTCCTTGGAAAGTGAAACACAATTTTATTTCTTGGCATGCCAAAAGACCAAAGAACTTCTAAGACGGAAGCATCTCTCCGATGTACTCCTCCTTCCATCAACATCACCTTCCCTATATATATCCGAATGATCTGACAAGGATGTATTGATCTTCCTTGGATACAAAATACCAAAGCCCATAGTCCTACAAACAAACTTGACAAAACGCTTAACGACTTTCAAGTCGAACTCCTTAGGACAAGATTTATAGAGTGCGCAAATTCTTACACTACAAAATAAGTTGGGATGACTAAATGTGAGGTACACCAAACTACCTATCATGCTACGATAAAGTGTCTCATCGATATAGTTTCCATCGACATCCTTTCTAAGCCTAATGGAAACACCCATGGGGGTATGTTTAAGATTAGAGGAGTCGAGATCAAATTTCTTTACAAGGTCCTTTGCACATTTAGATTGCGAAATTAAAATTTCACCATCCATTTATCGCACTTGGAGTCCAAGAAAGAAAGTGAGTTCCCCAACCATGTTCATCTCAAATTCTTTTTGCATCGTTAAAGCAAATCTTGAGCATGCTATTTATTTGTGGAGCCGAAAATAATATCATTAACATATACTTTGGCGACCACAATATCTTTCCCATAAGATGTTAAAAATAAGGTCTTTTCCACATTTCTACTTTTGAAGCCTTTCCCTATAAGATGTGACGTAAGTCTTTCATATTAAGATCTAAGTTAAGGCCATATAATGTTTTTTTGAGGCGGTAAATATGTGTTAAGAATTTGGGATCCTCAATGCCCTCTGGTTGTGTTATATAGACTTACTCTTTAAGAGTGCTAATACTAAAGGACCTCATCATTTACATTTGATGGAGCTTGAAATCTAGGGAACATGTTATAGATAAGAGTAAATGAACCAACTCTAGCCTAACAATGGGGGAAAAAGATTCATCAAAATCTATAGCTTCACCTTGTTTATATCCTTGAGCCACAAGTTTTACCGCGTTCCTCAAAATGGCACTATCTTTATCATACTTATTTTTAAAAGACCCACTTAGTACTGATAGCATGAACATCTTTAGCAAGGGAAAAAGAGTCCAAACATCTTGTTTGGCGAATTGGTACAATTATTCTCACATATCATTGACCAAATATTCATCCACCAAGACATCCTTTACATTCTTGGGTTTGATTCTATAAGTGTAATAAAGAAAGTTAAATTTTATTTAGAGTTATGATCTAGTCTTTAATCTAGCATCCGGACTGCTAATGATTTTGTTTAGGTCACGGTCCTTCTTAACCCAAGGAGGTGTATCTCCCACATTCGTAACCTCATTAGGTGGTGGGATAACCTCTTCACATTCATACGCTTCCTCTTCTCCCTCTACTTCAACATGAGGAAAAATAGAAGTTGTGTCTTCATAATAGTATTCATTAAAGTAAAAGGAATAATTGTCATCGATGACTACATTACTTATCAATGTCATTGTTGTTAAATGTTTTAGAATCACCTATAAACTCATATAATTAATAATCCACTGCTCATTGATGAGTACCACTTCACCAAATTTAGTAGCATTTTAAAACAGTTTTTAATCGAAAAGTATGCCAACAAATATAATATCAAAGCAAAACTAATAATATAGTGAAAATGATACCTTTAATTGAAACTTATTTTCATATCTGCAAAAACCATATTCATGTTAAAACTACCAAAACTAAGAAACTCTAAAAAATATCCAAAATATATCAAGGAAATGAGACTGATACCTCTAATGGAACCTCAAATAAAGATTTAAGATCCCGTCCTGTGAATAATAAAATCGTAAACAAAAACACTAACACATATTTCATATTATATCAAATAAACTAAATAAAAACTAAAGAAGTTCACAAAATCACGACAATGTAATAAATGAATACTACAAGAGCATCTGAAAAATAATACCAATTTCGTATTTCTCTGATTCAATAAATACTTGAGTGTAACCTAGAATAATCAAATTTGAATAAAACGTAACAATGGATTTTCTTTTATATATTATCATGGACAAAAAATATGTGAGTCTAACCTTGTTTATGAAGTCAAGAAAGACTTTCAAAGAATTGAAAAAATGAAATTGAAAAGAAGAAGCATATTGTATCAACCGTGAATAATTTACAAAGGCCTAGTAGCGTTTTGATTTTTTCCTTAAATTTGGAATAACAACAGAGATGAAACTAAGGCATGCCTCCTCCTCCCGAACTTTTCCAAATTCTCACTTTTTTACTATATCAGTTATAGGTATGTCATTGTGATAAATTATAATACCCTGTGTTTTTGGAATAAAATAAAATTCAATAAGGATTAACTTAATTAGGTGAAATTAATTAATCAAGGTTGTGAGTAACTAGACTCAGTATTATTTATAAATTTTAGAATTAGACTTCAATGGTTTGGAATAAACTTAAATTAGATTTTGTTTTTAATAAAAAGTATTTACAGGTATCACGTCACAATTAAAATGTATATTTTGGGTAAAAATATTCGGGACACATTTTGAGAGACATTACGGGCTCGTTCGGGCATTTTAGATCCTTAGGAAAGGTTCTGAATATATATATATATATATGAGTTGGATAGTTATCACGCTAATTAGATTATGTATTTGAGCTCATTTGGGGGTCCAAAGTCGGAGCCTAAAGCCTAACTCGCGAGTTGTAGATTAATATGATATAATTAGAGTTAACCCACTCATTTGGGAGTTACATTCAAGAACCCTAGACATAACCACCCAAGAGGAGGAGGAAGGACACCCTAGGAAGAGGAAGAGACGTTCCTCTACATAATCTTAGGCAAGGATTTTCTTGTCATTCTTATTCAAATTGTACTAATTTTATATTAATGTCAATTCCATGTTTAGATTAGAATTTAATCATGAATTGAGACTGCATATTTAGAGACATTTGAATTGTGTAGGAAGTTATGATAATTGTGTAATCTATGTTTAGATACATAACCTCTGGTATCAATTATGTATTCATGTGGTTTAAATGGAAGAGTAATTGTAAAAACATGTCGTAGAACCCTCTAAATGAATCTGGAAATTTTTTGGGCAATGTAAGAGAAAATCTAAAAACTTTATGTCCACGAGTTCTTGACAAATCTTGATAATTTGATGGCAATTCTAGGGCTGAATTTGAGGTTTAATCACATGTATAGTTATCCTATAAGCTTTTGGAAACTATATTCATGTTATGTTTTAAGTTGTTGAATCGTTTTGATGCTAGTTGAGGAAGAAAATTTGGATAATAGAAATCTTGTACATGAGTTTTGTAGCAGATCTCGGTGTGACACCCCGCCTAATAAAATACCGGGCGATCACTCCTATATAAAATTAAAACAGGAGTCTCTTATGGATCATTCTTAGCATCACTGTCGAAAATCCATTTAATTACTAATAACCTATTAGGCCGGTGCAATTTTTTTTACTTAACTATTCTTTTTAAACGAATACAATTAAAACATCCACACAGTTTATGCGTAAATGAAACTGAAGTGAAATAAAATAACCGAACACTCGATCAAAATATACAACCATTTCAAATGTCATACAAAAGAATAAATAAATACAGTTGGACCATTGGCCCGAATGTTTATACAATACCTCCTATCTAGAATACAAGGAGAGAAGCGTCTACCGAGAACCTGCAAGCATCCACAGCTGCTGCAGCAGACGTCTGACTCAAAGGAAGTGTCATCCAGGCGTCCCTGTGTCTGGACACACACACACACACACACATATATATATATACATATATATATATATATATATATATATATATATATATATATATATATATATATATATATATATATATATATATAGCAAGAAAGGAAAAGTAGATAAACGGGTCAGAGCCCGATTTGTGAAAATATTTAGCAAGTGCATAAATGCTTTATTTTTGAAAATATGTTTTATCTCATATTTAAATTGGTATCGCACTCCCATGAGATACCCCTCACCTATCCACTAACAGTGCACTCCTAGCGCATCCCTCTAAACCTCCTAGTCAAGCTACCCTGCTAAACTAGTCTATTACCCAACGACTATCAACCCTAGATAGTCCAAGTACTAAGGGCTAAACTTCACCCTAGTCTCAAAGCTATGCCATGTTCGTGCGTGGGGTGTCTCGCAAAGCGAAATCCAAACAAGGACCCCCCCGATACACTACTATTCGGCAAGGTCGATCGTCGAGATCCGTCAGTCCCTCAGTACAAAATATATATATCTATATATATACGCATACAATAAATCTTAATATAAGAGCACTAAGGATTAAACTTCTCCCCAGTCTCAACACAATGCCATATTCGTGCGTGGGGTGTCTCGCAAAGCGAAATCCAAACAAGGAACCCCCCCGATACACTACTATGCGGCAAGGTCGATCGTCGGAATCCATTAGATCCTCGGTACTCGATTCATCCATATATATATATATATACATATTAACATATACATCCGGATCTATCTCCCGGACTGAGGATTCATATACAAAGTATTTATCAATACTTTTCATTTGTATCTCAAAACTTTCGATTTCCCTTCTCATATCCAGGAAATGTATTTTAAAAGCCAATTCATTATCGTGAATTGCTTTAACAAATCATATAACTTTTGAAAGCCAGTTTTATTATCATAAAAATGCTTTTCTGTTTCAAAATATCCCATTTCCCTTTTTATATTCAGGAAATGTATTAAAAGCCATTTTTATTATCATAAAAATGCTTTTACCATATCATATGCTTCCACTTCCCTTCTTCCATCCGGGTCGTGTTTCCGAAGCCAATTCATATAACCCATTTCCCTTCCTATATCTAGGAAATGTAATTTAAAGCCAATCCATTATCATGAATTGCTTTAACATAACGCGTTCTAAGACCGCACGTCCGGGTTTCCCCACTTTGCGTGCCCCTAAATGGCTATCATCTTCCATGGCCTATCATCAAGACAACCTGTGATCCTATAACGCAGGACGTCGGGAAGTGGCCATATACCTGCGGGATAGTCAAGACCACACCCGGAATCTCCTAACAGCGCAGAAAAATACAACAAACGCTCATATGGCCTATAGGACTATATCCACCCTGCATTCATTAGCCAGGGGGCTTCACCATATGCACGCAACTTCGCTTATGATAGCGATTTAGAGAGGTGTGTATCCATATTTTATTAATTAAGAAAATCATTTATCTTTCCATTTTGAAAACATTTATATTTTATTTTCAAAATCATTAACATCATATCATATATATACTTTAATCACATAGTATATATATATACCATATATTCCTCCTCGAATATATATATATATATATATATATATATATATATGGCCATATGCCAATCACCTCTAGCAATGACCAATAATCCCAAAGATTCTCTCAAAGAATCATAATCATGCATTCATATACGCATGATACTAAACCCAAAGTATTTTCTCATTTTAATAAACGATACATACTTTAATCCCATCTAAGGATTTATTGGATATCTCCAATTATAAAATTATACACTAATTGAATATATCTATACTCTCAATTTCATCCTAATCACCTCATAGGATTTGCCCTACAACAATCTAAGGCATTCTCTTTCATCTAAAGGTTTATTAACCCTCAAAACCATCATTTAGGAGTCCTGAATTCATAACTAGGAACCCCCATATAAAACCCCAAATTGTAATTTAACTCCCCATACTCTTAAGGGGAGAAAACTGGCAATTCTGACCAAAGCGAATCGATTCGCCCCAAATGCGAATCGATTCGGGTGGGTGAATCGATTCGACCCCCAATCCGAATCGATTCGGAAAGTGTTCTGCAAACAGGTCCTTAATGGCGAATCGATTCGGTCTAAATCCGAATCGATTCGGCCCACTGCAGAAACCCAGATCCCCTTAGGCGAATCGATTCGGCCTAGACCCGAATCGATTCGGTCTGTTCGAGGGGCACTGTTTGGGCAATTTTTCAATCTCCAAAATACCCAAAATTCAATCCAATATCCATTTAAATCATAACTAGGATTTATTACTACAAATCCAAAGTTTTAATATCTGCTCAAATTCTTTAGAGGTCCTAACAACCCTTTTGAGAACCCCTAATATTTATCTCCAAAAAGTTCTAACTAATGATTTCGATCTCGGACAACTTTTCGTAGAAAAATCACTATAAATCGAAAAAAAATCAAAAAAATATGCGATTGGCGCCCATACGACCGCGTCAAAGAGATCTACAAATTTTATTTTTTGACCAAGAGCCGAATCGATTCTCATCAGGCCGAATTGATTCGGTTAACACGCAGGTCACTATTCATCATCTTCAAAAATTTTCCAAACCTCCATTGTTCTCCATTTTTGTTGTTTCTAAGCTCATCCAACAACTCAATAAAAATCTAATCTATGTTTTACAACTAACACATCAATTTATTTGGGGTATTTATTAAACTACTTCTCTTAGATTTAAACCCTAAAACCATTAAAGCCCCAACTTATGATTTTAACCCATTTCAATCCATTTCTTCACTCCATTTACATGGATTTAACACTAGAAATCATTAAGAGTTTACATTACATCAATATGTAAACTCATATCCAAAATTTTCCAAATTTATTTTAGGGTTCTACCTACTATGATATGAAATAAATGCATAATTGAAATAAAGTAAGTAAACACTTGCCTGAAGGATGAAATCTGACGACCTCGAGCCGAATCCCGCGGAGTTTGGCCGAATTTCCCCCCTTTCTCCTCTTTTCTCCTTTCTTTCCTTTTCTCTTTCTCTCCCTCTCTCTTGACTTATAAGGGAGAAAAATAAGGGTTTAACCCTTTAAACCCCAAAAACGACTCGTTTACTCAATTATGAGCCCTTTTTTTTACTCTAAAATTCTCCGAAACTCAATTTCGACAATCGAACACTCTTTTCCAACTATCTCGGACATTCCGAGACTCACTGCGCAGTCGAAATTCCCATCTGAGGTACTTGACCGCAAATCACTATTCTAACCCAATAAAATTTAATGCGGGTTTTCAAATCAAAATCTTACCTCTTTTGTCGCTATAATCCACGGCGACATATAATTAAAATAATTCGACCTATTTAGTCCCAAAAATAATTACAACACCCATCGAAAATCATTTAATCCTTGAAAATCCCAAAAATTACTATTACGGGAAAATCTCCAAATTGTAATTTATTCTCAATAATGGAATTTAATTGTCTCCAAAAAGGACGGGTTGTTACACTCGGCTTCTGCCTAGGTCATCCATTCCATATTTCGATAAGAACTACAATAATCTCTCACAACTTGATTTCTTCAGGCATGGAGGCTTTATCTGGATCGATATTTATGGGAACAATGCACCATACATTGATATTTTATGCTACAAAAATCAACTATACACCTTAGGCAATGGTGGGTCCATTGAGGTACGGGATTTCAACCATTTGAACCTAAATCTTCCTGTCAAAACCTTAAGCATTTATATTTCTTTCCTTGAAAAAACCTCACAATTTGAGACATAACTTTATTCTAGTCATGGTTATTTGGTGGAATCATCTCGGGACATTATGTTTGCCACAAGGTATATAAGGGAATTTGTTTGTTATGGAAAACCAGTTAGCGGGGTATATTTTTATTTTGAAGAGCCTTTGGTTTGTTCATACCAAACGTTGGACTTCATAGTTTATAAGCTAGACTTTGAGAGTGCATATTGCGTACCAAAATGGAGACCCTCAGCAGACCTACATATTTATGTTAAAAAATATACCAAATCTTATCGACCAAATCAAGTTTTAATCTTGTTTAAGCAAGTGGATAATAAAAGATGCGAAAGAGGTAAATAAGCGCACAACCAAGATGTACGAGGATAAAAATCCACCAACGGGAAAACCTCGGTCCAATAAAACAATCTCATTAAAAATTTAGTAAAGTCTCATAGTGTGGACTGACGACTAACACTCCTTACATGCTAACTCACACCTTTTCCACCAATTCCTAGCATGCCGGAGATCCTTATACGCTGATAGCAATTCTATACATCTATTATGTCTTAACACCCATCGCCAATGTTGCATAAGCCTTCGTCTTCAAACTTGGGAGATCACAAACGATTTGGAACCCCGAAAAAGAACCTTAAACATCACAATTAGGGGTGGAAGCGGTACGAGTTTTTACCGTACCGTACTGTTTTGGTCCGAAAAAAATGGTTTTGGTTTCATATATTAAAATACCAGGAACCGGTCTTACCAAAACCAAAATTACCGCAAAAAGTTGGTTGGTTTTGGTTTTAATATTTAAAAAACCGAATTACCGTATCGAATTTATCGAAACCAGAAAAAATCGTACCGAATTTACCGAAACCAGAAAAATCGTACCCAAATTACCATACCCTACCGAATTTATCGAAACCAGAAAAAAGTTGGTTTGGGTTTTGGTTTTAATATTTGAAAAAGTTGGTTGGTTTTGTTTTTTGTTTTTTGGGGTTTTAGTGCTGTTTATCGAAAGCAAAAAAAACCAAAACTAGAAACCAGAAAAACCAAGAATTTACCGAAACCAGAAAAAACCGGAAGAAACCAGAAAAAATCAGAACTTACTGAAATCAGAAAAAATCGAAATTATTGAAAAAACCGAAATACCGGTCAGTTTGGTTTTGGTATTGATTTTGGTGTACCGGGTGGTAAACTGGTACAGTTTGGTTTTACCATCCAGAGTTTGGTTTTGTATTGGTATAAACTATTTACCCCACCAAACCGTACCGATTACACCCTTAATCACAATACTCTTATTTGGTGAGAGAAATAACCAAAGTGTATGGAAAGTTGATTTTTGAAAACGAGTTCTTGGTAAATCTTCCTAATCTTAAATATTAATCAGCGTCAAGAGAGAAAGGTGATTAAATTGGAAGAAGATAAGATCAAAATGATGAATTAGATTTAGATAATGGGCTACCTATTTTTTCACAAATGTGTTCTTACCTTTTTTTAAATAAAAAAAAAAATTACAAACAAAACTCCCTTGGTATTTTGCTCTTGAAATGTTTCAGAGATATCTTTATATTGAAGAGCATTGATGGATCAAGTAGAGAAAACTATCCAAACGGGTTATCCCAATACCAATTCAAGCTAAAAGGTTATATCTCTTGCATAACGTATGTATGAGATGGTTATTGGGGTTCAATTAACACCCCAAAAGTGACTTTTCGCACAAGAATCTTGAAGAACCTCAAAGATCTTTAAAGTAGATTCACATACCTGTACGTGTCGTTGGAGCTTTGCCCCAGCGAGTAAGATTCTCGTTGTGATGAACTTGTGACGATAATTAAGTCGCGGGAATACCCAGATAATTATGATAGAGCCTTCAAGGAACTCAACGACCAATGAGGGAAGTATCACTGCAGTAAGAGACTTTGTTACGACGAGACTCTAATAGATTTCGCTCACTTTTGCTTATCTTTTAAGTTTTTAAAGATTTGTTCATGAGAAAGATCAAGACAACAAACCACATATTTTACACACACAAAAGTTTTTACCAAGATATTTAAAAGATTTATAAAAACGTCTGACATGAGTGTAGGGGATATTCAATATACTTTTCATCCAAAATGTGATCTATGAGTTATGAGGATGATTAAAAATGATTTTAGGATCTTGAGTCTTGATAAAGCTTACCGGAGAGGTAAATCAAAAACCCAAAGTGTTTTGGAAAACTAGAACAAGACGACTACCTATGAGAGCATAAATGAGTATGTAAATACTCTTACAATCTCCCCTTTGTCTGCTCCATTGACAAAACACAACAACCAAAGATTACAAGCACCATAATGAAATTCCTATCAACTACGACATAAGACCTGATTGAAGGCATATAATGGTAGAAATTACAAATGCTTACAATCTAAAAACTACAAGATACTTCTTCAAAGTACTTGGAACGCGATTTCCTGAAACACACTAGCAAACTTCATCAAGTTCCAATGTGTGAAGAAATCCACAATATGCAAAAGTTAGAAATATGAGAGATAGATATAAAATTCTATATTAACTATCATATGAATCAATATTCAAGTCTCCCCCTAAATATGAAAACTCTTTCTTTCCACTAGAACCTCTCCCCCTTTTTTTCATGGAAGTAGACAAATAAAAGTAATAAGAAAAGAGAAACATGAAAGCATAAGGAGCACATGAAGTCAATTAAATAGAGTTAATGTAGCATATTCTATAAGAACATTTGATAATTCATAAATAAATATGCAATACATAATGGACAAAGCTACAAAACCTTGATTTGGATAAGGAAAATCATAGAATAAAGTTTCTTACTTACCTTGATTTGGATAAGGAAAAATATAGAATGAAGTTTCCTACTTACCAAATATTATGAGATGTATGACAAGTGTTCATAATGAGTTTTATTAACTAAGAACATAATATTATATGTCAAATGTGAAAAACAAAAACAAAGAACATCATTGAAAGAATAAAATCAAGCTCTACTTCAATTAATTCAAGAAAAAATGACTCAAAGCTTCAGCAGTTGTGAGAATTTTCAACATCTTTTAAGATGTTTTCAATTAACACTTTTCTCTTCCTCAATGAGTGATGTGGTTAAAACTTTTAGTTTCACATCCTTGATGTTACTCGATTTTGGATGGATACATATCTTTGAAACATCGCTTTGTTCAAGATTGTTTTTGCGTGTGGAGGCTTTCACTAATTCATTACTAAGATGGGATACTATTTTTAATTTCAAAGGTAACATCATACAATCAAAGTTTTATCCCTAACTACATCACCTCTCATGATTTTTTGATATAAGTTCTAGCTTTTCAACTCCTTCAAATCATGAATAAATATCACACATACACATTTGAGGATAATGGACTTTCTTTTACAAACCGTTTATAAAAGATTGTACAACTTGTCATTCCTCATAAAGTGTCATCTATATAATGTGTAAAGTTCAATAAGATATGAGCACGTGTTCCAAATAATAAGTTTCTCAAAGTTTATACGACTTTAAAAGAAAATAGAAACTTGTTTTATGATGCAGAAAATAACTTTTATCCAAGCAAAAGGAAAAAGTATTAAAAAATAATAATTTGATATACAAAAAATATAGCAAGGAGTATCTCATAAAAACATATAAATGATTGTATTTAACAAATCTTTTTATGAAAAATATTACAATAAACTCTTATTGAAAAGAACAACATCAAATAGGATAAAGAAAATGCAACAAACCAAATAAGCACAGTCCTAGAAATGTCATTAAATCATTCAATCAATGATGCAAATACCTAATGATGACCTAAGAAATTCAAATCTAGTCCAATCCAGAGGTTTAGTTAATACATCTTGTATAATTTAAGATGGCTAGAAACATAGCTTAAAGACATGACTTTTTCTTCAATAAGATCTCTAATATAATGATGTCGTATATCTATATGATTAGTCCAAGAATATTGGATGTGATTTTTGGATATATATCAATAGCACTAGTATTGTCACAATAGATAATCATGCAATCTTGACCAATACTATAATCTTCCAACATTTGCTTCATCCATAGGAGTTAAGCCCAACAAATTTCTGACACAATATATCCGCTTCGTCCTTGGAAAGTGAAACACAATTTTATTTCTTGGCATGCCAAAAGACCAAAGAACTTATAAGATGGAAGCATCTCCCCGATGTACTCCTCCTTCCATCAACATCACCTTCCCAATCTATATCTGAATAATCTGACAAGGATGTATTGATATTCCTAGGATACAAAATACCAAAGCCCATAGTCCTACAAACAAACTTGACAAAACGCTTAACTACTTTCAAGTCGAACTCCTCAGGACAAGATTTTTAGAGAGCGCAAATTCTTACACTAAAAAATAAGTTGGGATGACTAAATGTGAGGTACACCAAACTACCTATCATGCTACGATAAAGTGTCTCATCGATATATTTTCCATCGACATCCTTTCTAAGACTAATGGAAACACCCATGGGGGTGCGTTTAAGATTAGAGGAGTCGAGATCAAATTTCTTTACAAGGTCCTTTGCACATTTAGATTGCGAAATTAAAATTTCACCATCCATTTATCGCACTTGGAGTCCAAGAAAGAAAGTGATTTCCCCAACCATGTTCATCTCAAATTCTTTTTGCATCGTTAAAGCAAATCTTGAGCATGCTATTTATTTGTGGAGCCAAAAACAATATCATTAACATATACTTTGGCGACCACAATATCTTTCCCATAAGATGTTAAAAATAAAGTCTTTTCCACATTTCTTCTTTTGAAGTCTTTTCCATAAATAAAAGAAAATATATGATTATTGATCAATCTATCTATTCACTAATGAACCTAACACAAACATGACACAAATAATTCCTTACCACTTTATTTGCTTTTGAACTTCATGATAGTCAAATAATTTATAATATTCCCAAAGTGATACCGAAACAAAATAATAATCTCAAACTTAGCTGGTAATTCCTTACCACTTTATTTGCTGTTGAGCTTCAAGATACCCAAATAATTCATAATTCCTTAGCACTTTGTCATGTCGCGTTTTAATGCATTTTTTTACTTAACACGAACACGATCCAATTAAAAACAAAATACTATTTATATGTGTCAAGTTTGTGTTAGGTAAAAAAAAGAAAGAATGTGTGATCGTGTTTCAATTGGGTAGTGTTCCTGTTAGGTATGAAAAAAATTGTGTCCAGTTTTATTTTTGTCATTTTAGTGTTAGATAAAAATAAAACAATTGTGTCGTGTCGTGTTCTCTATAGGTCATGTTCGTGTTAAGAGAAAAAAAAGATTGTGTGTCATATCATGCCATGTGATGTCATGTCATGTTTTAATTGGTTGTGTTTGTATCAATTGTAAAACAATTTTAAAAATACAGTAAAAAATGTTAAAACTGTAAATTTTAACAAATTAAGAACTTACACTTTTATTTTCCGAAAAAATAGTTAATAACAGTATAATTAAAAATGGTATAATTCTTTTTATAAACAATTATCTATTTTAAAACAATTTTCTCACATTTTTTTATTATAAACCAATTCAGATCATTGGTTATAAATTGGTACAGATCATCTGTCAAAACAGAATTACTAGGTTTAAGAAGTTAATAATCATTAAGAAAGTGGTAGGGCTGGTTTTGGGGGGAGGCCAGAGAGGCAGTCGCCTCGGGCCTCCGATTTTAAACGCATTTTAGGGGTCCCAAAATTTAATTTATGTATATATTTATAGAGACATTTTACAATTATCCCCAAACCAATTTGTTAAACACTGAACAGACAAACATTTAAACTTCTTGCAATTCCAAAAAATAAGTCTGACATCTTTTATGTAAAACAAAAACCTACAATTTCTACATTGATAAAAAAATCTCTTATTAAATATGGGGCCCCCAATTCAAGAGTTCGTCTCGGCCCCTAAAATCTCGGAACCGGCCCTGGAAAACGCGTATTTGAAACGTGGACAAGAAGGGTAGTTAAATCATTTGATTATAATAAAAATAAATTTGAAGTGTCATAGACTTTGTTTGAAGTGTATATAGTCGCACCCTAAATATTATTTGTTACCCAAAGATTACGGGAAAGATGAGAGGGTGCGGGATAACTCCTCCCTAAAAGAATATATTTAGTTTGTATGGAGTGAGAGAGGAGAAAAAAAAAAGATAAAAAGAAAATTCCGAAAAAACAGGAATAGGAGGCAAAGGGGCTAAGAATGTGAGCAGTTATTTTTTGGGCTAAGAATGTGAGCAGTTATTACGAAGGACTCTTGCTTCTCGCCTTCTCAGCTCTTTCTCACTCTCCTCCTCTCAATCTCATCCCACGCACTTGCGTGTATATCCTTTAAATGCATATATTTAATTAGAGGAATACGAAGGCAAAGGGACTAAGGACGCCTCTTGAGTATTCGTCTCTTCATCACTACCTTCTTATATATTAGACACACGTCCTCTCTCTCTCTGTGTATTTTAGCCAGCCAAGAATAATGGAGGAAGGTAAGAGATTGAAGAAAAACCATCAGAGGTTGTCTGTTTGTGGTTCATCACCCAGTTCCGGTCAGGGGAAGCTTATCATTCCAAAGGTTCAAAACGTGGTCGTGGCTGAGGATCCCATTGGTGATCAAGGAAATAATCACACGAGGGTTCACAGTCAGATAAACAAAGAGATGAAGCCAAAGAAGCCTTTGTTGAGGTCTCATCCTGAGAGGGAATGGACAGGGATTCAACCCTCAGCTTGGGCCATGAACACTATTGATTTACAAGCCACCGCCAACAATATAACGAGGCTTGCTCAAATGACCGCCAACAATCTAATGAGGGTTACTCAAATGAAATCATTGGAGTCTGGCTTGACCCACAAGGAACACGTTGAGGTCTCAAACAGCAATTCTTCGACTAGAAAGGCTCCAATTGAGGAGTCTTCATTGCTAAAAATTGATGAGAGTAATGATGGGAAGGCGACGAGTATGAAGAAGAGGAGGCTGATGATGGATTTGGAAACGTCCGTAAAAGATGCGGTGATAGTAGGGACAACAACAAAAACTAGTGATCATAAATTCAAGGTGACGAGCGTCCCATCATCACCAAACAAAACCAAGGCTCAACAGCTACCTACAAGTGCAACGTTTGTGACAAAACCTTCCCATCAAGTCGGGCTCTTGGAGAGCACAAGAGGTGTCACTGGACCACTCCGGCCCAAGCTCCACCTACCCGAGTCCAACAAGCAGGTGAAGCCAGTCTATCGGCTCGTAGATTTTAAGGTGACCATCGCTGAGCGTCCCATCACCACCAAACAAAACCAAGGCCCAGCAGCTACCTACAAGTGCAACGTTTGTGACAAGACTTTCCCATCAAGACGGGCTCTTGGAGGCCACAAGAAGTGTCACTCGACCACTCCGGCCCAAGCTCCACCCACCTGAGTCCAACCAGCAAGTGAAGCCAGTCAATCGGGTCGTAGATTTCTGGAGATTGATCTTAATAAGCTTCCTACCATGGAGGTGGATGAGGAATACCATGGTGGTATCAAGTCTGAACATGAAGCTGCTCAAAATGGTTGTGTCTTCCTTCTGTAACTCCAATGTTGCTTAATTACTTAAACTTCTCCTGTTCCACATTACTAGTCATGAAATAAACTTTATATTTACTCAGTATTCTAATAAAAAGTGAAAAGATTTTAGAAAAGACATTGAACTCCCCGGCTCAAAGGCCAAAGTTATTCTTGTCAATAAAAATTTAAGAACTTGGTGTATATTATATTCGACACACAACTACTTGTGGGGTCATTTGAATAGGTCATAGGATATGGACAACGATGCATAACTATACCCCAAAACTTAAATTGTTATGTGAGATGAAAAGAATTAGAAACACCCGCTAACAAAGTGTTAAATGTTGATGGATGCAAAAATGAGACTTTTTGGTCATCAAATTTCTGTTCCCATACATTTTTTGGACTAAGGAACAGGTCAAAAGGAAGAAAAAACACAAGGAAATGTCACTGCCCGTTGAAGGCTTGAAGTCTTGATCCCCATGTTCAAAATCCAAGTTGGTTCATACACACATACGGATATATATTACATATATTGTTATCTATGCACGCATGCGTGGATTCTTTTTTATTGTGTTATGTGGTTTGACTATTTTGCACACAGGTCCAAACTTTGTAGAGTGACACTAAATTCCCTACAAGAATTGTGAAAACTTTAGGGACTAATTGATTGGTGTTGATTTTTTTTTCATGAAATAAACTTTTTTTAATTCATTTTTAACTTTTGTGATGCTTTAATAAAATACATCGAATGAAAACCATAATCATAAATGTGAAAATTGGCTGATAGCTATATCATTTTTAGTGGAAACAAATTTTTTAACCACAACTCAAGAATTGATTCAGTATGAAAAAAAACAAAAGTAGGACAAAATCACGCCACATCTTGGGTATGCTCTCAAAGATGGTCAGTTCGAATCATTGCAAGGGCCACTGGAGAGTTTAACCGGTTGTTAACTTCAAGGCCCCATGGAATATGGTTGGGTGAAGCCCGGATACCCATGGTTATTTAAAAAAAATTTCTCATAAAATAATTTTTTGTGATCTTTTTCTTTCTTTATATCAAAAAACCCATTAAATATTATTAATGTTAACAGTTATGGCCAGGAGCATGGGGAGAAATCCTATGTGTATATTAGCACACACGGATTAAATCCATATAACATATTACATGTCTAGAATAGTATATAAATATTGTCACTAAATATGCATTTTTGTTTAGTCCTATATCAAAGAGGAACTTTACTATACCAATAAATCTTTAAAATAACGTAACTAAAGTATTAAGACAAAACAAAAATATAGACTCAAACATCTTTACCAATATCTAGAAATCAATTATGGCATCAATATGTAGAATCAATTAAGAATGAATCTTGCTATGAGTTCCAAATAAGTCCCTAAAAACCTCCTTCAAAAGTAATATATTTTTGTGCTGTGACACGACCCATATCATAAGTCAACCCTTAACATGTAAGTGAGATAAAAAGTGGAATCCATTTAATCTTAGGGGAAGTTTTGGTACCCATATCATTATTCATTAAGAATTATAAACAGGAAACTATAGCCCACAAAATATTTAAGGATCGAAATTAATTTTTAAATTTATAGATCTAGTACTAAGCATTTTAAGATATATCTCTAGGTGAAAGTTAAATTTTAAAAGTTGGCTACCGCAACCCCACCCAACCACATAAACCGTCCCTAGCCAACGGACATTTTTTTAAAACTAATATAATGTCTAGAAAGGATAATTATCTTGGATTTGGTCAACTTATATTGGTCACTCAATTTGTCGCATCACTTTCCACAATAATACATTAGAGCTCATTGTTACGCTCTAGTTAAGGGAATTTATGTAATGTAGAAGGATAACACTTAACAAAATATTTTGTGTATTATTCATTGTGATTTAATGAAAAGTAAAATTTATCAAAAAAAATTAATATTATTTTTCCTAAGTGTAATTTAATTTTAGTCAAGATATTATTGTTTCAAGGTTAATTATTATTATAAGAACTTTTACACATGCAAGTAATGTTTACAGCAACTAAACCTTTTGCATTTACAATTAAAATGTTTTGAAAAGATATCATCCTTAAGTAATAGTCGTATTACTTTAAAATGTTTTGAAAAAGTATCATCCTTAAGTAATAGTCGTATTACTTTAACAATAGAGTTATTAGACATTTAACAAGAAGCCTGTTAGTTTTTCAAATGATTTTTGGTCAACCATATTTTCGAAAAATAAAGAAAATAGACTCTATTGTCACATTAATTCAGGTAATTGTCCCATGAGTTGTACACTAAGATTTTATACGCTAGAGAAGTCACCAAAAGTCGATGGAAAATGCTTACGTGTTAGTGACCTTTCACTTGGTCACTAAAATACTTGTTATCATACAATTATTGTGTTTGTGATGATATATACGAGGAAGTAATTTTTTTATTCATATACAAAAGAGGGGAAAAAAGGACATATCTATTAGTATGAGTTCTTGTACCATTAAACGAGTTTTGGGTTCACAATTGAAGAGAGTAGTGTTCATAAGGAGCAGTTGGATGACTGTACTAACACATAACTCTTACAGCTGATGAGTAAAAGGGGAAAATCAACTATTTTATTGATACATTCTCGTGACCATTATATATGAAAGCAACTCTTCATATACCAATCACTTTGACTTTAATTTACCCTTACCTCCTTTCTCACGCCATATCCTCAACTTCCTATATAGTTCCACACAATGATACTACTAGTTTACTAAATTTAGATTGTGTTTGAGGTATCTACTTTCAAGGTTTAGAATTAAAACCGCTGGCATAAGAATTGAAAATTAAAATTAATTCTAATTTCGATGCATAAAATTTGAGCATCCAAACACACCCTAATATTACTTTGGAAATCTCCATGCATATTATGTCATATAAGTTCGTGGCACAACTAAGTACATCATGCTTAATTATCATGCCTAATACTATATATGCTAGTAGAAATAGGATTCAATTATTCAACTTCTTAGTCTATTTTCACCATTTTAATTTACTTATGTATTGATGGAATGTTTCGAGTTCATCACTAGTATAAAACTCATTGCATTGACCCATATGGGTACATGTTGAGAAAAGTGAAGGCAGGTTGATGCACGGGATGAGAGGAAAAGAAACAAACAAAAAAGACGAATCCTTAACATTTACGCTCTCTTTAGTACGTGGTAATATTTTCAATATTTAGTAATTACTTGAAAAGTGATTGCCAAAAAATCTTTTATTATTTCTAATAGTAATCAAAATTTAATGTTTTATTCATAAATAAAAAGTTACATGAAAATGTACAATATATACCAGTAATACACGTTAGTAATTTTATATATTTATGTGTGTGTGAATATATATATATATTAAATTGATTTGTTTTATACATTTTATAAATAAAACAATTATACAATTCATTATTTACAAATGTTTGAAACCAAAATGTGTTTTTTAAAAGATTTTTCATTATATAAAAAATATAGTAATTTATGTTAGACATGTTTCAATTGTAGAGTAAGTTGATTAAATTCTTGTATGAGCAGAAAAAATGCATAAATAAAATTTTTATAATTCTAAATTTGATACAAATTATATAATTAAATTGTCTTCATAAAATAAAATTTTAGATTTTAGGATAGTTTTTATTAAAAATTTATGGGCGGTTTTGTCTCACACAAAAGTTATGGAAAAAAACGTTATTGAAATCAAAATCCATCCATTATAACTGAAATTCTTACTTTCCCATTTGAATTCTGACAACTAATTTTTGTGCGAGATAAAACGGTGGTAGTTTGATTTCATTCGGATCCACATCCTTATGTAGAATAACATGCACTTTTTTAGGATTCTTCAAAAGTAGTCCATTTCTAAATGTAATTGTGGATAATAAATGTGAAACTCATGCGATATTTTGAGATAATCTAGATGATCATTTTGTTTTACTAGTTAATAAACGAATATTGTTAAATGGATACTATATGTCCTTTTTAGTAAACAAAATAAAACCCAATATGATCATATTCCAATTGCGCAATTGCATAGGGATTGTTTATTAAAAATCCTACGTAATTGTTTATGAAGATATTTTTTGAATCAGGATACAAGTAGAGTGACAAAAAAATTAACGCCTCATACGTGAATAATGCATGGCGTTACATATGGAGAGTTAAGGCACACATCCCAACAAATTTGTATTCGTCGTTTGTGTCTTGCAAGAATTACGCCTGTAATTTATTGTGTCACTTGTATTTCTTGTGCCATGAATTTTTTTCATTGGAAATTATGTACATTCAGCCTTATGATTTTTGAATAGTTGTCCAACTGTGAACGAATTAATTTGCCTTGATCCACCGACACATCTTGTTTCAGCATCAAAGAAATATGAGCAGTGTTGATAAATTCATTATTTTTATGGCTGAGTAGACTTTTAGCTGCGCTAGAGAAACAAGAGATGCAAGCAAGAATGAGAAAAATATTTATCCCCGGTCTTGTTCGTTCGCCACTAATTTGGACAGTTCCATTGTCTTGTCTTGTCCTTTATTTTACTCAGTTATTGTATGTTCCCATAAACGGAAGAAATGGTCGCCGCTCTTTGGTCTGGTTTTAAATGGCGTGTATGATTCCACTGCACTTCTTCTTTACCTTTCTCTTATGCAAAGGATGGCCAAGATAGATTATATATAAAAGATGAACATGGTGATGATGATGATAAGCTTTACCATTGTATAACTAATGCCTAAAGATTGAAGGGAGTGTTGGAACAACGTATACTATCTCAAACACTGATGTGCACGCAGTCTTTGGCCACCAATGACGAAACGGATTTACTCTTAATCGGAGCAAAAAGTTACGAAAAGAGAGTATATATTTAAAAAAAAAGTCCAATTAAATACGAATAGTCAATCAACAATTAGCTAAATGATAAAAGGAAGAGAGACCTTAATTAATTGATGATGATGATGATGATGATGATGGCAAGTATCATGCATAGAAAAGATGGACCAAAGTTCTCCTAAGAGGTTATTTTAGACTAATCCGTAATAGCATAAAGAGAAGGGAAGGTATAAAGGTGAATGGGTTGTTCTATTGAAAATTTAATGGCTTTCTACAATTGTTTAAAATTCAAAATTAATAATTATGAATGTGAATTGTGATATATGTATCAACTAGCATGTACTTCGCGCGATGCACGGTCGAAAATGTATGTTGCCAATATTATTAAACGAAATATACTATATAAATATATTCTCAAAATTATACTATTTAAGCTTTGTTGTTTTGTTTGGATAAATATGTGTTTATCTTCTCGATTTTGAAGCAATTATAATCTTCTCGTTTGTGCCGTGAAGAATAACGTCAGAGTACGTTTTATATTTTAGATCTTTTGACTACCAAAAGATAGTACTTACTGCCATTTTTTTATAATTCTGAATTGTGTAAATTAAGCACACCTATTTAATAGACTCCATCAATCCTTATTAGTCTTTAATTGATTATCGTGAGCGGATTATGATAAAAAATTAATTTGTACAACCATTTCGTGGTAATAAAAAACAACTCAAAATCACGGTTGTTTAACTTCAACCGCTACAACAACTATTTTCTTGTAAAATGACAATATTATTTAATGTATCCTTGATAATTTGCATAAATAATCAATCTCAAATAGCGCCTTCGATTATGTATGTAGTCAAACATAGTACATAATATCTATAACTTTGGCATCAAGAACTTTTTTTTTTGTTTTTGAAACATGCATCACACTAAGACAAAAATGGAATTATTAATGTAACTAAACACAAACGATATTAACAATGTTAAAAAAGATGAAAATATACAAAAGGTGTCATATAAAAGCGTAGTAAACGGTTAATTAAAAGGAGACCCATAAACACTAACTAAAATGAGCATAAACTTAAAATGAACCTCGTATTTTCCCTTCTAGAGCCTTTGCCTTGCCATCTTTCGAACACGACATTCAATATAAATCTTTAAATAAATGAACATTGCATAATAATTATTATAAAAGTATTAAAAAATCTCGAAATTAAAAAAAATGAAAAAAAATCTTCCCATTAAAAAAAACATGTTTCCAATGAACGATAAAAAAATAAATTTCTAATAGATAAAAAACACCTATGTGGTGACCCCCAAATATGACGAAAAGACAGATCCTGTTCTTCACATAGAGCAATATCAAGATGCCGCCGACATCTATGCTGTCCCCGACGAGATGAGATGTAGAGCATTCTCAGGAACTCTTACTGGATCTTCCCAGATATGGTACAACAATCTTCCTCGGGGTAAGATTTCAACTTTCTTTCAGTTGGCCGAGTTGTTCATCGGCAATTTCTGTTTTGGAGCAAAGCCAGTAAAAAGAGTAGCACACTTGTTAAGTGTTAGACAAAAATCTGGTGAGAGTACTAGAGATTACATAACTCGTTTCAATAACGAGAAGCTGGAAGTCATAGATTATGAAGAAAAGACAGCAATCACAGCCTTGATGAGTGGGTTGTTGCCTAACAAGTTGTATTACACTTTGGCCAAAGATCCACCTACAACTATGTCAGAGTTGATGGCAAAAGCGGCCAAAATCATGAATGCCGAGGAGGCTATGGCTGCGAAGAAGAATATGGATAAAGAAACCAAGGTGGAAGACGACAAATCCAAGAAGAAAGAGCATAAAGGGAATGGCGGTGACAAGCATTCCAAGAATAATAAATCGTCATGGGAAGTCCTGAAGAAATTCGATAATTATACTCCTTTGAAAATGGGTATTAATCATGTCTTAGAAGAAATCAAGAATAACGAGGAAGTAAAGTGGCCAAAGAAACTGAGGTCAGAACCTGACATGAGGAATAGGGAGAAATATTGCGAGTTCCATAAGGATCACGGCCATATGACCAAAAATTGCATAGCTCTTCAGAACGAGATTGAAACACTCATCCGAAGAGGGAAGCTAGCAAAGTATGTTGATCGGGGAGGCGAAAGAAGAAATAATGACCGAACTAGAGAAAGGTCTAGATCTCCTCGTCGAACAAAGGAGAAAAAGAAGAGAAACCATGAAGACGATCCAGATGATGACCCCGATCTTCCCAAGAAATCAAGGCAGCCAGAACGAGAGGTATTTTCAATACGCTTTGGGTAATTTGATTGTAATGTCATTACAGGAGGAGATGTAGGAGGAGGAGACCTTACTGCAGAAAGAAAAGTTTACCTCGGTGAGGCTCAGGCTTGCTCATACATTCAACGGATAAATTTGGCTGAATAGGATCGTCCGAGGAAGGTAAACAAAGAGAAGCTGGTCATCGGTTTTTCAAAAAATGACCTTGCAGGTGTTCTTTACCCTCACGACGACCCTTTGGTGATCAAAATGAGGATGAAAGAAGTAATGATTTCAAGGGTTCTGGTAGATAATGGTAGTTCGGCAGACATCATGTTCTACTCATGCTTTGACAGTTTAAATTTAAAGTTATCTCAATTGGAGACTTATCACAGACCTCTCCTGGGTTTTGCTGGCGAGAAGGTTTTTCCACTTGGGACTATCAAGTTGGATATATTTATTGGAACTTGGCGTGCTTGTCGAACAGAAAGAATACGCTTCTTTGTGATGGATAAAAATGTGCAATCAGCTTACAACATCATCATGGGAAGAGTTGGTTTAAAAAAGTTCAAAGCAGTTCCATCTACAGTAAATTCCCTACAAATTTTGGAGTAGGAGTTGTGAAAGGTGATCCGAAAGTAGCTCGGGAATGCTATTATTCGTCTGCCGAGCAAGAGGAGCTTGAAGAGTCAAGGAAAAAGACTACTACTTACCAGGTTGATGAAGGTACAGAAATTGAAACACTGGATCCGAGAGATGAATCCCAACTTGTAAAAGGACAGGTGGTGGAATCTACAGAAAATGTTATTCTGGACGACGAGCACCCTGAACGAATAACCCAGATAGGTTCGACGTTGGATGCTTCAATAAAACAGGAGTTGATAACTTTCTTGAGAAACAGAAAGAAAACTTTTGCATGGAGTCATGAAGACATGCCAGGAATAGATCCCAACTTCTTATGCCATGAGCTCAATGCAAATAAGGAGATCAAGCCTGTAAAATAGAGAAGAAGAGTGTTTAGTCCCGAGAAGAATCAAGCCATACAAGAGGAGGTCGAGAAGCTCCAGAAGTCCCAATTCATTGAAGATGTAAAATATCTAGACTGGTTAGCAAATGTGGTGATGGTAAAGAAGAAAAACAATAAATGGAGAATGTGTGTTGATTTCACTGATCTCAACAAGGCCTGCCCGAAGGATCACTTTCCATTGCCCAGAATTGACCAACTAGTGGATGCTACCTCGGGACACGTGCTGCTCAGCTTCATGGACGCTTACTCTGGATACAACCAGATCAAAATGAAACCTGAAGACAGGGAAAGCACTTCTTTTATTACCCCTAGGGGAACTTATTGTTATAATGTTATGCCTTTTGGTTTGAAAATTGCAGGAGCGACATACCAGCGGTTGATGAACAAGGTTTTCGCCGAACAAATCAGTTGCAATATGGAAGTTTATGTCGATGATATGCTGACAAAGAGCAAGAAAGCTGCTGATCATCTAGTTGACTTAGGTCAGACCTTTGATCAACTGGATAAATACCAAATGAAGCTCAACCCGACGAAGTGCACCTTTGGAGTATGAGAAGGAATGTTCCTCGGTTACATCGTCAACCAGTGAGGCATTGAGGCAAATCCAGCAAAGATCAAAGCTCTTTTAGGGTTGCGATCTCCAGCGACGAAGAAAGAGGTGCAGAGTCTTACAGGACGAGTTGCAGCGCTCAACAGATTTGTATCCCGAGCAACTGATAGATGCCTCCCATTCTTCAAAACACTTCGGAAAACTTTTGAGTGGAATGATGAATGTGAAAAAGCCTTTCAAGACTTGAAGAAATATCTGGGAGCACCTCCACTGTTGTTCAGGCCAGTAATGGGAGAAAAGTTGTACTTGTACCTGGCAGTATCAGAGAATGCAGTCAGCTCGGCATTGATCAGAATGGAGAATGGAGTCCAGAAGACAATTTATTACACAAGTAAGGCTTTTCGAGGTGCAGAGATCAGGTACCCAAAGCTGGAAAAATTGGCATTGGCATTAATTGAGGCAAGTAGAAGAATGAGGCCATATTTCCAGGCCCATACCATCGTCGTGTATACCGACATGCCATTGAGACAAGCCCTTCATAAGCCAGAAAAATCAGGGAGACTGATGTATTGGGCAATAGAGCTCGGTGAATATGATATTGTGTATGAACCCAGATCATCACTAAAAGGGCAGGCTGTAGCAGACTTTATATCAGAATTTACATATCCTGATACCCCCGAGGAACAAAAGTTGCTCGTTGATCAACCTGTGGATGTTACAGGATCAACAGACATAAGCTCAGACCAACTCCGGTTGGTAAAAGGGCTTGTGGATGTGGAAGGGTCATCAAATTCGAGCTCAGACCAACTCCGGTTGGTAAAAGAGCGAGAAGAGATGATCGACGAGGAGCAAGAAATATCAGGGAAGGATGATAGAAAACAACAGATATTTCACCGAGGAACTCTGTCAGATAAGAAATTTGAAGACGAGTTACCTACATGGAGATTATATGTAGATGGGTCATCTTGCACAACGGGTTGTGGAGCAGGGATTGTTTTGAACACCCCAGACGAGATTGACGTGGAATATGCCTTGCGATTCCAATTCAAAGCTTCCAATAATGAGGCTGAGTATGAAGCCTTGATAGCAGGTCTTAATTTAGCAAAGATTATGGAAGCGCAACAAGTGATGGTATTCAGTGATTCTCAATTAATTGTGAATCAGAGGATGGGAACATATGAAGTTAAAGGAGAATTAATGGTCAAGTATCATGCAAAGGCGATGGAGTTGTTGGCAGAATTTGATACCATTCAGTTGATCAGAATACCAAGAATGGAGAATGCACAAGCAGACGCATTGGCCCGACTAGCATCAGCTACTCGTACTGAGCTGCGAAGAACGATACCAATTGAGGTGTTAGAAAGTCGAAGCATAGATGAAGACCTGACGATGAATATTATTACCCTTGATTTAGGACCATCTTGGATGGATCCCATCAGGGCATATGTTGAGGAAGGAGAATTACTGGAGGATAAGATCGCTGCCAAGAAATTGAAGTTTAAAGCTGCTCGGTATGTACTAACTAATGGTGTTTTGTATAGACAAGGAATTATGGCAGGTTTGCAAAGATGTGTACATCCCTCCGAGGTGAAAGAATTGATTGAAGAGATCCATAAAGGGTCTTGTGGAGCCCATGTAGCAGGTCGGACACTTTTGCAAAGGGTGATGACGCAGGGATACTACTGGCCAACGATGAGGGCTGATTGTATAACCTATGCTAAGAGATGTGATAAATGCCAGCATTTTTCCTCCATCCGACGAACTCCACAAGCATTGTTGACACCCATAACTTCCCCTTGGCCTTTTGCCATGTGGGGAATGGATTTGGTTGGACCACTGCCAACGACCCGAGGAAGATTCAAGTACCTCGTCGTCGCAGTGGATTATTTTACTAAGTGGGTAGAAGCTGAGCCTCTGATTGATATGACATACGAGAAGGTGTACCAATTCGTTTGGAAGAACATCATCTGCCGATATGGTCTCCCTCATGCCTTCATCACAGACCATGGAACACAATTTGATAACGATGAGTTTGCCGCCTATTGTCATCAGTCAAACATTTTGAAGGTTCATTCAGCACCAGGCCATCCTCAAAGCAATGGGCAGAATGAAGTGACGAACAGAACATTACTAAATGGTTTGAAGAAGAGGCTAAGTGAGGCTAAAGCTAATTGGATTAATGAGCTACAGTCAGTATTGTGGGCTTACCGAACAACTCCCCGAGCAGCAACTGGAGAATCACCATATATGCTGACATTTGGAAGTGAGGATGTAATACCTACCGAGTTGGGACTTCCAACACACAGAGTGCTGAATTTCAATTCCCCAGTCAGCGACTTGATGAGGAGATTAGATTTGGACATGCTCGAGGAAGTTAGAGAAGAGGCAGCCATTAGGAATGCTGCTTATCAACAGCGAACAACCCTGTTCTACAACAAGAGGGTGAAAAAATGCGACTTAAAAGAAGGAGATTACGTGCTAAAGAAGGTCATTCAGAAGCACAATAAGTTGGAAGCAAACTGGCATGGACCTTACCGAGTTATTGCAGTTGTTCGACCAGGAACTTACTGAATAGCAACTCTAGAAGGAGAGGAATTTAAGAATGCATGGAATGCTGAACACCTACGCAAGTATTATCAGTGATGTAAAATTTAAAGCAGTTCCATCAATATGAATAAAATGATGATATTTCACAATCTTCTCTCCTTTTATTGAAAGTTTTTCGGGGAATACTAGTGATTAACACTACGCTGCTCGGCACACAACGCTGCTCGGCAGTAAAAAGAAGACGATAGTTCGAACCCAGACCAACTCCGGCTGGTAAAAGGGCGAGAACACCCCATACTCCTTTGGCTAGGAGGCGTACATTAGCTCAGACCAACTCCGGTTGGTAAAAGAGTTAGTGGACATGATAGTTCGAACTCAGACCAACTCCGGTTGGTAAAAGAGCGAGAACACGATAGTTCGAACCCAGACCAACTCCGGTTGGTAAAAGGGCGAGAACACCCCATACTCCTTTGGTTAGGAGGCGTACATTAGCTCAGACCAACTCCGGTTGGTAAAAGAGTTAGTGGACATGATAGTTCAAACCCAGACCAACTCCGGTTGGTAAAAGGGCGAGAACACACCATACTCCTTTGGTTAGGAGGCGTACATTAGCTCAGACCAACTCCGGTTGGTAAAAGAGTTAGTGGATATGATAGTTAGAACTCAGACCAACTCCGGTTCGTAAAAGAGCGAGAACACGAGATGATCGATGAAAGGCCAATCTCGGTTGGTTAGGAAACAAGATATTCTCTCAAATGCCAACTTATGTTGGTCGGGAAGTAAGATTATCTCAAATGCCAACTTATGTTGGTCGGGAAGTAAGTTTATTACATAAAAGTTCCTTGAAGAACAAAATATTCCAAACTGAATCAAGTATGGTTGGTCGGAGATAAAAATCCACTAACTGTAGTTGGTCGACGAGGAGAAAATGTTTTAAACAGTACCAAGTATAGCTGGTCGGGGATAAAAACCCATTAACTATAATTGGTCGACGAGCACAATTTTGACAACCTTGGTTAGTTGGAAGAAATTTTAAACTTTTTTATACTCATTACTTTATTATTAAGTGATCGAGCAATATTACTAATACTTGTAATTTTTTATTACTAAGTTGGCCGAGGAACCACACAATATTGTTATGCAAACACAAATATAAAGTGTTTGACAAATACAAGAGCAATACAAATTTGCAAACAAAAATGAAATTCTTTCATTAAAGTCGAAATAAATTACACATGTTTATTACATTGATATTAAATTGTGTACTAATTATTACATCAGAATTTCCTATTCTATTGGCTTTTTTCCTTCAGCTTTTGATATAGGCTCCTCGGCAGCAGGAGGATCTTCCAAGCAAAGGGGAGAATTAATGAAGTTAATATCTTGAAGCATTCTGACGTTCATTACTGAAGGTGTGTCCAGTAGATGCTCGGGACGAGATACCTCGATCTGAGAATGAAGATTGTAGTCACCGAGGTATTTTGCAATTAAGCTCCGAGGAATGGCACGAGCTGGGATCCATTCCATGTCCAATTTATAAGGTGGCACAGGCAAGTCTAGTAGCCCATGAGCATGATAATCCCATAAATAATGGCCCTGCTCTAGTTTTAATACACCCAGGGCGTTCAACCATCACTGTTTATAACCTTCATTATTGGCATTTTCAAGGCGAGCATCCAAGTGACAAAGGGCCTCATTGTAGCCTGCCATCCAGAACTCACGAGGTTGTTTGTGGAATTGGAAAGTTATTCTCTCTAACTGCTCGTGAAGGTTTCTGGCAAAAACATCCTTTTTATTCAGATCAGACTTTGTCGAAGCAAGCTGATCCTCCAGAGTTTGGATTTTCTTGGACATTTCAGACAAAGCCCGATCTTTTGCATTCAATTGGAACGCTTGAGTTTCCAATGTTGATTGAGTACGAGCTTCTTCAACAATACGACGAAGACCTCTTGATCGTCCCCGAGCAGGTTGAATACTTTGTTCCTCGTCAACATTCTGAGCAACTCTTCCTCGTCCACGAGAACTTCTTCCTCGTCCCCGAGTAGCAGTAGAAGGCCCAGCTCTTCTCAAAGTCTCTAATTCTTGCCTCAATTTGGCATTCTCAACCTCTAAAAATGAAAATCCTTCATCGGTGACCGGTACCAAGGCAGTGGAAGATGAAGCTGCAGACTTATACTGTGCCAAATCTTTCTGCAAATTGTTATTCTCTTGCTCCAGCAGCTCGACGATCTGTCTGCATGCTTTGAATTCACCCTTTAGGGTTCTCTCTCTCACTTCATAGCCAGCAAGCATCTTGTCATAACCTGTTTCAGCACTAAGTTGTTTGAGTTTCTTCTCATATCCTTCGTGCAAAAGAGCTGAAGACTCTTTATACTGATGCTGAAGTTCATCGAGAGTACCTTGCAAGTCTTCAATCATCTCGTAGTAAGCCACATTGTTGGCCACAGCTCGGTCAAGTAAGTCCTTCAAGTACTGATAAGCTTCTACTGCCTGCTCTGAAGCATCATGACCGAGGATGTCAGCAACTTCTGATACACTCAATTCTGTGTGACCAGCCTTATAATATTCATGACATTGCTGCATCAGCTTTGTATCATTAGCAGATAGCATATTCATCCTGTCCAGAAACTAGCAGAGAAAGAAAAAGTAACCATAAAAAAGAAGATCAAGACAGAGTACAGAAAAGAAAAGAGACAATCATATGGAAGAAAAGAACTCAAATTTTATTAGATCATAGTGCAGAGTTACAAAGATCTTGTTACATTTGAAAAAGAAGAAAAATAGAAAGAGAATACTGAACAACTTCACACCTTTTCCTTGTCTCCCAAGACTTTCTCGGGAGACTGGGATGAGGAGCTCAGTTGCTCGGTGATAACAACGAGTTGATCGACAGGAACTGGAACTTATTCAGGAGGAGCAGGCCGAGATGAAAGCTCCTCGTCAGCAGGCTGGGTAAGGATGAGATCACCCACTACCATTGAAGATTCTTCGGAGGCAGCTTCATCCTCTTCTTCATCCTCAATAGCTGTGGGAGGACCAGGCAGATGTTGTTGAAACAATTTTGAGTCCTCATTAACTTTCAATTCTTACAGGGTAGCAACCCAACCATCTCGGAAGTATTTCAAACGCCCATACTTGACCTGGGTCATCATTGCCGCTACCCCCTATCCCATCCTTTATCCCAACCGCTGCGGAAAGATTTTTTCACAGCCACTTTTCTTTTCATTTTCTCCGAGGAGAGCTTCTCGGATAGAAGATCCTCGGAGGCTTTCAACTTGGCCTCCACCTCCTCCTTTTGGCGATTTACTTCTCGTAGAAGGGTTAGCTCTTCCTCAGCCGACTTCAACTTATTTTCAAGCTCCCCAAAGTTTGTGAGCTTCTCGGCATATTTCTTATTCTCTCTCTCCAAGTCTTTTATTTTGTTTCCCAACTGCACCTTCTCTGCCTCAGATGCAGCCAACTTCTTCTCCCATTCACCCTTATCCTCGTCATACTTTTGACGGGAATCCTTCAAAGACTGGACCAAACCCAGAAAAGCATCCTCCACTCCAGATGAGGAGCTAGAAGCCTTGAGTGCTTCATCTTTCTTCACTATGGTGTTAAAATAACTCACCAGCTGAAAAAGAAGGTAATGATAAGTCAGTGCCGAGATACATATATTGACTGAAAGAAAGAAAAATTCAGGATAAGAGAAACTTACTGAAGCAATGTGACGAGTAGCTAGGGATGTCAGCATATCCCTAGACATGTTTTCTTCAATTACTTGGACTTCAGGAATAGTCCAAGGTTTTACCGAGCTCATTGCAGAACTCGGGGGAATAATGGTTGGAACACCAGCTCCACTAGCTTGGAGCTGGGGAATGGTTTCAGAAAAACTGACCGAAGAGGATTTCTTCAATCTCCTCAGTGGCACTTCAGCAGTTTCAACCAAAGAACTTTTGGTGGGAGAGATGGTGACCACTTCCACAGAAGCACTTTTCTTGCTCGGAGCCACTGGGGGCTTCTCGGCAGCCTTCTGAGGAGCAACAGAAGGGGAAGCATCTACTTTCTTTGTCCCCTTTGGGACATCAATCTTGTTTCTTTTCCCATCTCCAGCAGAGGTAGTCTCCTCAAAGAGAGTAGGAACTCTTCTTTTGCCCATTTTATGACTTAGAGGAATATGAGATTCTGGTGAAGAATCCTCAGAATCTGGCAATGGTTCACTAATGCTGACCACAAGACGAGCAGTAAAGGATGATGTATAGCTCCTGTACTGCAACAAGTATGAAGCAGACCTGACGTGCTCGTCTGTAACTTTCTGATGCAAACTCCAGATATGTTTCAAATGCTTTATATTAACTTCTGATTCTTTGGGAGTTTTTCTCTTACTGTCAACTGCAAACAAATATATTGTGAAAATATCAGTCATACATTTTATCAAACATAATGAAATCATAATTTCAGAAATAAAATAAGATGAAAATAACCTATCCCATTGCCATATGGAGGGCATTTGGGACCTTCATATACTTCGTCTCCAACCAAAGGGGCATGTTGCCAATTTTTGATAACTATCCCATGTTCAAAATAATCCCTATTAGCATCAGGGAGATTGACTACTAAAGCTCTATTCAAAAATCTAGTTTTTAAATAATAAACATTGTCTAGAACAACCCATCTATAACAGTACATAATCTCAGGAATTCCTATACGAGTTCCATGAGTTTGATTTAACCTATGCACACCATTAACTATTCTCCATGTGTTGGGGGCTATTTTTACAGGAACAAGATCGAAATACTGACAGAACTCTAAGCACAGAGGGTTTGGTGGAAAAGAAAATCCACATTCAGCAATAAAGAGACTGGGGAACCAATGTCCCTCAGCCAAATTAAAATAATTTGAAGGCTCAAAAAGATCCTCCAAAGTTACCCAAGACGGAATAGAGAAATCAGAACGGAGTTTCTCAAGAGATTCAATAATATAAACCATGGTGAATAAAAGAAATGAAGAAGAAGGAAGAAGATCTTACAGGAAAAAGGGAGATCTGTTGACGACGAACGAAAATAAGGATGAACGCACAAGAGAAAGAAAGACTATGGAAAACTCGAAAGCAGAAATTGGAAAAGGTAGAAGACGGTGATATTGTCTATGAAGTTTAAATACTTTTCCTTGGGAAACGGCGAAAGAAATGATTACAAAAAGGAAACTATTACGCTACCGGCGGCTAAAAGGACAAAAAGTACACGAAGATCGAAGCGCTTATAAAAATGCAAAATGGCGGATTCTGCGAATTTGGAAGGAAATTCAAAATACGGAGAAATGTTCCTAAAAACCAGGAAGATCATTTAATATTGCCATATACCGAGAAAGAATGTTCCATACTCCTCAAAGTTCGAAATATGAAACATTGGGGGCTTCTGTTGATACCAAAATTAGTATGCTGATATAGACGAATCACAAGAAGACACATGTCGATCTACGTGGCACAATAGCAACGAGGAAGTCTATTCCCCCGACCAAGTCAGACTCACTCCGAGCAACAAGTATACTCCGAGGAACTCCAGCTCTCCGAGGAACTCCAACGCTCCGAGGAACTCTTGAACGACGAGCAACTAAGGCGGTTCGAGCTGCATCTCGACCACAGCATTGATTGCCAGATAATCAACAGTTCAACTATTCATTGAATGCTTATCATCTTGACGCACACGCTTGAAGAGAATTAAATGAATTACCCTTTCATATGTACATCATTTAATGTATCACTCTTTCAGATTATAGCCTCAAGGCTATAAATACATTGTATTACCCTCATTCAAAGGGACCGGAATTTCTTGATAGTACTTGTAATCGAGAATTCCCAAACACTCAGCAATAACATAACAGTGGACGTAGGCCATTCATATAAGGCTGAACCACTTTAAAATTCTTTGTCTCATTTATTTATCTGTGATTGAATTATTAGAATAATCTAGTTTTTTACATTAACAGTCACGTTGATAATTAAAGAGTTTTTTCTGGACATTTTTATATACCGAAAGAGTAGCAATGGAGAATTGGTGTCTTTATTACATGTCATTAACATCTAATACTATTATATTAGAGGTATAATATAGATATTTAAGTAGTTATGTGGGTATTGAGAGTAACGATTTACAAGGAGCTAACTCTTTAGGATAAGAGGACGAAAAATGCAGACATATTACAAGAATTTAAAAAGGCTTAGGGTCCATGCCCTTTTGGTCCTGATATAGTTTTGTCACTGTTGGCCACCCCATCAACCCTAATCAAGAGTAGATTCAATATGGGAATTTATCTTGGATCAAGTCTATTATACTTTATAACTATATGATTATGTCCACATTTCCGAAAATATAAGAAAATGATGTGAAACAATGGAAAAGAATCGACGAAAAATGAAACCCTCCCTAACCATCGTTTGACCAATTAATCATATTTTTATTGTTTTAAGAGTTAATTATTGTTTGAGTCACTGGCTAATTTATGTATTTTGGTTAATTGCAAGCGTGTCAGATAAGGTTATGGTCTTATCAACCAATTGATTATTTTATCCTTGTTGATAATCAAACGATTACGTATCCTTTAATGCTTCAATTAATAAGACTTGAGCTTCCCTTAAGGAAGATTTTGATGTGAATACTAAATAATTATTAATAACTAGAACTGAAGAAGAAAAAAAATAATTTTTATAAACTAAAATTAAAGTAAATCATCAAAACTAAAGAACAATAAAAAAATAACTACACTACCGAATGTAAAACGAGATTATACTAATAAATATAAAACAAATTGTGAGACCCCTCTTAATTAAATACCGGGTGATCAGGCCTTTATTAAATCAAAACAGAATATCCAGTTGATCTATTCTTATCATCACTGTCAAGAGTACTTTCTCTTAAATTGAAGCCTTAGTTGAATCCTCTAAGATTTGTTCAAATTCAATCATGTCGTTCTATAAAAAAAGAATATATATTATATTAAGTATAGATTAGCTTAAAAAATCAACCTTAACATTATTAAATCTTTCATATCACCATGTTAACCATTTTTAAAACACTTATTATTTTTAGAAAATTTCTACAGAGTTTTTTTTTGTTAATTCATGAAAGCCAACATGTTTAATATTAAAATCAACTCAACAACAACAATAATCGCCATAACTATACCATCAAAGATTCCCTTCCACCGATTTCAACACATATAAACTTATAATGCAATTCAATATCTTTAGAGTTCCTCGAAGCCATGTCATCGTGTTAACCTTTAAGACATCTGTCATTTTTAAAAAAAATTGGCAGAGTTTTCTTTGTTTATTCCTGAAAGACGGCCTGTTTGAATATTAAAATCAACTCAACTCAACAAAAACAACTACAATTGTGCCATTAAAGATTACCTCCCACTGATTTAACGTAAATAAACACATAATACAATTTAACTTTGTAATACCCCGTAATTTTTTGGGTAACCAATTTTTTTAAAGTCAAAATTAGAAATTTATAATGAGTTGGGTTTTATGAAAATTTTCATGTCGGAAAAAAGATTGAAATTTAGAATTAATTTAATAGTTGAAATAATGATTCTTAGGGAAAGGATCCGACCTAAGGAGGATTAAAAATCCGATGGCCTGGTCTTCAAAACGTGATGCAGATGACCTAAACGAAGTCCGATCGGTTGATTTTTCTTACATGACTTTGTCTTGCCTTCAGCTAGAACATATCCAAAATCCAAGGAAATCCAACGACCCAATCTTTAAAACGTGATGTAGAAAACCTTAACGATGTCCGGTCAATCTAATTTTTGGCCAGTGGCTTTGGCTCACCTTCAGTTAGGACATGTCAAAATTTCAGCTAATTACGTTGGTCCGATCGTCCGAATGTGATTTGTATGTGTTTGTATTTGATTAGGACTCTTTCTTTAAATCCTTTAACTGATGGACGGAATTGACTTTTAAAATACTTTTAACCCCTCTCAAAAGGCAGTAGCCTCCCAAATTATTATCTCTCTCCTCTATAAAACCTAAACCCCATTAAAATTAAGTTTTATTAAGACATAATCAGTTATATTAGCTGTGAGAATTAGTTTCAACTAATTATGTTTTGATTAAACTGTTAGTTAGTTTGCTGTTAGGTGAGAATCAGTTCCAACTAATTCTGTTTAGAACTTTTGTTATATATAGCACTGTATGTACGTTAGTTTCAATGAATGAGAACTTTATTCTTTCATTTCTTCTTCTCTCATGATTCCTCTCTTTAATATCTGTTCCTCAATTTTTTAGTTTTTTAACTTGGTAGCAGAGCTTCTTTGATCCACCATTAATGGGGTCTGATGTTCCAGTTACGAACTCTTTACCTTTATCTTCGACATTCACACAAGTTACATTCAAACATAATCTTTCAGTAAAACTAAATGATAATAATTATCTTTTATGGAAACAACAAGTTCTTGCTGCCATTCGAGGGAACAAGTTACAGAGCTTTCTTCTACCTTCAGCCCCACCAAAATTTCTTTCGGCCACTGATGCTGCTTCTCAAATCTTTAATCCAACATTTGTTGACTGGGAACAACAGGATCAATTACTTGTTTCTTGGCTTTTATCTTTAATGGAAATTGGGATCTTGACTCGAATGGTTGGGTGTGACACTACTTCCCAAATTTGGACCACTCTTGATCAACATTTCTCGTCTCAGATTCGTGCCAAAGTCTCACAGTTTAAAACACAACTTCAGAAAGAAAGGCTCATTATCTTTGAATGCTTATTTGTTGAAAATTAAAACTTGTATAGATCTTCTTGCTTCTGTAGGTACTTTTTTGTCCACTACTGATCATATTGAGGCCATTTTCAATGGTCTTCCTGAGGAATATGACACGTTTGTCATATCTGTTTCTTCAGGATCAGAGGCTTATAGTGTATCAGAAATTGAGTGTTTGCTCCTAGCTCAAGAGGCTCGAATAGAGAAACATAGTAAAGAACTTGTTTTGGCCTCAGTCAATTTGGCTCAAGATAATCCTAATCATGGAGATTTTTCTTCAAGAACACCTCACTTTAATAATTTTCGAGGGGGATTTAATTCTGGTCCTCGAAGATGTGCTTCTTTTGGTGGCCGTGGCTATGGTTCACAAGGTGGACATGGTCTTCACGGAGGTCATCAACACAGAGGTCATGGTAGAAGTGGTCGTTCTCACTGGCATAATAATGGTAAAACACAATGCCAATTGTGTGGTAAACTAGGTGACTTGTCTGCTACCTGCTATCACAGATTTGATAAAGCTTTTCAGGGGTATCAACCAGAAGTCTTTCTTACAACAATGCCACAATTCAACTGGGATTATGCTAGCTGTTCGGACTCAAAATTACAATCACAAAATGGGATGCAAGCTTATCTTACCACTCAACCAACCACACCAGCTACATCGTTTGACACCAATTGGTATCCGGATTCAGGGGCTACCAATCATGTAACACCAGATTCATCAAATCTCATGCAAGGTACTGAATATGGTGGCCAAGATAAGATTCATGTCGGAAATGGGGCAGGTTTCTCAATTAAATATGTTGGTCATTCCACTTTTTCATCTCCTTTTTCTTCCAAAATCCTTTCCTTAAACAGTCTATTACATGTTGCAGATATAACAAAAAATTTGCTGAGTGTTTCAAAATTTGTCAAAGATAATTCTGTGTACTTTGAATTTCACTCCTCTACTTGTATTGTTAAGGATCAGAATACGCATCAAATACTTTTGAAGGGGAAACTCCAGAATGGTCTCTATATTTTTGAACAAGACCATTTGCCCTTCATTCCTTCCAAGAATCCAAGCTGTTTATCCAAGTCTGCTTCTTCATCCGAGTGTACCCCACCAGCTTTAGTTTGTACAAAAGAGTCTCAAGCTTTAGTTTGTACTATTTCTTCTTCTTTGTTTGATGTTTCGCATAATGGGCTTGGCCATCCATCTGAAAAGATAATCAAATTCATTTTGATTCAATGTAAAATTCAAGCTTTTAGCAATAACAATTCACCATGTTCTGCATGTTGTCTTGGTAAAATTCATTGCTTTCCTTTTCCATCATCTCAAACAAAATATGATGCACCATTACAACCAATTCATTCAGATTTATGGGGTCCCTCACCTCAACCTTCTTATAATGGTACAATTATTATATTCACTTTGTAGATGCCTATTCCAGATTTACATGGATCTATATGCTCAAAGCTAAATCAGAAGCGTTTTCCACATTTCTTAATTTCAAAGCACAAGCTGAATTACAATTGAACACAAAACTAAAAATGCTGAAAACTGATTGGGGTGGGGTGTTTAGAGCTTTCACTAACTACCTTAATGAGAATGGAATAGTTCATAGAGTTTCTTGTCCTCATGCTCATCAATAAAATGAGGTTGCTGAGAGGAAGCATAGACATATAGCGAAAAATGGTCTCGCTCTCTTAGCACAATCATCACTTTCGCTCAAGTTTTGGGACGAAGCTTTTCGTACCTCTACTTACCTTATTAACAGACTTCCAACTCCTACTTTAAATAACAAAACACCATTAGAAATTTTATTCAAAATGCCTCCCAACTATTCTGCTCTAAGGGTGTTTGGATGTGCTTGATATCTTAACATTAGACCTTTTAACAAACATAAACTTCAATATAGGTCAGTTCAGTGTATTTTCCTAGGATATAGTTTAAATCACAAAGGTTTCAAGTGTCTAGCACCTAATGGTCGTATCTACATATCAAGGGATGTTATTTTTAATGAACATCTCTTTCCTGCGACTACAACAACAACCACCTCTGATCAAATGTCTCCTCAAACTTATTCTGATTGCTATATACCATCCGGTACAATTCCCACTCATCCTTCATTTTCATTCAATTCTCATGACCAACATGTTATATCTGATGTTAACCAGCTCCAAAGTATGAGCACATCTTCTATTATACCGGTTTCTAGTTCACATGTATAAGGTACTTCAATTGAGAATGAGGCTCCTGGTGTGCATAATCTTATTTTCGGTACTATAGCCTCTCTATCCACAGACTTAACAAAAACTCACGTTGCATTAAAACATGATCTGAATTCAGCAAGAAATGTTAATGATCAACTTCCTATACCAGCTTCTTCTAACACTCATATCATGAAAACCAGATCTAAGTCTGGTATTGTAAAGCCTAAAGTGTACCTTACCGTTAGAGAACCAACAACAGTTACAGAAGCTCTTGAGCATGACCAATGGAAATCAGCTATGCAGGATGAAATACTTGCTTTAGAAAGAAATACCATATGGACACTCACTGATTTCCCCAAGGGAAGGAAGGCAATAGGGTGCAAATGGGTTTTTAAGCTTAAAGAAAACCCAGATGGTACCATAAACAAATATAAGGCCAGGCTAGTTGCAAAAGGATATCATTAACAAGCTGGATTTGACTTCACATAAACCTTTAGCCCTGTAGTGAAACCAGTGACAATTCAAATTATCTTGACACTAGCTTTGAGTAAAGACTGGATGGTGAGCTAACTTGATGTGAACAATGCCTTTTTGAATGGAAATTTGCGAGAAGAGGTATATATGATCCAACCTCCTAGTTTTGAGCAACCCAATGCTAAACAATTAGTTTGCAAACTTCAAAAATATTTATATGGCCTTAAACAAGCACCGAGGGTTTGGTTTGAGAAGTTGCAGCTTGCCTTGGTAACTTTGGCTTCACTTCAACTAAGGCAGACCAATCTCTCTTCACTAGAATTACTTCTCAGCATGTCACTCTAGTTCTAGTCTATGTAGATGATATTCTTGTTACAGGAAGTGAGTCATCTCTCGTAGTTAAACTTATTTCAGACCTGAATAACACTTTTTCTGTGAAGGAAATAGGAGAATTCAACTATTTCTTGGGAGTACAAGTCACTTTCACCACTACAGGACTTCATCTATCTCAAACAAAGTATGTTCGAGATTTATTATGCAAAACAAATATGTAGTTTCCCAAACCTTCTTCTACTCCAATGACAAGTGGACTTCACCTTTTAGCATATGACAGTGATCCAGTAGAAGACCCTCAGTTGTACAGATCTGTTGTTGGAGCTTTACAATATGTCACTGTTACTCGTCCTGAAATTGCATAGAGTGTTAACAAGGTTCGCCAATTTATACAGAATCCTTTGCAATGCCATTGGAATGCTGTCAAGCGGATATTGAGGTATCTCAGTGGCACCATGGAGATTGGGATTCATTTACAGAAACCATCCAACTTAGAGATAGAAGCCTTTTGTGATGCAGATTGGGCTTCTGATCCCGATGACAGGAGGTCTACATCGGGTTATTGTATTTTCTTTGGTGCTAATTTCGTGGCTTGGCAATCAAAGAAACAACATTGTGGGACAAGAGTTAAAACATACCCAATTCATTAACTTTCATTGCTTTGTGAGTCACTTAGGGGACATATTTATCATTCATAACTTATTGAAATTGGACATATGAATATACTACGTTAATCTCCTTGCAGAGGTGAATGCGTTCGTATATGGTCCCACAATTTCCGTAGTGTGGGTCCCACCTAAATTTGAGCTCAAAGTTGCTCAAAAATCTGTCCAGAAAAATCTGGACAGTTTATAATACCCATTTAAGTCCAATTTTTCCAACAATCCCCCACATGAATGATATATCGCTATAAATAAAACAATACAGATGCAGATGCAGATGCAGACACAAGTTGAGTAAAACTAAAGACTTATTGCATCGGGAGAAGTAGACTAGTGGCCTTGAACTTTCCTTAGTGATATACTATCGGATTTACTTGGTTAATCAGTAGACTTCACGTGCTTAAACCGTCAACCGTTTTTGTAAACCTAGACAACAGTATTCACACAACAATTCTTCAAGACAGTTGGTTCTCACGTTTGTGTTCATTTTGGCCGTGAACACCACTTGGTTCCGCAAGTATTTTAGAGAATATGCCTTTAATTATTCTCATAGAAGTGGCCCCATTCTTACTAACGTAGGTGACTTCCATAAAGAGTATTCTGCAATACCCCACTTAGATGTACTAAGATATAGATGTCATTAAAAGCATAACTTATCCTAATTTCGCGGCAGATATGCACTGCCTCATCTTTGGAATGGATAGGATTAAATATCCTCCAGTGCTTACTGAATATAACGTAGTTCGGTTTGCCCAATGAACCTAGATCTTGGGATCTCCAGTCAGCTAGGTTGGGTTGCCACTATATTGATTCTTATTTATTTATAGGCTTTAGACCCATTCCTCTCGATGATCTTTCAACTTGCTCTTGGTTTAAACCTTTCGTTAGTGGATCCGATATATTATCTTTTGACTTTACATAGTCAATTGAGATAATTCCGTTTGAGAGAAGTTGTCTAACGGTATTGTGTCTACGACGAATATGTCGTGACTTTCCGTTATACATGTGATTTTGTGCCCTTCCAATCGCTGATTGGCTATCGCAATGTATACATATTGCGGGCACAGGTTTAGACCAATTTGGAACATCCTCTAAGAAATTTCGAAGCCATTCAGCTTCTTCTCCAGCTTTGTCTAGTGCAATGAATTCAGATTCCATTGTCGATCTAGCAATGCACGTTTGTTTTGAGGATTTCCAAGATACGGCTGCACCTTCAAGGGTAAACACATACCCACTCGTAGACTTAGAGTCTTTTGTATCAGATATCCAATTTTTTTGGTTTGAGAAGTTGCAGCTTGCCTTGGTAACTTTGGCTTCACTTCAACTAAGGCAGACCAATCTCTCTTCACTAGAATTACTTCTCAGCATGTCACTCTAGTTCTAGTCTATGTAGATGATATTCTTGTTACAGGAAGTGAGTCATCTCTCGTAGCTAAACTTATTTCAGACCTGAATAACACTTTTTCTGTGAAGGAAATAGGAGAATTCAACTATATCTTGGGAGTACAAGTCACTTTCACCACTACAGGACTTCATCTATCTCAAACAAAGTATGTTCGAGATTTATTATGCAAAACAAATATGTAGTTTCCCAAACCTTCTTCTACTCCAATGACAAGTGGACTTCACCTTTTAGCATATGACAGTGATCCAGTAGAAGACCCTCAGTTGTACAGATCTGTTGTTGGAGCTTTACAATATGTCACTGTTACTCGTCCTGAAATTGCATATAGTGTTAACAAGGTCCGCCAATTTATACAGAATCCTTTGCAATGCCATTGGAATGCTGTCAAGCGGATATTGAGGTATCTCAGTGGCACCATGGAGATTGGGATTCATTTACAGAAACCATCCAACTTAGAGATAGAAGCCTTTTGTGATGAAGATTGGGCTTCTGATCCCGATGACAGGAGGTCTACATCGGGTTATTGTATTTTCTTTGGTGCTAATTTCGTGGCTTGGCAATCAAAGAAACAACATTGTGGGACAAGAGTTAAAACATACCCAATTCATTAACTTTCATTGCTTTGTGAGTCACTTAGGGGACATATTTACCATTCATAACTTATTGAAATTGGACATATGAATATACTACGTTAATCTCCTTGCAGAGGTGAATGCGTTCGTATATGGTCCCACAATTTCCGTAGTGTGGGTCCCACCTAAATTTGAGCTCAAAGTTGCTCAAAAATCTGTCCAGAAAAATCTGGACAGTTTATAATACCCATTCAAGTCCAATTTTTCCAACAATCCCCCACATGAATGATATATCGCTATAAATAAAACAAAACAGATGCAGATGCAGATGCAGATGCAGATGCAGACACAAGTTGAGTAAAACTGAAGACTTATTGCATCGGGAGAAGTAGCCTAGTGGCCTTGAACTTTCCTTAGTGATATACTATTGGATTTACTTGGTTAATCAGTATACTTCACGTCCTTAAACCGTCAACCGTTTTTGTAAACCTAGACAACAGTATTCACACAACAATTCTTCAACACAGTTGGTTCTCACGTTTGTGTTCATTTTGGCCGTGAACACCACTTGGTTTCGCAAGTATTTTAGAGAATATGCCTTTCATTATTCTCATAGAAGTGGCCCCATTCTTACTAACGTAGGTGACTTCCATAAAGAGTATTCTGCAATACCCCACTTAGACGTACTAAGATATATATGTCATTAAAAGCATAACTTATCCTAATTTCGCGGCAGATATGCACTGCCTCATCTTTGGAATGGATAGGATTAAATATCCTCCAGTGCTTACTAAATATAACGTAGTTCGGTTTGCCCAATGAACCTAGATCTTGGGATCTCTAGTCAGCTAGGTTGGGTTGCCACTATATTGATTCTTATTTATTTATAGGCTTTAGACCCATTCCTCTCGATGATCTTTCAACTTGCTCTCGGTTTAAACCTTTCGTTAGTGGATCCGATATATTATCTTTTGACTTTACATAGTCAATTGAGATAATTCCGTTTGAGAGAAGTTGTCTAACGGTATTGTGTCTACGACGAATATGTCGTGACTTTCCGTTATACATGTGATTTTGTGCCCTTCCAATCGCTGATTGGCTATCGCAATGTATACATATTGCGGGCACAGGTTTAGACCAATTTGGAACATCCTCTAAGAAATTTCGAAGCCATTCAGCTTCTTCTCCAGCTTTGTCTAGTGCAATGAATTCAGATTCCATTGTCGATCTAGCAATGCACGTTTGTTTTGAGGATTTCCAAGATACGGCTGCACCTTCAAGGGTAAACACATACCCACTCGTAGACTTAGAGTCTTTTGTATCAGATATCCAATTTGCATCGCAATGTCCTTCAAGAACCGCTGGATATTTTGAGTAATGCAATCCATAGTTTTGAGTATATTTTAAATAATCCAAAACTCTCAATATAGCTTTCCAGTAATCTCTTCCTGGATTACTCGTAAATCGACTTAGCTTACTTATTGAGTATGCTATGTCCGGTCGCGTAGAGTTCATGATATACATTAAACTGTCGATAATACGAGAATATTCTAGTTGAGATATGCTTCCACCATTATTTCTTGCTAGATGTAAATTTACATCTACAGGTGCTTGGTAGGACTAATATCATACTTCTTGAATTTTTCAAGTACTTTCTCTATGTAATGAGATTGAGATAATATAAGTCCATCTGATGTTCTAGAAATGTTTTCTTATTATGTTTGGAAGTGCCTTCCCTATCATACTTTCGTTTGTTCTTCTTAGGACCTTCAACGACATGGACCTTTGTTTCCATCAGATTCTTTCCACTTTTCTTTTGAGACTCACGGTTGTCTTCTTCGATTCTTAGCCTGACCACCAACTCCTCCACATTCATCTCCTTACGCTTGTGCTTGAGATAGTTTTTGAACAAAGTCCAAGATGGTGGCAACTTTTCAACAATTGCAGCAACTTGGAAAGTTTCACTAATTGACATTCCTTTAGCATGAATATCGTGGAGGATCACTTGGAATTCTTGCACTTGCGAGATTACAGATTTAGAATCAACCATTTTGAAGTCCAGAAAACGCCCGACGATAAATTTCTTCATCCCAGCATCTTCAGTTTTATACTTCTTTTCCAAAGAATTCCATAATTCTTTGGATGTTTTGATAGTACAGTAGGCATGATACAGAGTCTTGTCCAAGTAGGCCAAAATATAATTTCGGCATAGGTAGTCCGAATGCTTCCAAGCATCAACAGCAGCAACCTTTTCAGCGTCATCTCCCTCTTGAATAGAGGGGCAATCTTCATATACAAACCTGCCCAGTTGGCAGGTAGTGAGATAGAAGTACATTTATCCTTGCCAACGTTTGAAGTCAGCCCCAATGAACTTTTCCGGTTTCTCCACGTGTGGCATAGATACGAGTGCAGTCACATTTGTGTTGGTGACAATCAATTTCGTAGGACTAGTGTTCGTACTTTGTGATTCCATTTCTATTACAAAAACAGAATTTTTATCAATGATAAAATTCATATATAATGAATTAATCAAAACAGAATACAAAATTCTGTGCACCAATTTCCTCAATTTTCTAGTTCTTTAACTAGTTTCAACCGAAGTTCTCAATATCTAAACCAAGTTTTCTCAACAATAACCAAGAACGTGTCTTTTCTATTTTTGTAAGAAGAACGCAACCATATAATCATATTTTCAAGATGACTTATTTATAGGCATGAGTACTTTTATTCTTCCCCTTAAATGTTATGTGTTTTAGATATTGCCTAAACTTTAATAAATATTGTTTTCTTAAATAATTAGGAAAAATGAAAATAAATCCAGGGCTATTTTTATTCAAATCTAAAAATATATTTAAGACTTGAAACAATCACATGCTTAGAGAAGATATTTGGAGTACGATAGAATTATGGGATGCTTCATATTTATAAATTTGTAATAATGTTTTGACTCGGATAAATCACGATTTTTATGGGTAGATTGTAGAAGGGATTTATTATGGTGTAATAATATGTATATGCAAGTTAAAAATGGAATTTTGGGTTAACTGGTAAAATATCACTTAAATGAAAATTATGAAATTTGACAACTTGTGTGATGATTGGTAAGGCTTGTTTAATCGTATAAAAAAGGATGTAATTTGGATAATATTTAGATCGGAGAATTAATTGGAAGGATTGTAGATATAATTGAAAATATGCTTTATGTGAATGTTGCTTGTGTTAATATTTCGACACCGCGGGGCCGTTGGCATTTTTGGGCTAGTTATACTTTTATCCTTATTTTTAGGTTGCTTGCTAGGTATGGAACTAGTAGGTAGGCGCGTTGTTATTAACACTTTCTAGGTATGGGACTAAGGAGTGTCGATTCATACGATTAGGTATTTTTTGGGTGGGGCTAGGTAGTACGTCGTAACGTATTTTTTGTTAGCCTAAGTGCGAGATTAGGTGGTGATTTGTGGTAGGTTTTTCTCCTAAGTGTTAGGGTAGGAGATACTTGTGGTTTTGGGGATCTCTAGGCATGGGACTAGGGATGATTTAGGCCGGGCTACCAGAATAAAAGGTGGGGCTAATATATAATTCTGAAAACTTGATATTAAATTAAAAATTAATTCATAAGACAAAGAACGGGTATTAAAATGAATTGGCGTCGCGAGTAGGTGCAGGGCTAACAATCTGGCCAAACTATCTATAGCAATGTGGGTATGTATAGCGTCACGAGTATGTGCAGGGCTAACGAAATTGAGCAAACTGGAAATGGTGACGTGCCGTGTGTAGAATCTCATGAGTATGTGCAGTGCTAACGAAATTGGGCGAACTGGCTATAGTGAGGGGAAAACGTGTGTTATAAATTGTGGGCGCGCCAGGAGTGTGCAGGAATCGTAATAGGGTGAACTGGTTATACTGGTGTAGCCTTAATAAAATTTTGGGCATGCCAAGAGTATGTGTAGGACTCGTAATATGGTGAACTGGATATACTGGTGTCACATTATTAAAATGGATTACATTAATTTAATTAATAATTGTGGCTTTATATGAAAGGTTGTAATAATATAATTTGACTTAAATAGTTAGATGGCTTAGTTTTGTGAGTAGTTAGTGATGGTTCACTTTACTCGCATATTATAATACCATTTAATTTAAAATACTCTCTTAGAATTTTTATCATGTATGATGCTTATGACTGAGTTCATGGACTCTAATTGGGAGGAGTAGCTCGTGTTCATGCGATGGGCTCTGATCCATTGCATTTACTACCATTTCAGGTATAGTTGCTGGAGTAGATGTATATGATGGATTGGAGATCTTTGGAGTGCAGTTGGATATTTACTTTTATTTCTTTGGTAGTTTAGATTATTTCTTTTTCACCGTTTTTATTAATGAGACAGTTATTTATGGAATTGGTGGGCCAATTGGTTCCACAGTTGTTTGTGGTTTTCAGTCAAGATTTATAGTTGGATTCTTTATTTGGAGTTTGACTTTATTTTGGAGTTAGCATGCTAATGGATTTTATTTATATGGATGTTATATTCGTTGGATTAAATCGAGTTATATCTTGTGGAAACAATGTTTTATTATCTCATAATTCTGTCACATGCAAAGAATGATATTTTATTTAGTGACGCCCGACGTAGGTAGGCGACGGTTGATGCCAGAATGCGCAGGGTGTTACAAACTTCTTCAAAGTTCTCCGGACTCATATCACCATGTTAACCATTTCTGAAACACTTGTTATTTAAAAAAAAAATCGACAGAGTTTCCTTCGTTTATTCTTAAAAGTCAGCATGTTTTAACATTAAAATCAACTCAATAAAAAAGTATAATAATAATTACCACAATTATACCATCAAAGATTCCCTTCCATAATTTCAAATCAAATAAACTCATAATACAATTGAACGTATTTAAATTTACCAAACTCATGTCCTTAAAAGGGTCAAACATCAATAAAAATATACTTAAACAGTTAGACTTTGCTTCTTTGCTAATCCACTCATTTTTCTTTCTCCAACGTGCCTCATAAAATATTTCAATTTAGCCATTGGGCCTACCTTTGTGTTTTTTACCATCCTACTATCATATAAAATAAAACTTACATAAGTGACCAAGCGTAAATTCTTCTGAATTTAGCCCCTTAATTTAGTGATTTTAATATCTCGAACAAGGTAATTGAATCATTTTTAGTCCATATCACTCTATTGTCTGTTTCTAACAATATTCCCTAGTTTTTGTGTAATTGTGATGAAGTTTTCAGGAATGGAATGCAAGAAAGGAAAAGAAGAAATCAGAAGAAACGTCAAAGGGCAAAAGAGTAAAATTCCACTCAAATGTCGAAGGCGACACCAAAAGTGAAGTTGAAGAGCATGAGTTCAAAAGAGCATAGGAAGAAACGGCACCCAAATCGGAGTTCTAGATCAAAAGTTATGGCCAGTCAAAGTTGCAAGGAGAAAGTCAACAAGGAAGAAAATCGGACCGATCCGAGGTAAACCGGACCGATCCGAAATGATCTAAGTCCAGTAGACCCTGGATGGATAGCAAACCGATGGAGAGGAAATTCGGACCAATCCGACTAGGACCGGATCGATCTGGTAAAAATAAAAGAACCGATCAGGTGGATACCGGACCGATCTGAGGGAAAGCCGGACCGGTCCGGGCATGCGAAATCCTGGCATTAATTATGCAGTTAAAGCAATGCAAAGCTTGGGGAAACTTGCGCGTCAAGCACATTGGCTGTCAATCTCGATACTTTGTGCTATAAAAGCCCATGCCCTACATCATTTTAGAGAGCTAGCTAGAGAGAGTTGTTAGGGTTTACTAGTTTGAGAGTTCTAGAGAGAATCAGAGTCTAAATTTTAGGGCTAAATTTACTATTCCTTCAAGAATTTTCAGGAGCACCAATTTGTAAGAAATTCTGAATTCCAATTACTTTCTTGTTGCTGAATACAAGTAAACTCATTCCATTCTCTAGTTTTATTATTTGCAACTTACTTACAATGTTTTGTGGATCCATAATTTTATATATGAATTTGTTCTTTAATCGAATCATGAGTAGCTAAATTCCCAAGGGTTGGGGTACATGAACTCAATCCAATGCAAATTATCTAGGTAGAAAACAAAGGTTAAATTAAAATATTGATTGAATCGTGAAAGAAAATCATACAAACATTGTCAATCTTTTAATCTCTCTTGCCCTAGGTACTTGAGATGTTTAAGAACGCTTTGCGAGTATGATTTATCATTCACCGCTTTATATTGACCTTCGATTTCGTATGGTGCGGGCTTGAACCTCATATACGTAATGCTTAGAATCTATAAAGACTGGATCTAGTCAATAGTTTTAATTTACAATTCTGGTATTCTATAAGATAATTTGTTAAGGATTGAGGGATTGTACCCTACCCTATTTTCTCCCATTTGTCAGACCTAAATCTGTTTGTAATTTTCAGTTTGTGTTTCTTAATTAAAGTGTTAGTAGTTCACTATAAATTTTCCCAATCCTTAATCATCTTTTTGTTTCTTTTGAGAAATCATTTCCAGATTTAATAATTTTTCTGGTTATTATTTGGCAATTTCGATCCCTGTGGATACGATCCCGATTTACCGGGTTACTACTTGAGCGACAGGCTTGCACTTGAGCCTAGAGTGAACGCACTTTTGAGACAAATTTTAAGTCGCTTCAAGTTTTTGGCGCCGTTGTCGGGGATCTAAATTGTCAAATTTTCCAGAAAGTTATTTTTATCTACAAGTGATTTCATTTTCTAAAAAAAAAAAAAAAAAAAATATTTTTTTATGTGCTTATATGCAAAATTCATCTCCCACCCAAATTCACGAAAATACTATTGCCGAAGCAAGTTCTGAAAATTCTGGGTCTTTGCCTTTTTGGGTTCCACCTCCTTCGCCTAATAATTCCATCACAAGTCGTTCATTGAGTCAAACCCGGAGTGAGTATTCTGAACCTTTCGATAGCGATATGTCGGATCATGGTAGTGTCGGTGTTGGTGCTGAAGAGGATGAGATACCATATCTTCCTATGAAAGATTTGTTATTTCCGGAGAGAACTGTTACCCCTGGTTGCATTTTACTCCCGTATAATGCCGTTCACTTCCACTTTCGGAATGGTATGATCCAAATTCTTCCTACATTTCATGGGATGTATTCTGAAAAACCATATCTCCATCTTAGAGAATTTGAAGATACGTGTGAAACGTTTGGTGACCAAGCTTGTCCACAGGATGTGATCCGGTTGAAGCTCTTTCCTTTTTCCTTAAAGGATAAAGCTAAAACTTGGTTATGGTCCCTACCCCCAAATTCTGTGTTATCATGGAAAGATATGCAAACCAAGTTTGTATCAAAAATTTTTCCACAACACAAAACCAATTCTGTTAAAGCCCAAATTCAAGCTTTTCGTCAAAAATGAGAATGAGGCTTTTGATAAGTGTTGGGAGAGATATCAGAAGTTAGTTAATGCGTGCCCACATCATGGTTTTGAAAAGCATCATCTGATTTCATTTTTTCATCAAGGCCTTACTGTAGCGTCTAAACAACTTGTTCAAACCATGTGTGAGAGACCTTTTTGGGAGTTAAGTTCGAGCGATGCTGAGGCTCATTTGAAATATGTGGCAGAAACTACGCAAGCATGGGATACTTATGATCCCAATAGTCAAAATAGAAATCGACAAGTGTCCAACTGGCCTGCTGCGTCCGGTATTTATCACTTGGACAAGGACACTTTCTTGGATCGAAAATTTGACCAATTGGAGAAGAATTTCAGAGATATGCTTGAAGTGCGATTGAGAGATGTGTCTGGACCCGTACAAGTCGGAAAGGAGAAGGTATGTGCCATTTGTAATGCAGGCCATTCTACCGAAGGATGTCCTACCATTCCTGCATACAAGGCAATGTACACTGAACAGGTTGATGCAATAGGGGGTTTTCGAGGAAATTATAATGCACAGCAAGGTAATGCATATAATCAATCGTGGAGGAATCTTGGGTTCAATTATGGACAACCCCAAGGTGGGATGGTTCCTAACCCACATATGACTTTACCACCACCTCCACAATTTAAGCAAGTGGCTCCTCCAATGCCAAATCCTATGCAGGTACCGCCCCCTGATCCGTATGTAGCTCCACCTAGGAGATCTTTTGAAGATAACTTCAATCAATTCATCCAATCCCAAAAAGAGAGAGATGCTAAATATGATCGAATGTTCGCTGAAATGCATACTAACATCTCTAGGTTGCAATCTGCGGTGAACACTCAAGAGAAGGGTAAACTTCCGGCCCAAGGCCAAAGACCTCCTCTTCAAGGTCAATCCACAGTTGGTTCCACATCATCGGATTTGCAAGAACAATGTCAAGCTATTACTACTCTTCGTAGTGTCCGCGTGATTGATCTATCACCAAAGCTTCCAAAGGTGAATGATGATGGAGTTGAACCCGAAATTTCTAAGGAATCTGAAACTCCCGAGTATGTAGAACCTTCCTTAGAAAAGGAATTGAAAGATGAGGAAGTTGAACCTGAAATTGAAGTCAAGTTGCCAACCGTTGATCCATTTCCTCAACGCTTAGAACCACCCACAAAAGGGGCTTCGCGTACCGAGGTGTTGGATGTGTTGAAGCAAGTAAAATTGAACTTGCCATTCCTTGATGCTATTCAACAAATTCCAGCATATGCTAAGGTTATCAAAGATCTTTTGACTGTCAAATGACGGCTTAAGGTAAAGAAGAATGTTTTCTTGGCACAAAATGTGAGCTCGGTGCTTCTCAATGATCTTCCACCAAAATTCAAGGATCCAAGTGCACCTACAATTTCATGCATCATAGGAGAAAAAAGAGTGGAAAAAGCATTGCTTGATTTAGGTGCGAGTGTAAACATCCTTCCATACTCCATCTATAAACAACTTGATTTAGGTGATTTAAAACCTACCCAAATCACTCTACAGTTAGCGGATAGAACAGTGAAAGTGCCTCGTGGGGTTGTAGAAGACGTGATAGTTCAAGTGGACACGTTCTACTTTCCTGTTGATTTTGTCATTTGGGGCACTGAGCCTGTTCCCCATACGAGAAATCATGTTCCAATAATCTTGGGCCGTCCATTTTTAGCTACTGCTAATGCTTTGATTAATACACGGAATGGCCAAATGAAACTCACTTTTGGAAACATGACTCTCGAGACCAATATTTTCAATGTCGCTAACCAAATGGGTGATGAGGATGATATTCTTGAGGTTGATCTTATTGAACAAGTGGTGGATGAAAACATTGAGAACATTATAGGAGGAGATACATTGGAAGTGTGTTTAGTGCAAAGTGGTGAGAAAAAGAGGTCTTATACTGAGTTTGAGTGTGAGGTGGAGGAGTTTGAAACTTGGTTACAAGAGGAAGAGAGTATTGAGAGTTTAAGAGAAGTTGACTGGATTTCTAGGTATGAAGAATTGCCTTCGAGGGAGACAACCATGGTTCCCTCTGAAAATAGATTTCCTAGTCTTGAGTTGAAGAAACTACCCTCCCATGTCAAATATGCTTTTCTAGGAGAGAATGATACATTTCCTGTTGTGGTGTCTTCCCATCTAGAAAAAGGGCAAGAGGGTATGTTGTTAGATGTGTTGAGAAAGCATAGAAGTTCTTTTGCTTGGACTATAGCAGATTTGAAAGGTATAAGTCCATTGATTTGTACCCATAAAATACATCTTGAGGAAGAAGTGAAGCCCTCGCGTGAGATGCAAAGGCGATTAAACCCAACCATGAAAGATGTAGTAAGAGCGAAAATAATCAAATTGCTAGATGCTGGGATTATCTATCCCATTTCGGATAGTAAATGGGTGAGCCCAATTCAAGTCGTTCCAAAAAAATCAGGAATGACCGTGGTTGAAAATGCTAAGGGAGAATTAATACCTCAACGCACCACCACCGGGTGGCGTGTTTGCATTGACTACCGAAAGCTCAATGCCGGAACTCGAAAAGATCATTTTCCCTTACCATTTATCGATCAAGTGATTGAACGAGTGGCGGGCCATCCCTTCTATTGTTTCCTAGATGGGTATTCCGGATATAATCAGATTGAAGTGGATGTACTTGATCAAGAAAAGACGACTTTTACATGTCCGTTTGGTACGTTTGCCTATAAACGTATGCCATTTGGGTTATGTAATGCACCAGCAACTTTTCAAAGGTGCATGTTAAGTCTCTTTAGCGACATGGTTGAAAAAGGTCTTGAGGTGTTCATGGACGATTTCAGCGTTTTCGGTCCATCTTTTGACCAATGTTTAGCTAATCTTGAAAGAGTTCTATTCCGATGTGTGGAAAAAGACTTAGTCCTCAATTGGGAAAAATGCCATTTTATGGTTAACGAGTTCGTTGTTTTAGGTCACATAGTCTCATCTAGAGGAATTGAAGTTGATCGAGCAAAAATTGATGTAATAGTTGAGTTACCCCCCGCCAAAATCACTTAAAGATGTGAGGTCCTTTCTAGGCCATGCTGGATTTTATAGAAGATTTATCAAAGACTTTAGCACCATCGCTAGACCTTTGAGTAATCTTCTTATGAAAGACACTCCATTTGAGTGGAATAAAGCATGTCAAGAAGCTTTTGATAAACTTAAAAGCATGCTTATTTCCGCTCCTATCATGCAAGCTCCGGATTGGTCACTTCCCTTTGAGCTTATGTGTGATGCAAGTGATTACGCGATTGGGGCTGTTCTTGGACAGAGGAAAGACAAGAAAGCTCATGTTATTTACTATGCTAGAAGAACATTATCTGTCCCTCAGCTTAATTACTCTACCACAGAGAAAGAGTTACTAGCAGTCGTTTTTGCTCTCGACAAATTTCGCTCTTACATTGTTGGGTCGCCTATTGTTTGCTTCACTGATCATTCGGCACTGAAATATCTCTTGAGTAAAAAAGATACCAAACCCCGTTTAATCAGGTGGATCCTACTCTTACAAGAGTTTAATCTCTCAATTAAAGATAAGAAAGGAGTACAAAACGTCGTCGCTGACCATTTGTCACGCCTCTCGTCCGACGTGCCTATTGATCCCATTCCCATAGACGAGTATTTTCCGGATGAACATTTATTTGCTACTTCTTCTCTCCCTTGGTTTGCGTATTTAGTCAATTACCTTGTCACTAGAGTTCTTCCATCTAACTAGAATCCGCAAGAGAGAAGAAAGTTCATTACATGGTCACGCATGTTCTTTTATGATGATCCATATTTGTTTAAGTATTGTGCTGATCAAATCATCCGGAGATGTGTACCCGATGAAGAAATCCAAGGGGTAATTCGATTATGTCATTCGGAAGCATGTGGAGGTCATTTTTAAAAAAATAAAACTACTGCGAAAATCCTTCAAAGTGGTCTTTATTGGCCCAGAATCTTCCGGGATGTGAATGCTTTTTGTAAATCATGCGATAGATGACAAAGAATGGGTGCTATTACTCGCCGTGACATGTTGCCATTAACCCAAATTCTAGTATTGGAATTGTTTGATTGTTGGGGTATTGATTTCATGGGCCCATTTCCACCTTCTTTTGGTTTTCTATACATCCTCGTTGCTGTAGATTACGTCTCCAAATGGGTTGAGGCGATAGCTACAAGGACGAATGATAGCAAAGTGGTGATAAAATTCATTCAAGAAAATATACTTTCTCGCTTTGGTATGCCTAAGGCCATAATCAGTGATAATGGATCTCATTTTTGCAATAGGCCTATGGAGAAACTAATGAGGAAGTATGGCATTGTCCATAAAGTTGGAACAACTTATCACCCTCAATCGAATGGCCAAGCCGATCTTGCTAATCGGGAAATAAAAAATATCTTGGAAAAGACGATCGATCCTAATAGGAAAGATTGGTCTATCAGATTAAATGATGCGCTTTGGGCTTATAGAACCGCATATAAGAATCACCTTGGGATGTCCCCATTTCGATTTGTGTATGGAAAATCTTGTCATCTTCCGGTTGAGATCGAACACAAAGCATATTGGGCTATCAAAAGGGTGAACTTCAATATGGATAAAGCCGGTGAAACAAGGAAACTTCAGTTGAATGAGTTGGAAGAAATACGCAATGATGCGTATGAAAGTGTTAAAATATCCAAGGACCAAATGAAACGAGCTCATGACAGAATCATTCGTAAGAAAGAGTTTCATTCGGGACAAAAAGTACTTCTCTACAACTCGAGGTTGCACTTGTTTCCCGGGAAATTGCGGTCAAGGTGGTCAGGTCCATTCATTGTGAAAGAAGTATTTCCCCATGGAGTTGTTGAACTCATAGATGAGAAAGAGGGAAACACATTTAAAGTTAATGGGCATCGTCTCAAGCCCTATTTGGAAGCAATTGTCAAAGAAGCCGACACAATCTGGCTGTGGGACCCCATTTATGGGAATTGACTGAACAAAGAGAGGTGAGGTCGTCGCACCCCCGACATGTATGGGGTGGTTGTAGTACATAGGAGTCTTAGGAAATAGGAGTCTTAGGATTGAGTCAGTCCCGGGGTTGAGAATCCGAAGGGTGAGGAGTGTTTGGTTTTCGATGAGCATTGAGGATAGTCTGAAGTGTGAGTAGTGGAAAACTCATGTTTGGAAGAGAGAATAGAAGCATTTTTGGAGAAAATAAGAGAGAGGAAGAATTCAGAAAATTAGCAGACCGGATCGGTCCGACCTGATATTAAAAGAATCGATCCGGTCAGGCGGATCGGTCCGGGTGAATTAAGAGAACCGATCCGGTAAGGCGGATCGATCCGGTCCCAAAACCGGATCGGTCCGGTTGTCTGCAGAATTTCATTTCCCAAGGGACACCTCTTCGATCCACACCTCTTCACTTCCCCCAATCCATTCACTTCCTTCAAAAATTCGTCCCAATTCATCCACCCTTTCATTCCCTCCAAATTCACACTCACCCACTATAAATACACCCATCACCCTACCCATTTTCTTTACACCTACGCCTACACTTACCTTCTCTTCTCCATTACTGTTTCCATCCTCCATATCCATGGCTGCTCCTCAGAAGTATACCTCCATTGAAGTCCTTCCCGACGAACATGGAGAGTACCATTCCCGCCGCGAAGCAAACTGGTGCCGTAGGTTTTTCAGCCCTACCCAAAAAATTCATATCGAACGTCAAGTGTTGTGGGACCAAATGCCCAATTCTGTCACAGCCCTTTTCCTGTCACGGGGCTGGTGTCTTTTCTTCAACGAACCTTATGAGGCAGTTTGGGAGAATGAAGTGCGTCAGTTCTACGGATCTCTTGTCCGTACCGCTGAATTTGAATCCCAAGCCTATGTGGATTCCATCCCTATCCCATTCTCATTTGACCTTGTGGCACGGAAGCTAGAGTCTTTTGGTGTGATCACTCCGGCCCAGTTTTATTATCCGGGTCCCGATCCCGTTCTCACCAAAGAAGTTTGTATCTCGAGGAACCAGCCCGGTGCGGTTTGGAATACCGAGACATTTCCTGTCGGTCGCTTATCCGACAAGGCACGATTTACTTTTCGTATCGTTTGTGCCAATATTTTGCAAACCTCCAATGATTCAGCGATGAGGCCGCGCCAAGATACTATGATGTATCATTTGTTCGACCCTGCGACAGTGATCAACTTAGCCCGGACCTTTTACACCGATATCCTTTTGGTGGCCTATGACAAAAAGGGTCGCGCCCCTCTTCCTTATGGTCGCCTCATTACATCCATGCTTCGGGATGCCGGGATAGCTCCACCGCAAGATCTTATCAACTTGCCCAAGCCATTAGGGCAAGAATCCCGCACTCGTAGTGAAAGACAAATTCAGTTCGTCCGCGCAAGACGCGGTGGCGATTCGAGTGACGAGGAGTCCGATGAGGAGGAGGATGTCGCTGATGAGGACGTTGCGATGGAGGAAGGTGAGGAGGAAGAATATGACGAGACTGCTGATCCGGATTATGTTCCGGTTGGTACGGGATTGACTGAGCGCGTTCTCTCCCTTGAAACGCGTTTTGACGCGTATGTATCCTCCTACGAGAGGGACATGAGTTTGGTCCTGCGTATGCAGGCCGACTTGTATCGTCTTCAGTTGGGACCCGAGGCCCCTCTTCTTCCTTACTATTATAATCCCTATGATCCTGCTGCTCACAGTCCTTCCCATCCCCCACCCGCCCCTTAGGATGCCCCTATCCCCTTTAGGCTTTTTATAGCTATTTTTTTTTTCTTTTTGCTTACACAGTTGTGTCACAGTTTGCTTGTAATCTACAGTTTTAGTATGTTATTTGCTTGTTTTATTTATCGCACTCTTTATGTTGTCTTCTTTATCTCTCTCGTCCATTTGATTGCGGACAATGCAAATCACTAAGTTAGGGGGGATGACAGGTGCGTAATCATAAAACTTCGCATATATAAAAAAAAAAAAAAAAAAAAAAATTGAAAAATGTTGAAAAGTCAAAAATATTTTTGTTCAAAATAAATTAAAATTTTTCAAAAATATCACCTTTATTCTATTTAAAGTCTCAAATTGTAAAATTCAATAATGCACTAAGCCAAAATTGACCGAAGATGGATATTGAAAGAAAATTGACGACTTTACGAATAAGTGTGGAGATTAGTCCAACCCGGTGAGATTTCGAGCCTTTCAATTTTTTATGAGTTTTTAAATCAATCCGAGTTTATGATTAACTCAAAGTTCTTTTCAGCGTTTAAATAAGTCGTTGATGATCTCGATCCTTTGTTTTGATCGGTTATGGGATATGTGTGAAATATTGTCTCGAAATTCGTGCTAAATATATCTCTAAACTTAATTAATCTCGAAATGCATATGGTAATATGATTAGCAATTTGGACAATGAAGTAGGCCCTCGTTTGTTACCCAAAAATATTAGCCATAAAAAGTTGTGAAAAACAAAATTATCCCTTTGCAACCCAATTTGAGCCTAATAAAATATTTCCTTTCGTTTGATAACCCGAAAAACCAAATATCCTGGAATTACGAAAATGGAATATTCATTAAGTCCGAAAAGTGCAACAAAAATAGCAAGAAAAAGAAAAGAAAAAAATAAAATAGAAAAAAAGAAAAGAGAAAATTGAGCAAATGCCTGAAAAAGCACTAATGGACGTCATAAGGACATTTTCCAATTCCGAACGTTTCGCTCATTCCCATTTATACCCTTTACACCTTTTAACCCAAAAAGTCCTAACCGAGTCCAAATTGCGAAATTAGTTACCGCATGGAGAGCTAAGATATGAAAAGATAATAAAAGAGATTAAAATGGTGTGAATTAGAGGTGATGTTCCCGTTTCCCTATAACCGTACTCCGATGATGAGATCTGTTCACCATAAATTTCCTTCTTTTTAATTTTGTATGCGTGAGTTTGTGTCCATTATATTTACTCTTTATATCATGCATACCTAGAGAAAATAACCACAATCCGAGTGATTCGTTTGTGAGTGCATCCGTAAGAATTTGAATCAAAACGAATTTTCGGAAAGTAACGTAATGCTCAATTGGTGGAAATTGGAGGTTTAATTTTTGGCTTTGCACACACACACACTATGGTTTGAGACATTTGAATACGAATTTATGGTGAGTATTTTTCGAAAAGTTTAAATTGTACAATTTTTAGGTATTTTGATATTTATTTGAGTCAATAAAGAATTTTGTGGGTATATTCACTGCAAACCCTCACGAGACAAGACTCGTCCTACTAGGGTAACCTAGAGGTTTAAAGGCTTGTTGCATATGCTAAATGCAATCGTGTGCCTGCGAAAGTGGAGTTTTATTTTAATAAAGGGAATTTGCAAGAGTTGAATTTTGGTTAGATTCAGTTACATTGCCCGGGACGTGCAAAGTCCTAAGTTAGGGGGATTTGACCAAGCGTAAATTCTTCTGAATTTAGCCCCTTAATTTAGTGATTTTAATATCTCGAACAAGGTAATTGAATCATTTTTAGTCCATATCACTCTATTGTCTGTTTCTAACAATATTCCCTAGTTTTTGTGTAATTGTGATGAAGTTTTCAGGAATGGAATGCAAGAAAGGAAAAGAAGAAATCAGAAGAAACGTCAAAGGGAAAAAGAGTAAAATTCCACTCAAATGTCGAAGGCGACACCAAAAGTGAAGTTGAAGAGCATGAGTTCACAAGAGCATAGGAAGAAACTACACCCAAATCGGAGTTCTAGATCAAAAGTTATGGCCAGTCAAAGTTGCAAGGAGAAAGTCAACAAGGAAGAAAATCGGACCGATCCGAGGTAAACCGGACCGATTCGAAATGATCCAAGTCCAGTAGACCCTGGATGGATAGAAAACCGATGGAGAGTAAATCCGGACCAATCCTACTAGGACGGGATCGATCCGGTAAAAATAAAAGAATCGATCCGATGGATACCGGACCGATCCGAGGGAAAGCCGGACCGGTCCGGACATGCGAAATCCTGGCATTAATTATGCAGTTAAAGCAATGAAACTCTTGGGGAAACTTGCGCGTCAAGCACATTGGCTGTCAATCTCGATACTTTATGCTATAAAAGCCCATGCCCAACATCATTTTAGAGAGCTAGCTAGAGAGAGTTGTTAGGGTTTACTAGTTTGAGAGTTCTAGAGAGAATCAGAGTCTTTATTTTAGGGCTAAATTTACTATTCCTTCAAGAATTTTCAGGAGCACGAGTTTGTAAGAAATTCGGAATTCCAATTACTTTCTTGTTGCTGAATACAAGTAAACTCATTCCATTCTCTAGTTTTATTATTTGCAATTTACTTACAATGTTTTGTGGATCCATAATTTTATATATGAATTTGTTCTTTAATCGAATCATGAGTAGCTAAATTCCCAAGGGTTGGGGTACATGAACTCAATCCAATGCAAATTATCTAGGTAGAAAACAGAGGTTAAATTAAAATATTGATTGAATCGTGAAAGAAAATCATACAAACATTGTCAATCTTTTAATCTCTCTTGCCCTAGGTACTTGAGATGTTTAAGAACGCTTTGCGAGTATGATTTATCATTCACCGCTTTATATTGACCTTTGATTTCGTATGGTGCGGGATTGAACCTCATATACATAATGCTTAGAATCTATAAAGACTGGATCTAGTCAATAGTTTTAATTTACAATTCTGGTATTTTATAAGATAATTTGTTAAGGATTGTAGGATTGTACCCTACCCTATTTTCTCCCATTTGTCAGACCTAAATCTGTTTGTAATTTTCAGTTTGTGTTTCTTAATTAAAGTGTTAGTAGTTCACTATAAATTTTCCCAATTCTTAATCATCTTTTTGTTTCTTTTGAGAAATCATTTCCAGATTTAATAATTTTTCTGGTTATTATTTGGCAATTTTGATCCCTGTGGATACGATCCCGATTTACCGGGTTACTACTTGAGCGACAGGCTTGCACTTGAGCCTAGAGTGAACGCACTTTTGAGACAAATTTTAAGTCGCTTCAATACGTACATGTATCTATAAAAAAATAAAGATGTCACAAATATAGAGGATATAAAAAATGTACCCTATCTCTGTACAAGTATTTAACAAAAGATTCTATCCCATTGCAATGAGCATACTTGGTGTTTGAGAGACTAGTAGATCAAGCATCATATTTGTGCTACAATAAAATGATTTATTTTAAGTTTACTTAATAGAAATATATATTGGAAAACACACAATTTCAACTGGAATCACCTGATACATTCAAAAATTAGCACCGTGTCAATAATAATTCTTACCATGAATCCATCACTACTAAAATATGAGCAAAGAAAGTACTAATCATCATGTTTTTCAATATTATCAGGTTTGTTTTTTTCTCCTCTTTGATATATATATATATATCTTGAGTAATTTATCAGAATCTTGGTTAATTTATCAAAATTCACGTCCACCAGGTGCCATGTATATTTATAATCCTAAGTTATTTATCAAAATAGAAAATTCAGAGATATATAATGAAAAAGTGATGATTTAAGAACCCAATCAAATGAAGTAACACATAATTTAGAGTTTAATCATAAAAGAAACACAACATTATCTTTTTTGGATTAAACAAAGTTCCATTAAATAATAACAAGTACATAGGGATTTAAGAAAGTTCCATCAAATAATAACAAGTAAATAGGGATTTAATAAGAGAAAAGAAAATACGAAAGTGTTATCTTATATCACTCTCTATAATAATCATCATCACTATGATCCTCTTCACGATCACTATAGTATTATGCTAATATAGTCTACTTTCGATTCATGTAATCTAATCTTATACCAAGAATGGTTGGAAGGTAAATGCCGACGATGACTCACGAAAGTGTTATCTTACTTTTGAGTTGTTATGAAGAGGTTTCTCTGTTGCATATCGGACATGCATTATATCCTTTCATGCTCCATCCATATAAATTACCGTATATCAGAAAGTCATTGATAGTTCACAATGCACTTGCATGTAAACATAAATGTTTCTTACCATAAATATCCCTAATTTCTACGCCAACGTGCCACAACTCTTTCAACTCATCTATCAAGGGTTGTAAGAAGCATTCATCTCCTTATCAGCTAATTGTGGACCAAGAAATAACAAATACATCATTAACAATGGTTACTTTATACATAACCATGGTGTCAAATTGTAAGGCACAACTTTTGCTTTGCTTCATAATGTGAGGAGGGGATCTTTGACCCATCTCAAAAGGCATCCTTCAACAGCTGGATTGTCATATCAAAGGATTTATTACTCCAACGATTAAGTTCCTTAACATTCACTAAATATATGCAGAATTATTGCTTTAACGATTACAACCTGGATACAGTTCGTATCCGAATTCACCAAATAATTTATTATATATACCTGCACCGCTTTTAATATGCTCTCAATAACTATTTGAGCCAAACATATCATCATCCTCCTCAACATCCATTTAGAAAATGGTGACCAGTATTCACCACCTCTTCGTGATTTATCCAATAAGTATAATTATAAGACATTCCACGACTCAACAAATGACTTTTGATAGTCACAAGATCATGGAAATACGCATTTTAATAGTCTCTACATGGACATTATGCCTTGTTATTTTCATCTAAGTGCTTTCTTGCGATCTCAATGAATGACAACACCGATTTTATATTGCTTAGACAACCTATTAGGCATATACATCCATCTTTTATCCATTTTTACCTTCATGTTATATCATACCAAATTGGATATAAATATTTAATAACAAATAATTTTTTAGTAATTCAATATTGATTCATTACTTATCAATGTCATTATTGTTAAACGTTTTAGAATCACCTATAAAATTGTATAATTAATCCACTGCTTATTGATGAGTACTACTTCACCAAATTTAGTAGCATTTTAAAACACTTTTTAATCGAAAAGCATGCCAACAAATATAATATCAAAACGAAACTAACAATATAGTGAAAATGATACCTTTAACTGAAACTTATTTTCATATATGCAAACACCATATTCATGTTAAAAATACCAAAACTAAGAAACTCTAAAATATATCCAAAATCTATCAAGGAAATGAGACTGATACCTCTAATGGAACCTCAAATAAAGATTTAAGATCCAGTCATGTGAATAATAAAATCGTAAACAAAAACACTAACACATATTTCATATTATATCAAATAAACTAAATAAAAACTAAAGAAGTTCACAAAATCACGACAATGTAATCAATGAATACTACAAGAGCATCTGAAAAATAATATCAATTTCGTATTTCTCTGATTCAATAAATACTTGAGTGTAACCTAGAATAATCAAATTTGAATATAACGTAACAATGGATTTTCTTTTATATATTATCATGGACAAAAAATATGTGAGTCTAACCTTGTTTATGAAGTCAAGAAAGAATTTCAAATAATTGAAAAAATGAAATTGAAAAGAAGAAGCATATTGTATCAACTGTGAATAATTTACAAAGGCGTAGTAGCGTTTTGATTTTTTCCTTAAATTTGGAATAACAACAGAGATGAAACTAAGGCATGCCTCCTCCTCCCGAACTTTTCCAAATTCTCACTTTTTTACTATATCAGTTATAGGTATGTCATTGTGATAAATTATAATACCCTGTGTTTTTGGAATAAAATAAAATTCAATAGGGATTAACTTAATTAGGTAAAATTAATTAATCAAGGTTGTTAGTAACTAGACTCAGTATTATTTATAAACTTTAGAATTAGACTTCAATGGTTTGGAATAAACTTAAATTAGATTTTGTTTTTAATAAAAAGTATTTACAGGTATCACGTCACAATTAAAATGTATATTTTGGGTAAAAATATTCGGGACACATTTTGAGAGACATTACGGGCTCGTTGGGGCATTTTAGATCCTTAGGAAAGGTTCTGAATATATATATATATATATATATATATATATATATATATATATATAGATCCTTAGGAAAGGTTCTGAATATATATATATATATATATATATATATGAGTTGGATAGTTATCACGCTAATTAGATTATGTATTTGAGCTCATTTGGGGCTCCAAAGTTGGAGCCTAAAGCCTAACTCGCGAGTTGTAGATTAATATGATATAATTAGAGTTAACCCACTCATTTGGGAGTTACATCCAAGAACCCTAGACATAACCACCCAAGAGGAGGATGAAGGACACCCTAGGAAGAGGAAGAGACGTTCCTCTACATAATCTTAGGCAAGGATTTTCTTGTCATTCTTATTCAAATTGTACTAATTTTATATTAATGTCAATTCCATGTTTAGACTAGAATTTAATCATGAATTGAGACTGCATATTTAGAGACATTTGAATTGTGTTGGAAGTTATGATAATTGTGTAATCTATGTTTAGATACATAACCTCTGGTATCAATTATGTATTCATGTGGTTTAAATGGAAGAGCAATTGTAAAAACATGTCGTATAACCCTCTAAATGAATCTGGAAATTTTTTGGGCAATGTAAGAGAAAATCTGAAAACTTTATGTCCACGAGTTCTTGACAAATCTTGATAATTTGATGGAAATTCTAGGGTTGAATTTGAGGTTTAATCACATGTATAATTATCCTATAAGCTTTTGGAAACTATATTCATGTTATGTTTTAAGTTGTTGAATCGTTTTGATGCTAGTTGAGGAAGAAAATTTGGATAATAGAAATCTTGTACATGAGTTTCGTAGCAGATCTCGGCTTTTGCCTAGGTCATCCATTCCATATTTCGATGAGAACTACAATAAGCTCTCACAACTTGATTTCTTCAGTCATAGAGGCTTTATCTGGATCGATATTTATGGGAACAATGCACCATACATTGATATTTTATGCTACAAAAATCAACTATACACCTTAGGCAATGGTGGGTCCATTGAGGTACGGGATTTCAATCATTTGAACCTTGATCTTCCTGTAAAAACCTTGAGCATTCATATTTCTTTCCTTGAAAAAACCTCACAATTTGGGACATAACTTTATTCTAGTCATGGTGATTTGGTGGAATCATCTCGGGACATTATGTTTGCCACAAGGTATATAAGGGAATTTGTGTGTTATGGAAAACCAGTTTACGGGGTAGATTTTTATTTTGAAGAGCCTTTGGTTTGTTCATACCAAACGTTGGACTTCATAGTTTATAAGCTAGACTTTGAGAGTGCATATTGCGTACCCAAATGGAGACCCACAGCAGACCTACATATTTATGTTACAAAATTTACCAAATCTTATCGACCAAATCAAGTTTTAATCTTGTTTAAGCAAGTGGATAATAAAAGATGCGAAAGAGGTAAATAAGCGCACAACCAAGATGTACGAGGATAAAAATCCACCAACGGGAAAAACCTCGGTCCAATAAAACAATCTCATTAAAAATTTAGTAAAGACTCATAGTGTGGACTGACGACTAACACTCCTTACATGCTAACTCACACCTTTTCCACCAATTCCTAGCAAGCCGGAGATCCTTATACGCTGATAGCAGTTCTATACATCTATTATGTCTTAATACCCATCGCCAATGTTGCATAAGCCTTCGTCTTCAAACTTGGGAGATCACAAACGATTTGGAACCCCGAAAAAGAACCTTAAACATCACAATTAGGGGTGGAAGCGGTACAAGTTTTTACCGTACCGTACTGTTTTGGTCCGAAAAAAAAATGGTTTTGGTTTCATATATTAAAATACCAGAAACCGGTCTTACCAAAACCAAAATTACCGCAAAAAGTTGGTTGGTTTTGGTTTTAATATTTAAAAAACCGATTTACCGAAATTACCGTATCGAATTTATCGAAACAAAAAAAAACCGTATCGAATTTACCGAAACCAGAAAAATCGTACCAAAATTACCATACCCTACCGAATTTATTGAAACCAGAAAAAAGTTGGTTTGGGTTTTGGTTTTAATATTTCAAAAAGTTGGTTGGTTTTGTTTTTTGTTTTTTGGGGTTTTAGTGCTGTTTACTGAAAGCAGAAAAAACCAAAACTAGAAACCAGAAAAACCAAGAATTTACCGAAACTAGAAAAAACCAGAAGAAACCATAATTTACTGAAATAAAAAAAATCAAAATTATCGAAAAAATCGAAATACAGGTCGGTTTGGTTTTGGTATTGATTTTGGTGTACCGGGTGATAAACAAGTACGGTTTGGTTTTACCATCCAGAGTTTGGTTTTGTATTGGTATAAACTATTTACAGACCAAGCCGTACCGCTTACACCCCTAATCACAATACTCTAATTTGGTGAGAGAAATAACCAAAGTGTATGGAAAGTTTATTTTTGAAAACGAGTTCTTGGCAAATCTTCCTAATCTTTAATATTAATCAACCTCAAGAGAGAATGGTGATTAAATTGGAAGAAGAGAAGATAAAAATGATGAATTAGATTTAGATAATGGGTTACCTTTTTTCATAAATGTGTTCTTACCTTTTTTATATAAAAAAAATTACAGACAAAACTCTCTTGGTATTTTGCTCTTAAAATGTTTGAGAGATATCTTTATACTGAAGAGCATTGATGGATCAAGTAGAGAAAACTATCCAAACGGGTTATCCCAATACCAATTCAAGCTAAAAGGTTATATCTCTTGCATAACGTATGTATGAGATGGTTATTGGGGTTCAATTAACACCCCCAAAGTGACTTTTGGCACAAGAATCTTGAAGAACCTCAAAGATCTTTAAAGTAGATTCACATACCTGTACGTGTCGTTGGAGCTTTGCTCCAGCGAGTAAGATTCTCGTTGTGATGAATCTATGACGATAATTAAGTCGCGGGAATACCCAGATAATTATGATGGAGCATTCAAGGAACTCGACGACCAACGAGGGTAGTATCACTGCAGTAAGAGACTTTGTTACGACGAGACATTAACGATAACGCTGCACGTGCCAAATTTTAGACACTACACCAAATCTGCCGAATTGTCAAGGTCATTGACCTTGACAAATCCAACTTGTCAAGGTCAATGACCGTGACATTTCGAGGCGAGACAACTTTTTTTGTCACGGTCGTGTCACGGTCATTGATCTTGACACAAAACTCGCGCTTTATGTCACGGTCGTGTCGCGGTGAATGACCGTGACACGTTTGTCACGATTTATAACCGTGAAAAAGCCGTGACCCTTTTTAAAAAAATTGTCACGGTCAATGACCGTGACAAGATTTGTCAAGGACGTGTCACAGTCAATGACCGTGAAAATTCTGGGCAGAATTTTAAAAAAATCTGCTGGGCAGTATGGCCACTGCCACTGCCCAGCAGTATATTTGTACCTGTTATAGTAACGTAGTACCTGTTCCAAACATCATATATCCAAACAAACTAAAGATAATGCAAATATATATTCATGACGATATAATCCAAATATTCAAAATAGAAATAATATACATGACGATATAATCCAAATATAATTAAAATGGACAAACTTAAAAATAATGTTACTATATGTCTTGGGTAAAACTGAGGAGGTGAGTAGGCCACACGACATACGAATTGACGCACCCACTAATATACGTCGTGCCGCATTGTTCGCGCAACCACAATAGGGAGTTATCCTTCCCGGGTATGACATGCGTGACGAGCACCCTGGACTCCATCTCTTGAAGCAAACGTCCATGGACTATTCCACCCTCGACGATATTCGGGTCCCTCAACCCCCGCCCTATCAGATGGCCATCAAATACGTCCAATATGAACACGCTTGGCCAACCAAGTGTCTACAATGGTCTGTTGAAGGGCGCCAAATAGGCAAGTGGATCATCGAAGTACGAACGTGTCGGTGATGAAGCAACGAGGTCCATATCCTCGTCATCCTGCGCCTCGTCCTCCCGCACCTCCTCCTCCACCGCCTTCTCCTTCCCTTTCCCTTTCCCTTTACGGTCTCCGCCCAACGTACGCTTCATGAATGCGTACATATCTTGGACCGTCGCCTCTAAACGGGACAGCTTCGCATCGTGTGAATCCACCGTTCGAGCCAACCCGGTGTCGCTCGTCTCCAATCCGATGATCCTAGATTTGGCCACCCGTGAGCTCACTCCCTTTGTCCTCCCCTTGCGATCAGAGCCAAGCACTTGGCTGAGTGCGTCTGTGGACAAAGATGCCTTGTCGGCATCAGACTGCGACTCATGCACTTCCTTAAGCTTTGCCTGAAACGACAAAAAGCACATGATTAGTAAAATAAGTAAACTAAAAAATTATAAGATAATTAAGAAAAATTAATTATTATCGGATTACTTACAATCGTGGCCGCGATGCTCGGGGACACCTCCTTGTCCTTCCCCTTCTTCGTCCGAAGAGCCACATAAGTATCGAGCCGATGTGGCTTACCCCCTGGCCCACTCCCTACCCCCTGTAATAAAATAAAGTAAAGTAAAATTAGTATCGACCCCGCAAAGTAAAATAATGAAGAATAATATATTTCTGTAGTTATAGATAAATTAAATCTTACCTGCATCCTATGCTCCACCTCGGCGTAAGAGGTCCGGCCGAAGTAGTGCACGTCCGTCTTTTTTGTCCGATTTTCCCTCCCCGATTGGCGAGATGCCAAATGTCGATCCTCGATCTCATTGTCAATGAACTTTTGCCATTGCGCCAATGAGATCGGCTCCTTGGGCGGGACGGATCCGCGCCATTGTATAATGAACTCTCGTGTTTTCCCAAAGTACCGTGTCCGCATATTTTTCTTCCACGCCTTGTGTTGCTCCCTCAACTGCTCCAAGACGGAATCGCGTAGCTTTGGATCCAAGTTGAATTGTTCATGTCCAACAAATACAATGTTAGTTGCGAATAAATATAAATATAAATATAAATATAAATATAAATATAAATATAAATATAAATATAAATATGAAATTGAAATTGAAATATAAATATAAATATATTACCTGTAGGGCCGCCCAAATAGCTAACTTGAGCTCATATGGCACCTCCTTCCAACTCATAAACCCCGGGCCGATGACCGTCTTTAGCAGCTCGAGGGATCTCGCTAATAGCTCCGACTTGTTCTCGACGGTAATCCCAAATTTTCCATATTTGGGGAGCCTAGGAGCGGAGGAGCCCTCGTCGCCTCCGCTACCACCGAGCCCAGACGACATCATCATAAACAGCATCATCATCTTCGCCTTAATATCTGAAGGAGACATTTTTGCTGTAAAAAAATGTTATTAGTACAGATAAAAAAAAATGTTAATAGTACACATACACACCCCCCTACCCCACCCCCACCACACACACGCACACGCACACGTCATGCCACTTTTAAAACTAACCAACCCAACATTTCATTAATTAAACTAACAATTAAAGTATACAATTATTAATTTAGTAATTTACAATGAGGGACAATCCTACTTTCATATGAAATTGGCACTAATTATTAATTTACTTTCATCTAAAACTATACAATTAAAATTACAATTATAGCTATACAATTTCTTAATTAAAGATATACAATTGTTAAAATTGCCCCTCCACACCCCCCCACACCCCACCCCCACCCCCCCACACCCCTTGACCCCTCCCCCCGCCACGCACACACCTACGCACACACACACCCCCCCACCCCCACCCCTCCCCCCACCACGACCATGACAATTGGGGTATTTTAATTGTATAATTAAATTTAACATATGAATTCTAGAACTTTTCTAACATTTACACAATTTTAACTATCACTAACCTTGCATTCATACTAATGGGATGACTGAGTTTTAACAAATTATAACAAAATATTATCATATTTTTAGTTAGAAAATTCCACCCCCACCACACCCCACCCCCACTACCCCCGTCCCCCACCACACACCACCATACACACACATACCCCACCCCCTCCTCCCCCCCGCCACACACACGCACACACCTACGCACACACACACACACACCCCACCCCCTCCCCCCACCACGACCGTGACAACTACATTTATTGTTTATCAATAAAATTATGACATGAGATAATTATAATTGGAGCATAAATTTCATTATCATAAAGGGATAAATCCAACCAAGTACAAAGATTCTACAAATTAAAGTGAGAATTAAATTAAGACTTTCTAACAACATGCATGTGTATGGATTCTACATAGTTGGGCACGAAAGTAACTAATGATATTCCTAAAAACATACAATTGGCAGCATTTTGTGAATTTACTAAACTTTATATAATATTATCAAATTCTTTAAAAAAATTATCTGGGGTTTTACCTAATTGAATTAATTTCATGAATAAAATTATTATCAATTTAAACGAAAATATCAATTATTATCCAATATTTTTGAATGAAATATTTATTTTGAATGAAAATATCAATTATTATCCAATTATTATCCAACTATTATCAATTATTTATTTTGAATGAAAAGAAATTGTTATCCAACATTTTTGGATATTATTTACATTTACATTTTTGAATATTATTTTTGGATATTATTTACATTTACATTTAGGGATATTATTTACATTTACATCTTTGGATATTATTTTTGGATATTATTTACATATATTTACACACATGCACACATATATATACACACATACACACATATATATACACACATACACACATATATATACACACAAACATATATATAAATGGAAGAGAGAGAGAGAGAGAGAGAAAATCGACCTGAAAGTTGAGAGAGAGAGAGCAGTGTCGAGAGAGAGAGAGAGGGAGGGAATGGCGGTAGGGAAAAAAGAAGGGGTATAGGGTTTTTGCTGCAAACATTGTCACGGCCGTGTCAAGGTCATTGACCGTGACAAGTATTTAAAGAATTGTCACGGTCATTGACCGTGACAAGTAAATTTATCACGGCCTTGTCACGGTCAATGACCGTGACAATTCTTTGTCGCGGTCGTGTCAAGGTCAATGACCGTGACATAAAATGCGTGTTTTTTGTCACGGTCAATGACCTTGACAAGGGTGACCGACTGAAAGGTGACAATTTGGCCATTTTGGTGTAGTGAGAGATTTTGCCAAAGAAACACTCCTATTTTTTGCTTATACAAAGGCAAAGCTTCGCTGCAATAAATCTAATAGATTTCGCTCACGTTTGCTTATCTTTTAAGTTTTTAAAGATTTGTTCATAAGAAAGATCAAGACAACAAAACCACATATTTTACACACACAAAAGTTTTTACCAAGATATTTAAAAGATTTATAAAAACGTGTGACATGAGTGTAGGGGATATTCAATATACTTTTCATCCAAAATGTGATCTATGAGTTATGAGGATGATTAAAAATGATTTTAGGATCTTGAGTCTTGATGAAGCTTACCGGAGAGGTATATCAAAAACCCAAAGTGTTTTGGAAAACTAGAACAAGACAACTACCTATGAGGGCATAAATGAGTATGCAAATACTCTTACAATCTCCCCTTTGTCTGCTCCATTGACAAAACACAACAACCAAAGATTACAAGCACCATAATGAAATTCCTATCAACTACGACATAAGGCCTGATTGAAGGCATATAATGGTAGAAATTCCAAATGCTTACAATCTAAAAACTACAAGATACTTCTTCAAAGTACTTGGAATGCGATTTCCAAAAACACACTAGCGAACTTCATCAAGTACCAATGTGTGGAGAAATCCACAATATGCAAAATTTAGAAATATGAGAGATAGATATGAAATTCTATATTAACTATCATATGAATTAATATTCAAGTCTCCCCCTAAATATGAAAACTCTTTCTTTCCACTAGAACCTCTCCCCATTTTTTTCATGGAAGTAGACAAATAAAAGTAATAAGAAAAGAGAAACATGAAAGCATAAGGAGCAATTGAAGTCAATAAAACAGAGTTAATGTAGCATATTCTATAAAAACATTTTATAATTCATTAATAAATATGCAATACATAATGAACAAAGCTACAAAACCTTGATTTGGAATAGGAAAATTATAGAATAAAGTTTCTTACTTGCCTTGATTTGGATAAGGAAAAATATAGAATGAAGTTTCCTACTTACCAAATATTATGAGATGTATGACAAGTGTTGATAATGAGTTTTATTAACTAAGAACATAATATCATATGTCATATGTGAAAAACAGAAACAAAGAACATAATTGAAAGAATAAAATCAAGCTCTACTTCAATTAATTCAAGAAAAAATGACTCAAAGCTTCAGCAGTTGTGAGAATTTTCAACATCTTTTAAGATGTTTTCAATTAACACTTTTCTCTTGATCAATGAGTGATATGGTTAAAACTTTTAGTTTCACATCCTTGATGTTACTCAATTTTGGATGGATACATATCTTTGAAACATCGCTTTGTTCAAGATTGTTTTTGCGTGTGGAGGCTTTCACTCATTCATTACTAAGATGGGATACTATTTTTAATTTTCAAAGGTAACATCATCCAATCAAAGTTTTATCCCTAACTACATCACCTCTCATGATTTTTTGATATAAGTTCTAGCTTTTCAACTCCTTCAAATCATGAATAAATATCACACATACACATTTGAGGATAATGGACTTTCTTTTACAAACCGTTTATAAAAGATTGTACCACTTGTCATTCCTCATAAAGTGGCATCTATATAATGTTTAAAGTTCAATAAGATATGAGCACATGTTCCAAATAAGAAGTTTCTCAAAGTTTATACAGCTTTAAAAGAAAATAGAAACTTGTCTTATGATGCAGAAAATAACTTTTATCCAAGGAAAAGGAAAAAGTATTAAAAAATAATAATTTGATATACAAAAAATATAGCAAGGAGTATCTCATAAAAACATATAAATGATTGTATTTAACAAATCTTTTTATGAAAAAGATTACATTAAACTCTTATTGAAAAGAACAACATCAAATAGGATAAAGAAAATGCAACAAACCAAATAAGCACAGTCCTAGAAATGTCATTAAATCATTCAATCAATGATGCAAATACCTAATGATGACCTCAGAAATTCAAATCTAGTCCAATCCAGAGGTTTAGTTAATACATCTTCTATAATTTAAGATGGCTAGAAACATAGCTTAAAGACATGACTTTTTCTTCAATAAGATCTCTAATATAATGATGTCGTATATCTATATGATTAGTCCAAGAATATTGGATGTGATTTTTGGATATATATCAATATAACTAGTATTGTCACAATAGATAATCATGCAATCTAGACCAATACTATAATCTTCCAACATTTGCTTCATCCATAGGAGTTAAGCCCAATAAATTTCTGACACAATATATCCGCTTCGTCCTTGGAAAGTGAAACACAATTTTATTTCTTGGCATGCCAAAAGACCAAAGAACTTATAAGATGGAAGCATCTCCCCGATGTACTCCTCCTTCCATCAACATCACCTTCCCAATCTATATCCGAATAATCTGACAAGGATGTATTGATATTCCTAGGATACAAAATACCAAAGCCCATAGTCCTACAAACAAACTTTACAAAACGCTTAATGATTTTCAAGTCGAACTCCTCAGGACAAGATTTGTAGAGAGCGTAAATTATTACATTACAAAATAAGTTGGGATGACTAAATGTGAGGTACACTAAACTACCTATCATGCTACGATAAAGTGTCTCATCGATATATTTTCCATCGACATCCTTTCTAAGCCTAATGGAAACACCCATGGGGGTACGTTTAAGATTAGAGGAGTCGAGATCAAATTTCTTTACAAGGTCCTTTGCACATTTAGATTGCGAAATCAAAATTTCACCATCCATTTATCGCACTTGGAGTCCAAGAAAGAAAGTGAGTTCCCCAACCACGTTCATCTCAAATTCTTTTTGCATCGTTAAAGAAAATCTTGAGCATGCTATTTATTTGTGGGGCCGAAAACAATATCATTAACATATACTTTGGCGACCACAATATCTTTCCCATAAGATGTTAAAAATAAGGTCTTTTCCACATTTCTTCTTTTGAAGCCTTTCCCTATAAGATGTGACGTAAGTCATTCATACTAAGATCTAGGTTAAGGCCATATAATGTTTTTTTGAGGCGATAAATATGTGTTAAGAATTTGGGAGCCTCAATTCCCTCTGGTTGTGATATATAGACTTACTCTTTAAGAATGCTAATACTAAAGGACCTCATCATATACATTTGATGGAGCTTGAAATCTAGGGCACATGTTATAGATAAGAGTAAACGAACCAACTCTAGCCTAGCATCGGGGGAAAAAGATTCATCAAAATCTATAGCTTCACCTTGTTTATATCCTTGAGCCACAAGTTTTTCCGCGTTCCTCAAAATGGCACTATCTTTATCATACTTATTTTAAAAGACCCACTTAGTACCGATAGCATGAACATATTTAGCAAGGGAAAAATAGTCCAAACATCTTGTTTGGCGAATTGGTCCAATTATTCTCACATATCATTGACCCAATATTCATCCACCAAGACATCCTTTACATTCTTGGGTTCGATTTTGTAAGCGTAATAAAGAAAGTTAAATTTTATTTAGAGTTATGATCTAGTCTTTAATCTGGCATCAGGACTACTAATGACTTTGTTTACGTTACGGTCCTTCTTAACTCAAGGAGGTGTATCTCCCACATTCATAACCTCATTAGGTGGTGGGATAACCTCTTCACATTCATACGCTTCCTCTTCTCCCTCTACTTCAACATGAGGAAAAATAGAAGTTGTGTCTTCACAATAGTATTAATTAAAGTAAAAGGAATAATTGTCATCGATGATAACATTACTTATCAATGTCATTGTTGTTAAACGTTTTAGAATCACCTATAAACTAATATAATTAATCCACTTCACCAAATTTTGTAACATTTTAAAACACTTTTTAGTCGAAAAGTATGCCAACAAATATAATATCAAAGCGAAACTAACAATATAGTGAAAATGATATGTTTAACTGAAACTTATTTTCATATCTGCAAAAACCATATTCATGTTAAAAATACCAAAACTAAGAAACTCTAAAAAATATCCAAAATATATCAAGGAAATGAGACTGATACCTCTAATGGAACCTCAAATAAAGATTTAAGATCCAGTCATGTGAATAATAAAATCGTAAACAAAAACACTAACACATATTTCATATTATATCAAATAAACTAAATAAAAACTAAAGAAGTTCACAAAATCACGACAATGTAATCAATGAATACTACAAGAGCATCTGAAAAATAATACAAATTTCGTATTTCTCTGATTCAATAAATACTTGAGTGTAACCTAGAATAATCAAATTTGAATAAAACGTAACAATGGATTTTCTTTTATATATTATCATGGACAAAAAATATGTGAGTCTAACCTTGTTTATGAAGTCAAGAAAGACTTTCAAAGAATTGAAAAAATGAAATTTAAAAGAAGAAGTATATTGTATCAACTGTGAATAATTTACAAAGGCCTAGTAGCGTTTTGATTTTTTCCTTAAATTTGGAATAACAACAGACATGAAACTAAGGCATGCCTCCTCCTCCCGAACTTTTCCAAATTCTCACTTTTTTACTATATCAGTTATAGGTATGTTTTTGTAACTAACAAAGATAGAAGTATTTTTTTTCTTACAAAGGCCTATTAATCTTTAACCCTTTGTCTTTAGCATTATTCTACTAATGCCTAATGCCCCTAACTCTTTCCTCTTTTTTTTATCACCTATCTTTTGTTGTCGGATTCATTAACTCAAGTTTTTCTCCTCTTTATTTTCAATTTCTCTTAAAAAAGTAGATATTTTTAACACAAATTAAATGAAGTATAATTGCCTTAATATTGACATTCACTATAACATTAAAACCTCTATTGTTGTCTGTTGATACCAAAATTAGTATGCTGATGTGGACGAATAACAAGAAGACACGTGTCAATCTACGTGGCACAATAGCAACGAGGAAGTCTATTCCCCCGACCAAGTCAGACTCACTCCGAGCAACAAGTATACTCCGAGGAACTCCAGCTCTCCGAGGAACTCCAACGCTCCGAGGAACTCTTGAACGACGAGAAACTAAGGCGGTTCGAGCTGCATCTCGACCGCAGCATTGATTGCCAGATAATCAACAGTTCAACTATTCATTGAATGCTTATCATCTTGACGCACACATTTGAAGATCATTAAATGAATTACCTTTCATATGTGTATCATTTAATGTAACACCCTTTCATGTACAACCTAAGGGCTATAAATACCTTGTATCACCCCCATTCAAAGGGACCGAAATTTCTTGATAGAACTTGTAATCGAGAATTCCCAAACACTCAGTAATAATATAACAGTGGATGTAGGCCATTCATATAAGGCTGAACCACTTTAAAATTCTTTGTCTCACTTATTTATCTGTGATTGAATAATTAGAGTAATCTAGTTTTTTACATCAACAGATTGGCGCTGTCTGTGGGAACGATTGTTATTATCATTTTTCACCAAAAATTATTCATCATCAATGGCAGATAATCCGGAATCCAGCAATCGAAACGCTGGAAATGCTGGAAATCCTCCAAATCTCTCCGCACCTCTAGATCTGACTGGGATTATGACGAATCTGGCTCAAGGACAAACCGCCATGCAAGAAATAATGCGACAACTCATACAGACCCTTCATGGCGGTGCACCTGCACGTTCAGGACAGCGAAGTGGTCAGAGGCAAACCTACTTACTTTCTTCACGATCCAGGCGTACTGAGTCATATCGTAATGAGGAATCTGATGATTTCTCTTATCAACCCGGGCGAACTTCGTCAATAAGGGCTACAGATACTGATAAACGTATCACTCTCTCTCCAGAAAGACCCAGTGCCTTGGAAAGACTGAGTAGGGTGTCTCCTTTCAGTCGATTAGGCCCTAGGAGGAATAGGAGTCCACCTAAGACCGTGTCGAGGAGTTTTCGACGACCATCAGATCTAAGAGAAGGATCAGCACAATCACGACCAGTTGCTCGTCAAGATAGATCTCAAGAGGCCACATCAGAACAATCAATTGCTCGAACTAATAAGCCCGAGGAAGGAAACGATGCGTGGAAGGGTTCCATTCAGCGCTTGGAGGATAGATTGGGAGAAATGGCTAAGGCGAAGAATCCCTTACAACGAACTTTTGTTCAAGGGACACCTTTTGTCCAGGCCATTGTGGGTTTTCCTACCCCATCAAAGTTTAAAGCACTAGTGGTGACCCCCAAATATGATGGAAAGACAGATCCTGTTCTACACATAGAGCAATATCAAGCTACTGCCGACATCTATGCCGTCCCCGACGAGATGAGATGCAGAGCATTCTCATGAACTCTTACTGGAGCTGCCCAGATATGGTACAACAATCTTCCTCGGGGTAAGATTTCAACTTTCTTTCAATTGGCCGAGTTGTTCATCGGCAATTTCTGTTTTGGGGAAAAGCCAGTAAAAAGAGTAGCACACTTGTTACGTGTTAGACAAAAATCTAGTGAGAGTACTAGAGATTACATAACTCGTTTCAATAACGAGAAACTGGAAGTTATAGATTATGAAGAAAAGACAACAATCACCGCCTTGATGAGTGGGTTGTTGCCTAACAAGTTGTATTACACTTTGGCCAAAGATCCACCTATAACTATGTCAGAGTTGATGGCGAAAGCGTCCAAAATCATGAATGCCGAGGAGGCTATGGCTGCGAAGAAGAATATGGATAAAGAAACCAAGGTGGACGACGACAAATCCAAGAAGAAAGAGCATAAGGGCAATGGCGGTGACAAGCACTCCAAGAATAATAAATCGTCATGGGAAGTCCTGAAGAAATTCGATAATTATACTCCTTTGAAAATGGGTATTAATCATGTCTTGGAAGAAATCAAGAATAACGAGGAAGTAAATTGGCCAAAGAAACTGAGGTCAGACCCTGACCTAAGGAACAGGGATAAATATTGCGAGTTCCATAAGGATCACGACCATATGACCAAAAATTGCATAGATTTTCAGAACGAGATTGAAACACTCATCCGAAGAGGGAAACTAGCAAAGTATGTTGATCGAGGAGGCGAAAGAAGAAATAATGACCGAACTAGAGAAAGGTCTAGATCTCCTCGTCGAGCAGAGGAGAAAAAGAAAAGGGATCATGAAGATGATACAGAGGATGACCCCGATCTTCCCAAGAAACCATGGCAGCCAGAACGAGAGGTATTTTCAATACGCTTTGGATCATTTGATTGTAATGTCATTACAGGAGGAGATACAGGAGGAGGAGACCTTACTGCAGAAAGAAAAGCTTACCTCGGTGAGTCTCAGGCTTGCTCATACATTCAGCGGATAAATTTGGCTGAAGAGGATCGCCCGAGGAAGGTAAACAAAGAGAAGCTGGTCATTGTCTTTTCACAAAATGACCTAGCAGGTGTTCTTTACCCTCACGACGACCCTTTGGTGATCAAAATGAGGATGAAAGAAGTAGTGATTTCAAGGGTGCTAGTAGATAATGGTAGTTCGGCCGACATCATGTACTATTCATGGTTTGACAGTTTAAATTTGAAATTATCTCAATTAGAACCTTATCACAGACCTCTATTGAGTTTTGCTGGCGAGAAAGTCTTTCCACTTGGGACGATCAAGTTGGATATATTCATTGGAACTTGGCCTGCTGTTCGAACAGAAAAAATACGCTTCTTTGTGATGGATAAGAATGTGCAGTCAGCTTACAACATCATCATGGGAAGAGTTGGTTTGAAGAAGTTCGAAGCAGTTCCATCTACAGTACATCAGTGTATAAAATTCCCTACAAATTTTGGAGTGGGAGTTGTGAAAGGTGATCAGAAAGTAGCTCGGGAATGTTATTATTCGTCTGCCGAGCAAGAGGAGCTTGAAGAGTCAAGGAAAAAGACTACCACCTACCAGGTGGAGGAAGGTACAGAAATTGAAACACTTGATCCCAGAGATGAATCCCAACTTGTAAAAGGACAGGTGGTGGAATCTACAGAAAATGTTATTCTGGACGACGAGCACCCTGAACGAGTAACCCAGATAGGTTCATCATTAGATATTTCAATAAAACAGGAGTTGATAACTTTTTTGAGAAACAGAAGGAAAACTTTTGCATGGAGTCATGAAGACACGCCAGGAATAGATCCGAACTTCTTATGTCATGAGCTCAATAAGAATAAGGAGATCAAGCCTGTAAAGCAGAGAAGAAGAGTGTTTAGTCCCGAGAAGAATCAGGCTATACAAGAGGAGGTCGACAAGCTCCAAAAAGCCCAATCCATTGAAGATGTGAAGTATCCAGACTGGTTGGCAAATGTGGTGATGGTGAAGAAGAAAAACAATAAATGGAGAATGTGTGTTGATTTCACTGATCTCAACAAGGCCTGCCCAAAGGATCACTTTCCATTGCCCAAAATTGATCAATTAGTGGATGCTACCTCGGGACACGAGCTGCTCAGCTTCATGGACGCTTACTCTGGTTACAACCAGATCAAAATTAAACCTGAAGACAGGGAAAGCACTTCTTTTATTACCCCTAGGGGAACTTATTGTTATAATGTTATGCCTTTTGGTTTGAAAAATGCAGGAGCGACATATCAGCGGCTGATGAACAAGGTTTTTACCGAACAAATCAGTTGCAATATGGAAGTCTATGTCGACGATATGCTGACAAAGAGCAAAAAAGCTGCTGATCATCTAGTTGACTTAGGTCAGACCTTTGATCAACTGGATAAATACCAAATGAAGCTCAACCCGACGAAGTGCACCTTTGGAGTACGAGAAGGAATGTTCCTCGGGTACATCGTCAATCAACGAGGCATTGAGGCAAATCGAGTAAAGATCAAAGCTCTTTTAGGGTTACGATCGCCAACGACGAAGAAAGAGGTGCAGAGTCTTACAGGACGAGTTGCAGCGCTCAACAAATTTGTATCCCGAGCAACTGATAGATGCCTCCCATTCTTCAAAACACTTCGAAAAACTTTCGAGTGGAATGATGAATGTGAAAAAGCCTTTCAAGACTTGAAGAAATATTTGGGAGCACCTCCATTGTTATCCAGGCCAGTAATGGGAGAGAAATTGTACTTGTACCTAGCAGTATCAGAGAATGCAGTCAGCTCGGCATTGATCAGATTAGAGAATGGAGTTCAGAAGCCAATTTATTACACGAGTAAGGCTTTACGAGGTGCAGAGATCAGGTACCCAAAGCTGGAAAAATTGGCATTGGCATTAATTGAAGCAAGTAGAAGAATGAGGCCTTATTTCCAGGCCCATACCATTGCCGTGTATACCGACATGCCATTGAGGCAAGCCCTTCATAAGCCAGAAAAATTAGGGAGACTGATGTATTGGGCAATAGAGGTCGATGAATATGATATTGTGTATGAACCCAGATCACCATTAAAAGGGCAGGTTGTAGCAGACTTTATAGCAGAATTTACATATCCTGATACCCCCGAGGAACAAAAATTGCTCGCTGACCAACTTGTGGATGTTACAGGATCAACAGACATAAGTCCAGATCAACTCCGGTTGGTAAAAGGGCTTGTGGATGTAGAAAGATCATCAAATTCAAACCCAGACCAACTCCGGTTGGTAAAAGGGCGAGAAGAGATGGTCGACGAAGAGCGAAAAATACCAGGGAAGGATGAAAGGAAACAACAGATATTTCACCGAGGAACTCTGTCAGACAAGAAATTTGAAGACGAATTACCTATATGGAGGTTAACGTAGATGGCTCATCTTGCACTGCAGGATGTGGCGGGGGAATAGTTCTGAGCACTCCAGACGAGATCGACGTGGAATACGCCCTACGATTCCAATTCAAAGATTCCAATAATGAGGCTGAGTATGAAGCCTTGATAGCAGGTCTTAATTTAGCAAAGCTTATGGAAGTGCAACAAGTGATGGTATTCAGTGATTCTCAATTAATTGTGAATCAGATGATGGGAACATACGCAGTTAAAGGAGAATTAATGGTCAAGTATCATGCAAAGGCGATGGAGTTATTGGCAGAATTTGATGCCATTCAGTTGATCAGAATACCAAGAATGGAGAATGCACAAGGAGACGCATTGGCCCGACTAGCATCAGCTACTCGTACCGAGCTGCGAAGAACGATACCAATTGAAGTATTAGAAGCTCGGAGCATAAATGAAGACCTGGCGATGAATGTTATTACCCTTGATTTATGACCATCTTGGATGGATCCCATCAAGGCATATATTGAGGAGGGAGAATTTCCGGAGGATAAGATCGCTGCCAAGAAATTGAAGTTTAAGCTGCTCAATATGTACTAACTAATGGTGTTTTGTATAGACGAGGAATTATGGCAGGTTTGCAAAGATGTGTGCATCCTTCCGAGGTGAAGGAATTGATTTAAGAGATCCATGAAGGATCCTGTGGAGCCCATGTAGCAGGTCGGACACTTTTGCAAAGGGTGATGACACAAGGATACTACTGGCCAACGATGAGGGATGATTGTATAGCCTATGCTAAGAGATGTGATAAATGCCAACGTTTTTCCTCCATCCGACGAACTCCACAAGCATTGTTGACACCCATAACTTCCCCTTGGCATTTCGCCATGTGGGGAATGGATTTGGTTGGACCACTGTCAACGACCCGAGGAAGATTCAGGTACCTCATCGTCGCAGTAGATTATTTTACTAAGTGGGTAGAAGCTGAGCCTCTGATTGATATGACATACGAAAAGGTGTACCAATTCATTTGGAAGAACATAATCTGCCGATATGGTCTCCCTCATGCCTTCATCACAGACCATGGAACACAATTTGATAACGAGGAGTTTGCTGCCTATTGTCATCAGTCAAATATTTTGAAGGTTCATTCAGCACCAGGCCATCCTCAAAGCAATGGACAGACTAAAGTGACGAATAGAACAATACTAAATGGTTTGAAGAAGAGGCTGAGTGAGGCTAAAGATAATTGGATTAATGAGCTACAGTCAGTGTTGTGGGCTTACCGAACAACTCCCCGAGCAGCAACTGGAGAATCACCATATATGCTGGCATTTTGAAGTGAGGTTGTGATACCTGCCGAGTTGGGTCTTCCAACACACAGAGTGCTGAATTTCAATTCCCCAGTCAGCGACTTGATGAGGAGATTAGATTTGGACATGCTCGAGGAAGTTAGAGAGGAGGCAGCCATTAGGAATGCTGCTTATCAACAGCGAACAACCCTGTTCTACAACAAGAGGGTGAAAAAATGCGACTTAAAAGAAGGAGATTATGTGCTAAAGAAGGTCATTCAGAAGCACAATAAGTTGGAAGCAAACTAGCATGGACCTTACCGAGTTACTGCAGTTGGCCGACCAGGAACTTACCGAATAACAACTCTAGAAGGAGAGGAATTTAAGAATGCATGGAATGCTGAACACCTACGCAAGTATTATCAGTGAGGTAAAATGTAAAGCAGTTCCATCAATATGAATAAAACGATGATATTTCACAATCTTTTCTCCTTTTATTGAAAGTTTTTCGGGGAATACTAGTGTGTTTAACACTACGCTGCTCGGTACGCAACGCTGCTCAGCAGTAAGAAGAAGACGATAGTTCAAACCCACGACCAATTCCGGTTGGTAAAAGGGCGAGAACAAACTATACTCCTTTGGTTAGGAGGCGTACACTAGTGTGACCAACTAAGGTTGGTAAAAGATATAGTGGACATGATAGTTCAGACCCACGACCAACTCCGGTTGGTAAAAGGGCGAGAACAAACTATACTCCTTTGGTTAGGAGGCGTACACTAGTGTGACCAACTAAGGTTGGTAAAAGATCTAGTGGACATGATAGTTCAGACCCACGACCAACTCCGGTTGGTAAAAGGGCGAGAACAAACTATACTCCTTTGGTTAGGAGGCGTACACTAACGTGACCAACTCAGGTTGGTAAAAGAGCTAGTGGACATGATAGTTCAGACCTACGACCAACTCCGGTTGGTAAAAGGGTGAGAACAAAAGATGATCGACGAAAGACCAATCTCGGTTGGTTAGGAAACAAGATATTCTCTCAAATGCCAACTTATGTTGGTCGGGAAGTAAGTTTATTACATAAAAGTTCCTCGAAGAACAAATATTCCAAACTGAACCAAGTATTGTTGGTCGGGGATAAAAACCCACTAACTGTAGTTGGTCGACGAGGAAAAATCTTTGACCTTGGTTGGTCGGGCACATTTTATGAAAAAGACAAAATTTACCAAGTATAGCTGGTCGGGGATAAAAACCCATTAACTATAATTGGTCGCGGAGCTCAATTTAACAATCTTGGTTGGTTGTAAGAAATTTTAACATTTTTATACTCATTACTTTATTATTAAGTGATCGAACAACATTACTAATACTTGTAATTTTTTTTATTGCTAAGTTGGTCAAGGAACCACACAATATTGTTATGCAAGCACAAATATAAAGTGTTTGACAAGCACAAAACAATAGCAATACAGATTTGCAAACATAAAATGAAAGTCTTTCATTAAAATTCAAAACGAATTACAAGTTACATATGTGTACTAACTATTACATTGAGATCCCTACTCTATTGGTTTCGTTCCCTCTGCTTTTGAAATAGGTTCCTCGCCAGCAAGAGGATCATTTAAAGTCTGAGGAGAGTTAATAAAGTTCAAGTCCTTCAGCATCCAAACATTCATCACAGAAGGTGTGTCTAGTAGATGCTCGGGACGAGATACCTCAATCTGAGAATGAAGATTGTAGTCACCGAGGTATTTTGCAATTAAGTTCCGAGGAATGGCACGAGCTGGGATCCATTCCATGTCCAATTTATAAGGTGGCACAGGCAAGTCTAGTAGCCCAGGAGTATGATAATCCCATAAATAATGGCCCTGCTCTAGTTTTAATACTCCCAGGGCGTTCAACCATCCCTGTTTATAACCTTCATTATTGGCATTTTCAATGCGAGCATCCAAGTGATAAAGGGCCTCATTGTAACCTGCCATCCAGAACTCACGAGGTTGTTTGTGGAATTGGAAAGTTATTCTCTCTAACTGCTCGTGAAGGTTCCTGGCAAAAACATCCTTATTCTTCAGAGCAGACTTGGTCGAAGCAAGTTGATCCTCCAGAGTTTGGATTTTCTTAGACATTTCAGACAAAGCCCGATCTTTTGCATTCAATTGAAACGCTTGAGTTTCCAACGTTGATCGAGTACGAGCTTCTTTAACATTACGACCAAGAGCTCTTGATCCTCCCCGAGCAGGTCGGGAACTTGGTTCCTCGACAACATTCTGAGTATCTCGTCCTCATCCACGAGAACCTCTTCCTCGTCCCCGAGTAGCAGCAGAAGTACCAGATCTTCTCAAGGTATCCAACTCTTGCCTTAATTTGGCATTCTCAACCTCTAAAAAGGAAAATCCCTCGTCAGTCACTGGGATTACAGCTGTTGAAGAAGATGCTGCAGACTTATACTGTGCCATCTCTTTCTGTAAATTGTTATTTTCTTTCTCTAGCAGCTCGGCAATCTATCTACAAGCTTCAACTTCACCCTTTAGGGTTCTCTCCCTGACATCGTACCCAGCAAGGATCTTTTTGTGGCATGTCTCGGCAGAAAGCTGTTGATACCTCTTTTCATACCCCTCGTGCAGAAGGGCAGTTGATTCTTTGTACTGAGTCTGAAGATCTTCTAGAGTATATTGAAGCTCCTCGATCATGTCATAGTAATCCACGTTATTGGCCACAGCTCGATTAAGTAAGCCCTTCAGGTATTGATAAGCTTCTACTGCCTGCTCTGAAGCATCATGACCGAGGATGTCAACAACTTCTGATACACTCAATTTTGTGTGACCAGCCTTATAATATTCATGGCATTGCTGCATCAACTTTGTATCATTGGCAGATAATAATTCCATTCTAGCCACAAACTAGTAAAGAAGAGAAGGCAAGAGTTAATAAAAAGCAGACATAGCATCAAAAATATAGAGGAGCAAAAAGAGGTGATTTTATTACATCATCAAAAAGAGTAAATCGTTCAGAATACAAAGTACAAGTAAAAGAAAAACAGAAAGAGAATACCGAACAACTTCACACCTTTTCCTTGTCTCCCAAGACTTTCTCGGGAGGCTAGGACGAGGAGCTTGGTTGCTCGGCAGGAACAATGATTTGATTGGCAGAAGTTGGGACTTGTTCAGGAGGAGCAGGCAAGGACGAAATCTCCTCGGTGATTGTCTGGTTGGGTTGTGGATCAAGGACTTGATCACCCACTGTCATTGAAGACTCTTCAGATGCAGCTTCGTCTTCATCCTCATCTTCAATTACAGGAGGAGGGCCAGGAAGATGTTGTTGAAATAATTCAGAGTCCTCACTCACTTTCAATTCTTACAAGGCAGCAACCCAACCATCACGGAAGTATTTCAAACTCCCATACTTGACCTGGGTCATCATTGCTGCTACCCCCCTGTCCCATCCTTTATCCCATCCGGCACGAAAAGATTTCTTTACAGCCATTTTCCTTTTCATTTTCTCCGAGGAGAGCATCTCGGATAGAAGATCCTCGGTGGCTTTCAACTTAGCCTCCACCTCCTCCTTCTGGCGATTTACTTCTCGCAGAAGGGTCATCTCTTCCTCAGCTGATTTCAATTTATTCTCAAGCTCCCCAAAACTTGTGAGCTTCTCGGCATATTTTTTATTCTCTCTCTCCAAGTCTTTCGCCTTATTTCCCAACTATATCTTCTCTGCCTCAGACGCAGCCATTTTCTTCTCCCATTCACCCCTATCCTCGTCATATTTTTGACGAGAATCCTTCAAAGATTGGGCCAAGCCCTGGAAAGCATCCTCTACTCCAGACGAGGAGCTGGAAGCCTTGATTGCTTCATCTTTCTTCACTATGGTGTTAAAACAACTCACCAGCTGAAAAAGAAAATAATGATAAGTCAGTGCCGAGATACATATATTGACTGAAAGAAAGAAAAATTCAAGATAAGAGAAACCTACTGAAGCAATGTGACGAGTAGCTAGGGATGTCAGCATATACCTAGACATGTTTTCTTCTATCCCTTGGACTTCAGGAATAGTCCAAGTCTTTACCGAGCTCATCGCAGAACTCGGGGGAATAATGGTTGGAACACCAGCTCCACTAGCTTGGAGCTGGGGAATGGTCTCAGTCAAAGTGACCGAGGAGGATTTCTTCAATCTCCTCAGTGGCACTTCAGCAGTTTCAACCAAAGAACTTTTGGTTGGGACCACTTCCACAGGTGCATTCTTCTTGCTCGGAGCCACTGGGGGCTTCTCGGCAGCCTTCTGAGGAGAAACAGAAGGGGCACCACACTACACCAAATCTGCCCATTTGTCAAGGTCATTGACCTTGACAAATTCACCTTGTCAAGGTCAATGACCGTGACATTTCGAGGCGAGACAACTTTTTTTGTCACGGTCGTGTCACGGTCATTGACCTTGACAAAAAAACTCGCGTTTTGTGTCACGGTCGTGTCAAGGTCAATGACCGTGACACGTTTGTCACGGTTCTAAACCGTGACCCCAATTGTCACGATCAACGACCGTGACACATCCGTGACAACTTTGTCGCGGACTTGTCACAGTCAATGACCGTGACAATTCTGGGCAGAATTTAAAAAAATCTGCTGGGCAGTATGGCCACTGCCACTGCCCAGCAGTATATTTGTACCTGTTATAGCAACGTTGTACCTGTTCCAAACATCATATATCCAACACAAACTAAAGATAATGCAAATATATATTCATGACTATATAATCCAAATATTCAAAGTAAAAACAATATACATGACGATATAATCCAAATTTAATTAAAATGGACAAACTTAAAAATAATGTTACTACATGTCTTGGATAAAACTGAGGAGGTGAGTAGGCCACACGACATACGAATTAACGCACCCACTAATATACGTCGTGCCGCATTGTTCGCGCAACCACAATAGGGAGTTCTCCTTCCCGGGTATGACATGCGTGACGAGCACCCTGGACTCCATCTCTTGAAGCACACGTCCATGGACTATTCCACCCTCGACGATATTCGGGTCCCTCAACCCCCGCCCTATCCGCTGGCCATCAAATACGTCCAATATGAACACGCTCGGCCAACCAATTATCGACAATGGTCTGTTGGAGGGCGTCAAATAGGGAAGTGGATCGTCGAAGTACGAACGTGTCGGTGATGAAGCAGCGAGGTCCACATCCTCGTTATCCTGCGCCTCGTCCTCCCGCACCTCCTCCTCCACCGCCTTCTCCTTCCCTTTCCCTTTCCCTTTACGGTCTCCACCCAACGTACGCTTCATGAATGCGTACATATCTTGGACCGTCGCCTCCAAACGGGACAGCTTCGCGTCGTGTGAATCCACCGTTCGAGCCAACCCGGTGTCGCTCGTCTCCAATCCGATGATCCTAGATTTGGCCACCCGCGAGCTCACTCCCCTTGTCCTCCCTTTGCGATCAGAGCCAAGCACTTGGCTGAGTGCGTCTGTGGACAAATATGACTTGTCGGCATCAGACTGCGACTCATGCACTTCCTTAAGCTTTGCCTGAAACGACAAAAAGCACATGATTAGTAAAATAAGTAAACTAAAAAATTATAACGTAATTAACAATAATTAAACTGTCGGATTACTTACAATCGTGGCCGCGACGCTCGGGGACACCTCCTTGTCCTTCCCCTTCTTCGTCCGAAGAGCCACATAAGTATCGAGCCTATGTGGCTTACCCCCTGGCCCACTCCCTACCCCCTGAAATAAAATAGAGTAAAGTAAAATTAGTATCGGCCCCGTAAAGTAAAATAATATCCAATAATATATTTCTGTAGTTATAGATAAATTAAATCTTACCTGCATCCTATGCTCCACCTCAGCGTAAGAGGTCCGGCCGGAGTAGTGCACGTCCGTCTTTTTAGCCCGATTTTCCCTCCCCGATTGGCGAGATGCCAATTGTCGATCCTCGATCTCATTGTCAATGAACTTTTGCCATTGTGCCAATGAGATCGGCTCCTTGGGCGGGACGGATCCTCGCCATTGTAAAATGGACTCTCGTGTTTTTCAAAAGTACCGTGTCCGCATATTTTTCTTCCACGTCTTGTGTTGCTCCCTCAACTGCTCCAAGACGGAATCACGTAGCTTTGGATCCAAGTTGAATTGTTCCTGTCCAACAAATACAATGTTAGTTGCGAATAAATATAAATATAAATATAAATTGAAATATTAATATAAATATTACCTGTAGTGCCGCCCAAACAGCTAACTTGAGCTCATACGGCACCTCCTTCCAACTCATAAACCCCGGGCCGATGACCGTCTTTAGCAGCTCGAGGGATCTCGCTAAAAGCTCCGACTTGTTTTCGACGGTAATCCCAAATTTTCCATATTTGGGGAGCCTAGCGGCGGAGGAGCCCTCGTCGCCTCCGCTACCACCGAACCCAGACGACATCATCATAAACAGCATCATCATCTTCGCCTTAACATCTGAAGGAGACATTTTTGCTGTAAAAAAAATGTTATTAGTACAGATAAAAAAAAATGTTAATAGTACACATTTCATTTTACCTAATTGAATTAATTGAATTAATAGTACAGATAAAAAAATGTTCCATCTATATTATAACATATGTGTAAGTTCCGTCAAAACCATTTCGTTTCAATTTTGTAATATTATGTTTTTTCCAAATATTTAAAGAGTTATTAAATGGGTGCCCCACCCCCACCCCCACCCACCGCCACACACACACGCACACCTAGGCACCTACGCACACACACACACACACACACACACACACACACCCCACCTCCACCCCTACCCACCCCACCCCTACATATATGTTAGTTGATGCCATTATATTTTTACCCTAATTAGATTCTAAGGTTATCTCAATTTATATTTTAAGTTTGTATCCATTTGTGATGTTCAAGTAGTTTGAAATGTTGGAATTATATACTATTACTTTGACCGTTAGTTTGTGCACCAACTAAATTGAACATCACACACACCCCACCCCACCCCACCCCTTGCCCCCCTCCACCACCCCCTCCCCCACCACACACCACCACACACACACACACACCCCACCCCCTACAAGTCTAAGGATGTTCTTGATTAAAAATGGCAAATCTCATATCGTTTGCAAAAAGTTCATAGATTCTTAATCCCTAGGGTTATGGATATCAAATTTCTTTCACAATTATTTCTTCGATTGCGATGGGTGAAGTTCAATTATATGTTAGAACAATAGATCCTCGCAAGTTGGTCAATCATTGTGTGAATAGGTATGAGATCATAATTTGGAGGAATTCACGTCCAAGAAATAATTTGGATTGTGATACCCCTTGATAGACTTATATGTTTTGTTTACCCGACCGATGAACTATTTTATAATCCTATAGAATTAAGTTTTAGAATCAAGGAATTGATCAGATATTCATTAAAATCGGTTAGTAGAAAATTTATTTAACCAAGAGGGTATCGAAAACATAACGTGGGGAATCATAATATACCGTAATCAACTTTAATAATAAGAACACATTCTTTCGAGTGATTTATAAATAATTAAATTTGAGTGCAATCATGATTATTTAGTGGAATGAATCGTGATTAAATAAATAAAGGATATAAATTAGACGGTTATAAATTGGGATTTCCTAGTATTTACTTTGAATCCAGTTTATTTATTTATCTTTGGTCCCTAGTATAGTCATTGCCCAAGTACTAGGAGCGAAACTCTATAAAACCCTAGTTTAGCTAAAGCCCGTGAATTATCCCTCCCCCACCACACACCACACACACACACACACACCCCACCCCACCCCACCCCCTGCCCCCCTCCACCACCCCCTCCCCCACCACACACCACCACACACACACACACCCCACCCCACCCCACCCCCTCCCCCAAAACACACCACACACACACATACACACCCCCCGCACCCCCCCACCCCTGCCCCCTCCCCCACCCCCTCCCCCACCACACACCACCCACCCCCTGCCCCCCTCCACCACCCCCTCCCCCACCACACACCACACACACACACACACACCCCACCCCACCCCACCCCCTGCCCCCCTCCACCACGCCCTCCCCCACCACACCCCACCACACACACACACACACCCCACCCCACCCCACCCCCTCCCCCCCTCCACCACCCCCTCCCCCAAAACACACCACCACACAAACACACACACACACCGCACCCCACCCCACCCCACCCCCTGTCCCCTCCACCACCCCCTCCCCCACCACACACCACCACACACACACACACACCCCACCCCACCCTACCCCCCGCCCCCCTCCACCACCCCGTCCCCCCCTCCACCACCCTCTCCCCCAAAACACACCACCACACACACACACACCACCGCACCCCACCCCCTGCCCCCCTCCACCACCCCCTCCCCCACCCTGCCCCACCCCGCCCCATCCCCCACACACGCACACACATACACACATATATATATACACATACACACATAAATATACACACAAATATATATATATATATATATATATATATATATATATATATATAATGGAAGAGAGAGAGAGAGAAATTGGACCTGAAAGTAGAGAGAGAGAGAGAGAGAGCAGCGTCGAGAGAGAGAGAGAGAGAGGGAGGGAACGGTAGGAGGGAAAAAATAAGGGGGAAAGGGTTTTTGCTGGAAAAGTTGTCACGGTCGTGTCAAGGTCATTGACCGTGACAAGACCGTGACAATTAAATTTATCACGTACTTGTCACGGTCATTGACCGTGACAATTAGTTGTCACGGTCGTGTCAAAGTCAATGATCGTGACATAAACGCGTGTTTTTTTGTCACGGTCAATGACCTTGACAAGGCTGGCCGGCTGAAAGGTGACAATTTGCCCATTTTGGTGTAGTGCCATCTACTTTCTTTGTCCCCTTTGGGACTTCAGCCTTGTTTCTCTTTCCATCCCCGGCAGAGGAAGTCTCCTCGAAGATAGCAGGAACTCTTCTCTTGCCCATCTTCTGACTTAGAGGAATGTGAGATTCTGGTGAAGATTCCTCAGAAGCTGGCAATGGGTCACTAATGTTGACCACAAGACGAGCAGTAAAGGATGATGTGTAGCTCCTGTACTGCAGCAAATATGAAGCAGACCTGATGTGCTCGTCTGCAACTCTTCGATGCAAATTCCAGATATGTTTCAAATATTTAATATTTACTTCTGATTCCTTTGGAGTTCTTCTCTTACTGTCAACTGCAAATAAATACATAGTGAAATATCAGTCATACATTTTGTCAAACACAATGAAATCGTAATTTCAAAAATAAAATAAGATGAAAATAACCTATCCCATTGCCATATGGGGGGCATCTGGGACCCTCATATACTGCATCTCCAACCAAAGGGGCATGTTGCCAATTTTTTATAACTACCCCATGTTCAAAATAATCCCTGTTTGCATCAGGGAGGTTGACTACTAAGGCCCTATTCAAAAACCTAGTTTTTAAATAAAAAACATTGTCTAAAACAGCCCATCTGTAACAGTACATAATCTCAGGAATTCCTATACGAGTTCCATTAGTTTGATTTAACCTATGTACCCCATTAACTATTCTCCATGTGTTGGGGGCTATTTTTGCAGGGACAACATCGAAATACTGACAGAACTCTAAACACAAAGGGTTTGGTGGAAAAGAAAATCCACATTCAGCAATAAAGAGGCTAGGGAACCAATGTCCCTCAGCCAAATTAAAATAAGTTGAAGGCTCAGAAAGACTCTCCAAAGTTACCCAAGAAGGAATAGAGAAGTCAGAACGGAACTTTTCAAGAGATTCAATAATATAAACCATGGTGAATAAAAAGAAATGAAGAAGAAGGAAGAAAATCTTACAGGAAAGAGGAGATTTGTTGACAAATAAACGAAGAAAGGGATGAACGCACAGGAGAGAGAAAAGATATAGAAAACTCGAAAGCAGAAATTGAAAAGGTAGAAGACGATGGGATTGCCTCTGAAGCTTAAATACTTTGCCTTGGGAAACGGAGAAAGAAATGATTACAAAAAAGAAACTATTACGCTACCGGCGGCTAAAAGGACAAAAAGGGCACGAAGATCGAAGCGCTTATAAAAATGCAAAAAGGCGGATTCTGCGAATTTGGAAGGAAATTCAAATACGAAGAAAAGGCTCCTAAAACCCAGGAAAGTCATTTAATATTGCCATATACCGAGAAAGAATGTTTCATACTCCTCAAAGTTCGAAATATGAAACATTGGGGGCTTCTGTTGATACCAAAATTAGTATGCTGATGTGGACGAATAACAAGAAGACACGTGTCAATCTACGTGGCACAATAGCAACGAGGAAGTCTATTCCCCCGACCAAGTCAGACTCACTCCGAGCAACAAGTATACTCCGAGGAACTCCAGCTCTCCGAGGAACTCCAACACTCCGAGGAACTCCAACGCTCCGAGGAATTCTTGAACGACGAGAAACTAAGGCGGTTCGAGCTGCATCTCGACCGCAGCATTGATTGCCAGATAATCAACAGTTCAACTATTCATTGAATGCTTATCATCTTGACGCACACATTTGAAGATCATTAAATGAATTACCCTTTCATATGTGTATCATTTAATGTAACACCCTTTCATGTACAGCCTAAGGGCTATAAATACCTTGTATCACCCCCATTCAAAGGGACCGGAATTTCTTGATAGAACTTGTAATCGAGAATTCCCAAACACTCAGCAATAATATAGCAGTGGACGTAGGCCATTCATATAAGACTGAACCACTTTAAAATTCTTTGTCTCACTTATTTATATGTGATTGAATAATTAGAGTAATCTAGTTTTTTACATCAACATTGTCGTTCAAGTTTAATTTAACTAAAATTTTGCCTCATGATTTTGAATCATTTTTAGAACGATTGACATGTCAAAACTTAATTGGCTGATGCTCTAAATGAAGAAATTTAATCGTGTCATGTTAGTGGGTCACAAAAATAATCAAAATTAGTCGACCTAGAAGTACTCTTATTCTAAAGTTAAATGACAATTGGTACAACCTAGTTTCGTGATTTACAAACATGTTGAGTGAAAACTCTAAAAAAATTTAATATATTTTACGAATATTTTTTGTTTTATATATCATGCAATATTTATCTTTCGTTGATGAATAAATTATATTGTTAGGGATTTATTTTCTTCATAATTTCTTGGCGCCCCTAAAAATAAAATTCTGATTTCATCCTTGAATACCAGAATCAAGCTCTCTAGAACAATTAGGCTTCAACTCACTCAAGATCTTGAAAAAAAAAAGTTGAGCAGGCTGGTAAAATAAATAAATTCAAAATGTTATTATTAACCCCGTAAATTAAACATATAACCAAATCAGATAACCAAAAATTAACCCCATGAAAAATTAACTCCATATCTTTATACCTCTTAAATCTTAACCCCATGTATTATTTGAAAGATTTGCATCTTCTTCTCATAAACCAGATAACCAAATACACATACGAAAATGAAAAACAAATAGAAAATCAAAATAAACTAACAAAAACCCTTACCAGGGGGGAAGGAAGCGGACAACCTCTGTGTGCCTCTATGCGTCGTTGTGCACCTCTGTGTGCCGTTGTAAGACTGACGTCGGACGCCGAAAGAAATATGCGAGGGGATAGGCCGAGACTGATGTAGATAGAGAGAGAGAGGATAAAATCACAGCGAGAGAGAAGATAGAGGATACGCCGCTGTGAGACTGGTACCAGAGGCCGAACTCTGCTGTTGGGCTTGATTGCTAATCGGTTTAGCTGGGATGGAGAAGAACGTTAGGGATTTAGGTATGTGAGAGAGAGAGAGTGAGAGAGAGAAGGAGAAATGTTGGGGTGGGTTTGGTCGTGGGGATTAATTAGAGAAATGAGGGAGATAAATGGATTTAGTTTTGGATTATGTGTTTTTGTAAAATGAAGTAAATATTTTTTTTGTAACATAAACGACGTAGTTTTAGTATAATATTTTTATATGAAATTGTCATTTCCTTACAATAGCTATTTCAAAAAACCAAAATATAGCTGGAAAAATTGTCGTCCTTATTTTTAGCAAGGCTTCTATTTTTTTCCTCTCTAAAAGTGACTTTTACAACGACATAATTCCTTGCAAAATTATTTTCATATTATCTTGTTTTTAAGGACAAATTTTATTTTTTCTTGCTAATAGTATACTTTGAGCAACATACTTTATTTTCTTGTTAGGAAATTCGTTGCAAAAGCCTTTTTTTGTAGTGTCCTATCGAATTGATATATTTGTGTACATATTGGAAAAGTTAGTATAGTGGATTATAAAAAATTGTTGAAGATAGAGAATTAAATATGGTTACATTTTGTACCTCTCGAAATATATATAAGCATATGAATTCAAATTTCAAAAAAGTTTCCATTTTATTAAGTCTCCTTCCGTAATTATAATTGTAAGATCAATTTTTATTTATAGAAAAATATGATGATATCTTAGCTCAATTCCATCTAAAGAATTTTAGGTAAGTGAGTCCAATTCAAGCAAGATCTCCATTAAAACTTAATATTAAAGTAATCGTTTATATTTTTTTTTTAATTTTCATTAAAAGAATTAGCAGTAACCGATTACTTCGATGACCATTCAATTAAATTTTAATGGTAAAAGAAGGGATGGGCTATCCCCACACCCCTTCCATCTTCCCCCACACCCTTTGGGTGACAAATGACATTTATGCCCTTATGTTCACTCCTCCCATCTTCCCCCACACCCTTTGGGTGACAAATGACATTTGTGCCCTTATGTTTATATAATTTAAATATTCAATTTTTTCTTCTCCAATTAAAATAAATATATTTAATAAAAATAAATAATTATATTTTAAATAAAAAAATTGTTTTTATTAAAAAAACTCCTTATAAAACGTAAAATCTTATCTATTTTTTTATTATTAAAAAAGGTTTATAAAACGTAAAATTTGTTTTCTTAAAAAACTGTTTTGTTATAAAAGAGTTTTTTTTCTTTACAAATTTCATTTTTTGTTAAAAACAGTTTTTTTTGTACAATTTTAAAAATAATGTCGACTATTTAAAAAAAAATGGTTTGCGACAGCGTTATGTATAGGCGGTCAGACTACCTATACATACCATTGGCGCATACCATTTTTTTAATATGTTATTCCGCACCAGCGGTATGTATAGGTGGTTAGACTGCCTATACATGGACCATTTTTTTAAATAGTAGAAAGATTATTTTTAAAATAATTTATATAGAAAAGACTATTTTAACAACTAAAACAATTTTTTTTGTAATAAAATTGTCATTTACATTATATAAACATTGTTTTAGTTTTTATAAACAATTTTAAAAAAAGTTAATTTTTTTTAAGACAACGAAAATTGTTTTTTGATTTTCTAAAATAGTTATAAAAAAGAGTTTTTCTAATAAACAATTAATTTAGGCAATTTAAAAAAACAGTTTTCTTTAATAAACAGTTCATTTTAACTGTTTATTAAAGAAAACTGCTTTTTTTTTTAAATTGTATAAATTAAGCGTTTATTAAAACATTTTTTTTTATAATCAAAATAGTTTTTAATAAAATAAAAAAACAGTTTTAATCAAAACATTTTTTTTATAATCAAAACAATTTTTAAACTGTCTATATTAAAAATCATTTTTAAAAAAGTAAAAAAATAGTTTTTAATCAAAAATAAATTTGTAAAAATAAACACTTTTTTAAGAAAACAAATTTTACGTTTTATAAACAGTTTTTAATAAAAACAGATAAGATTTTACGTTTTATAGAAATAAAATATTTTTATAAAAAACAGTTTTTTTATTGAAAATATAATTATTTGTTTTTATTAGATGTATTTGTTTTAATTGGAAGTAAAAAAATATAACATTTAAATTATATAAACATAAAGGTAAAAATGTCATTTGTCACTCAAAAAGTGTGGGGAAGATGAAAAGAGTGAACATAAGGGTATAAATATTGGGTGCGGCTATATACACTCCAAACAAAGTTCATGGCACTCCAAATTTGTTTTTTTATTATAATCAAAAGACTTAACTACCCTTTTTGTCCACTTTTCAAATACCCACTTTCTTAGTGATTATTAACTTCTTAAACCTACTGCATTTGAGAACTTCTATGATGACGGATGATTTGAACCAATTTATAACCAATGATCTGAATTGGTTTATAATAAAAAAATGTGAGAATTTTTTTAAAAAAGATAATTGTTTATAAAAAAAATTATACCATTTTTAATTATACTGTGTTTTAATAATTGATATAAAAACATTTTTTTATATTAAAAAAACGGTTTTCCTATTAATATAATAAAAAAGGGTTATTTTTTTTATTGAAAGTAAACAGTTTTTTATTAAAATTAAAATTAAAAAAAATCATAAATAAAAAAAATTAAGTTTATTGAGCAGTCTATCTATTCACTAATGAACATAACCATGTTGACTACGATCTCTAACATAAAAAAAATTATGTTTATTGAGCAATCTATCTATTTTTTTTTCATAAATAAAAGAAAATATATGTTTATTGATCAATCTATTTATTCACTAATGAACCTAACACAAACATGACACAAATAATTCCTTACCACTTTATTTGCTTTTGAACTTCATGATAGTCAAATAATTTATAATATTCCCAAAGTGATACCGAAACAAAATAATAATCTCAAACTTAGCTGGTAGTTCCTTACCACTTTAATTGCTGTTGAGCTTCAAGATACCCAAATAATTCATAATTCCTTAGCACTTTGTAATGTCGCGTTTTAATGCATTTTTTTACTTAACACGAACACGATCCAATTAAAACAAAATACTATTTATATGTGTCAAATTTGTGTTAGGTAAAAAAAAAAGAATGTGTGATCGTGTTTCAATTGGGTAGTGTTCGTGTTAGGTATAAAAAAAATTGTGTCCAGTTTTATTTTTGTCATTTTAGTGTTAGATAAAAATAAAATAACTGTGTTGTGTCGTGTTCTATATGGGTCGTTTTCGTGTTAAGAAAAAAAAAAGATTGTGTGTCGTATCATGTCATGTGATGTCATGTCATGTTTAAATTGGTTGTGTTTGTATCAATTGTAAAACAATTTTAAAAATACAGTAAAAAAATGTTAAAACTGTAAATTTTAACAAATTAAGAACTTACACTTTTATTTTCCGAAAAAATAGTTAATAACAGTATAATTAAAAATGGTATAATTCTTTTTATAAACAATTATCTATTTTAAAACAATTTTCTCACATTTTTTTATTATAAACCGATTCAGATCATTGGTTATAAATTGGTTCAGATCATCCGTCATAACAGAATTACTAGGTTTATGAAGTTAATAATCATTAAGAAAGCGGTAGGGCTGGTTTTGGGGGGAGGCCAGAGAGGCAGTTGCCTCAGGCCTCCGATTTTAAACGCATTTTAGGGGTCCCAAAATTTAATTTATGTATATATTTATAGAGTCATTTTACAATTGTCCCCAAACCAATTTGTTAAACACTGAACAGACAAACATTTAAACTTCTTGCAATTCCAAAAAATAAGTCTGACATCTTTTATGTAAAACAAAAACCTACAATTTCTACATTGATAAAAAATCTCTTATTAAATATGGGGCCCCCAATTCAAGAGTTCGTCTCGGCCCCTAAAATCTCGGAACCGGCCCTGGAAAACGCGTATTTGAAACGTGGACAAGAAGGGTAGTTAAATCATTTGATTATAATAAAAATAAATTTGAAGTGCCATAGACTTTGTTTGAAGTGTATATAGTCGCACCCTAAATATTATTTGTTACCCAAAGATTACGGGAAAGATGAGAGGGTGCGGGATAACTCCTTCCTAAAAGAATATATTTAGTTTGTATGGAGTGAGAGAGGAATACGAAGGCAAAGTGTCATAGACTTTGTTTGAAGTGTATTAAGTTTATAGAGGAATACGAAGGCAAAGGGGCTAAGGACGCCTCTTGAGTATTCGTCTCTTCATCCCTACCTTCTTATATATTAGACACACGTCCTCTCTCTCTCTGTGTATTTTAGCCAGCCAAGAATAATGGAGGAAGGTAAGAGATTGAAGAAAGACCATCAGAGGTTGTCTATTTGTGGTTCATCACCCAGTTCCGGTCAAGGGAAGCTGATCATTCCAAAGGTTCAAAACGTGGTCGTGGCTGAGGATCCCATTGGTGATAAAGGAAATAATCACACGAGGGTTCACAGTCAGATAAACAAAGAGATGAAGCCAAAGAAGCCTTTGTTTGGGCAGTTGAGGTCTCATCCTGAGAGGGAATGGACAGGGATTCAACCCTCAGCTTGGGCCATGAACACTATTGATTTACAAGCCACCGCCAACAATATAATGAGGCTTGCTCAAATGACCGCCAACAATCTAATGAGGGTTGCTCAAATGAAATCTTTGGAGTCTGGCACGACCCACAAGGAACACGTTGAGGTCTCAAACAACAATTCGCCGACTAGAAAAGCTGCAATTGAGGAGTCTTCATTGCTAAAAATTGATGAGAGTAATGATGGGAAGGCGACGAGTATGAAGAAGAGGAGGCTGATGATGGATTTGGAAACGTCCGTAAAAGATGCGGTGATAGTAGGGACAACAACAAAAACTAGGGATAATAAATTCAAGGTGACGAGCGTCGCATCATCACTAAACAAAACCAAGGCTCAGCAGCTACCTACAAGTGCAACGTTTGTGACAAAACCTTCCCATCAAGTCGGGCTCTTGGAGAGCACAAGAGGTGTCACTGGACGACTCCGGCCCAAGCTCCACCTACCCGAGTCCAACAAGCAGGTGAAGCCAGTCTATCGACTCGTAGATTTTAAGGTGACCATCGTTGAGCGTCCAATCACCACCAAACAAAACCAAGGCCCAGCAGCTACCTACAAGTGCAACGTTTGTGACAAGACTTTCCCATCAAGACGGGCTCTTGGAGGCCACAAGAAGTGTCACTCGACCACTCCGGCCCAAGCTCCACCCACCTGAGTCCAACCAGTAAGTGAAGCCAGTCCATCGGGTCGTAGATTTCTGGAGATTGATCTTAATAAGCTTCCTACCATGGAGGTGGATGAGGAATACCATGGTGGTATCAAGTCTGAACATGAAGCTGCTCAAAATGGTTGTGTCTTCCTTCTGTAACTCCAATGTTGCTTAATTACTTAAACTTCTCCTGTTCCACATTACTAGTCATGAAATAAACTTTATATTTTACTCAGTATTCTAATAAAAAGTGAAAAGATTTTAGAAAAGACATTGAACTCCCCGGCTCAAAGGCCAAAGTTATTCTTGTCAATAAAAATTTAAGAACTTGGTGTATATTATATTCGACACACAACTACTTGTGGGGTCATTTGAATAGGTCATAGGATATGGACAACGATGCATAACTACACCCCAAAACTTAAATTGCTATGTGAGATGAAAAGAATTAGAAACACCCGCTAACAGAGTGTTAAATGTTGATGGATGCAAAAATGAGACTTTTTGGTCATCAAATTTCTGTTCCCATACATTTTTTGGACTAAGGAACAGGTCAAAAGGAAGAAAAAACACAAGGAAATGTCACCGCCCGTTGAAGGCTTGAAGTCTTGATCCCCATGTTCAAAATCCAAGTTGGTTCATACACACATACGGATATATATTACATATATTGTTATCTATGCACGCATGCGTGGATTCTTTTTTATTGTGTTATGTGGTTTGACTATTTTGCACACAGGTCCAAACTTTGTGGAGTGACACTAAATTCCCTACAAGAATTGTGAAAACTTTAGGGACTAATTGATTGGTGTTGATTTTTTTTCATGAAATAAACTTTTTTTAATTCATTTTTAAATTTTGTGATGCTTTAATAAAATACATCGAATGAAAACAATAATCATAAATGTGAAATTTGGCTGATAGCTATATCATTTTAAGTGGAAACATATTTTTTAACCACAACTCAAGAATTGATTCAGTATGAAAAAATACAGAAGTAGGACAAAATCACGCCAGATCTTGGGTATGCTCTCAAAGATCGTCAGTTCGAATCACCGCAAGGACCACTGGAGAGTTTAACCGGCTGTTAACTTCAAGGCCCTATGGAATATGGTTGGGTGAAGCATGGATACCCATGGTTATTTTAAAAAAAACTTCTCATAAAATAATTTTTTTCTGATCATTTTCTTTCTTTATATCAAACAACCCCTTAAATCTTATTAATGTTAACAGTTATGGCTAGAAGCATAAGGAGAAATCCTATGTGTATATTATCACACAGGGATTAAATTCATATAACATATTACATGTCTAGAATAGTATGTAAATATTGTCAATAAATATGCATTTTTGTTTAGTCCTATATCAAAGAGGAACTTTACTATACCAATAAATCTTTAAAATAACGTAACTAAAGTATTAAGATAAAACAGAAATATAGACTCAAACATCTTGACCGATATCTAGAAATCAATTATGGCATCATTATGTAGAATCAATTAAGAATGAATCTTGCTATGAGTTCCAAATAAGTCCTTAAAAACCTCCTTCAAAAGTAATATATTTTTGTGTTGTGACACGACCCATATCATAAGGCAACCCTTAACATGTAAGTAAGATAATAAGTGGAATCCATTTACTTTTAGGGGAAGTTTTGGTACCCATATCATTATTCATTAATAATTATAAACAGGAAACTATAGCCTACAAAATATTTAAGGATTGAAATCAATTTTTAAGTTTATAGATCTAATACTAAGCATTTCAAGATATATCTCTAGGTAAAAATTAAATTTTAAAAGTTGGATGCCGCAACCCCACCCAACCACATAAACCGTACCTAGCCAACGGACATTTTTTTAAACTAAAATAATGTCTAGAAAGGATAATTATCTTGGATTTAACATATATATATATATATATATATATATATATATATATATGTATATATTAAATTGATTTGTTTTAGACATTTTATAAATAACATAATTATACAATTCATTATTTACAAATGTTTGAAACCAACATGTGTTTTATAAAAGATTTTTCAATATATAAAAAATATAGTAATTTATGTTAGACATGTTTCAATTGTAGAGTAAGTAGATTAAATTCTTGTATGAGCAGAAAAAATGCATAAATAAAATTTTTATAATTCTAAATTTGATACAAATTATATAATTAAATTGTCTTCATAAAATAAAATTTTAGATTTTAGGATAGTTTTTATTAAAAATTTATGGGAGGTTTTGTCTCACCCAAAAGTTATGGAAAAAAACGTTATTGAAATCAAAATCCATCCATTATAACTCAAATTCTTACTTTCCAATGTGAATTCTGACAAATAATTTTTGTGCGAGATAAAACGGTGGTAATTTGATTTCATTCGGATCCACATCCTTATGTAGAATAACGTGCACTTTTTTAGGATTCTTCAAAAGTAGTCCATTTCTAAATATAATTGTGGATAATAAATGTGAAACTCATGCGATATTTTGAGATAATCTAGATGATCATTTTGTTTTACTAGTTAATAAACGAATATTGTTAAATGGATACTATATGTCCTTTTTAGTAAACAAAATAAAACCCAATATGATCATATTCCAATTGCGCAATTGCATAGGGATTGTTTATTAAAAATCCTACGTAATTGTTTATGAAGATATTTTTTGAATCAGGATACAAGTAGAGTGACAAAAAAATTAACGCCTCATACGTGAATAATGCATGGCGTTACATATGGAGAGTTAAGGCACACGTCTCAACAAATTTGTATTCGTCGTTTGTGTCTTGCAAGAATTACGCCTGTAATTTACTATGTCACTTGTATTTCTTGTGCCATGAATTTTTTTCATTGGAAATTATGTACATTCAGCCTTATAATTTTTGAATAGTTGTCCAACTGTGAACGAATTAATTTGTCTTGATCCACCGACACAGCTTGTTTCAGCTTCAAAGAAATATGAGCAGTGTTGATAAATTCATTATTTTTATGGCTGAGTAGACTTTTAGCTGCGCTAGAGAAACAAGAGATGCAAGCAAGAATGAGAAAAATATTTATCCCCGGTCTTGTTCGTTCGCCACTAATTTGGACAGTTCCATTGTTTTGTCATGTCCTTTATTTTACCCAGTTATTGTATGTTCCCATAAATGGAAGAAATGGTCACCGCTCTTTGGTCTGGTTTTAAATGGCGTGTATGATTCCACTGCACTTCTTCTTTACATTTCTCTTCTGCAAAGGATGGCCAAGATAAATTATATATAAAAGATGAACATGGTGATGATGATGATAAGCTTTACCATTGTATAACTAATGCCTACAGATTGAAGGGAGTGTTGGAACAACGTATACTATCTCAAACACTGATGTGCACACAGTCTTTGGCCACCAATGACGAAACGGATTTACTCTTAATCGGAGCAAAAAGTTATGAAAAGAGAGTATATATTTAAAAAAAAAGTCCAATTAAATACGAATAGTCAATCAACAATTAGCTAAATGACAAAAGGAAGAGAGACCTTAATTAATTGATGATGATGATGATGATGGCAATTATCATGCATAGAAAAGATGGACCAAAGTTCTCCTAAGAGGTTATTTTAGACTAATCCGTAATAGCATAAAGAGAAGGGAAGGTATAAAGGTGAATGGGTTGTTCTATTGAAAATTTAATGGCTTTCTACAATTGTTTAAAATTCAAAATTAATAATTATGAATGTGATTTGTGATATATGTATCAACTAGCATGTACTTCGCGCGATGCACGGTCGAAAATGTATGTTGCCAATATTATTAAACGAAATATACTATATAAATATATTCTCAAAATTATACTATTTAAGCTTCCTTGTTTTGTTTGGATAAATATGTGTTTATCTTCTCGATTTTGAAGCAATTATAATCTTCTCGTTTATGCGGTGAAGAATAACGTCAGAGTACGTTTCATAATTTAGATCTTTTGACTACCAAAAGATAGTACTTACTGCCATTTTTTTTATAATTCTGAATTGTGTAAATTAAGCACACCTATTTAATAGACTCCATCAATCCTTATTAGTCTTTAATTGATTATCATGAGCGGATTATGATAAAAAATTAATTTTTACAACCATTTCGTGGTAATAAAAAACAACTCAAAATCACGGTTGTTTAACTTCAACCGCTACAACAACTATTTTCTTGTAAAATGACAATATTATTTAATGTATCCTTGATAATTCGCATAAATAATCAATCTCAAATAGTGCCTTCGATTATGTATGTAGTCAAACATAGTACACAATATCTATAACTTTGGCATCAAGAACTTTTTTTTTTGTTTTTGAAACATGCATCACACTAAGACAAAAATGGAATTATTAATGTAACTAAACACAAACGATATTAACAATGTTAAAAAAGATGAAAATATACAAAAGGTGTCATATAAAAGCGTAGTAAACGGTTAATTAAAAGGAGACCCATAAACACTAACTAAAATGAGCATAAACTTAAAATGAACCTCGTATTTTCCCTTCTAGAGCCTTTGCCTTGCCATCTTTCGAACACGACATTCAATATAAATCTTTAAATAAATGAACATTGCATAATAATTATTATAAAAGTACTAAAAAATCTCAAAATTAAAAAAAATGAAAAAAAATCTTCCCATTAAAAAAAACATGTTTCCAATGAACAACAAAAAAACAAATTTCTAATAGTTAAAAAACAAATTTCCAACAAAAAATTTATTTTCAGTTAAAAAAAAATTCATATTAAAATTAGGAAAATACTAAAAAATCTGCATAAAAAATTGGATAATATTTTCAAAGATTCTCCAAAAAAATGAGTAAATACTTTAAAGAGTTTAAAAAAAATATTGTGAAAAATATTATTCCAATAACAAAGAAGATTTTCAATTAAAAAATAGAGAAAATATTCAATAATTACTAAAAAACTGGAAAATACATTAAAAAATAGAAAACATAAATAAAGATATTGAAAATTCATAAAAAATAGAAAAATATTCAATACATCGAAAAAATATTTTTTAAAAAATTTGCAAACTGAATAAATATTCTAAAAAATTTGAAAAGTACTGCAAAAAATGAATTTCGAATATCAAAATATGTTTCCAATAAAAAACAAATTTCTAATAAAACCAGAGAAAATTCAGTAATTATTGAAAATATAAAATATACAGGAAAAATAGAAAAAATATTTGAATAATAAAAAATAAAAACAATTTTCAAAAACAAAAATTCTAACCAAAATTAAAAAACATAAAAAATAATATCGATAAAAGATTTCTAGCAAAAAAAATGTTTTCATCCAAAAAAATATTTTCTAGCAGAATAAAAATGATTTCTCGAACAACTATTTTTTATCTCGAACAACTATTTTTTAATAGATAAAAAATGATCATCAAATTCATCTAACAATCTAAAAAACCAAATGTGAAAATTTGGATCTAAAAAGATATCAATATAAAAAAACTAAAACTCACAAACCTACGGCCAAATCCTAGGTTTTGTAAACACATAATGCCCGAAATTCTTCTTCCATGGAAAGAGACCAATGTGGCTCAGTTAAGGCACTTTTCAAGGACCCGAATTCAGTGTGTAGCGTCGTAGTTACGAGGGCAGATACATGTTTTGGTGGGTGAGTTTTTTAGAGAGTTAAGACTGTTCTAAAAAACCCACCTAGGCTCCGCCTAGGCACGCCTAGGCTTAAGGCTTGGGAGAAACGCCTCGCCTTACGCTTTTCACGCCTTATTCTTGGTAAAATCCTTACGGCGCACTTTTTTCTAAAAACAACAATGCCTTAGTGAAATGATGTCGCATTTTAAAGAATTTATTTACAAACCGGACCATTATCTTATCCAAAATAATCAGATAGTATTTTAATTTGCATATATTCAGACATATTTTTATGATATGTGCAATTTTTGTATTTTAATAGCCTTGTTAAGGTTAAAAAATATTAAAATATATTAAGAAGGCCTAAACGCCTTTTCACGCCTTTTTACGCCAAGGCCCGCCTAGGCTTCTAAGGCTTAAGGCTTGGCCTCCACGCCTCAATCACGCCCTGCGTTTTTTAGAACCTTGGAGTTAACATAAGGTGAGTGTTTTGGGAGGAGTGGAAGTTTCACGAGAGGAGGGAGGAGAAATAGGTAAATGAACACATAGAGTAAGAGCAGTTGGAGAAGAAGTAGGAGAGGCGATTCCTTGGTTGTGGGGATGTACGGGAGTAGAAAAAAGTGAGGCTAGATTAAGAGGATAAGGCAGCTCAGTGAATGGGACGGAGTCTTGTCACATTCAAACCATTTTGGCAGAATCATCATTAGTTTTTATAATTGACTTTCTTTCATAATCATGGTCAGCAAACATCATCTGGTGAAGCCTTCTCTCTGTATGTGTAACAACCATATAAACTGAAATTTAGGCACTTGTAATATCATGAGGTATTTGGTTTTGGAATGGGTTCTGTAAACGGTGTTTGAGGAGGAATTTGAAAAAGACGTTGTATAATTTTACAACAACGCATGGCAAAATGATATGGAGTTTGGATAGTCACGTTGATAATTAAAGAGATTTTCTGGACATTTTTATATACCGAAAGAGTAGCAATGGAGAATTGGTGTCTTTATTACATGTCATTAACCTCTAATACTATTATATTAGAGGTATAATATAGATATTTAAGTAGTTATGTGGGTATTGAGAGTAACGATTTACAAGGAGCTAACTCTTTAGGATAAGAGGACGAAAAATGCAGATATATTACAAGAATTTAAAAACGCTTAGGGTCCATGCCCTTTTGGTCCTGATATAGTTTTGTCACTGTTGGCCACCCCATCAACCCTAATCAAGAGTAGATTCAATATGGGCATTTATCTTGGATCAAGTCTATTAGACTTTATAACTATATGATTATGTCCACATTTTCGAAAATATAAGAAAATGATGTGAAACAATGGAAAAGAATCGACGGAAAATGAAACCCTCCCTAACCATCGTTTGACCAATTAATCATATTTTTATTGTTTTAAGAGTTAATTATTGTTTGAGTCACTGGCTAATTTATGTATTTTGGTTAATTGCAAGCGTGTCAGATAAGGTTATGGTCTTATCAACCAATTGATTATTTTATCCTTGTTGATAATCAAACGATTACGTATCCTTTAATGCTTCAATTAATAAGACTTGAGCTTCCCTTAAGGAAGATTTTGATGTGAATACTAAATAATTATTAATAACTAGAACTGAAGAAGAAAAAAAATAATTTTTATAAACTAAAATTAAAGTAAAGCTTCAAAACTAAAGAACAATAAAAAAATAACTACACTACCGAATGTAAAACGAGATTATACTAATAAATATAAAACAAATTGTGAGACCCCTCTTAATTAAATACCAGGTGATCAGGCCTTTATTAAATCAAAACAGAATATCCAGTTGATCTATTCTTAGCATCACTGTCAAGAGTACTTTCTCTTAAATTGAAGCCTTAGTTGAATCCTCTAAGATTTGTTTAAATTCAATCATGTCGTTCTATAAAAAAAGAATATATATTATATTAAGTATTGATTAGCTTAAAAAATCAACCTTAACATTATTAAATCTTTCATATCACCGTGTTAACCATTTTTAAAACACTTATTATTTTTAGAAATTTTCTATAGAGTTTTTTTAATTCATGAAAGCCAACATGTTTAATATTAAAATCAACTCAACAACAACAATAATCGCCATAACTATACCATCAAAGATTCCCTTCCATCGATTTCAACACATATAAACTTATAATGCAATTCAATATCTTTAGAGTTCCTCGGAGCCATGTCATCGTGTTAACCTTTAAGACATCTGTCAATTTTTTAAAAAATTGGCAGAGTTTTCTTTGTTTATTCCTGAAAGCCGACCTGTTTGAATATTAAAATCAACTCAACTCAACAAAAACAACTACAATTGTGCAATTAAAGATTACCTCCCACTGATTTAACGTAAATAAACATATAATGCAATTTAACTTTGTAATACCCCGTAATTTTGTGGGAAACCAATTTTTTTAAAGTCAAAATTAGAAATTTATAATGAGTTGGGTTTTATGAAAATTTTCATGTTGGAAAAAAGATTGAAATTTAGAATTAATTTAATAGTTGAAATAATGATTCTTAGGGAAAGGATCCGACCTAAGGAGGATTAAAAATCCGATGGTCTGGTCTTCAAAACGTGATGCAGATGACCTTAACGAAGTCCGATCAGTTGATTTTTCTTACATGAGTTTGTCTTGCCTTCAGCTAGAACATATCCAAAATTCAAGGAAATCCAATGACCCAATCTTTAAAACGTGATGTAGAAGACCTTAACGATGGCCGGTCAATCTAATTTTTGGCCAGTTGCTTTGGCTCACCTTCAGTTAGGACATGTCAAAATTTCAGCTAATTACGATCGTCCGATCGTCCGAATGTGATTTGTATGTGTTTGTATTTGATTAGGACTCTTTCTTTAAATACTTTAACTGATGGACGGAATTGACTTTTAAAATACTTTTAACCCCTCTCAAAAGGCAGTAGCCTCCCAAATTATTATCTCTCTCCTCTATAAAACCTAAACCCCATTAAAATTAAGTTTTATTAAGACATAATCAGTTATATTAGCTGTGAGAATTAGTTTCAACTAATTATGTTTTGATTAAACTGTTAGTTAGTTTGCTGTTAGGTGAGAATCAGTTCCAACTAATTCTGTTTAGAACTTTTGTTATATATAGCACTGTATGTACATTAGTTTCAATGAATGAGAACTTTATTCTTTCATTTCTTCTTCTCTCATGATTCCTCTCTTTAATATCTGTTCCTCAATTTTCTAGTTCTTTAACATGGTATCAGAGCTTCTTTGATCCACCATTAATGGGGTCTGATGTTCCAGTTACGAACTCTTTACCTTTATCTTCGACATTCACACCAGTTACATTCATACATAATCTTTCAGTAAAACTAAATGATAATAATTATCTTAAATGGAAACAACAAGTTGTTGCTGCCATTCGAGGGAACAAGTTACAGAGCTTTCTTCTACCTTCAACCCCACCAAAATTTCTTTCGGCCACTGATGCTGCTTCTCAAATCTTTAATCCAGCATTTGTTGACTGGGAACAACAAGATCAATTACTTGTTTCTTGGCTTTTATCTTTAATAGAAATTGGGATCTTGACTCGAATGGTTGGGTGTGACACTAATTCCCAAATTTGGACCACTCTTGATCAACATTTCTCGTCTCAGATTCGTGCCAAAGTTTCACAGTTTAAAACACAACTTCAGAAAGAAAGTCTCATTATCTTTGAATGCTTATTTGTTGAAAATTAAAACTTGTATAGATCTTCTTGCTTCTGTAGGTACTTTTTTGTCCACTACTGATCATATTGAGGCCATTTTCAATGGTCTTCCTGAGGAATATGACACGTTTGTCATATCTATTTCTTCAAGATCAGAGGCTTATAGTGTATCAGAAATTGAGTGTTTGATCCTAGATCAAGAGGCTCGAATAGAGAAACATAGTGAAGAACTTGTTTCGGCCTCAGTCAATTTGGATCAAGCTAATCCTAATCATGGAGGTTTTTCTTCAAGAACACCTCACTTTAACAATTTTCGAGGGGGATTTAATTCTGGTCCTCGAAGATGTGCTTCTTTTGGTGGCCGTGGCTATGGTTCACAAGGTGGACATGGTCTTCACAGAGGTCATCAACACAGAGGTAGTGGTAGAAGTGGTCGTTCTCACTGGCATAATAATGGTAAAACACAATGCCAATTGTGTGGTAAACTAGGTCACTTGTCTGCTACTTGCTATCACAGATTTGATAAAGCTTTTCAGGGGTATCAACTAGAAGTCTTTCTTACAACAATGCCATAATTCAACTTGGATTATGCTAGCTGTTCGGACTCAAAATTACAATCACAAAATGGGATGCAAGCTTATCTTACCACTCAACCAACCACACCAGCTACATCGTTTGACACCAATTGGTATCCGGATTCAAGGGCTACCAATCATGTAACACCAAATTCATCAAATCTCATGCAAGGTACTGAATATGGTGGCCAAGATAAGATTCATGTCGAAAATGGGGCAGGTTTGTCAATTAAATATGTTGGTCATTCCACTTTTTCATCTCCTTTTTCTTCCAAAATCCTTTCCTTAAACAATCTATTACATGTTCCAGATATAACAAAAAATTTGCTGAGTGTTTCAAAATTTGTCAAAGCTAATTCTGTGTACTTTGAATTTCACTCTTCTACTTGTTTTGTAAAGGATCAGAATACGCATCAAATACTTTTGAAGGGGAAACTCCCGAATGGTCTCTATATTTTTGAACAAAACCATTTGCCCTTCATTCCTGCCAAGAATCCAAGCTGTTTATCCAAGTCTGCTTCTTCATCCGAGTGTACTCCATCAGCTTTAGTTTGTACGAAAGAGTCTCAAGCTTTAGTTTGTACTATTTCTTCTTCTTTGTTTGATGTTTCGCATAATGGGCTTGGCCATCCATCTGAAAAGATAGTCAAATTCATTTTGATTCAATGTAAAATTCAAGCTTTTAGCAATAACAATTCACCATGTTCTGCATGCTGTCTTGGTAAAATTCATTGCTTTCCTTTTCCATCATCTCAAACAAAATATAATGCACCATTACAACCAATTCATTCAGATTTATGGGGTCCCTCACCTCAACCTTCTCATAATGGTTACTAGTATTATATTCACTTTGTAGATGCCTATTCCAGATTTACATGGATCTATATGCTCAGGTCTAAATCAGAAGCGTTTCCCACATTTCTTAATTTCAAAGCACAAGCTGAATTACAATTGAACACAAAACTAAAAATGCTGAAAACTGATTGGGGTGGGGAGTTTAGAGCTTTCACTAACTACCTTAATGAGAACGGAATAGTTCATAGAGTTTCTTGTCCTCATGCTCATCAACAAAATGGGGTTGCTGAGAGGAAGCATAGACATATAGCGAAAAATGGTCTCACTCTCTTAGCACAATCATCACTTTCACTCAAGTTTTGGGACGAAGCTTTTCGTACCTCTACTTACCTTATTAACAGACTTCCAACTCCTACTTTAAATAACAAAACACCATTAGAAATTTTATTCAAAATGCCTCCCAACTATTCTGCTCTAAGGGTGTTTGGATGTGCTTGTTATCTTAACATTAGACCTTTTAACAAACATAAACTTCAATATAGGTCAGTTCAATGTATTTTCCTAGGATATAGTTTAAATCACAAAGGTTTCAAATGTCTAGCACCTAATGGTCGTATCTACATATCAAGGGATGTTATTTTTACTGAACATCTCTTTCCTGCAACTACAATAACAACCACCTCTGATCAAGTGTCTCCTCAAACTTATTTTGATTGCTATATACCATCCGCTACAATTCCCACTTATCCTTCATTTTCATTCAATTCTCATGACCAACATGTTATATCTTATGTTAACCAGCTCCAAAGTACGAGCACATCTTCTATTATACCGGTTTCTAGTTCACATGTATAAGGTACTTCAATTGAGAATGAGGCTCCTGGTGTGCATAATCTTATTTTCGGTACTATAGCCTCTCTATCCACAGACTTAACAAAAACTCACGTTGCATCAAAACATGATTTGAATTCAGCAAGAAATGTTAATGATCAACTTCCTATACCAGCTTCTTCTAACACTCATATCATGAAAACCAGATCTAAGTCTGGTATTATAAAGCCTAAAGTGTACCTTGTCGTTAGAGAACCAACAACAGTTAGAGAAGCTTGAGCATGACCAATGGAAATCATCTATGCAGGATGAAATACTTGCTTTAGAAAGAAATACCATATGGACACTCACTGATTTCCCCAAGGGAAGAAAGGCAATAGGGTGAAAATGGGTTTTTAAGCTTAAAGAAAACCCAGATGGTACCATAAACAAATATAAGGCCAGGCTAGTTGCAAAAGGATATCATTAACAAGCTGGATTTGACTTCACATAAACCTTTATCCCTGTAGTGAAACCAGTGACAATTCAAATTATATTGACACTAGCTTTGAGTAAAGACTGGATGGTGAGACAACTTGATGTGAACAATGCCTTTTTGAATGGAAATTTGCGAGAAGAGGTATATATGATCCAACCTCCTAGTTTTGAGCAACCCAATGCTAAACAATTAGTTTGCAAACTTCAAAAAGCTTTGTATGGCCTTAAACAAGCACCGAGGGTTTGGTTTGAGAAGTTGCAGCTTGCCTTGGTAACTTTGGCTTCACTTCAACTAAGGCAGACCAATCTCTCTTCACTAGAATTACTTCTCTGCATGTCACTCTAGTTCTAGTCTATGTAGATGATATTCTTGTTACAGGAAGTGAGTCATCTCTCGTAGCTAAACTTATTTCAGACCTGAATAACACTTTTTTTGTGAAGGATCTGGGAGAATTCAACTATTTCTTGGGAGTACAAGTCACTTTCACCACTACAGGACTTCATCTATCTCAAACATAGTATGTTCGAGATTTATTATGTAAAACAAATATGTAGTTTTCCAAACCTCCTTTTACTCCAATGACAAGTGGACTTCGCCTTTTAGCATATGACAGTGATCCAGTAGAAGACCCTCAGTTGTACAGATCCGTTGTTGGAGCTTTACAATATGTCACTGTTACTCGTCCTGAAATTGCATATAGTGTTAACAAGGTCTGCCTATTTATACAGAATCCTTTACAATGCCATTGGAATGCTATCTCAGTGGCACCATGGAGATTGGGATTCATTTACAGAAACCATCCAACTTAGAGATAGAAGCCTTTTGTGATGCAGATTGGGCTTCTGATCCCAATGACAAGAGGTCTACATCTGGTTATTGTATTTTCTTTGGTGCTAATTTCGTGGCTTGGCAATCAAAGAAACAACATACTATGTCTCGCTCAAGTACCAAAGCCGAATAACGAAGCCTTGCAAATGTTACAGTCAATCTCACATGGATCAGATCACTACTCTCTGAGTTGCAGGTTCCAGTCTTGAAGCCTCCGATTGTTTGATGTGATAACCTAAGCACAATAATGCTCTCTGCTAACCCTGTCCTACATGCCTGGACTAAACATATCAAGCTTGATCTCTATTTTGTTCGAGAGAAAGTGATGCACAAGCTCCTGGATGTTCGACATCTTCCATCTCTAGCTCAACTTGCTGACGGCTTTACTAAAGCCATCTCCAGCTGAAGATTCAAAGAATTAAGATCCAAACTTAGTATAGCTGATATATCTGCACTAAATTTGAGGGGGAGTATTAAGACATAATCAGTTATATTAGATGTGAGAATTAGTTTCAACTAATTCTGTTTTGATTAAACTGTTAGTTAGTTTGCTGTTAGGTGAGAATTAGTTCCAACTAATTATGTTTAGAACTTTCTTTATATATAGCACTGTATGTACGTTAGTTTCAATCAATGAGAACTTTATTCTTTCATTTTTTTTTTTTTTTATGCTTCCTCTCTTTAATATCCGTTCCTCAATTTTCTAGTTCTTTAACTAGTTTCAACCGAAGTTCTGAATATCTAAACCAAGTTTTCTCAACAATAACCAAGAACGTGTCTTTTCTATTTTTGTAAGAAGAACGCAACCGTATAATCATATTTTCAAGATGACTTATTTATAGGCATGAGTACTTTTATTCTTCCCCTTAAATGCTATGTGTTTTAGATATTGCCTAAACTTTAATAAATGTTGTTTTCTTAAATAATTAGGAAAAATGAAAATAAATCCATGGCTATTTTTATTCAAATCTAAAAATATATTTAAGACTTGAAACAATCACATGCTTAGAGAAGATATTTGGAGTACGATAGAATTATGGGATGCTTCATATATATAAATTTGTAATAATTTTTTGACTCGTATAAATCACGATTTTTATGGGTAGATTGTAGAAGGGATTTATTATTGTGTAATAATATGTATATGCAAGTTAAAATAGTAATTTTGGGTTAACTAGTAAAATATCACTTAAATGAAAATTATGAAATTTGACAACTTGTGTGATGATTGGTAAGGCTTGTTTAATCGTATAAAAAAGGACGTAATTTGGATAATATTGTGATCGGAGAATTAATTGGAAGGATTGTAGATATAATTGAAAATATGCTTTATATGAATGTTGCTTGTGTTAATATTTCGACACCGCGGGGACGTTGGGATTTTTGGGCTAGTTATACTTTTATCCTTATTTTTAGGTTGCTTGCTAGGTATGGAACTAGTAGGTTAGGCGCGTTGTTATTAACACTTTCTAGGTATGGGACTAAGGAGTGTCGATTCATACGATTAGGTATTTTTTGGGTGGGGCTAGGTAGTACGTCGTAACGTATTTTTTGTTAGCCTAAGTGCGAGATTAGGTGGTGATTCGTGGTAGGTTTTTCTCCTAAGTGTTAGGGTAGGAGATACTTGTGGTTTTGGTGATCTCTAGGCATGGGACTAGGGATGATTTAGGCCGGGTTACCGGATAAAAGGTGGGGCTAATATATGATTCTGAAAACTTGATATTAAATTAAAAATTAATTCATTAGACAAAGAACGGGTATTAAAATGAATTGGCGTTGCGAGTAGGTGCAGGGCTAACAATCTGGCCAAACTATCTATAGCAATGTGGGTATGTATAGCGTCACGAGTATGTGCAGGGCTAACAAAATTGAGCAAACTGGCTATGGTGACGTGCCGTGTGTGGAATCTCATGAGTATGTGCAGTGCTAACGAAATTGGGCGAACTGGCTATAGTAAGGGGAAAACATGTGTTATAAAATTGTGGGCGCGCTAGGAGTATGTGCAGGAATCATAATAGGGTGAGCTGGTTATACTGGTGTAGCCTTAATAAAACTTTGGGCATGCCAAGAGTATGTGTAGGACTCCTAATATGGTGAACTGGATATACTGGTGTCACATTATTAAAATGGATTACATTAATTTAATTAATAATTGTGGCTTTATATGAAAGGTTGTAATAATATAATTTGACTTAAATAGTTAGATGGCTTAGTTTTGTGAGTAGTTAGTGATGGTTCACTTTACTCTCATATTATAATACCATTTAATTTAAAATAATCTCTTAGAATTTTTATCATGTATGATGCTTATGACTGAGTTCATGGACTCTAATTGGGAGGAGTAGCTAGTGTTCATGCGATGGGCTCTAATCCATTGCATTTACTACCATTTCAGGTATAGTTGCTGGAGTAGATGTATATGATGGATTGGAGATCTTTGGAGTGCAGTTGGATATTTACTTTTATTTCTTTGGTAGTTTAGATTATTTCTTTTTCACTGTTTTTATTAATGAGGCAGTTATTTATGGAATTGGTGGTCCAATTGGTTCCACAGTTGTTTGTGGTTTTCAATCAAGATTTATAGTTGGATTCTTTATTTGGAGTTTGACTTTATTTTGGAGTTAGCATGCTGATGGATTTTATTTATATGGATGTTATATTCGTTGGATTAAATCGAGTTATATCTTGTGGAAACAATGTTTTATTATCTCATAATTCTGTCACATGCAGAGAATGGTATTTTATTTAGTGACGCCCGACGTAGGTAGGCGATGGTTGATGCCAGAATGCGCAGGGTGTTACAAAATTCTTCAAAGTTCTCCGGACTCATATCACCATGTTAACCATTTCTGAAACACTTGTTATTTAAAAAAAAAATCGGGAGAGTTTCCTTCGTTTATTCTTAAAAGTCAACATGTTTTAACATTAAAATCAACTCAATAAAAAAGAATAATAATAATTACCACAATTATACCATCAAAGATTCCCTTCCATAATTTCAAATTAAATAAACTCATAATACAATTGAACGTATTTAAATTTACCAAACTCATGTCCTTAAAAGGGTCAAACATCAATAAAAATATACTTAAACAGTTAGACTTTGCTTCTTTGCTAATCCACTCATTTTTCTTTGTCCAACGTGCCTCATAAAATATTTCAATTTAGCCATTGGGCCTACCTTTGTGTTTGTTACCATCCTACTATCATATAAAATAAAACTTACATAAGTGACCAAGCGTAAATTCTTCTGAATTTAGTCCCTTAATTTAGTGATTTTAATATCTCGAACAAGGTAATTGAATAATTTTTAGTCCATATCACTCTATTGTCTGTTTCTAACAATATTCCCTAGTTTTTGTGTAATTGTGATGAAGTTTTCAGGAATGGAATGCAAGAAAAGAAAAGAAGAAATCAGAAGAAACGTCAAAGGGCAAAAGAGTAAAATTCCACTCAAATGTCGAAGGCGACACCAAAAGTGAAGTTGAAGAGCATGAATTCACAAGAGCATAGGAAGAAATGGCACCCAAATCGGAGTTCTAGATCAAAAGTTATGGCCAGTCAAAGTTGCAAGGAGAAAGTCAACAAGGAAGAAAATCGGACCGATCCGAGGTAAACCGGACCGATCCGAAATGATCCAAGTCCAGTAGACCCCGGATGGATAGCAAACCGATGGAGAGGAAATTCGGACCAATCCGACTAGGACCGGATCGATCCGGTAAAAATAAAAGAACCGATCCGGTGGATACCGGACCGATCCGAGGGAAAGCCGGACCGGTCCGGGCATGCGAAATCCTGGCATTAATTATGCAGTTAAAGCAATGCAACTCTTGGGGAAACTTGCGCGTCAAGCACATTGGTTGTCAATCTCGATACTTTGTGCTATAAAATCCCATTCCCTACATCATTTTAGAGAGCTAGCTAGAGATAGTTGTTAGGGTTTACTAGTTTGAGAGTGCTAGAGAGAATCAGAGTCTGAATTTTAGGGCTAAATTTACTATTCCTTCAAGAAATTTCAGGAGCACCAGTTTGTAAGAAATTCTGAATTCCAATTACTTTCTTGTTGCTGAATACAAGTAAACTCATTCCATTCTCTAGTTTTATTTTTTGCAATTTACTTATAATGTTTTGTGGATCCATAATTTTATATATGAATTTGTTCTTTAATCGAATCATGAGTAGCTAAATTCCCAAGGGTTGGGGTACATGAACTCAATCCAATGCAAATTATCTAGGTAGAAAACAGAGGTTAAATTAAAATATTGATTGAATCGTGAAAGAAAATCATACAAACATTGTCAATCTTTTAATCTCTCTTGCCCTAGGTACTTGAGATGTTTAAGAACGCTTTGCGAGTATGATTTATCATTCACCGCTTCATATTGACCTTTGATTTCGTATGGTGCGGGATTGAACCTCATATACGTAATTCTTAGAATCTATAAAGACTGGATCTAGTCAATAGTTTTAATTTACAATTATGGTATTCTATAAGATAATTTGTTAAGGATTGAGGGATTGTACCCTACCCTATTTTCTCCCATTTGTCAGACCTAAATCTGTTTGTAATTTTCAGTTTGTGTTTCTTAATTAAAGTGTTAATAGTTCACTATAAATTTTCCCAATCCTTAATCATCTTTTTGTTTCTTTTGAGAAATCATTTCCAGATTTAATAATTTTTCTGGTTATTATTTGGCAATTTCGATCCCTGTGGATACGATCCCGATTTACCGGGTTACTACTTGAGCGACATGCTTGCACTTGAGCCTAGAGTGAACGCACTTTTGAGACAAATTTTAAGTCGCTTCAAGTTTTTGGCGCCGTTGCCGGGGATCTAAATTGTTAAATTTTCCAGAAAGTTATTTTTATCTACAAGTGATTTCATTTTCTAAAAAAAAAAAAAAATTTTTTTTGTGTGCTTATATGCAAAATTCATCTCCCACCCAAATTCACGAAAATCCTATTGCCAAAGAAAGTTCTAAAAATTCTGAGTCTTTGCCTTTTTGGGTTCCACCTCCTTCGCCTAATAATTCCATCACAAGTCGTTCATTGAGTCAAACTCGGAGTGAGTATTCTGAACCTTTCGGTAGCGATATGTCGGATCATGGTAGTGTCGGTGTTGGTGCTGAAGAGGATGAGATACCATATCTTCCTATGAGATATTTGTTATTTCAGGAGCGAACTGTTACCCCTGGTTGCATTTTACTCCCGTATAATGCCGGCCAGTTCCACTTTCGGAATGGTATGATCCAAATTCTTCCAACATTTCATGGGATGCATTCTGAAAAACCATATCTCCATCTTAGAGAATTTGAAGATACGTGTGAAACATTTGGTGACCAAGCTTGTCCACAGGATGTGATCCGGTTGAAGCTCTTTCCTTTTTCCTTAAAGGATAAAGCTAAAACTTGGTTATGGTCCCTACCCCCAAATTCTGTGTTATCATGGAAAGATATGCAAACCAAGTTTATATCAAAATTTTTTCCACAACACAAAACCAATTCTGTTAAAGCCCAAATTCAAGCTTTTCGTCAAAATGAGAATGAGGCTTTTGATAAGTGTTGGGAGAGATATCAGGAGTTAGTTAATGCGTGCCCACATCATGGTTTTGAAAAGCATCATCTGATTTCATTTTTTCATCAAGGCCTTACTGTAGCGTCTAAACAACTTGTTCAAACCATGTGTGAGAGACCTTTTGGGGAGTTAAGTTCGAGCGATGCTGAGGCTCATTTGAAATATGTGGCAGAAACTACCGAAGCATGGGATACTTCTGATCCCAATAGTCAAAATAGAAATCGACAAGTGTCCAACTTGCCTGCTGCGTCCGGTATTTATCACTTGGACAAGGACACTTTGTTGGATCGAAAATTTGACCAATTGGAGAAGAATTCCAGAGATATGCTTGAAGTGCGATTGAGAGATGTGTCTGGACCCGTACAAGCCGGAAAGGAGAAGGTATGTGCCATTTGTAATGCAGGCCATTCTACCGAAGGATGTCCTACCATTCCTGCATACAAGGTAATGTACACTGAACAGGTTGATGCAATAGGGGGTTTTCGAGGAAATTATAATGCACAGCAAGGTAATGCATATAATCAATCGTGGAGGAATCCTGGGTTCAATTATGGACAACCCCAAGGTGGGATGGTTCCTAACCCACATATGACTTTACCACCACCTCCACAATTTAAGCAAGTGGCTCCTCCAATGCCAAATCCTATGCAGGTACCGCCCCCTGGTCCGTATGTAGCTCCACCTAGGAGATCTCTTGAAGATAACTTCAATCAATTCATCCAATCCCAAAAAGAGAGAGATGTTAAATATGATCGAATGTTCGCTGAAATGCATACTAACATCTCTAGGTTGCAATCTGCGGTGAACACTCAAGAGAAGGGTAAACTTCCAGCCCAAAGCCAAAAACCTCCTCTTCAAGGTCAATCCACAGTTGGTTCCACATCATCGGATTTGCAAGAACAATGTCAAGCTGTTACTACTCTTCATAGTGGCCGCGTGATTGATCTATCACCAAAGCTTCCAAAGGTGAATGATGATGGAGTTGAACCCAAAATTTCTAAAGAATCTGAAACTCCCGAGTATGTAGAACCTTCCTTAGAAAAGGAATTGAAAGATGAGGAAGTTGAACCTGAAATTGAAGTCAAGTTGCCAACCGTTGCTCCATTTCCTCAACGCTTAGATCCACCCACAAAAGGGGCTTCGCGTACCGAGGTGTTGGATGTGTTGAAGCAAGTAAAATTGAACTTGCCGCTCCTTGATGCTATTCAATAAATTCCAGCATATGCTAAGGTTATCAAATATATTTTGACTGTCAAACGACGACTTAAGGTAAAGAAGAATGTTTTCTTGGCACAAAATGTGAGCTCGGTGCTTCTCAATGATCTTCCACCAAAATTCAAGGATCCAGGTGCACCTACAATTTCATGCATCATTAGAGAAAAAAGAGTGGAAAAAGCATTGCTTGATTTAGGTGCGAGTGTAAACATCCTTCCATACTCCATCTATAAGCAGCTTGATTTAGGTGATTTAAAACCTACCCGAATCACTCTACAGTTAGCGGATAGAACAGTGAAAGTGCCTCGTGGGGTTGTAGAAGACGTGATAGTTCAAGTGGACACGTTCTACTTTCCTGTTGATTTTGTCATTTGGGACACTGAGCCTGTTCCCCATATGAGAAATCATGTTCCAATAATCTTGGGACGTTCATTCTTAGCTACTGCTAATGCTTTGATTAATACACGGAATGGCCAAATGCAACTCACTTTTGGAAACATGACTCTCGAGACCAATATTTTCAATGTCGCTAACCAAATGGGTGATGAGGATGAGATTCTTGAGGTTGATCTTATTGAAGAAGTGGTGGATGAAAACATTGAGAACATTATAGGAGGAGATACATTGGAAGTGTGTTTAGTGCAAAGTGGTGAGAAAAAGAGGTCTTATACTGAGTTTGAGTGTGAGGTGGAGGAGTTTGAAACTTGGTTACAAGAGGAAGAGAGTATTGAGAGTTTAAGAGAAGTTGACTGGATTTCTAGGTATGAAGAATTGACTTCGAGGGAGACAACCATGGTTCCCTCTGAAAATAGATTTCCTAGTCTTGAGTTGAAGAAACTACCCTCCCATGTCAAATATGCTTTTCTAGGAGAGAATGATACATTTCCTGTTTTGGTATCTTCCCATCTAGAAAAAGGGCAAGAGGGTATGTTGTTGGATGTGTTGAGAAAGCATAGAAGTGCTTTTGGTTGGACTATAGCAGATTTAAAAGGTATAAGTCCATTGATTTGTACCCATAAAATCCATCTTGAGGAATAAGTGAAGCCCTCGCGTGAGATGCAAAGGCGGTTAAACCCAACCATGAAAGATGTAGTAAGAGCAGAAATAATCAAATTGATAGATGTTGGGATTATCTATCCCATTTCGGATAGTAAATGGGTGAGCCCAATTCAAGTCGTTCCAAAAAAATCAGGAATGACCGTGGTTGAAAATGCCAAGGGAGAATTAATACCTCAATGCACCACCACCGAGTGGCGTGTTTGCATTGACTACCGAAAGCTCAATGCCGAAACTCGAAAAGATCATTTTCCCTTACCATTTATCGATCAAGTGATTGAACGAGTGGCGGGCCATCCTTTCTATTGTTTCCTAGATGGGTATTCCGGATATAATCAGATTGAAGTGGATGTAATTGATCAAGAAAAGACGACTTTTACATGTCCGTTTGGTACGTTTGCCTATAAACGTATGCCATTTGGGTTATGTAATGCACCAGCAACTTTTCAAAGGTGCATGTTAAGTCTCTTTAGCGACATGATTGAAAAAGGTCTTGAGGTGTTCATGGACGATTTCAGCGTTTTCGGTCCATCTTTTGACCAATGTTTAGCTAATCTTGAAAGAGTTCTATTCCGATGTGTGGAAAAAGACTTAGTCCTCAATTGGTAAAAATGCCATTTTATGGTTAACGAGGGCGTAGTTTTAGGTTACATAGTCTCATCTAGAGGAATTGAAGTTGATCGATCAAAAATTGATGTAATAACTGAGTTACCCCCGCCAAAATCACTTAAAGATGTGAGGTCCTTTCTAGGCCATGCTGGATTTTATAGAAGATTTATCAAAGACTTTAGCGCCATCACTAGACCTTTGAGTAATCTTCTTATGAAAGACACTCCATTTGAGTAGAATAAAGCATGTCAAGAAGCTTTTGATAAACTTAAAAGCATGCTTATTTCCGCTCCTATTATGCAAGCTCCGGATTGGTCACTTCCCTTTGAGCTTATGTGTGATGCAAGTGATTACGCCTTTGGGGCTGTTCTTGGATAGAGGAAAGACAAGAAAGTTCATGTTATTTACTATGCTAGCAGAACATTATCTGTCCCTCAGCTTAATTACTCTACCACAGAGAAAGAGTTACTAGCAGTCGTTTTTGCTCTCGACAAATTTCGCTCTTACATTGTTGGGTCGCCTATTGTTTGCTTCACTGATCATTCGGCACTGAAATATCTCTTGAGTAAAAAAGATGCCAAACCCCGTTTAATCAGGTGGATCCTACTCTTACAAGAGTTTAATCTCTCAATTAAAGATAAGAAAGGAGTAGAAAACGTCGTCGCTGACCATTTGTCACGCCTCTCGTCCGACGTGCCTATTGATCCCATTCCCATAGACGAGTATTTTCCGGATGAACATTTATTTGCTACTTCTTCTCTCCCTTGGTTTACGGATTTAGTCAATTACCTTGTCACTAGAGTTCTTCCATCTAATTGGAATCCGCAAGAGAGAAGAAAGTTCATTACATGGTCACGCATGTTCTTTTATGATGATCCATATTTGTTTAAGTATTGTGCTGATCAAATCATCCGGAGATGTGTACCCGATGAAGAAATCCAAGGGGTAATTCGATTCTGTCATTCGGAAGCATGTGGAGGTCATTTTTCTAAAAATAAAACTGCTGCAAAAATCCTTCAAAGTGGTCTTTATTGGCCCACAATCTTCCGGGATGTGAATGATTTTTGTAAATCATGCGATAGATGCCAAAGAATGGGTGCTATTACTCGCCGTGACATGATGCCATCAACCCCAATTCTAGTATTGGAATTGTTTGATTATTGGGGTATTGATTTCATGGGCCCATTTCCACCTTCTTTTGGTTTTCTATACATCCTCGTTTCTGTAGATTACGTCTCCAAATGGGTTGAGGCGATAGCTACAAGGACGAATGATAGCAAAGTGGTGATAAAATTCATTCAAGAAAATATACTTTCTCGTTTTGGTATGCCTAAGGCCATAATCAGTGATAATGGATCTCATTTTTGCAATAGGCCTATGGAGAAACTAATGAGGAAGTATGGCATTGTCCATAAAGTTGGAACAACTTATCACCCTCAATCGAATGGCCAAGCCGAGCTTGCTAATCGGGAAATCAAAAATATCTTGGAAAAGACGGTCGATCCTAATAGGAAAGATTGGTCTATCAGATTAAATGATGCGCTCTGGGCTTATAGAACCGCATATAAGAATCCCCTTGGGATGTCCCCATTTCGATTTGTGTATGGCAAATCTTGTCATCTTCCGGTTGAGATCGAACACAAAGCATATTGGGCTATCAAAAGGGTGAACTTCAATATGGATAAAGCCGGTGAAACAAGGAAACTTCAGTTGAATGAGTTGGAAGAAATACGCAATGATGCTTATGAAAGTGCTAAAATATCCAAGGACCGAATGAAACGAGCTCATGATAGAATCATTCGTAAGAAAGAGTTTCATTCGGGACAAAAAGTACTTCTCTACAACTCGAGGTTGCACTTGTTTCCCGAGAAATTACGGTCAAGGTGGTCAGGTCCATTCATTGTGAAAGAAGTATTTCCCCATGGAGCTGTTGAACTCATAGATGAGAAAGGGGGAAACACATTTAAAGTTAATGGGCTTCGTCTCAAGCCCTATTTGGAAGCAATTGTCAAAGAAGCCGACACAATCTGGCTGTCGGACCCCATTTATGGGGATTGACTGAACAAAGAGAGGTGAGGTCGTCGCACCCCCGACATGTATGGGGTGGTTGTAGTACATAGGAGTCTTAGGAAATAGGAGTCTTAGGATTGAGTCAGTCCCGGGGTTGAGAATCCGAAGGGTGAGGGGTGTTTGGTTTTCGATGAGCATTGAGGATAGTCTGAAGTGTGAGTAGTGGAAAACTCATGTTTGGAAGAGAGAATAGAAACATTTTTGGAGAAAAGAAGAGAGAGGAAGAATTCAGAAAATCAGCAGACCGGATCGGTCCGGCCTGATATTAAAAGAACCGATCCGGTCAGGCGGATCGGTTCGGGTGAATTAAGAGAACCGATTCGGTAAGGCGGATCGGTCCGGTCCCAAAACCGGATCGGTCCGGTTGTCTGCAGAATTTCATTTCCCAAGGGACACCTCTTCGATCCACACCTCTTCACTTCCCCCAATCCATTCACTTCCTTCAAAAATTCGTCCCAATTCATCCACCCTTCCATTCCCTCCAAATTCACACTCACCCACTATAAATACACCCATCACCCTACCCATTTTCTTTACACCTACGCCTACACTTACCTTCTCTTCTCCATTACTGTTTCCATCCTCCATATCCATGGCTGCTCCTCAGAAGTATACCTCCATTGAAGTCCTTCCCGACGGACATGGAGAGTACCGTTCCCGCCGCGAAGCAAACTGGTGCCGTAGGTTTTTTAGCCCTACCCGAAAAATTCATATCGAACGTCACGTGTTGTGGGACCAAATGCCCAATTCTGTCACAGCCCTTTTCCTGTCACGGGGCTGGTGTCGTTTCTTCAACGAACCTTATGAGGCAGTTTGGAAGAATGAAGTGCGTCAGTTCTACGAATCTCTTGTCCGTACCGCTGAATTTGAATCCCAAGCCTATGTGGATTCCATTCCTATCCCATTCTCACTTGACCTTGTGGCACGGAAGCTAGAGTCTTTTGGTGTGATCACTCCGGCCCAGTTTGATTATCCGGGTCCCGATCACAAGGGTTGCGCCCCTCTTCCTTATGGTCGCCTCATTACATCCATGCTTCGGGATGCCGGGATAGCACCACCGCAAGATCTTATCAACTTGCCCAAGCCATTAGGGCAAGAATCCCGCACTCGTAGTGAAAGACAAATTCAGCTCGTCCGCGCAAGACGCGGTGGCGATTCGAGTGACGAGGAGTCCGATGAGGAGAAGGATGTCGCTGATGAGGACGTTGCGATGGAGGAAGGTGAGGAGGAAGAATATGATGAGACTGCTGATCCGGATTATGTTCCGGTTGGTACGGGATTGACTGAGCGCGTTCTCTCCCTTGAAACGCATTTTGACGCGTATGTATCCTCCTACGAGAGGGACATGAGTTTGGTCCTGCGTATGCAGGCCGACTTGTATCGTCTTCAGTTGGGACCCGAGGCCCCTCTTCCTCCTTACTATTATAATCCCTATGATCCTGCTGCTCCCAGTCCTTCCCATCCCCCACCCGCCCCTTAGGATGCCCCTATCCCCTTTAGGCTTTTTATAGCTATTTTTTTTCTTTTTACTTACACAGTTGTGTCACAGTTTGCTTGTAATCTACAGTTTTAGTATGTTATTTGCTTGTTTTATTTATCGCACTCTTTATGTTGTCTTCTTTATCTCTCTCATCCATTTGATTGCGGACAATGCAAATCACTAAGTTAGGGGGGATGACAGGTGCGTATTCATAAAACTTCGCATATATAAAAAAAAACAAAAACAAAAATTGAAAAATGTTGAAAAGCCAAAAATATTTTTGTTCAAAATAAATACAAATTGGAATTTAAATTTTTCAAAAATATCACCTTTATTCTATTTAAAGTCTCAAATTGTAAAATTCAATAATGCACTAAGCCAAAATTGACCGAAGATGGATAATGAAAGAAAATTGACGACTTTACGAATAAGTGTGGAGATTAGTCCAACCCGGTGAGATTTCGAGCCTTTCAATTTTTTATGAGTTTTTAAATCAATCCGAGTTTATGATTAACTCAAAGTTCTTTTCAGCGTTTAAATAAGTCGTTGATGATCTCAATCCTTTGTTTTGATCGGTTATGGGAAATGTGTGAAATGTTGTCTCGAAATTCGTGCTAAATATATCTCTAAACTTAATTAATCTCGAAATGCATATGGTAATGTGATTAGCAATTTGGACAATGAAGTAGGCCCTCGTTTGTTACCCAAAAATATTAGCCATAAAAAGTTGTGAAAAACAAAATTATCCCTTTGCAACCCAATTTGAGCCTAATAAAATATTTCCTTTCGTTTGATAACCCGAAAAACCAAATATCCCGGAATAGCGAAAATGGAATATTCATTAAGTCCGAAAAGTGCAACAAAAATAGCAAGAAAAAGAAAAGAAAAAGATAAAAATAGAAAAAAAGAAAAGAGAAAATTGAGCAAATGCCTGAAAAAGCACTAATGGACGTCATAAGGACATTTTTCAATTCCGAACGTTTCGCTCATTCCCATTTATACCCTTTACACCTTTTAACCCAAAAAGTCCTAACCGAGTCCAAATTGCGAAATTAGTTACCGCATGGAGAGCTAAGATATGAAAAGATAATAAAAGAGATTAAAATGGTGTGAATTAGAGGTGATGTTCCCGTTTCCCTATAACCGTACTCCGATGATGAGATCTGTTCACCATAAATTTCCTTCTTTTTAATTTTGTATGCGTGAGTTTGTGTCCATTATATTTACTCTTTATATCATGCATACCTAGAGAAAATAACCACAATCCGAGTGATTCGTTTGTGAGTGCATCCGTAAGAATTTGAATCAAAACGAATTTTCGGAAAGTAACGTAATGCTCAATTGGTGGAAATTGGAGGTTTAATTTTTGGCTTTGCACACACACACTATGGTTTGAGACATTTGAATATGAATTTATGGTGAGTATTTTTCGAAAAGTTTAAATTGTACAATTTTTAGGTATTTTGATATTTATTTGAGTCAATAAAGAATTTTGTGGGTATATTCACTGCAAACCCTCACGAGACAAGACTCGTCCTACTAGGGTAACCTAGAGGTTTAAAGGCTTGTTGCATATGCTAAATGCAATCGCATGACTGCGAAAGTGGAATTTTATTTTAATAAAGGGAATTTGCAAGAGTTGAATTTTTGTTAGATTCAGTTACATTGCCCGGGACGTGCAAAGTCCTAAGTTAGGGGGATTTGACCAAGCGTAAATTCTTCTGAATTTAGCCCCTTAATTTAGTGATTTTAATATCTCGAACAAGGTAATTGAATCATTTTTAGTCCATATCACTCTATTGTCTGTTTCTAACAATATTCCCTAGTTTTTGTGTAATTGTGATGAAGTTTTCAGGAATGGAATAAAAGAAAGGAAAAGAAGAAATCAGAAGAAACGTCAAAGGGCAAAAGAGTAAAATTCCACTCAAATGTCGAAGGCGACACCAAAAGTGAAGTTGAAGAGCATGAGTTCACAAGAGCATAGGAATAAACGGCACCCAAATCGGAGTTCTAGATCAAAAGTTATGGCCAGTCAAAGTTGCAAGGAGAAAGTCAACAAGGAAGAAAATCGGACCGATCCGAGGTAAACCGGACCGATCCGAAACGATCCAAGTCCAGTAGACCCCGGATGGATATCAAACCGATGGAGAGGAAATTCGGACCAATCCGACTAGGACCGGATCGATCCGGTAAAAATAAAAGAACCGATCCGGTGGATACCGGACCGATCCGAGGGAAAGCCGGACCGGTCCGGGCATGCGAAATCCTGGCATTAATTATGCAGTTAAAGCAATGCAACTCTTGGGGAAACTTGTGCGTCAAGAACATTGGCTGCCAATCTCGATACTTTGTGATATAAAAGCCCATGCCCTACATCATTTTAGAGAGCTAGCTAGAGAGAGTTGTTAGGGTTTACTAGTTTGAGAGTTCTAGAGAGAATCAGAGTCTGAATTTTAGGGCTAAATTTACTATTCCTTCAAGAATTTTCAGGAGCACCAGTTTGTAAGAAATTCTGAATTCCAATTACTTTCTTGTTGCTGAATACAAGTAAACTCATTCCATTCTCTAGTTTTATTATTTGCAATTTACTTACAATGTTTTGTGGATCCATAATTTTATATATGAATTTGTTCTTTAATCGAATCATGAGTAGCTAAATTCCCAAGGGTTGGGGTACATGAACTCAATCCAATGCAAATTATCTAGGTAGAAAACAGAGGTTAAATTAAAATATTGATTGAATCGTGAAAGAAAATCATACAAACATTGTCAATCTTTAAATCTCTCTTGCCCTAGGTACTTGAGATGTTTAAGAACGCTTTGTGAGTATGATTTATCATTCACCGCTTTATATTGACCTTTGATATCGTATGGTGCGGGCTTGAACCTCATATACGTAATGCTTAGAATCTATAAAGACTGGATCTAGTCAATAGTTTTAATTTACAATTATGGTATTCTATAAGATAATTTGTTAAGGATTGAGGGATTGTACCCTACCCTATTTTCTCCCATTTGTCAGACCTAAATCTGTTTGTAATTTACAGTTTGTGTTTCTTAATTAAAGTGTTATTAGTTCTCTATAAATTTTCCCAATCCTTAATCATCTTTTTGTTTCTTTTGAGAAATCATTTCCAGATTTAATAATTTTCTGGTTATTATTTGGCAATTTCGATCCCTGTGGATACGATCCCGATTTATCGGGTTACTACTTGAGCGACAGGATTGCACTTGAGCCTAGAGTGAACGCACTTTTGAGACAAATTTTAAGTCGCTTCAATAAGTACAGGTATCTATAAAAAATAAAGATGTCACAAATATAGAGGATATAAAAAATGTACCCTATCTCTGTACAAGTATTTAACAAAAGATTCTATCCCATTGCAATGAGCATACTTGGTGTTTGAGAGACTAGTAGATCAAGCATCATATTTGTGCTACAATAAAATGATTTATTTTAAGTTTACTTAATAGAAATATATATTGGAAAACACACAATTTCAACTGGAATCACCCGATACATTCAAAAATTAGCACCGTGTCAATAATAATTCTTACCATGAATCCATCACTACTAAAATATGAGCAAAGAAAGTACTAATCATCATGTTTTTCAATATTATCAGGTTTGTTTTTTTCTCCTCTTTGATATATATATATATCCTGAGTAATTTATCAGAATCTTGGGTAATTTATCAAAATTCACGTCCACCAGGTGCCATGTATATTTATAATCCTAAGTTATTTATCAAAATAGAAAATTCAGAGATATATAATGAAAAAGTGATGATTTAAGAACCCAATCAAATGAAGTAACACATAATTTAGAGTTTAATCATAAAAGAAACACAACATTATCTTTTCTGGATTAAACAAAGTTCCATTAAATAATAAAAAGTACATAGGGATTTAAGAAAGTTCCATCAAATAATAACAAGTAAATAGGGATTTAATAAGAGAAAAGAAAACACGAATGGTTGGAAGGTAAATACTGACGATGACTCACGATCACTATAATATTATGCTAATATAGTCTACTTTCGATTCATGTAATCTAATCTTATACCAAGAATGGTTGGAAGGTAAATACCGACGATGACTCACGAAAGTGTTATCTTACTTTTGAGTTGTTATGAAGAGGTTTCTCTGTTGCATATCGGACATGCATTATATCCTTTCATGCTCCATCCATATAAATTACCGTATATCAGAAAGTCATTGATAGTTCACAATGCACTTGCATGTAAACATAAATATTTCTTACCATAAATATCCCTAATTTCTACGCCAACGTGCCACAACTCTTTCAACTCATCTATCAAGGGTTGTAAGAAGCATTCATCTCCTTATCAGCTAATTGTGGACCAAGAAATAACAAATACATCATTAACAATGGTTACTTTATACATAACCATGGTGTCAAATTGTAAGGCACAACTTTTGCTCTTCTTCATAATGTGAGGAGGGGATCTTTGACCCATCTCAAAAGGCATCCTTCAACAGCTGGATTGTCATATCAAAGGATTTATTACTCCAACGATTAAGTTCCTTAACATTCACTAAATATATGCAAAATTATTGCTTTAACGATTACAACCTGGATACAGTTCGTATCCGAATTCACCAAATAATTTATTATATATACCTGCACCACTTTTAATATGCTCTCAATAACTATTTGAGCCAAACATATCATCATCCTCCTCAACATCCATTTAGAAAATGGTGACCAGTATTCACCACCTCTTCGTGATTTATCCAATAAGTATAATTATAAGACATTCCACGACTCAACAAATGACTTTTGATAGTCACCAGATCATGGAAATACGCATTTTAATAGTCTCTACATGGACATTATGCCTTGTTTTTTTCATCTAAGTGCTTTCTTATGATCTCAATGAATGACAACACCGATTTTATATTGCTTAGACAACCTATTAGGCATATACATCCATCTTTTATCCATTTTTACCTTCATGTTATATCATACCAAATTGGATATAAATATTTAATAACAAATAATTTTTTTAGTAATTCAATATTGATTCATTACTTATCAATGTCATTGTTGTTAGACGTTTTAGAATCACCTATAAACTCGTATAATTAATCCACTCCTTATTGATGAGTACTACTTCACCAAATTTAGTAGCATTTTAAAACACTTTTTAATCGAAAAGCATGCCAACAAATATAATATCAAAATGAAACTAACAATATAGTGAAAATGATACCTTTAACTGAAACTTATTTTCATATCTGCAAACACCATATTCATGTTAAAAATACCAAAACTAAGAAACTCTAAAATATATCCAAAATCTATCAAGGAAATGAGACTGATACCTCTAATGGAACCTCAAATAAAGATTTAAGATCCAGTCATGTGAATAATAAAATCGTAAACAAAAACACTAACACATATTTCATATTATATCAAATAAACTAAATAAAAACTAAAGAAGTTCACAAAATCACGACAATGTAATCAATGAATACTATAAGAGCATCTGAAAAATAATACCAATTTCGTATTTCTCTGATTCAATAAATACTTGAGTGTAACCTAGAATAATCAAATTTGAATAAAACGTAACAATGGATTTTCTTTTATATATTATCATGGACAAAAAATATGTGATTCTAACCTTGTTTATGAAGTCAAGAAAGACTTTCAAATAATTGAAAAAATAAAATTGAAAAGAAGAAGCATATTGTATAAACTGTGAATAATTTACAAAGGCCTAGTAGCGTTTTGATTTTTTCCTTAAATTTGGAATAACAACAGAGATGAAACTAAGGCATGCCTCCTCCTCCCGAACTTTTCCAAATTCTCACTTTTTTACTATATCAGTCATAGGTATGTGATTGTGATAAATTATAATACCCTGTGTTTTTGGAATAAAATAAAATTCAATAGGGATTAACTTAATTAGGTGAAATTAATTAATCAAGGTTGTGAGTAACTAGACTCAGTATTATTTATAAACTTTAGAATTAGACTTCAATGGTTTGGAATAAACTTAAATTAGATTTTGTTTTTAATAAAAAGTATTTACAGGTATCACGTCACAATTAAAATGTATATTTTGGGTAAAAATATTCGGGACACATTTTGAGAGACATTACGGGCTCGTTCGGGCATTTTAGATCCTTAGGAAAGGTTCTGGATATATATATATATATATATATATATATATATATATATATATATATATATATATGTGAGTTGGATAGTTATCACGCTAATTAGATTATGTATTTGAGCTCATTTGGGGGTCCAAAGTTGGAGCCTAAAGCCTAACTCGCGAGTTGTAGATTAATATGATATAATTAGAGTTAACCCACTCATTTGGGAGTTACATCCAAGAACCCTAGACATAACCACCCAAGAGGAGGATGAAGGACACCCTAGGAAGAGGAAGAGACGTTCCTCTACATAATCTTAGGCAAGGATTTTCTTGTCATTCTTATTCAAATTGTACTAATTTTATATTAATGTCAATTCCATGTTGAGACTAGAATTTAATCATGAATTGAGACTGCATATTTAGAGACATTTGAATTGTGTAGGAAGTTATGATAATTGTGTAATCTATGTTTGGATACATAACCTCTGGTATCAATTATGTATTCATGTGGTTTAAATGGAAGAGCAATTGTAAAAACATGTCGTAGAACCCTCTAAATGAATCTGGAAATTTTTTGGGCAATGTAAGAGAAAATCTGAAAACTTTATGTCCACGAGTTCTTGAAAAATCTTGATAATTTGATGGAAATTCTAGGGTTGAATTTTAGGTTTAATCACATGTATAATTATCCTATAAGCTTTTGGAAACTATATTCATGTTATGTTTTAAGTTGTTGAATCGTTTTGATGCTAGTTGAGGAGGAAAATTTGGATAATAGAAATCTTGTACATGAGTTTCGTAGCAGATCTCGGCTTTTGCCTAGGTCATCCATTCCATATTTCGATGAGAACTACAATAAGCTCTCACAACTTGATTTCTTCAGGCATAGAGGCTTTATCTGGATCGATATTTATGGGAACAATGCACCATACATTGATATTTTATGCTACAAAAATCAACTATACACCTTAGGCAATGGTGGGTCCATTGAGGTACGGGATTTCAAACATTTGAACCTTGATCTTCCTGTAAAAACCTTGAGCATTCATATTTCTTTCCTTGAAAAAACCTCACAATTTGGGACATAACTTTATTCTAGTCATGGTTATTTGGTGGAATCATCTCGGGACATTATGTTTGCCACAAGGTATATAAGGGAATTTGTGTGTTATGGAAAACCAGTTTACGGGGTAGATTTTTATTTTGAAGAGCCTTTGGTTTGTTCATACCAAACGTTGGACTTCATAGTTTATAAGCTAGACTTTGAGAGTGCATATTGCGTACCAAAATGGAGACCCTCAGCAGACCTACATATTTATGTTACAAAATTTACCAAATCTTATCGACCAAATCAAGTTTTAATCTTGTTTAAGCAAGTGGATAATAAAAGATGCGAAAGAGGTAAATAAGCACACAACCAAGATGTACGAGGATAAAAATCCACCAACGGGAAAAATCTCGGTCCAATAAAACAATCTCATTAAAAATTTAGTAAAGACTCATAGTGTGGGCTGACGACTAACACTCCTTACATGCTAACTCACACCTTTTCCACCAATTCCTAGCAAGCTGGAGATCTTTATACGCTGATAGCAATTCTATACATCTATTATGTCTTAACACCCATCGCCAATGTTGCATAAGCCTTCGTCTTCAAACTTGGGAGATCACAAACGATTTGGACCCCGAAAAAGAACCTTAAACATCACAATTAGGGGTGGAAGCGGTACGAGTTTTTACCTTACCGTACTGTTTTGGTCCGAAAAAAAATGGTTTTGGTTTCATATATTAAAATACCAAAAACCGGTCTTTCCAAAACCAAAATTACCGCAAAAAGTTGGTTGGTTTTGGTTTTAATATTTAAAAAACCGATTTACCGAAATTACCGTATCGAATTTATCGAAACCAAAAAAAACCGTATCGAATTTACCGAAACCAGAAAAATCATACCAAAATTACCATACCCTACCAAATTTATCGAAACCAGAAAAAAGTTGGTTTGGGTTTTGGTTTTAATATTTCAAAAAGTTGGTTGGTTTTGTTTTTTGTTTTTTGGGGTTTTCGTGCTGTTTACCGAAAGCAGAAAAAACCAAAACTAGAAACCAGGAAAACCAAGAATTTACCGAAACTAGAAAAAACCAGAAGAAACCAGAATTTACTGAAATAAAAAAAATCAAAATTATCGAAAAAATCGAAATACTGGTCGGTTTGGTTTTGGTATTGATTTTGGTGTACCGGGTGATAAACAAGTACGGTTTGGTTTTACCATCCAAAGTTTGGTTTTGTATTGGTATAAACTATTTACAGACCAAACCATACCGCTTACACCCCTAATCACAATACTCTTATTTGGTGAGAGAAATAACCAAAGTGTATGGAAAGTTGATTTTTGAAAACGAGTTCTTGGTAAATCTTCCTAATCTTTAATATTAATCAACCTCAAGAGAGAATGGTGATTAAATTGGAAGAAGAGAAGATAAAAATGATGAATTAGATTTAGATAATGGGTTACCTTTTTTCATAAATGTGTTCTTACCTTTTTTATATATAAAAAAAATTACAGACAAAACTCTCTTGGTATTTTTCTCTTGAAATGTTTGAGAGATATCTTTATACTGAAGAGCATTGATGGATCAAGTAGAGAAAACTATCCAAACGGGTTATCCCAATACCAATTCAAGCTAAAAGGTTATATCTCTTGCATAACGTATGTATGAGATGGTTATTGGGGTTCAATTAACACCCCAAAGTGACTTTTGGCACAAGAATCTTGAAGAACCTCAAAGCTCTTTAAAGTACATTCACATACCTGTACGTGTCATTGGAGGTTTGCTCCAGCGAGTAAGATTCTCGTTGTGATGAATCTGTGACGATAATTAAGTCGCGGGAATACCCAGATAATTATGATGGAGCCTTCAAGGAACTCGACGACCAACGAGGGTAGTATCACTGCAGTAAGAGACTTTATTATGACGAGACATTAACGATAACGCTGCACGTGCCAAATTTTAGACACTACACCAAATCTGCCGAATTGTCAAGGTCATTGACCTTCACAAATCCAACTTGTCAAGGTCAATGACCGTGACATTTCGAGGCGAGACAACTTTTTTTGTCACGGTCGTGTCACGGTCATTGATCTTGACACAAAACTCGCGTTTTATGTCACGGTCGTATCGCGGTCAATGACCGTGACACGTTTGTCACGGTTTATAACTGTGACAAAGCCGTGAACCTTTTTAAAAAAATTGTCACGGTCAATGACCGTGACAAGTCCGTGATAAGATTTGTCAAGGACGTGTCACGGTCAATGACCGTGAAAATTCTGGGCAGAATTTAAAAAAAATATGCTGGGTAGTATGGCCACTGCCACTGCCCAGCAGTATATTTGTACCTGTTATAGTAACGTTGTACCTGTTCCAAACATCATATATCCAAACAAACTAAAGATAATGCAAATATATATTCATGACGATATAATCCAAATATTCAAAATAGAAATAATATACATGACGATATAATCCAAATATAATTAAAATGGACAAACTTAAAAATAATGTTACTATATGTCTTGGGTAAAACTGAGGAGGTGAGTAGGCCACACGACATACGAATTGACGCACCCACTAATATACGTCGTGCCGCATTGTTCGCACAACCACAATAGGGAGTTCTCCTTCCCGGGTATGACATGCGTGACGAGCACCCTGGACTCCATCTCTTGAAGCACACGTCCATGGACTATTCCACCCTCGACGATATTCGGGTCCCTCAACCCCCACCCTATCAGATGGCCATCAAATACGTCCAATATGAACACGCTCGGCCAACCAAGTGTCTACAATGGTCTGTTGAAGGGCGCCAAATAGGGAAGTGGATCATCGAAGTACGAACGTGTCGGTGATGAAGAAACGAGGTCCATCTCCTCGTCATCCTGCGCCTCGTCCTCCCGCACCTCCTCCTCCACCGCCTTCTCCTTCCCTTTCCCTTTCCCTTTACGGTCTCCGCCCAACGTACGCTTCATGAATGCGTACATATCTTGGACCGTCGCCTCCAAACGGGACAGCTTCGCGTCGTGTGAATCCACCGTTCGAGCCAACCCGGTGTCGCTCGTCTCCAATCCTATGATCCTAGATTTGGCCACCCGCGAGCTCACTCCCTTTGTCCTCCCCTTGCGATCAGAGCCAAGCACTTAGCTGAGTGCGTCTGTGGACAAAGATGCCTTGTCGGCATCAGACTGCGACTCATGCACTTCCTTAAGCTTTGCCTGAAACGACAAAAAGCACATGATTAGTAAAATAAGTAAACTAAAAAATTATAACGTAATTAACAAAAATTAATTATTATCGGATTACTTACAATCGTGGCCGCGATGCTCGGGGACACCTCCTTGTCCTTCCCCTTCTTCGTCCGAAGACCCACATAAGTATCGAGCCTATGTGGCTTACCCCCTGGCCCACTCCCTACCCCCTGAAATAAAATAAAGTAAAGTAAAATTAGTATCGACCCCGCAAAGTAAAATAATGAAGAATAATATATTTCTGTAGTTATAGATAAATTAAATCTTACTTGCATCCTATGCTCCACCTCGGCGTAAGAGGTCCGGCCGGAGTAGTGCACGTTCGTCTTTTTTTTTCCGATTTTCCCTCCCCGATTGGCGAGATGCCAATTGTCGATCCTCGATCTCATTGTCAATGAACTTTTGCCATTGTGCCAATGAGATCGGCTCCTTGGGCGGGACGGATCCGTGCCATTGTATAATGAACTCTCGTGTTTTCCTAAAATACCGTGTCCGCATATTTTTCTTCCACGTCTTGTGTTGCTCCCTCAACTGCTCCAAGACGGAATCGCGTAGCTTTGGATCCAAGTTGAATTGTTCATGTCCAACAAATACAATGTTAGTTGCGAATAAATATAAATATAAATATAAATATAAATATAAATATAAATATAAATATAAATATAAATATAAATATAAATATAAATATGAAATTGAAATTGAAATTGAAATTGAAATTGAAATTGAAATTGAAATTGAAATATATTACCTGCAGGGCCGCCCAAACAGCTAACTTGAGCTCATATGGCACCTCCTTCCAACTCATAAACCCCGGGCCGATGACCGTCTTTAGCAGCTCGAGGAATCTCGCTAATAGCTCCGACTTGTTCTCGACGGTAATCCCAAATTTTTCATATTTGGGGAGCCTTGGGGCGGAGGAGCCCTCGTCGCCTCCGCTACCACCGAGCCCAGACGACATCATCATAAATAGCATCATCATCTTGGCCTTAATATCTGAAGGAGACATTTTTGCTGTAAAAAAATGTTATTAGTACAGATAAAAAAAATGTTAATAGTACACATACACACACCCCTACCCCACCCCCACCACACACACGCACACGTCATGCCACTTTTAAAACTAACCAACCCAACATTTCATCAATTAAACTAACAATTAAAGTATACAATTATTAATTTAGTAATTTACAATGAGGGACAATCCTACTTTCATATGAAATTGGCACTAATTATTAATTTACTTTCATCTAAAACTATACAATTAAAATTACAATTATAGCTATACAATTTCTTAATTAAAGATATACAATTGTTAAAATTGCCCCTCCACACCCCACCCCTTGCCCCCTCCCCCCGCCACGCACACACGCACACACCTACGCACACACACACACACCCCACCCCCACCACTCCCCCCACCACGACCGTGACAATTGGGGTATTTTAATTGTATAATTAAATTTAACATATGAATTCTTGAACTTTTCTAACATTTACACAATTCTAACTATCACTAACCTTGCATTCATACTAATGGGATGAGTGAGTTTTAACAAATTATAACAAAATATTATCATATTTTTAGTTAGAAAATTCCACCCCCACCCCCTCCCCCTCCCCCCACCACACCCCACACACACTACCCCCGTCCCCCACCACACACCACCATACACACACATATACACATACCCCCCCCTCCCCCCCCCCCCCCCGCCACGCACACACGCACACACCTACGCACACACACACACACCCCACCCCCTCCCCCCACCACGACCGTGACAACTACATTTATTGTTTATCAATAAAATTATGACATGAGATAATTATAATTGGAGCATAAATTTCATTATCATAAAGGGATAAATCCAACCAAGTACAGAGATTCTACAAATTAAAGTGAGAATTAAATTTAAGACTTTCTAACAACATGCATGTGTATGGATTCTATATAGTTGGGCACGAAAGTAACTAATTATATTCCTAAAAACATACAATTGGCAACATTTTGTGAATTTACTAAACTTGATATAATATTATCAAATTCTGTTAAAAAATTATCTAGGGTTTTACCTAATTGAATTAATTTCATGAATAAAATTATTATCAATTTAAATGAAAATATCAATTATTATCCAATATTTTTGAATGAAATATTTATTTTGAATGAAAATATCAATTATTATCCAACTATTATCAATTATTTATTTTGAATGAAAATAAATTGTTATCCAATATTTTTGGATATTATTTACATTTACATTTTTGAATATTATTTTTGGATATTATTTACATTTACATTTTTGGATATTATTTACATTTACATTTTTGGATATTATTTTTGGATATTATTTACATATATTTACACACATACACACATATATACACACATACACACATATATATACACACAAACATATATATAAATGGAAGAGAGAGAGAGAGAGAGAAAATTGACCTGAAAGTAGAGAGAGAGAGCAGCGTCGAGAGAGAGGGAGGGAATGGCGGTAGGGAAAAAAGAAGGGGTATAGGGTTTTTGCTGCAAACAATGTCACGGTCGTGTCAAGGTCATTGACCGTGACAAGTAAATTTGTCACGGCCTTGTCACGGTCAATGACCGTGACAATTCTTTGTCGCGGTCATGTCAAGGTCAATGACCGTGACATAAAACGCGTGTTTTTTTGTCACGGTCAATGACCTTGACAAGGGTGACCGACTGAAAGGTGACAATTTGGCCATTTTGGTGTAGTGAGAGATTTTGCCAAAGAAACACTCCTATTTTTTGCTTATACAAAGGCAAATCTTCGCTGCAATAAATCTAATAGATTTCGCTCACGTTTGCTTATCTTTTAAGTTTTTAAAGATTTGTTCATAAGAAAGATCAAGACAACAAAACCACATATTTTACACACACAAAAGTTTTTACCAAGATATTTAAAAGATTTATAAAAACGCGTGACATGAGTGTAGGGGATATTCAATATACTTTTCATCCAAAATGTGATCTATGAGTTATGAGGATGATTAAAAATGAGTTTAGGATCTTGAGTCTTGATGAAGCTTACCGGAGAGGTATATCAAAAACCCAAAGTTTTTTGGAAAACTAGAACAAGACAACTACCTATGAGGGCATAAATGAGTATGCAAATACTCTTACAATCTCCCCTTTGTCTGCTCCATTGACAAAACACAACAACCAAAGATTACAAGCACCATAATGAAATTCCTATCAACTACGACATAAGGCCTGATTGAAGGCATATAATGGTAGAAATTCCAAATGCTTACAATCTAAAAACTACAAGATACTTCTTCAAAGTACTTGGAATGCGATTTCCTAAAACACACTAGCGAACTTCATCAAGTACCAATGTGTGGAGAAATCCACAATATGCAAAATTTAGAAATATGAGAGATAGATATGAAATTCTATATTAACAATTAATATTCAAGTCTCCCCCTAAATATGAAAACTCTTTCTTTCCACTAGAACCTCTCCCCATTTTTTTCATGGAAGTAGACAAATAAAAGTAATAAGAAAAGAGAAACATGAAAGCATAAGGAGCACATGAAATCAATAAAACAGAGTTAATGTAGCATATTCTATAAAAACATTTTATAATTCATAAATAAATATGCAATACATAATGAACAAAGCTACAAAACCTTGATTCGGAATAGGAAAATTATAGAATAAAGTTTCTTACTTGCCTTGATTTGGATAAGGAAAAATATAGAATGAAGTTTCCTACTTACCAAATATTATGAGATGTATGACAAGTGTTGATAATGGGTTTTATTAACTAAGAACATAATATCATATGTCATATGTGAAAAACAGAAACAAAGAACATAATTGAAAGAATAAAATCAAGCTCTACTTCAATTAATTCAAGAAAAAATGACTCAAAGCTTCAGCAGTTGTGAGAATTTTCAACATCTTTTAAGATGTTTTCAATTAACACTTTTCTCTTGATCAATGAGTGATATGGTTAAAACTTTTAGTTTCACATCCTTGATGTTACTCAATTTTGGATGGATACATATCTTTGAAACATCACTTTGTTCAAGATTGTTTTTGCGTGTGGAGGCTTTCACTCATTCATTACTAAGATGGGATACTATTTTTAATTTTCAAAGGTAACATCATCCAATCAAAGTTTTATACCTAACTACATCACCTCTCATGATTTTTTGATATAAGTTCTAGCTTTTCAACTCCTTCAAATCATGAATAAATATCACACATACACATTTGAGGATAATGGACTTTATTTTACAAACCGTTTATAAAAGATTGTACCACTTGTCATTCCTCATAAAGTGGCATCTATATAATGTTTAAAGTTCAATAAGATATGAGCACGTGTTCCAAATAAGAAGTTTCTCAAAGTTTATACGGCTTTAAAAGAAAATAGAAACTTGTCTTATGATGCAGAAAATAACTTTTATCCAAGCAAAAGGAAAAAGTATTAAAAAATAATAATTTGATATACAAAAAATATAGCAAGGAGTATCTCATAAAAACATATAAATGATTGTATTTAACAAATCTTTTTATGAAAAAGATTACATTAAACTCTTATTGAAAAGAACAACATCAAATAGGATAAAGAAAATGCAACAAACCAAATAAGCACAGTCCTAGAAATGTCATTAAATCATTCAATCAATGATGCAAATACCTAATGATGACCTAAGAAATTCAAATCTAGTCCAATCCAGAGGTTTAGTTAATACATCTTTTATAATTTAAGATGGCTAGAAACATAGCTTAAAGACATGACTTTTTCTTCAATAAGATCTCTAATATAATGATGTCGTATATCTATATGATTAGTCCAAGAATATTGGATGTGATTTTTGGATATATATCAATAGCACTAGTATTGTCACAATAGATAATCATGCAATCTTGACAAATACTATAATCTTCCAACATTTGCTTCATCCATAGGAGTTAAGCCCAACAAATTTCTGACACAATATATCCGCTTCGTCCTTGGAAAGTGAAACACAATTTTATTTCTTGGCATGCCAAAAGACCAAAGAACTTATAAGATGGAAGCATCTCCCCGATGTACTCCTCCTTCCATCAACATCACCTTCCTAATCTATATCTGAATAATCTGACAAGGATGTATTGATATTCCTAGGATACAAAATACCAAAGCCCATAGTCCTACAAACAAACTTGACAAAACGCTTAACGACTTTCAAGTCGAACTCCTCAGGACAAGATTTTTAGAGAGCGCAAATTCTTACACTAAAAAATAAGTTGGGATGACTAAATGTGAGGTACACCAAACTACCTATCATGCTACGATAAAGTGTCTCATCGATATATTTTCCATCGACATCCTTTCTAAGACTAATGGAAACACCCATGGGGGTGCGTTTAAGATTAGAGGAGTCGAGATCAAATTTCTTTACAAGGTCCTTTGCACATTTAGATTGCGAAATTAAAATTTCACCATCCATTTATCGCACTTGGAGTCCAAGAAAGAAAGTGATTTCCCCAACCATGTTCATCTCAAATTCTTTTTGCATCGTTAAAGCAAATCTTGAGCATGCTATTTATTTGTGGAGCCAAAAACAATATCATTAACATATACTTTGGCGACCACAATATCTTTCCCATAAGATGTTAAAAATAAAGTCTTTTCCACATTTCTTCTTTTGAAGTCTTTTCCATAAATAAAAGAAAATATATGATTATTGATCAATCTATCTATTCACTAATGAACCTAACACAAACATGACACAAATAATTCCTTACCACTTTATTTGCTTTTGAACTTCATGATAGTCAAATAATTTATAATATTCCCAAAGTGATACCGAAACAAAATAATAATCTCAAAGTTAGCTGGTAATTCCTTACCACTTTATTTGCTATTGAGCTTCAAGATACCCAAATAATTCATAATTCCTTAGCACTTTGTCATGTCGCGTTTTAATGCATTTTTTTACTTAACACGAACACGATCCAATTAAAAACAAAATACTATTTATATGTGTCAAGTTTGTGTTAGGTAAAAAAAAGAAAGAATGTGTGATCGTGTTTCAATTGGGTAGTGTTCCTGTTAGGTATGAAAAAAATTGTGTCCAGTTTTATTTTTGTCATTTTAGTGTTAGATAAAAATAAAACAATTGTGTCGTGTCGTGTTCTATATAGGTCATGTTCGTGTTAAGAGAAAAAAAAGATTGTGTGTCGTATCATGCCATGTGATGTCATGTCATGTTTTAATTAGTTGTGTTTGTATCAATTGTAAAACAATTTTAAAAATACAGTAAAAAATGTTAAAACTGTAAATTTTAACAAATTAAGAACTTACACTTTTATTTTCCGAAAAAATAGTTAATAACAGTATAATTAAAAATGGTATAATTCTTTTTATAAACAATTATCTATTTTAAAACAATTTTCTCACATTTTTTTATTATAAACCAATTCAGATCATTGGTTATAAATTGGTTCAGATCATCTGTCAAAACAGAATTACTAGGTTTAAGAAGTTAATAATCATTAAGAAAGCGGTAGGGCTGGTTTTGGGGGGAGGCCAGAGAGGCAGTCGCCTCGGGCCTCCGATTTTAAACGCATTTTAGGGGTCCCAAAATTTAATTTATGTATATATTTATAGAGACATTTTACAATTATCCCCAAACCAATTTGTTAAACACTGAACAGACAAACATTTAAACTTCTTGCAATTCCAAAAAATAAGTCTGACATCTTTTATGTAAAACAAAAACCTACAATTTCTACATTGATAAAAAAATCTCTTATTAAATATGGGGCCCCCAATTCAAGAGTTCGTCTCGGCCCCTAAAATCTCGGAACCGGCCCTGGAAAACGCGTATTTGAAACGTGGACAAGAAGGGTAGTTAAATCATTTGATTATAATAAAAATAAATTTGAAGTGTCATAGACTTTGTTTGAAGTGTATATAGTCGCACCCTAAATATTATTTGTTACCCAAAGATTACGGGAAAGATGAGAGGGTGCGGGATAACTCCTCCCTAAAAGAATATATTTAGTTTGTATGGAGTGAGAGAGGAGAAAAAAAAAAGATAAAAAGAAAATTCCGAAAAAACAGGAATAGGAGGCAAAGGGGCTAAGAATGTGAGCAGTTATTTTTTGGGCTAAGAATGTGAGCAGTTATTACGAAGGACTCTTGCTTCTCGCCTTCTCAGCTCTTTCTCACTCTCCTCCTCTCAATCTCATCCCACGCACTTGCGTGTATATCCTTTAAATGCATATATTTAATTAGAGGAATACGAAGGCAAAGGGACTAAGGACGCCTCTTGAGTATTCGTCTCTTCATCACTACCTTCTTATATATTAGACACACGTCCTCTCTCTCTCTGTGTATTTTAGCCAGCCAAGAATAATGGAGGAAGGTAAGAGATTGAAGAAAAACCATCAGAGGTTGTCTGTTTGTGGTTCATCACCCAGTTCCGGTCAGGGGAAGCTTATCATTCCAAAGGTTCAAAACGTGGTCGTGGCTGAGGATCCCATTGGTGATCAAGGAAATAATCACACGAGGGTTCACAGTCAGATAAACAAAGAGATGAAGCCAAAGAAGCCTTTGTTGAGGTCTCATCCTGAGAGGGAATGGACAGGGATTCAACCCTCAGCTTGGGCCATGAACACTATTGATTTACAAGCCACCGCCAACAATATAACGAGGCTTGCTCAAATGACCGCCAACAATCTAATGAGGGTTACTCAAATGAAATCATTGGAGTCTGGCTTGACCCACAAGGAACACGTTGAGGTCTCAAACAGCAATTCTTCGACTAGAAAGGCTCCAATTGAGGAGTCTTCATTGCTAAAAATTGATGAGAGTAATGATGGGAAGGCGACGAGTATGAAGAAGAGGAGGCTGATGATGGATTTGGAAACGTCCGTAAAAGATGCGGTGATAGTAGGGACAACAACAAAAACTAGTGATCATAAATTCAAGGTGACGAGCGTCCCATCATCACCAAACAAAACCAAGGCTCAACAGCTACCTACAAGTGCAACGTTTGTGACAAAACCTTCCCATCAAGTCGGGCTCTTGGAGAGCACAAGAGGTGTCACTGGACCACTCCGGCCCAAGCTCCACCTACCCGAGTCCAACAAGCAGGTGAAGCCAGTCTATCGGCTCGTAGATTTTAAGGTGACCATCGCTGAGCGTCCCATCACCACCAAACAAAACCAAGGCCCAGCAGCTACCTACAAGTGCAACGTTTGTGACAAGACTTTCCCATCAAGACGGGCTCTTGGAGGCCACAAGAAGTGTCACTCGACCACTCCGGCCCAAGCTCCACCCACCTGAGTCCAACCAGCAAGTGAAGCCAGTCAATCGGGTCGTAGATTTCTGGAGATTGATCTTAATAAGCTTCCTACCATGGAGGTGGATGAGGAATACCATGGTGGTATCAAGTCTGAACATGAAGCTGCTCAAAATGGTTGTGTCTTCCTTCTGTAACTCCAATGTTGCTTAATTACTTAAACTTCTCCTGTTCCACATTACTAGTCATGAAATAAACTTTATATTTACTCAGTATTCTAATAAAAAGTGAAAAGATTTTAGAAAAGACATTGAACTCCCCGGCTCAAAGGCCAAAGTTATTCTTGTCAATAAAAATTTAAGAACTTGGTGTATATTATATTCGACACACAACTACTTGTGGGGTCATTTGAATAGGTCATAGGATATGGACAACGATGCATAACTATACCCCAAAACTTAAATTGTTATGTGAGATGAAAAGAATTAGAAACACCCGCTAACAAAGTGTTAAATGTTGATGGATGCAAAAATGAGACTTTTTGGTCATCAAATTTCTGTTCCCATACATTTTTTGGACTAAGGAACAGGTCAAAAGGAAGAAAAAACACAAGGAAATGTCACTGCCCGTTGAAGGCTTGAAGTCTTGATCCCCATGTTCAAAATCCAAGTTGGTTCATACACACATACGGATATATATTACATATATTGTTATCTATGCACGCATGCGTGGATTCTTTTTTATTGTGTTATGTGGTTTGACTATTTTGCACACAGGTCCAAACTTTGTAGAGTGACACTAAATTCCCTACAAGAATTGTGAAAACTTTAGGGACTAATTGATTGGTGTTGATTTTTTTTTCATGAAATAAACTTTTTTTAATTCATTTTTAACTTTTGTGATGCTTTAATAAAATACATCGAATGAAAACCATAATCATAAATGTGAAAATTGGCTGATAGCTATATCATTTTTAGTGGAAACAAATTTTTTAACCACAACTCAAGAATTGATTCAGTATGAAAAAAAACAAAAGTAGGACAAAATCACGCCACATCTTGGGTATGCTCTCAAAGATGGTCAGTTCGAATCATTGCAAGGGCCACTGGAGAGTTTAACCGGTTGTTAACTTCAAGGCCCCATGGAATATGGTTGGGTGAAGCCCGGATACCCATGGTTATTTAAAAAAAATTTCTCATAAAATAATTTTTTGTGATCTTTTTCTTTCTTTATATCAAAAAACCCATTAAATATTATTAATGTTAACAGTTATGGCCAGGAGCATGGGGAGAAATCCTATGTGTATATTAGCACACACGGATTAAATCCATATAACATATTACATGTCTAGAATAGTATATAAATATTGTCACTAAATATGCATTTTTGTTTAGTCCTATATCAAAGAGGAACTTTACTATACCAATAAATCTTTAAAATAACGTAACTAAAGTATTAAGACAAAACAAAAATATAGACTCAAACATCTTTACCAATATCTAGAAATCAATTATGGCATCAATATGTAGAATCAATTAAGAATGAATCTTGCTATGAGTTCCAAATAAGTCCCTAAAAACCTCCTTCAAAAGTAATATATTTTTGTGCTGTGACACGACCCATATCATAAGTCAACCCTTAACATGTAAGTGAGATAAAAAGTGGAATCCATTTAATCTTAGGGGAAGTTTTGGTACCCATATCATTATTCATTAAGAATTATAAACAGGAAACTATAGCCCACAAAATATTTAAGGATCGAAATTAATTTTTAAATTTATAGATCTAGTACTAAGCATTTTAAGATATATCTCTAGGTGAAAGTTAAATTTTAAAAGTTGGCTACCGCAACCCCACCCAACCACATAAACCGTCCCTAGCCAACGGACATTTTTTTAAAACTAATATAATGTCTAGAAAGGATAATTATCTTGGATTTGGTCAACTTATATTGGTCACTCAATTTGTCGCATCACTTTCCACAATAATACATTAGAGCTCATTGTTACGCTCTAGTTAAGGGAATTTATGTAATGTAGAAGGATAACACTTAACAAAATATTTTGTGTATTATTCATTGTGATTTAATGAAAAGTAAAATTTATCAAAAAAAATTAATATTATTTTTCCTAAGTGTAATTTAATTTTAGTCAAGATATTATTGTTTCAAGGTTAATTATTATTATAAGAACTTTTACACATGCAAGTAATGTTTACAGCAACTAAACCTTTTGCATTTACAATTAAAATGTTTTGAAAAGATATCATCCTTAAGTAATAGTCGTATTACTTTAAAATGTTTTGAAAAAGTATCATCCTTAAGTAATAGTCGTATTACTTTAACAATAGAGTTATTAGACATTTAACAAGAAGCCTGTTAGTTTTTCAAATGATTTTTGGTCAACCATATTTTCGAAAAATAAAGAAAATAGACTCTATTGTCACATTAATTCAGGTAATTGTCCCATGAGTTGTACACTAAGATTTTATACGCTAGAGAAGTCACCAAAAGTCGATGGAAAATGCTTACGTGTTAGTGACCTTTCACTTGGTCACTAAAATACTTGTTATCATACAATTATTGTGTTTGTGATGATATATACGAGGAAGTAATTTTTTTATTCATATACAAAAGAGGGGAAAAAAGGACATATCTATTAGTATGAGTTCTTGTACCATTAAACGAGTTTTGGGTTCACAATTGAAGAGAGTAGTGTTCATAAGGAGCAGTTGGATGACTGTACTAACACATAACTCTTACAGCTGATGAGTAAAAGGGGAAAATCAACTATTTTATTGATACATTCTCGTGACCATTATATATGAAAGCAACTCTTCATATACCAATCACTTTGACTTTAATTTACCCTTACCTCCTTTCTCACGCCATATCCTCAACTTCCTATATAGTTCCACACAATGATACTACTAGTTTACTAAATTTAGATTGTGTTTGAGGTATCTACTTTCAAGGTTTAGAATTAAAACCGCTGGCATAAGAATTGAAAATTAAAATTAATTCTAATTTCGATGCATAAAATTTGAGCATCCAAACACACCCTAATATTACTTTGGAAATCTCCATGCATATTATGTCATATAAGTTCGTGGCACAACTAAGTACATCATGCTTAATTATCATGCCTAATACTATATATGCTAGTAGAAATAGGATTCAATTATTCAACTTCTTAGTCTATTTTCACCATTTTAATTTACTTATGTATTGATGGAATGTTTCGAGTTCATCACTAGTATAAAACTCATTGCATTGACCCATATGGGTACATGTTGAGAAAAGTGAAGGCAGGTTGATGCACGGGATGAGAGGAAAAGAAACAAACAAAAAAGACGAATCCTTAACATTTACGCTCTCTTTAGTACGTGGTAATATTTTCAATATTTAGTAATTACTTGAAAAGTGATTGCCAAAAAATCTTTTATTATTTCTAATAGTAATCAAAATTTAATGTTTTATTCATAAATAAAAAGTTACATGAAAATGTACAATATATACCAGTAATACACGTTAGTAATTTTATATATTTATGTGTGTGTGAATATATATATATATTAAATTGATTTGTTTTATACATTTTATAAATAAAACAATTATACAATTCATTATTTACAAATGTTTGAAACCAAAATGTGTTTTTTAAAAGATTTTTCATTATATAAAAAATATAGTAATTTATGTTAGACATGTTTCAATTGTAGAGTAAGTTGATTAAATTCTTGTATGAGCAGAAAAAATGCATAAATAAAATTTTTATAATTCTAAATTTGATACAAATTATATAATTAAATTGTCTTCATAAAATAAAATTTTAGATTTTAGGATAGTTTTTATTAAAAATTTATGGGCGGTTTTGTCTCACACAAAAGTTATGGAAAAAAACGTTATTGAAATCAAAATCCATCCATTATAACTGAAATTCTTACTTTCCCATTTGAATTCTGACAACTAATTTTTGTGCGAGATAAAACGGTGGTAGTTTGATTTCATTCGGATCCACATCCTTATGTAGAATAACATGCACTTTTTTAGGATTCTTCAAAAGTAGTCCATTTCTAAATGTAATTGTGGATAATAAATGTGAAACTCATGCGATATTTTGAGATAATCTAGATGATCATTTTGTTTTACTAGTTAATAAACGAATATTGTTAAATGGATACTATATGTCCTTTTTAGTAAACAAAATAAAACCCAATATGATCATATTCCAATTGCGCAATTGCATAGGGATTGTTTATTAAAAATCCTACGTAATTGTTTATGAAGATATTTTTTGAATCAGGATACAAGTAGAGTGACAAAAAAATTAACGCCTCATACGTGAATAATGCATGGCGTTACATATGGAGAGTTAAGGCACACATCCCAACAAATTTGTATTCGTCGTTTGTGTCTTGCAAGAATTACGCCTGTAATTTATTGTGTCACTTGTATTTCTTGTGCCATGAATTTTTTTCATTGGAAATTATGTACATTCAGCCTTATGATTTTTGAATAGTTGTCCAACTGTGAACGAATTAATTTGCCTTGATCCACCGACACATCTTGTTTCAGCATCAAAGAAATATGAGCAGTGTTGATAAATTCATTATTTTTATGGCTGAGTAGACTTTTAGCTGCGCTAGAGAAACAAGAGATGCAAGCAAGAATGAGAAAAATATTTATCCCCGGTCTTGTTCGTTCGCCACTAATTTGGACAGTTCCATTGTCTTGTCTTGTCCTTTATTTTACTCAGTTATTGTATGTTCCCATAAACGGAAGAAATGGTCGCCGCTCTTTGGTCTGGTTTTAAATGGCGTGTATGATTCCACTGCACTTCTTCTTTACCTTTCTCTTATGCAAAGGATGGCCAAGATAGATTATATATAAAAGATGAACATGGTGATGATGATGATAAGCTTTACCATTGTATAACTAATGCCTAAAGATTGAAGGGAGTGTTGGAACAACGTATACTATCTCAAACACTGATGTGCACGCAGTCTTTGGCCACCAATGACGAAACGGATTTACTCTTAATCGGAGCAAAAAGTTACGAAAAGAGAGTATATATTTAAAAAAAAAGTCCAATTAAATACGAATAGTCAATCAACAATTAGCTAAATGATAAAAGGAAGAGAGACCTTAATTAATTGATGATGATGATGATGATGATGATGGCAAGTATCATGCATAGAAAAGATGGACCAAAGTTCTCCTAAGAGGTTATTTTAGACTAATCCGTAATAGCATAAAGAGAAGGGAAGGTATAAAGGTGAATGGGTTGTTCTATTGAAAATTTAATGGCTTTCTACAATTGTTTAAAATTCAAAATTAATAATTATGAATGTGAATTGTGATATATGTATCAACTAGCATGTACTTCGCGCGATGCACGGTCGAAAATGTATGTTGCCAATATTATTAAACGAAATATACTATATAAATATATTCTCAAAATTATACTATTTAAGCTTTGTTGTTTTGTTTGGATAAATATGTGTTTATCTTCTCGATTTTGAAGCAATTATAATCTTCTCGTTTGTGCCGTGAAGAATAACGTCAGAGTACGTTTTATATTTTAGATCTTTTGACTACCAAAAGATAGTACTTACTGCCATTTTTTTATAATTCTGAATTGTGTAAATTAAGCACACCTATTTAATAGACTCCATCAATCCTTATTAGTCTTTAATTGATTATCGTGAGCGGATTATGATAAAAAATTAATTTGTACAACCATTTCGTGGTAATAAAAAACAACTCAAAATCACGGTTGTTTAACTTCAACCGCTACAACAACTATTTTCTTGTAAAATGACAATATTATTTAATGTATCCTTGATAATTTGCATAAATAATCAATCTCAAATAGCGCCTTCGATTATGTATGTAGTCAAACATAGTACATAATATCTATAACTTTGGCATCAAGAACTTTTTTTTTTGTTTTTGAAACATGCATCACACTAAGACAAAAATGGAATTATTAATGTAACTAAACACAAACGATATTAACAATGTTAAAAAAGATGAAAATATACAAAAGGTGTCATATAAAAGCGTAGTAAACGGTTAATTAAAAGGAGACCCATAAACACTAACTAAAATGAGCATAAACTTAAAATGAACCTCGTATTTTCCCTTCTAGAGCCTTTGCCTTGCCATCTTTCGAACACGACATTCAATATAAATCTTTAAATAAATGAACATTGCATAATAATTATTATAAAAGTATTAAAAAATCTCGAAATTAAAAAAAATGAAAAAAAATCTTCCCATTAAAAAAAACATGTTTCCAATGAACGATAAAAAAATAAATTTCTAATAGATAAAAAACACCTATGTGGTGACCCCCAAATATGACGAAAAGACAGATCCTGTTCTTCACATAGAGCAATATCAAGATGCCGCCGACATCTATGCTGTCCCCGACGAGATGAGATGTAGAGCATTCTCAGGAACTCTTACTGGATCTTCCCAGATATGGTACAACAATCTTCCTCGGGGTAAGATTTCAACTTTCTTTCAGTTGGCCGAGTTGTTCATCGGCAATTTCTGTTTTGGAGCAAAGCCAGTAAAAAGAGTAGCACACTTGTTAAGTGTTAGACAAAAATCTGGTGAGAGTACTAGAGATTACATAACTCGTTTCAATAACGAGAAGCTGGAAGTCATAGATTATGAAGAAAAGACAGCAATCACAGCCTTGATGAGTGGGTTGTTGCCTAACAAGTTGTATTACACTTTGGCCAAAGATCCACCTACAACTATGTCAGAGTTGATGGCAAAAGCGGCCAAAATCATGAATGCCGAGGAGGCTATGGCTGCGAAGAAGAATATGGATAAAGAAACCAAGGTGGAAGACGACAAATCCAAGAAGAAAGAGCATAAAGGGAATGGCGGTGACAAGCATTCCAAGAATAATAAATCGTCATGGGAAGTCCTGAAGAAATTCGATAATTATACTCCTTTGAAAATGGGTATTAATCATGTCTTAGAAGAAATCAAGAATAACGAGGAAGTAAAGTGGCCAAAGAAACTGAGGTCAGAACCTGACATGAGGAATAGGGAGAAATATTGCGAGTTCCATAAGGATCACGGCCATATGACCAAAAATTGCATAGCTCTTCAGAACGAGATTGAAACACTCATCCGAAGAGGGAAGCTAGCAAAGTATGTTGATCGGGGAGGCGAAAGAAGAAATAATGACCGAACTAGAGAAAGGTCTAGATCTCCTCGTCGAACAAAGGAGAAAAAGAAGAGAAACCATGAAGACGATCCAGATGATGACCCCGATCTTCCCAAGAAATCAAGGCAGCCAGAACGAGAGGTATTTTCAATACGCTTTGGGTAATTTGATTGTAATGTCATTACAGGAGGAGATGTAGGAGGAGGAGACCTTACTGCAGAAAGAAAAGTTTACCTCGGTGAGGCTCAGGCTTGCTCATACATTCAACGGATAAATTTGGCTGAATAGGATCGTCCGAGGAAGGTAAACAAAGAGAAGCTGGTCATCGGTTTTTCAAAAAATGACCTTGCAGGTGTTCTTTACCCTCACGACGACCCTTTGGTGATCAAAATGAGGATGAAAGAAGTAATGATTTCAAGGGTTCTGGTAGATAATGGTAGTTCGGCAGACATCATGTTCTACTCATGCTTTGACAGTTTAAATTTAAAGTTATCTCAATTGGAGACTTATCACAGACCTCTCCTGGGTTTTGCTGGCGAGAAGGTTTTTCCACTTGGGACTATCAAGTTGGATATATTTATTGGAACTTGGCGTGCTTGTCGAACAGAAAGAATACGCTTCTTTGTGATGGATAAAAATGTGCAATCAGCTTACAACATCATCATGGGAAGAGTTGGTTTAAAAAAGTTCAAAGCAGTTCCATCTACAGTAAATTCCCTACAAATTTTGGAGTAGGAGTTGTGAAAGGTGATCCGAAAGTAGCTCGGGAATGCTATTATTCGTCTGCCGAGCAAGAGGAGCTTGAAGAGTCAAGGAAAAAGACTACTACTTACCAGGTTGATGAAGGTACAGAAATTGAAACACTGGATCCGAGAGATGAATCCCAACTTGTAAAAGGACAGGTGGTGGAATCTACAGAAAATGTTATTCTGGACGACGAGCACCCTGAACGAATAACCCAGATAGGTTCGACGTTGGATGCTTCAATAAAACAGGAGTTGATAACTTTCTTGAGAAACAGAAAGAAAACTTTTGCATGGAGTCATGAAGACATGCCAGGAATAGATCCCAACTTCTTATGCCATGAGCTCAATGCAAATAAGGAGATCAAGCCTGTAAAATAGAGAAGAAGAGTGTTTAGTCCCGAGAAGAATCAAGCCATACAAGAGGAGGTCGAGAAGCTCCAGAAGTCCCAATTCATTGAAGATGTAAAATATCTAGACTGGTTAGCAAATGTGGTGATGGTAAAGAAGAAAAACAATAAATGGAGAATGTGTGTTGATTTCACTGATCTCAACAAGGCCTGCCCGAAGGATCACTTTCCATTGCCCAGAATTGACCAACTAGTGGATGCTACCTCGGGACACGTGCTGCTCAGCTTCATGGACGCTTACTCTGGATACAACCAGATCAAAATGAAACCTGAAGACAGGGAAAGCACTTCTTTTATTACCCCTAGGGGAACTTATTGTTATAATGTTATGCCTTTTGGTTTGAAAATTGCAGGAGCGACATACCAGCGGTTGATGAACAAGGTTTTCGCCGAACAAATCAGTTGCAATATGGAAGTTTATGTCGATGATATGCTGACAAAGAGCAAGAAAGCTGCTGATCATCTAGTTGACTTAGGTCAGACCTTTGATCAACTGGATAAATACCAAATGAAGCTCAACCCGACGAAGTGCACCTTTGGAGTATGAGAAGGAATGTTCCTCGGTTACATCGTCAACCAGTGAGGCATTGAGGCAAATCCAGCAAAGATCAAAGCTCTTTTAGGGTTGCGATCTCCAGCGACGAAGAAAGAGGTGCAGAGTCTTACAGGACGAGTTGCAGCGCTCAACAGATTTGTATCCCGAGCAACTGATAGATGCCTCCCATTCTTCAAAACACTTCGGAAAACTTTTGAGTGGAATGATGAATGTGAAAAAGCCTTTCAAGACTTGAAGAAATATCTGGGAGCACCTCCACTGTTGTTCAGGCCAGTAATGGGAGAAAAGTTGTACTTGTACCTGGCAGTATCAGAGAATGCAGTCAGCTCGGCATTGATCAGAATGGAGAATGGAGTCCAGAAGACAATTTATTACACAAGTAAGGCTTTTCGAGGTGCAGAGATCAGGTACCCAAAGCTGGAAAAATTGGCATTGGCATTAATTGAGGCAAGTAGAAGAATGAGGCCATATTTCCAGGCCCATACCATCGTCGTGTATACCGACATGCCATTGAGACAAGCCCTTCATAAGCCAGAAAAATCAGGGAGACTGATGTATTGGGCAATAGAGCTCGGTGAATATGATATTGTGTATGAACCCAGATCATCACTAAAAGGGCAGGCTGTAGCAGACTTTATATCAGAATTTACATATCCTGATACCCCCGAGGAACAAAAGTTGCTCGTTGATCAACCTGTGGATGTTACAGGATCAACAGACATAAGCTCAGACCAACTCCGGTTGGTAAAAGGGCTTGTGGATGTGGAAGGGTCATCAAATTCGAGCTCAGACCAACTCCGGTTGGTAAAAGAGCGAGAAGAGATGATCGACGAGGAGCAAGAAATATCAGGGAAGGATGATAGAAAACAACAGATATTTCACCGAGGAACTCTGTCAGATAAGAAATTTGAAGACGAGTTACCTACATGGAGATTATATGTAGATGGGTCATCTTGCACAACGGGTTGTGGAGCAGGGATTGTTTTGAACACCCCAGACGAGATTGACGTGGAATATGCCTTGCGATTCCAATTCAAAGCTTCCAATAATGAGGCTGAGTATGAAGCCTTGATAGCAGGTCTTAATTTAGCAAAGATTATGGAAGCGCAACAAGTGATGGTATTCAGTGATTCTCAATTAATTGTGAATCAGAGGATGGGAACATATGAAGTTAAAGGAGAATTAATGGTCAAGTATCATGCAAAGGCGATGGAGTTGTTGGCAGAATTTGATACCATTCAGTTGATCAGAATACCAAGAATGGAGAATGCACAAGCAGACGCATTGGCCCGACTAGCATCAGCTACTCGTACTGAGCTGCGAAGAACGATACCAATTGAGGTGTTAGAAAGTCGAAGCATAGATGAAGACCTGACGATGAATATTATTACCCTTGATTTAGGACCATCTTGGATGGATCCCATCAGGGCATATGTTGAGGAAGGAGAATTACTGGAGGATAAGATCGCTGCCAAGAAATTGAAGTTTAAAGCTGCTCGGTATGTACTAACTAATGGTGTTTTGTATAGACAAGGAATTATGGCAGGTTTGCAAAGATGTGTACATCCCTCCGAGGTGAAAGAATTGATTGAAGAGATCCATAAAGGGTCTTGTGGAGCCCATGTAGCAGGTCGGACACTTTTGCAAAGGGTGATGACGCAGGGATACTACTGGCCAACGATGAGGGCTGATTGTATAACCTATGCTAAGAGATGTGATAAATGCCAGCATTTTTCCTCCATCCGACGAACTCCACAAGCATTGTTGACACCCATAACTTCCCCTTGGCCTTTTGCCATGTGGGGAATGGATTTGGTTGGACCACTGCCAACGACCCGAGGAAGATTCAAGTACCTCGTCGTCGCAGTGGATTATTTTACTAAGTGGGTAGAAGCTGAGCCTCTGATTGATATGACATACGAGAAGGTGTACCAATTCGTTTGGAAGAACATCATCTGCCGATATGGTCTCCCTCATGCCTTCATCACAGACCATGGAACACAATTTGATAACGATGAGTTTGCCGCCTATTGTCATCAGTCAAACATTTTGAAGGTTCATTCAGCACCAGGCCATCCTCAAAGCAATGGGCAGAATGAAGTGACGAACAGAACATTACTAAATGGTTTGAAGAAGAGGCTAAGTGAGGCTAAAGCTAATTGGATTAATGAGCTACAGTCAGTATTGTGGGCTTACCGAACAACTCCCCGAGCAGCAACTGGAGAATCACCATATATGCTGACATTTGGAAGTGAGGATGTAATACCTACCGAGTTGGGACTTCCAACACACAGAGTGCTGAATTTCAATTCCCCAGTCAGCGACTTGATGAGGAGATTAGATTTGGACATGCTCGAGGAAGTTAGAGAAGAGGCAGCCATTAGGAATGCTGCTTATCAACAGCGAACAACCCTGTTCTACAACAAGAGGGTGAAAAAATGCGACTTAAAAGAAGGAGATTACGTGCTAAAGAAGGTCATTCAGAAGCACAATAAGTTGGAAGCAAACTGGCATGGACCTTACCGAGTTATTGCAGTTGTTCGACCAGGAACTTACTGAATAGCAACTCTAGAAGGAGAGGAATTTAAGAATGCATGGAATGCTGAACACCTACGCAAGTATTATCAGTGATGTAAAATTTAAAGCAGTTCCATCAATATGAATAAAATGATGATATTTCACAATCTTCTCTCCTTTTATTGAAAGTTTTTCGGGGAATACTAGTGATTAACACTACGCTGCTCGGCACACAACGCTGCTCGGCAGTAAAAAGAAGACGATAGTTCGAACCCAGACCAACTCCGGCTGGTAAAAGGGCGAGAACACCCCATACTCCTTTGGCTAGGAGGCGTACATTAGCTCAGACCAACTCCGGTTGGTAAAAGAGTTAGTGGACATGATAGTTCGAACTCAGACCAACTCCGGTTGGTAAAAGAGCGAGAACACGATAGTTCGAACCCAGACCAACTCCGGTTGGTAAAAGGGCGAGAACACCCCATACTCCTTTGGTTAGGAGGCGTACATTAGCTCAGACCAACTCCGGTTGGTAAAAGAGTTAGTGGACATGATAGTTCAAACCCAGACCAACTCCGGTTGGTAAAAGGGCGAGAACACACCATACTCCTTTGGTTAGGAGGCGTACATTAGCTCAGACCAACTCCGGTTGGTAAAAGAGTTAGTGGATATGATAGTTAGAACTCAGACCAACTCCGGTTCGTAAAAGAGCGAGAACACGAGATGATCGATGAAAGGCCAATCTCGGTTGGTTAGGAAACAAGATATTCTCTCAAATGCCAACTTATGTTGGTCGGGAAGTAAGATTATCTCAAATGCCAACTTATGTTGGTCGGGAAGTAAGTTTATTACATAAAAGTTCCTTGAAGAACAAAATATTCCAAACTGAATCAAGTATGGTTGGTCGGAGATAAAAATCCACTAACTGTAGTTGGTCGACGAGGAGAAAATGTTTTAAACAGTACCAAGTATAGCTGGTCGGGGATAAAAACCCATTAACTATAATTGGTCGACGAGCACAATTTTGACAACCTTGGTTAGTTGGAAGAAATTTTAAACTTTTTTATACTCATTACTTTATTATTAAGTGATCGAGCAATATTACTAATACTTGTAATTTTTTATTACTAAGTTGGCCGAGGAACCACACAATATTGTTATGCAAACACAAATATAAAGTGTTTGACAAATACAAGAGCAATACAAATTTGCAAACAAAAATGAAATTCTTTCATTAAAGTCGAAATAAATTACACATGTTTATTACATTGATATTAAATTGTGTACTAATTATTACATCAGAATTTCCTATTCTATTGGCTTTTTTCCTTCAGCTTTTGATATAGGCTCCTCGGCAGCAGGAGGATCTTCCAAGCAAAGGGGAGAATTAATGAAGTTAATATCTTGAAGCATTCTGACGTTCATTACTGAAGGTGTGTCCAGTAGATGCTCGGGACGAGATACCTCGATCTGAGAATGAAGATTGTAGTCACCGAGGTATTTTGCAATTAAGCTCCGAGGAATGGCACGAGCTGGGATCCATTCCATGTCCAATTTATAAGGTGGCACAGGCAAGTCTAGTAGCCCATGAGCATGATAATCCCATAAATAATGGCCCTGCTCTAGTTTTAATACACCCAGGGCGTTCAACCATCACTGTTTATAACCTTCATTATTGGCATTTTCAAGGCGAGCATCCAAGTGACAAAGGGCCTCATTGTAGCCTGCCATCCAGAACTCACGAGGTTGTTTGTGGAATTGGAAAGTTATTCTCTCTAACTGCTCGTGAAGGTTTCTGGCAAAAACATCCTTTTTATTCAGATCAGACTTTGTCGAAGCAAGCTGATCCTCCAGAGTTTGGATTTTCTTGGACATTTCAGACAAAGCCCGATCTTTTGCATTCAATTGGAACGCTTGAGTTTCCAATGTTGATTGAGTACGAGCTTCTTCAACAATACGACGAAGACCTCTTGATCGTCCCCGAGCAGGTTGAATACTTTGTTCCTCGTCAACATTCTGAGCAACTCTTCCTCGTCCACGAGAACTTCTTCCTCGTCCCCGAGTAGCAGTAGAAGGCCCAGCTCTTCTCAAAGTCTCTAATTCTTGCCTCAATTTGGCATTCTCAACCTCTAAAAATGAAAATCCTTCATCGGTGACCGGTACCAAGGCAGTGGAAGATGAAGCTGCAGACTTATACTGTGCCAAATCTTTCTGCAAATTGTTATTCTCTTGCTCCAGCAGCTCGACGATCTGTCTGCATGCTTTGAATTCACCCTTTAGGGTTCTCTCTCTCACTTCATAGCCAGCAAGCATCTTGTCATAACCTGTTTCAGCACTAAGTTGTTTGAGTTTCTTCTCATATCCTTCGTGCAAAAGAGCTGAAGACTCTTTATACTGATGCTGAAGTTCATCGAGAGTACCTTGCAAGTCTTCAATCATCTCGTAGTAAGCCACATTGTTGGCCACAGCTCGGTCAAGTAAGTCCTTCAAGTACTGATAAGCTTCTACTGCCTGCTCTGAAGCATCATGACCGAGGATGTCAGCAACTTCTGATACACTCAATTCTGTGTGACCAGCCTTATAATATTCATGACATTGCTGCATCAGCTTTGTATCATTAGCAGATAGCATATTCATCCTGTCCAGAAACTAGCAGAGAAAGAAAAAGTAACCATAAAAAAGAAGATCAAGACAGAGTACAGAAAAGAAAAGAGACAATCATATGGAAGAAAAGAACTCAAATTTTATTAGATCATAGTGCAGAGTTACAAAGATCTTGTTACATTTGAAAAAGAAGAAAAATAGAAAGAGAATACTGAACAACTTCACACCTTTTCCTTGTCTCCCAAGACTTTCTCGGGAGACTGGGATGAGGAGCTCAGTTGCTCGGTGATAACAACGAGTTGATCGACAGGAACTGGAACTTATTCAGGAGGAGCAGGCCGAGATGAAAGCTCCTCGTCAGCAGGCTGGGTAAGGATGAGATCACCCACTACCATTGAAGATTCTTCGGAGGCAGCTTCATCCTCTTCTTCATCCTCAATAGCTGTGGGAGGACCAGGCAGATGTTGTTGAAACAATTTTGAGTCCTCATTAACTTTCAATTCTTACAGGGTAGCAACCCAACCATCTCGGAAGTATTTCAAACGCCCATACTTGACCTGGGTCATCATTGCCGCTACCCCCTATCCCATCCTTTATCCCAACCGCTGCGGAAAGATTTTTTCACAGCCACTTTTCTTTTCATTTTCTCCGAGGAGAGCTTCTCGGATAGAAGATCCTCGGAGGCTTTCAACTTGGCCTCCACCTCCTCCTTTTGGCGATTTACTTCTCGTAGAAGGGTTAGCTCTTCCTCAGCCGACTTCAACTTATTTTCAAGCTCCCCAAAGTTTGTGAGCTTCTCGGCATATTTCTTATTCTCTCTCTCCAAGTCTTTTATTTTGTTTCCCAACTGCACCTTCTCTGCCTCAGATGCAGCCAACTTCTTCTCCCATTCACCCTTATCCTCGTCATACTTTTGACGGGAATCCTTCAAAGACTGGACCAAACCCAGAAAAGCATCCTCCACTCCAGATGAGGAGCTAGAAGCCTTGAGTGCTTCATCTTTCTTCACTATGGTGTTAAAATAACTCACCAGCTGAAAAAGAAGGTAATGATAAGTCAGTGCCGAGATACATATATTGACTGAAAGAAAGAAAAATTCAGGATAAGAGAAACTTACTGAAGCAATGTGACGAGTAGCTAGGGATGTCAGCATATCCCTAGACATGTTTTCTTCAATTACTTGGACTTCAGGAATAGTCCAAGGTTTTACCGAGCTCATTGCAGAACTCGGGGGAATAATGGTTGGAACACCAGCTCCACTAGCTTGGAGCTGGGGAATGGTTTCAGAAAAACTGACCGAAGAGGATTTCTTCAATCTCCTCAGTGGCACTTCAGCAGTTTCAACCAAAGAACTTTTGGTGGGAGAGATGGTGACCACTTCCACAGAAGCACTTTTCTTGCTCGGAGCCACTGGGGGCTTCTCGGCAGCCTTCTGAGGAGCAACAGAAGGGGAAGCATCTACTTTCTTTGTCCCCTTTGGGACATCAATCTTGTTTCTTTTCCCATCTCCAGCAGAGGTAGTCTCCTCAAAGAGAGTAGGAACTCTTCTTTTGCCCATTTTATGACTTAGAGGAATATGAGATTCTGGTGAAGAATCCTCAGAATCTGGCAATGGTTCACTAATGCTGACCACAAGACGAGCAGTAAAGGATGATGTATAGCTCCTGTACTGCAACAAGTATGAAGCAGACCTGACGTGCTCGTCTGTAACTTTCTGATGCAAACTCCAGATATGTTTCAAATGCTTTATATTAACTTCTGATTCTTTGGGAGTTTTTCTCTTACTGTCAACTGCAAACAAATATATTGTGAAAATATCAGTCATACATTTTATCAAACATAATGAAATCATAATTTCAGAAATAAAATAAGATGAAAATAACCTATCCCATTGCCATATGGAGGGCATTTGGGACCTTCATATACTTCGTCTCCAACCAAAGGGGCATGTTGCCAATTTTTGATAACTATCCCATGTTCAAAATAATCCCTATTAGCATCAGGGAGATTGACTACTAAAGCTCTATTCAAAAATCTAGTTTTTAAATAATAAACATTGTCTAGAACAACCCATCTATAACAGTACATAATCTCAGGAATTCCTATACGAGTTCCATGAGTTTGATTTAACCTATGCACACCATTAACTATTCTCCATGTGTTGGGGGCTATTTTTACAGGAACAAGATCGAAATACTGACAGAACTCTAAGCACAGAGGGTTTGGTGGAAAAGAAAATCCACATTCAGCAATAAAGAGACTGGGGAACCAATGTCCCTCAGCCAAATTAAAATAATTTGAAGGCTCAAAAAGATCCTCCAAAGTTACCCAAGACGGAATAGAGAAATCAGAACGGAGTTTCTCAAGAGATTCAATAATATAAACCATGGTGAATAAAAGAAATGAAGAAGAAGGAAGAAGATCTTACAGGAAAAAGGGAGATCTGTTGACGACGAACGAAAATAAGGATGAACGCACAAGAGAAAGAAAGACTATGGAAAACTCGAAAGCAGAAATTGGAAAAGGTAGAAGACGGTGATATTGTCTATGAAGTTTAAATACTTTTCCTTGGGAAACGGCGAAAGAAATGATTACAAAAAGGAAACTATTACGCTACCGGCGGCTAAAAGGACAAAAAGTACACGAAGATCGAAGCGCTTATAAAAATGCAAAATGGCGGATTCTGCGAATTTGGAAGGAAATTCAAAATACGGAGAAATGTTCCTAAAAACCAGGAAGATCATTTAATATTGCCATATACCGAGAAAGAATGTTCCATACTCCTCAAAGTTCGAAATATGAAACATTGGGGGCTTCTGTTGATACCAAAATTAGTATGCTGATATAGACGAATCACAAGAAGACACATGTCGATCTACGTGGCACAATAGCAACGAGGAAGTCTATTCCCCCGACCAAGTCAGACTCACTCCGAGCAACAAGTATACTCCGAGGAACTCCAGCTCTCCGAGGAACTCCAACGCTCCGAGGAACTCTTGAACGACGAGCAACTAAGGCGGTTCGAGCTGCATCTCGACCACAGCATTGATTGCCAGATAATCAACAGTTCAACTATTCATTGAATGCTTATCATCTTGACGCACACGCTTGAAGAGAATTAAATGAATTACCCTTTCATATGTACATCATTTAATGTATCACTCTTTCAGATTATAGCCTCAAGGCTATAAATACATTGTATTACCCTCATTCAAAGGGACCGGAATTTCTTGATAGTACTTGTAATCGAGAATTCCCAAACACTCAGCAATAACATAACAGTGGACGTAGGCCATTCATATAAGGCTGAACCACTTTAAAATTCTTTGTCTCATTTATTTATCTGTGATTGAATTATTAGAATAATCTAGTTTTTTACATTAACAGTCACGTTGATAATTAAAGAGTTTTTTCTGGACATTTTTATATACCGAAAGAGTAGCAATGGAGAATTGGTGTCTTTATTACATGTCATTAACATCTAATACTATTATATTAGAGGTATAATATAGATATTTAAGTAGTTATGTGGGTATTGAGAGTAACGATTTACAAGGAGCTAACTCTTTAGGATAAGAGGACGAAAAATGCAGACATATTACAAGAATTTAAAAAGGCTTAGGGTCCATGCCCTTTTGGTCCTGATATAGTTTTGTCACTGTTGGCCACCCCATCAACCCTAATCAAGAGTAGATTCAATATGGGAATTTATCTTGGATCAAGTCTATTATACTTTATAACTATATGATTATGTCCACATTTCCGAAAATATAAGAAAATGATGTGAAACAATGGAAAAGAATCGACGAAAAATGAAACCCTCCCTAACCATCGTTTGACCAATTAATCATATTTTTATTGTTTTAAGAGTTAATTATTGTTTGAGTCACTGGCTAATTTATGTATTTTGGTTAATTGCAAGCGTGTCAGATAAGGTTATGGTCTTATCAACCAATTGATTATTTTATCCTTGTTGATAATCAAACGATTACGTATCCTTTAATGCTTCAATTAATAAGACTTGAGCTTCCCTTAAGGAAGATTTTGATGTGAATACTAAATAATTATTAATAACTAGAACTGAAGAAGAAAAAAAATAATTTTTATAAACTAAAATTAAAGTAAATCATCAAAACTAAAGAACAATAAAAAAATAACTACACTACCGAATGTAAAACGAGATTATACTAATAAATATAAAACAAATTGTGAGACCCCTCTTAATTAAATACCGGGTGATCAGGCCTTTATTAAATCAAAACAGAATATCCAGTTGATCTATTCTTATCATCACTGTCAAGAGTACTTTCTCTTAAATTGAAGCCTTAGTTGAATCCTCTAAGATTTGTTCAAATTCAATCATGTCGTTCTATAAAAAAAGAATATATATTATATTAAGTATAGATTAGCTTAAAAAATCAACCTTAACATTATTAAATCTTTCATATCACCATGTTAACCATTTTTAAAACACTTATTATTTTTAGAAAATTTCTACAGAGTTTTTTTTTGTTAATTCATGAAAGCCAACATGTTTAATATTAAAATCAACTCAACAACAACAATAATCGCCATAACTATACCATCAAAGATTCCCTTCCACCGATTTCAACACATATAAACTTATAATGCAATTCAATATCTTTAGAGTTCCTCGAAGCCATGTCATCGTGTTAACCTTTAAGACATCTGTCATTTTTAAAAAAAATTGGCAGAGTTTTCTTTGTTTATTCCTGAAAGACGGCCTGTTTGAATATTAAAATCAACTCAACTCAACAAAAACAACTACAATTGTGCCATTAAAGATTACCTCCCACTGATTTAACGTAAATAAACACATAATACAATTTAACTTTGTAATACCCCGTAATTTTTTGGGTAACCAATTTTTTTAAAGTCAAAATTAGAAATTTATAATGAGTTGGGTTTTATGAAAATTTTCATGTCGGAAAAAAGATTGAAATTTAGAATTAATTTAATAGTTGAAATAATGATTCTTAGGGAAAGGATCCGACCTAAGGAGGATTAAAAATCCGATGGCCTGGTCTTCAAAACGTGATGCAGATGACCTAAACGAAGTCCGATCGGTTGATTTTTCTTACATGACTTTGTCTTGCCTTCAGCTAGAACATATCCAAAATCCAAGGAAATCCAACGACCCAATCTTTAAAACGTGATGTAGAAAACCTTAACGATGTCCGGTCAATCTAATTTTTGGCCAGTGGCTTTGGCTCACCTTCAGTTAGGACATGTCAAAATTTCAGCTAATTACGTTGGTCCGATCGTCCGAATGTGATTTGTATGTGTTTGTATTTGATTAGGACTCTTTCTTTAAATCCTTTAACTGATGGACGGAATTGACTTTTAAAATACTTTTAACCCCTCTCAAAAGGCAGTAGCCTCCCAAATTATTATCTCTCTCCTCTATAAAACCTAAACCCCATTAAAATTAAGTTTTATTAAGACATAATCAGTTATATTAGCTGTGAGAATTAGTTTCAACTAATTATGTTTTGATTAAACTGTTAGTTAGT